>CM055274.1:69833815-70579695 GCA_029237695.1 Conchocele bisecta | reverse complement strand
AATGAAACACATGTTCTGCTTCTAAGCAATATACATCGTTACCAGGCTACATACGTGTGATATTTGATCAGGAGCTATACTGGTCACAAATCCCAAAACCCATGTCTACAATCACAGCCACAAATGTATAGTCGCCGTTAAACAACACTGGGGACAGGTACACAACCGCACCGTGACGTATTTGTAAAGCGTATCACGTGATTTTAATGGAGGCAGCCTAAAATCCCCATGGAGTGGAGAGCGCATAAATAATGGCAATTCTGGGGGATTATAATAAATACAAGTCAAGTAAAGCTACGATAAGTCTTTAATATGGCTATATAATGCAAATGTATCTGTTTTGGGGAGTGTGAATAGATAGTTCTCATTCAAATTATATAAACAAGAATATATTAAGTATACATTGTTTTAAAGTAACTCTTTTTATTGAAGTTTCGACCACATGGTCTTTATCAAAATAGTGTGAAAATGTTTTGGCAGTCCTACATGACGTCCATAGTCTAGCAGTAAACCGGATTACTGCTAGGCTATGGACGTCATGTAGGACTGCCAAAACATTTTAACATTATTTTGATAAAGACAATGTGGTCGAAAATTCAATAAAAAGAATGACTTTAAAACAATGTGTATTAAATGCGCTTCCCTTCGGAGGTTATTGGAAATTTATATAAATATATATTTAGTTCTGGTTAGTGATGCAAAAATAGATTGAATTAGGATAAATTAAATTCTATTAATCATATTAAATAATAAATAATTATGGATCCCTACGTACAAAGAATCTACTGAGAAGAATAACAAATACTCTCACTATCACCTCACCATGTCAACGTGTGTGCTGAGTTATACTTACGCGTGCGATGGAAGTTTTATACACCGGAATATACTGCTTACAATATGTCCGAGGATAGTCAAATATGCTACCAGAGACTGGTACATTGTTCAATTGTATATATAGCGACCAGCATAGTCCCAGACCAGACTGTGCAGAGGCGCAGGCGCATAGAGGCGCAGGCTGATTTCATCAACATTGCAAAGTATACGTTTCTAGCAAAGCATACTTTGAGGGAGTAATCATTTATTTTTCCTGAAATACATTATTTCATATAGAACTACTGGCTGCATATATTTGATGATTACAAGTATGCAGAATTATTATACTGACTTTATTACATTATCACAGCCAAACTGGCTGTGATAATGTAATAAATTCAGTATAATAAAAAATAATAAATTTATCCTTAAATTGAAAATTTCTCCCTCAAAGTATACTTTGTTAGATAAGTATACTTTTGTAATGTTGGTGAAATCGGCTACATGTGCTATACTGGTTGCATACTATGTCACAAGGTATATACCATAAGGTTCTTTTTATCAGCTAGCGGTCCAAGCGTAAAAACTTATTTTTCCAACGACCTTGTATAATTCGATTCATGCTTGAAATAAAAAAAGTACATTTGTAATTCTAAAATCTAACATCTAGTCTCGTGAAGAGCTGTGTTTTATTTATTCATCTAATGCGGTTGTAGCTAGAGAAATGCATCATAAAGGCACTGCGTCTAAATTATGAATTAAACATGTGCAGAACAGTTGGTAAACTACCATTTGACTATAAGTTTGTATCGGTTTTATGAACATATCTGTGACAAGTTGCGTGATTTTGTACCTAAGGAGATGTGCGATATCTCCTGGAAAATTATTTGCAAAATTGTCATTATTCTCTGTAAAGGATGTCGAAAGTGGACGAACTGTTCAGAGCAAATTCAGAATAGAATTCAATTCCGCATTTGCTATGAAATTGTGTCAACTTTTGCCGTCATTTACAGAAAATATCACAGTTTCTGTAAATATTTTTCATGAAAAATCGAACATGTATTTGGGTCAAAAATCACACGGCTTGTGTCATCATTTATTATCCTATGGGTGACATGAACACAAGATAATGGAATGGAATAATAAAAACAAAAGTTTATTATTTGAAAGAAATGGACGTTGCAAAGACAACTTTTGTTAAACATAGAATACATATTTCGCGGCAATGCGTTCGCGTTTAGTAGTGACATAATACAAAGCCGTGTATAGCTGCATATTGCGTCATCGGCTTCGTCAGAGATTACATTCAGTTCTCACATTGTTAAATGTTGCCATTTCTCTTCATTACAGAGTTTATGGTGATATACTTGTATAATGCTGAACACATATTGTAATAAAGGTTTTGAAAGGAATGCTAACTCACAATCAAGCAATTTGACTGTCTGAACCTTCAGGCTCAGCCAATCAAGCTGCTTGATTTCAGGCACGATATTCAAGTACATTGAAATAAAGAAATGACACAAATTAACGCAGGCGGTAGTGTATATGATCCAATAATAATATTGTAATTATATTGTATAATACTTGGCATATACTTTCCAAAAAATAAAACTATATAAATCATATGCATATGCAATTTATAAAATAAATAGTAGTTAATACACTTGTCTATGTCTACCCTGCCCTCCCAAGTCAAACTGCAGTATCTGTTAAACTGCAGTATCAGCACTATGATGCTATGCTGACCCTGTGCAATCATCCCCACCTGGGGATGATTGCACAGGGTCAACATAGCATCATAATGCAGATACTGCAGTTTAACAGATACTGCAGTTTGATTTGGGAGGGCAGTTTACAGTAACCGCGCGATGTAGACAGCGACACATTTCTGAGGGTAGGGAATTCGACGGCCGAAAGATAATTTGGGTGTGGATAATAGGGTGTTCACTTGGCTGAAAGTACTGTCGTGTCTATGGAAAAATAACGCTGACGCAACCCATTGGGAATTAGACACACATTTAATTCCCCCCACAAAAGCGAAAATTAGAGTCGTCCATGTTAGAATGTGGCTAATTCCCGTGGTTTTGTTCGCCGCTCCCACGTGCGGGGAAGACATTGTGTGGCGAATAACGGATATCCAATACTCAGTGCAAGACTCTTGCAAAGACAAGACAGTGAGTGGCGCATTCAGATCTGCAATTACATTCCTTTACAGGAAACTAATCCCGGACGTGAACTCGGAATATCCTTATACGAGAAAATCCATGTGATTTTGTACCTAAGAAAACTATTTACAGAAACTGTGATATTGTCTGTCAATGACTTCGAAAGTCGATGAAAAGTCCAGAGCTTCCTCATTTCCCGTGAACGTTCAACACCTTTCGAAATCATTTACGGAAAATATCGCAAATTTTGTACATTGTAAATAGTTTTCATGAATATTGCACAATCCTATTATTAGGTACAAAATCAACATGGCTCGTCGCAAATATAAATTGGCTCTCCTATTTCATCCCTTGTCGTATGGCAGTTCTGTCCGATATTGAATTTGAAAAGACCGCAATAGTTTCCATAAATGACGTCAACAGTTGACGTAAAATCCAGACCCCATGTAGAATTTACGAAAAATGTGACTGAATATACTAAACCAATATAGGCGACATACGGTGATTAAACCTATGTAATGTGAGAGCCAAGTATATAGGGAAATGGTACCGTATGACTTTTGCGACCAGCGTAGCCCCAGATCAGGGCCTACGATATTCGCCATCCAGTCACTGAAGTAGGTTTGCTTCCACCAGCAAATATATTGTATTCTAACCTTACCCAGAACATGTACAAAAGAAACAATTTCTCAATTGTTGAAAATGTCGTGTAGATACCTTTCCCCAGCCGATATATCACAAGTGGGTGAAATGCTTTCAAGAGCGTGGTTCATTAAACATAGATCAGGCGAACCATTTTTATCTTCGGTCGACACGACAGGAAATGATGTCGTAGGTGCTTTCTTCATATATTCCTTTATATTGTTTGTCAAAGCGACTGCCAATATGCGTTTTGCCGCTGTGGAATAGTTATTGTGTGACTTTTTGAAGTTTATATAAGCCATGTCAGCGAGTGATAGAGTGAAGACAGTGGCAGCTTGTTTTTCTTCGCCAGGAAATTGAATTTCAACAACTGAGAATATAGAGGATAGCTTTTCGTCAGTTTGTTTATTTACAGTACGAAATGCAGTAGTTATAAACTTAACAATTAAGTGATATCCGCCGATTTGTTGCATTTAGTTTTCGTGTTCTTCACCGGGAAATTAAACCACAAAATATGTATATCTACGGATGAAGTGTACTCGACTATGGAACATATTTTCACCAGTTAATTTAGAAACACAGTGCAAAGTAGTTAAACATTTCATAAACAATAACAGTTTATTGCTTTTGTCTGTTGGTGTGTGATTTTATTAATATTCTTCAACCTGAATTTTAATCACAAAACAAAACGGATACACCGATGACGTGTATTAGAATATTTTCACAATGGATTTGTAAATACAATGGTCATAAGATTGTTTAGCTGGCGGATATTGTGGCATATTGTCTGTAGCCGATTTAACCAACATTGCAAAGCATGCTTATCTAGCAAAGTGTACCTTGAGGGAGTATTCATTTATTTTTCCCGAAATGCATTATTCATATAGAACTGATATAATGTAATAAATTCAGTATATATAATACAACGTAATCAATTTATCTATAAATTGAAAATTTCTCCATCAAAGTATACTTAGCAATATTCTTTGCAATTTTGGTGAAATAGGCATCTGGGGGCCGTTTCACTAAACTTCGTACGGCTAAAATTTTCGTAAGCCAGTGCAACATTATGATAGTCTGTACATTTCACATAAAAAATATTTTCTTGTAAAGAAGTATTGGATTTACATTTATTGAGCATAGGCTGCATATGCTCAATTAATGTAAATCCATCAATTGAAATTTCCAGACGATCATAAATTTGCCCTTACGAACATTTTAGTCGTACAAAGTTTAGTGAAACGGCTCCCGGGCTGTCACCAATGGCTAACGGTGCGTCACACCATTTGAATAGTATCTTAATGCGGCTGTCACAACAGTACTACACTGATGAAAGTTTGGATAAAATATGGGCAAATAATATGCAATGTTTTACTCGAAATTAAATAGAAAGAAACCATCGGATAATTTTGAATCGATTCGACCCGAAATAGAAAAACGTCCAAGGTAAAAATACATATGAGACACGCCATGTTATGTTTGACCTTCGGACATCAGTCTGCGTAATTTCATTAAATACGTTTACAAAATTTACAATATTTTTTCAAAAATAAAGTCAAAAGTTGACAAGATGTTCAGAGTACATACAGAGTCATATACTCAGAAAATTCTGTCAACGTTTGACGCCATTTACGGAAGATATTGTAAAGTTTTAAACGTATTTCATGAAATTACGCAGATGTCCGAAGGTACAAACTCACATGGCGTGTCTCAATTAGTTTAATTATAGTTGAACCTCTCTAACCCAGACACACGGAATACACAATATCGCTCAACTCTGTTGCACTGTAATTCATCTCCGATATTGATGGCTGTTCTTGATTGCAAAACACAAACATTTGTCTTGGACTTATCACTCGCCTGGATTACACAGGTGTTTGAACAGATGGTCATTATTTTGGTGTCATATGGGTATTTTAGTGGATTTGGAAGGATTTCGTTGGTTTTGGGTAATTTAGGAAGTTTTTGCAACTATTAATGCTCGATCATTACACACGAGAGAAATCGTCAACTATATACACATTCGCCATTCCAAACTTTCGGGCCCCTTGAGTGTAATTCGCGGGAGGTGGCGTAAAGTGTGTGTTGGTAACAATGCACCTAAACCACCAGAGATACCGAAATATCTCGTACAACACCGACATATGAACCGTTCTTCAAGAACCTGCGCTGGATTACAGTGGAGCCTTTCTAAACCACACACGCTGGGAGGTCCCCAGGGTGTCCGGTTTAGAGGTTCCACTATACGCGTGTGGCCAACTCTGAAATTATCTCCCTTCTCATATAGTCGTGTTTCGCCGATATTGATTTCGAAAATCAGTTATCTTTTAAATAAATGACGTCGAAAAATGACACGAAAATTCAGAGCCAATGCGGAATTCCATGCTGAATGAGGCTAGCTTTTGTGTCATTTTCGAAGTCATATATGAAATATAATTGACCGGTCCGGGTCAATATATCTTCCATACGTCATTGGCGGTTCTTGGTATCAATACACAATCTCGTACGACGTGTGTGTGTATAAATGTATCCATGTACATCTTCTGAAAATGCGTTTTATAACTACAGCACATGGTGTTATTTTCTTGCTGGCAGCATCTGCATAAATACTTATTGAAGACATATATATGATTCATTGGTGTACGTAGCTAACGGTTTATGAGTAGGGTTTTTATTAGATGTCCATAGACTTTACATGTGACCACTCGAATGTTGCAACAACCTTAAAGAGTTTATAACTTTAAGAAAATACAAGCGGAACTTAACGGCTAGGAAAATGTCTTCCGACACTGTTTTCGTCAACATTGTTTGATTTCTCAACAAATCATGTTTAATAGGTTAGACCAGTATCCGAGATGAGTCGGCGATATATGTACATTAGTCATGGTGAATGATCACGTGGTTATAACAACAACAACAACAACAACAGTGGATGAAAGTGTTGAAATCTTGAAAGCATTATTTGATATTTTCCTTAATATGAAACGGATTTAGATGAAATATGGCACAGCAAACGCGTCTTCATGAGCTGCATTTGGTGGTCCAGGGAGTTTGGTACAGCCTTATGTTTGGGGGAAAATACAGAGACCACCACATGCAGCTTAACAAGAAGCGTTTGATGCGCCATATTTCATAAAAATGATGTGTTGCATTATATGTACTTTGAATCAAATGGATTCTGGAAATTTCAGTACTTGTTGTTGTTGTTAGTACCACGTGATCATACACCTTGTTAGTTGCGAACAGTAACTATTGCAATCTACTCCCGTACCGTCCGTAGTAGATTGCACTACATGTAGTTAGTGTTCGCAACTACATGTACATGCATGTAGTAACAACATAAACAGCACATGGTTTTGTTATGCAAATAGAGGATCTTGCATGAGTGATGACTTAAAGGTACATTCCACTCAGTAGGCACACACTGTTCTTTATAGGAATTAAATAAGTGTTTAATTGTGTCACTATTCCACTAGTTCTAAAAATTACGAGTGCCCGCTATACAGATATAATCATTTAGTAATATGTATTTTATTGATAGTGACTTGCGGTGGTACCAAGCTATTTTCATAATGTAAATTATATATTTTTTAATTAATTATACTAATTAAATGCGTCAACCGAAAAAAATTGTTTTTTTGACAGATTATTGCACATCAAAAAATAAATACAGAGAATAAATAGTAATATCCGTTAGTATTTTAAGGAAACACGGTTATCGTCCCTGATATCAGCGTGGAAATTTACGTCCAATTTAAAATGTATAATAATGCCAATCAATACATGGGGTAATGGTGAATGAATGTTTATTTTGATAGAAATGTCTCTGATGATATCTCTGATATAAAGAACATTTTCACAAAATGTGTACCAAATGAGTGGGCATGTACCTTTAATATGATATTTATTAAACGAGTTTACTGATTTCATAAGAAACCAGGCCGAGTTTCTCACGAAATCGGTCAACGAGTTTCATAAATATCCTATTAAATCCTTGCCAATTTTAGGTTCTATTTATTACGTAAGCATAAGCAAATCAACATATATTGAAGCTATGATACACTACCGCAGTACGAATGTCCATTTGTATGTAACAAACACAATGGTATGGTATATAATGTATTTATAGTGCAATCTGTTACACATATACATATTACAAGAAGTTACAACTGATGATAACAGCCAGCCTACAGAGGCTCATGATGCACTAGCATATACATATTCATTGTTTCGTAATAATGTTGATATCCAGTACTTCACGTTCTAAAGTAATGGTTTTGGTGTTCATTTAGAATATAACGTAATATAAAAGAAAGGAAGACAGCACCATGGAGCATACAACGACTTCATACGCCGTGAGAATGTGATCGTGCTTGATCCGAAAACCAGAAACGATCAAGTGTCAGTGCGTCACACAGTAGCATTCAATATTGATTGAAAACAAGACTGTATTATTCAAACTGATTTAACAACGTGTTAAATATCAGGGCCCGGTTGTTCAAAACATCAGTTAGCTTAACGGACTGTTAAATCCTTAACTGAATGGTTAAAATCTCTGTTTTTAACAGAGATTTTAACCATTCAGTTAAGGATTTAACAGTCCGTTAAGCTAACGGATGTTTTGAGCAACCGGGCCCTGATTGACAAGCGACACTGTTTGATCGGGAAAATGTATCAGCAATGTTGACATGGTTACATTGTCCGAGCTGTAGCTAACTGCAAGAACAGAAATAACCGCGATAACGGGCGCCAATTTGCTGCGATAGTTATATTCGCACTGAGCGTTAAGTTAATTAGCATGGCAAGCACTCCTACTTACAACTACATATTTTGTTGCGCGAGATCATTTGTATTGTCTTATCGAGACATCGTTAAATCGTCAGTTTACACTATAATAGGGAAGAAAGAATAAAACATTGCTCTCTAAATTCAAAATGGATGTTTTACGGTGACATTTAAACTAACAACAACTGAATAATAATAATAATGATAATAATAATATAGGCGAAACTGCGTTTATGCGATAGTGTTATATTGTTCGGAGGACACCAGTGCAGTTTTCGACGTGAAACATTTGACGCTCGCACGGAGTGCAGCACCAGTGATATACGGTTGTTTGAGTGCCCGGATTAGAGCGGTTCTACGTATTGTGTATACCTTCTGAAATTGCGTTCTTTAAGTGTGAGCAACTTTAACCCTACTCTGCTAATTTAAATTTTATCGTCTGTTGTTTATTTTATATTTTCCATTTTTCTCATGAAAAACATGTTTCGACAGCATATTAGAATCGTTTCCAATGGAAACGATTCTAAAGTGCTGCCAAACCATGTTTTTACTGAGAAAAGAGGCAAAATATAAAACAACAGTAGACGACAATTTTTTTCCCAGCAGTCCAAGGTCTAAAAGGACTGTGAGAACGGACTTGAATATCTCTTCCAATACACCAACTGTTGAACAGTGCTGTGCCATTTCTGACTTGAAATATAATATAGTGTAAGTACGGAGCCCCGCGAAATGACAATTCCTTCCCTCAATTGAACAATTCCTTCCCTCAATTGAACACAATTCCTTCCCTCAATTGAACAATTCCTTCCCTCAATTGAACAATTCCTCTTCCCTCAATTGAACAATTCCTTCCCTCAATTGAACAATTCCTTCCCTCAATTGAATCCCTCAATTGAACAATTCCTTCCCTCAATTGAACAATTCGTTCTCACGAATTAACAATTCGTTCCCACGGGAACGAATTGTTAATTCGTGGGAACGAATTGTTAATTCGAGGGAACGGAACGAATTGTTAATTCGAGGGAACGAATTGTTCAATTGAGGGAACAAATTGTCATCTCGTGGGAACGAATTGCTAATTCGAGGGAAAGAATTGTTAAATTGAGGGAACAAATTGTTATTTCGTGGGAACGAATTACTAAAATCCATGTCCCTGCGGGGCTCCGTATATAAGTTACCTTGAATGTAAATGTGTACGATATGCCTACCGCAGACTGATCTTAGTGAATGAATGAACTTCACAACGATGTCGGATACTGAAACTAGAACTGTGGCGATCTTCTTTTATGTACTTATAAGTGTAACTTCATGTGTGTTTAATATCTGCCTGATTGGCGTGATAGTAAGTACCAGGAGCATTAGAACCATCACCAACATTTTCGTGGCCAGTTTGGCAATCAGTGATTTCATCGTGGGAGGATTTGTCGTGCTTGCTGACGTTCAGCACGCTCTAAAGACAGACGTTAACGTCACTGGTTATTTATGTCTGGTGGACCAGAGCCTGCAGATATTCATACCGCTTGTGTCTTGTTTCCACCTCCTTGCCATTGCGATGGAACGCTACGTGAAAATATGTCAGCCATTACGGTACACCGTGATTGCTACCCGCTCACGTGTTGCACTTGCGCTCTCGATCACTTGGCTGGTTCCGTTATTCGTGTCCGCTTTACCGTCGTTTGGTTGGAACAACATTGTAGTGATATCTGCTCACGGAACCAACCGAACCAACGGAAGTGACGCAGTGACGTTCACAGACGGAACAAGGAACATTACCACGTGTAACAACTTGGAGACGATTCCTTGTTCGTACAAAATGCTCATGATTTGCATTATAATGATCATCACAACACTGATGTCAACCATATATGGCCGTATACTTATCATTGCGTTCTCGCATGCCAAGCGAATATCAGCGCTGGGATACACGAATGAAGCGAACGGAAAGCTCATCAAAACGGAAATCAAAACGCTCATTGTGTTACTGGCCACGGTCGGATTCTTTTTTCTGTCCTGGATGCCTCTATGTGGGGTGGTGTTCTACGAATGTTTGCGATCAACGCCCCCTGACGACTGGTGGACTGTGTGCCTGTTTATTGCATACGCAAACTCGACCGTGAATCCGCTCTTGTACGGCATCGGAAACCGGGACATCCGGCGTATGATACTCGTGAAGATCTTCTGCAAGAAGGGCCGAATAGAACCGGACATCACGTTGTTTGGCACGGCTAAAACGGGGACATCACGTGGAAAGCAACCCCCATTACAGAAAGTGCCCGAATGTTCAGATAGGGGAGGCGCACAAATCACGTATCATGCTTAACCCTTACAATGCCGGAAAGGTAAAATTATCGTCTGCTGTTCTTTTATGTTGTATCTTGTTTCTCAATGAAAACATGGTTTGACAGCACCTTAGAATATAATCATTTACATTGGAAACATTTTTTGATGAGAAAAAAATGAAAAGTAAAAAATAAACAGCAGATGACAACTTTTAATTCAGCATTGTAAGCGTTAATACATATTTTGGTTCCGAAATCGTACGGAAAAAGTTTGTCACTTTTATATGTTACAGTGATTGCAGACCAGATACTTTGGTTTGGTGTCATTTGGGAAGTGGTGCCAAAATGTTTGAAATCCGAGATGGTCGCTAATTTTGAGCATATGACCGATAACTAAAATGGGTTTATGCAGAGATTGCCATTTAATTAGATTTAGTTTTATTGCCATTATTGCATTTATCATAAGTACCACTACGATATGCAATCATTAAATAAAATCAGCCGATGCACTGTCAATGCCATATTGAAGGTCAAATTGCAACAAACGAATGCAAATACTATTCTTCCTTATAAACGTATACTGTTTCGCCATATTGTCATCAAAACGTAATATTTTTTAATTAAACATAATTGCCAATTATTTTAACACTCACCTATTTAATTATAACATGACATAATGTGTCAACCATGATAGGAATCGACATTTAAAATGGCTGCCGGTTTATTTAATAATCGGTAAGAATCGCTATAATCCATGTTCTTTTTGAAAATTCATGCTATGTTGTTCAAATCAAACGCCGATAGAAATTATATTACCAAAAACAATAAATTAGTAAATAAGCAAGTTATGTGTCGCATTTTTTGGTCATGCTCAATGTCATAGGTCATCAAATATTATTACGAACGTCAAAATTAATGACTAGTATCGTGAATAAACAATGTTGTATCCCACATATACTTCTTTTTTATTTTATATGGCGCCCAAAATGGCCGCAACGTATCATAACACATGCATGAGACCAAATAACTAATTATATGGAGCGTATTTAGTTCATTGTTTTCGACGACGTTTGAAGTGATTGACTCTATTATAACCACCACTGTCACATCAAGTAAGAAAAGCAAATCAGATGATGCAGTCAAGGTCATACTCAATGTAAAACTGAAACAACAGACTGTAATAGAACACTATTGAATATCGTAACCTTACTCCATAGTGTAACATGACTGCAGTTGTTTGACACCGATCACATATGTTTTCAAACATACAGCGCATGCTGTTTGACCATGGCTGTAGACAATGCTCATTTTGGGGCCAAGCCAACACCTACGTAATGCATGTGTCTAGAACGCGCCATTACGTCACCAGACCAGTTCACAACGGTCGCACTGAACGTTTGAGGATGGGGCACCTGCACTCGCGACGTGTACTGCGGCCCCGAAATATGCATGTGTAAATCAGCTGTTTCCATGGAGCAGATTATCAAAGTACCGAAAGTACTGCATATATGCTCAAATTACACGATATTTCCGACGGAAATGTAACAATAACGTTCGACAATGTCCAGCCGTGGGTAAACGTTTGCCGTGGCACTCGAGACTTGTTTGAACCCGCGGCATACGCGGCCTACGGACTTGGGGTTCAAACAGTTCTCTCGTGCCACGGCACACACGGTTGGACGTGGTTGAACATACGGAGCCCCGCAGGGGACATTCGTTCCCTCGAATTAACTATTCGTTCCCACTAATAACACTTTAAGCTTTTTTAGGTTAAAGTCGGTTACAATGGGGACATTATATTGTAAGTTTTTTGAGTCGTTCGGTTTTTTCATGCGGGCCAACTATTTTATTGTCACTGACTTTTGAGTCGTTCTTCCTTTCCAATAACACACCAGCGTGGAAGCCACGAGGGCAATTTTGTTGTCGGTAAACTTGTGGTATTTTAAATTAAATAATGGACAACAGTTAACAAATATTTAACCCACCCCCCACACCCTGAAACTCATGAAAAATTAATTGTTGATTACAGTTTCTTTTTGGTCTTGCGTCACACGAAATGTAATCATTTTTAAAAAAAACCGGCTGATTGCCATACTAGCCAATATTAATTTGGTAGGAAAGTTGCAGATGCGTTGGTATGGTTGTCTGTGCGCTACTAATCTGTTTCAGTTGGTGTGTCCTAGAGGAAGGTTGAAAGCCACAGGATACATTATTCACTTTGTCACGGCTTCACCAATGCAGCTTCCTTACAGTGGTTAAACACGTCAGCCGGGGTCTACAGTCGTATATGTCGACGGACAGGCGTGTCTTGAAGCTGCCACCAGTACTTGTATTGTAAAACTGCTATGTTGAGAAGCTTTTCATGCCGGGTACCAAAGTGAAGGTATCTGTTTTCCAGCGCCTTCATTTTGTTCATTGGATTTTACTTGAAGCCGTGGCGTTTTCCGCCATATATATAAAATAAAACAACCTGTTGTGTGCAAGAAAACTGGCTTAATTTTGCGTTAAACTCATGGCCTACATTGTAATTGTTTTTGCGCCCAGCTGCGCGCGCACAACGGTGTTGCGGCGACTGGGGGTATCCGTGAGTCCGTGCTCGCTTGCTCAAGAGCTTTACTTGTTTTATTAGGAATATGCCATTGGTTGTTGAATAGTACATGTATAACCAACCACGTAATAATTAAATGTCAAATGTCATGTATCAAATATGTTAATAAAGCTGACGTCGGTCAGTGCCGCAGTATAGGTGGACAAAAGTAATTTGACACCCATTGAAATCCCATAGACTTGCATGTATTTGTAACTGTGCTTGTTAGCATGTTACTTTAAATATACATCAAAGATTTTAATGAAATAAAATGCATTGAGTAGCCAACAGATTTGCACAGAATATGATGCATATGTGTATTCAATATTCAAAGTAGCTTACAAGATGCATGCAGTTAAACATTATGGACATTTTTTGGAAATGTTTTTAAACATGAATGGCATGTGTCAATGTCACAGTTGTGGTTATAATTAGGATCTAGTATAATCCACCAGCTACAAATAGAGTGTGGCTTTGCAAATGTTATTCAACGACGACCTTAGAATGAGTAGGTCGTCGAATGGTCGGTTTGCTATTTTCTCAATGTTAGAAGCGGAGAACATTTTAACTGTTTAATATGTACAATGTAATCATATGTTCTGACATTGTGTAGGTGTGCTATTCATATTCACTTGAGTGTGGTACTTTCTAATGTACAAGGGATTGGATCGGCTTGAGGAGAGCGATTATTCGACTGTAAATTGAATGGGCTATACTTAAGCTAGCCATTGTGGACATTGATGCTGTTCTTATCTGTGTCGTATGCGTAGTAGATTATGATATGTGTCTAGAACTATGCGACCTAAAATTGCCCCAGTCGACTACAGCTGCAAACCGAAATTCGGCTTGACCAGCATAATTTATGTACTAGTGGGACAGGCGATTTTTAACCCATGGGTGTATACTGTAGGGTGCTGGGGCGAAACTAAACAGCACACATTAGGAGGACAACTAGTGGTCAAGCTAACCACACACATTGTTTTCTTGTGAAAGTAAAACACAAATATCAAAAGTTATCCCAAACACAGCTGACGTTTTGTTTGCCCACATCTGCTGATGTTCCCGGTTCGCTTTCAGGGGCGGATGCAGCATTTGGGGAACGGGGGTTGGGGGGGGGGGTTGTCTAGTTGCGAACGGTAACACTCTTGCAATTGCTCCAGTACCGTCCGTAGCTAGTTGCAAGAGTTACCGTTCGCAACTAGGGGGTTGTCCTATTTTCGAGCTCTTCGAAATGCACTTTCCTGTGTTTTACGGCATTTAAATTCAGACTCCAACTGGTGGTAAACTGTGATCTATGTAAACTCCGTGGCTGACCGGGGGGGGGGGGGGGTTGCAACCATGGAACATCCCCTCCAGATCCGTCCCTGACTTTCTTACGTGGATGATACTCATGTTACATAGTGTACTACGTCGTATTGTGTCATTACTGTCGTCATAGGTGTATTCGCTCTATCTGTGACTCTTTTAACAGAAATCAAAGGTAATTTATTCTACCCAGTTATAGAGAATAGTAGGTTACTGCCGTTATAGTGGGAGAGATAGCAGAACAATCGTGCAAATGATGATACAAGCATCAAATTTGGTACGCTTGTTCTAGTCATACTAATCAAATCTGCCCGACTAGCCAACTGAAAATCCAAGATGGCGGCCATTTTTCAAGATGGCCGCCAAAGTAGCCTCCCGAAGTTGACTTTTCGCTCGGAAGTATTTGTAGTTATCCGATTTGCATGATCTAGGTGTGGATTCCTGGGGTTTCAAGCCTGCTGAAGTAGATTATCCTGTTTATAAAGCACACTGACACATATCTTTCTCACTTTGCACATTTGTTGATGATTTGTATACGTTTGCATGGCTATGGTGTGTATGGGTGTAGTGTTAGAGGTAGTACCTTCGTTTCAGCAGTCAGCCACATCCATTGGATGGACTACTGGTCCTCACCACCGGCCCAACTCTCATATACTCCAAGAAGATGCTAGTGCACGGCATATGCCACGCCCTGGTAAACTGCTGGTTATATATAATACAGACACATACCGATACGTTTCCATGTGAACAACGATCTATTAGAACCGGGCTTATGCCTTGGTGATATATATTCTGAAATGGTAACCCAGCATTTTAGGTACATTCTGTACATGGACTAACACCGCTGTGAAATTTCAATAACGGCTGCTGAATAAATGATATCGTTGTTATCACGTCCCAGCCATTGCAAACCGACGTCACACATGTTCATAAGTTTTAACCAATAATCGGCTCAGTCTCCGCCGGACTGCCAATGCGTTATGGTCTATATGCGATATTTATCACAAATAGGTTACTTATCACCTAAAATATATACGATTTCCACAAGTGGTAAAAGGATAATCCCTCGGCTTGTGAATTGACCACGGAAGCGAGTTCTACTGGAAAATCGTGGAACACTGACTGGACCAAGTGCTGCCTATGTCAGGAGGTTAAGAAAGAAGATCTTAAGTCCCCCCAGGCCAATCCTACCAGAAGAGGTGATGATGGATATATGAACATGGCAACGAATATCCCACTGTTTTACTCACTCAATCAATGCCCTACCAATCAAGCTAGTCCCTGCAAGGCTTGACGAATGTGGTGGGATCGATGAAACATTGACACAAAAGAAGGCACAATATCATGTGAGTTGCAGTCTACTATTTTACAACACAAAGTTACACAGAGCTGAGCAAAGATCAACCCCTGCAGGTACTAGTGATGAGGGCGGTAGAAGTAAGATCCCGCGAAATATCCAAGAAGCTAAAACTCAAGAATGTTTCATTTGCGAAACAAAAGGAGGTGAGCTTAGAGAAGCAATGACAATGCAAGTGAATAAACTATTGTGCAAAAACACTTAGTGATCGAAAACTCCTCCTCTCCAAACTAAGTGTAGGAGATGTCATAGCATAAGAACTGAAATATCACCCTGCCTGCTTGGTGGCATTGTATAACCGAGAACGAGCCTACCTCAAGGTGCAAGAGCAAGATAAATCACAGGCGCACTTGTAGGAAGCATATCCAATTGCTTTCTCCGAACTAGTCACCTACATAAGTGATATGAAAAATGCCAGTGATAGTAGATATCCACTCATTTTGAAGCTTGCTGATTTGACCATGTTTTACAAGCAGAGGCTGGAGCAGCTTGGTGTTGAATCGCCTGATGTTCATCCTACTCGATTTAAGGACCGGCTGCTTTTTCACATTCCCAAGCTGCAAGCTCATCGCCGAGGACGAGATGTTCTGCTGGCTTTTGAAAATGATGTAGGCTCAATCCTCTCACAAGCATCCAAGTACGGTGAAGCGATCCATCTAGCGAAAGCTGCTGGAATAATAAGGCCGAGACATGCTCCACCAAAGTCAAAATTCAACAGCACCTCTCACGACACAGACCTAGAACAGGCTGTACCACCGTCACTGCTGCAATTTGTATGCATGATCGAACATGGTGCAGACATCAAGTCCCAACTCCAGCATGGAGCATCAAAATCTGACCTTTCTATATCACAACTCCTACAATACAACTGCTTTGCCAAATATAGGCAAGGGACGGATGTCCACAGGCATTCCAGGGACCGTGAGCCACCTTTTGCAGTCTACATGGGCCTGTATGTGTTCGCTAAGACAAGGAAAAGACAAATTATTGAAATGCTCCATGAGAATGGGCTCAGCATATCATACGACATAGTCCTAGAAATATCCGCACAGTTAGGAGAAGCAGTTGTTGCACAGTATGTGGAAGATGGAGTAATATGTCCTCCAGTCTTGAGAAAGCAGTTGTTCACAACTGCAGCAGTGGACAACATAGATCATAATCCGACTGCGACCGCAGCTCAAACATCTTTCCATGGTACAAGTGTTTCCATTTTCCAACATCCAAACACTGAACATGCTGGCGATGAACGTGAGCCGCTCAAACTAGAGTCGGGAATGAAGGTTAAGAAAGTTCCAGACCTTCCAGAAGCATACACCAATATTCGACCAGCATACATCACGAAAACCTCAATCCTTCTCCAGTAGCAAGCCAATCCTTACCAGTACCCGAGTCGATCTGGTCATACTTGAGAGAAGAATATTTTTGGTTGGAGGAAGTCTTCCTCACTGAAGATGTGGATGATGCAGTCATCATCACATGGTCAGCCCACCATGCAACGTAGAAAAGGAGCCATCCATTTGAAGTGAGCATTTCAGCAATGATGCCTATGTGGCGAGACCAGGCTCATTCTGTTGCAACGATCAAGCATGCCATGGCGAAGGTCTGTGATACAGTGGTTTTCCTGAACCCAGGGCAGACACCTGTCATTGCTGCTGACCAACCGTTGTATGCTTTGGCAAAACAAATACAATGGAAGTGGCCCGAATATGGAGAGGACAAGTTCGTGATCATGTTCGGTGGACTTCATATAGAAATGGCTGCACTGAGATCGATAGGAAAATTACTACGCGACAGTGGCTGGACCAGTGCCATTATTGAAGCAGAGGTGGCCTCATCTGGTACAGTAGAGTCTTAACTGTCTGCATCCAGTGTCACCAGGACGAGACAAGCACACCAGATCACTGCATGCAGCTTGTACAAACTGATGAAAAAGGCATATCATGATCATCTCTATGAAGAGTCTAGCATATCAGATATAACCTTTGAAGATTGGTGTGAACAACGGAGGAAAGAGAGTCCGCAGTTCCAGTTATGGAGTCTGGTGCTGGACATGGAGCTCACTATATTCACCCTGATCCGCTCATTCAGAGAAGGAGACTTCAACTTCAACTCTCAGAACTGGTGCCTTACTTCTTTGCGAATAACAATGTCAACTATGCGCGATGGATCCCAATTCACCTACGAGATATGATGTCACTTGAGCAACAACATCCAGATGTGGCGAGGGAGTTTCACAAAGGGAACTTCGCCATCCACAAGTCAAAAAGAGAATTCTCTGCCATTGCGATCGACCAAGCACACGAGCACAATACTGCAATGATCAAAGGTGACGGAGGAGCAATTCGTGTGACAGAAGACCCGTCAGCACTTCGTAGGTGGATGGTCGCTGGACCCGAAGTTAGTCGTTTAGTAGCTGGATACGAGGTCATATCTGGTATGAAAGATGCCACCTACAGCAGCAGACACCATGAGCAGACACTAAGTGCCCAGAAATCTTTCTTTGAAAAGGTGAAATCACTCTCTGCAGTGATGCAGGAGATGGGCAACCCATTCCAAGAAGAATCAGCCGACCTGCTGGTGCTAGACACGAAGAACATTTCAGACCCAGCTCTAGCTGAAATGGCAGCTACACATCACCAGCGGGGCAAAGAGCAATTTTATTAATTCATGGAGGGGCTAGAGGATGAAAGAGAAAGTCCTTTCTATCATCCAATCAAGAAAAAACATTGTTTCTTTCTTCAAACAAGAGCAGGCTGAGAAAATGTCTAAGGAGAAAGTTCTGAAAGATGACTGTACGTTATTCTCGCGACTGTTCATCTCGTCCCAGAGCAGACAGTGTGACTTACAAGCACGAGAATCAGTCATACCATGCATCTCTAAATGACAGCGGCAAGCTTCATACCTGTCAGAAGTCACAGCTGGTTGAAATTCTGGAAGTGAACATCCCAGACAGAGAACCGACGGGAGATGCAATCATCATTGATGGCTCAGCACTTATCAATGCTTTTCCTCCACGTACTTTTGATGACATTTGATGACTATGCTAAAGAAGACATCGTCCCAAAGGTGGAATCCTATGGTGCCAGGTAAGGGCGGGTGAGGAATCAGAAGAAGAGTGACAGGAACGAGTATGACACCTGTAGCCTATTTCACGAACCTCCGTTAGTCGACTAAACTGTTAGCAGACTAAACTAAGTTTAGTCGACTAACCATAGTCTGCTAAACCATTTGACATGTTTGCATTTCACGAACGATTTTGTAAGCCACTTTCAAAACAACCGTGGGCGCCGCCATCTTGGAATTCCGTCGTCTGCTATTTTGCTTAGTAGACTAACCGAAATTTTAGCCGACTAAAGAGGAGGCTAAGCAAAGTAGAATTTGCTTAGTCGACTAACGTGTTCGTGAAATGCTTTTTTTTCCCGTTGGTCGCCTAACGGCCTGAAGTTTAGCAGACTAACCGAGTTTAGCCGACTAACGGAGGTTCGTGAAATAGGCTACAGGTAACTGGCAGAGCTTCCTACGTGACGCCAGCAACAAGACTGAGCCGTTTCATTTCCTTGCGAAAAAGATGTGTGAAGCAGAGACGACAAGCACAGTCATCGTCACAAAGGGAGAAGATGCCATTAGCAACACAATGAAGTCTCTGGATGCTGTGTCCCCATGTTGTCATGAAGAAGCGGACAGTCGCATATTTGTACACGCCAGGGATGCAACCACTGACGGGAGCAAGTCCATTATCATTAAGGCCAATGACACGGACGTGCTGGTCATAGCAATATCTGTACTGCCATGCTTACAGGAACTAGGTCTTGAGAAGATGTCGATTGCATTTGGCCAAGGAGCCAAAATGCGATGGATCCCAGTCCATGACATAGTTTCCGCAATAGGGCTACAGAAAGCTAGAGGTATCCCATATTTTCATGCGTTCACTGGATGCGACGTCGTGTCTGCCTTCCGTGGAAAACCGAAGAAATCTGCATGGCAGACTTGGAACGTATTTGATGATGTTTCGGAAACATTCACTCTCAGCCAGCATCCAACATTGATTCGTGATATTGACCTGCAAAGGCTGGAGAGATTTGTTGTCATCATGTACGACAGATCGAGCGCAGCCACTGGTGTGGACGAAGCAAGACTATATCGTTTTGCCCGCAAGCAGAGGCCGTACAACTCTATTCCACCAACACAGGCAGCCCTCAGAGAACATGCAAAGCATGCAGCCTATCAGACTGGGATCATCTGGGGCCAGACAGCCATCTCCAATCCAGACACGAGCAGTCCCGCTGAATGGGGGTGGACACAGAAAAGAAAGACATGGCAGATATGTTGGACAACACTTCCCCGTATTGCAGCGAGTTGTCAGAACTGACGAAGTGTTCCTGTAAGAAAGATTGCAAAGGAAGATGCAAGTGCTTCAAGTCAGAGCTTCCCTGCACATCACTCTGCAGCTGCATATGTGAACAGTAGCAGCTGGAGGACCAGTGGAGTGGCTTGCTATGCATAGTTTAAACATCTACTAGCCGGGGCAAAATAGAGTAATAAATCCTAAGGGGGGAAATAAGTAGAACCAACACAACAGTAACAATACAACAATATAAACTATGGCACGGATACAACGGTGGTTACAGAGCATTCAAGGTGGCAGGGAATGCACTCCCCAACAAAAAGAGTAACTATAAAAAATAGGAAAATAACACAAAATACAACAGAGGCTCCACAAAACAAAGTTTACGTGATAAAAAAATAACAATCTGGTTGCCATCTTGAAAAATATGTGTCAGTGTGCTTTATAAACAGGAAAATCCACTTCAGCATGATTGTAAACATAGGAATCCACACCTAGATCATGCAAATCGAACAATTACAAATATTTCTAGACAAAACCTCAAATTTGGGTGGCTAACTTGGCGGCCATCTTGAACAATGGCCGCCATCTTGGATTTTCAGTTGGCTAGTCGGGCAGATTTGATTAGTATGACTTGGAGAACAAGTGTGCCAAATTTGATGCTTGTATCATCATTTGCACGATTCCTATCAAATATTGCTGTTATCTGCCCCGCTATAATGGGAAAACATATCTGACAAGGCTTAGGAAACGGGATGGGCGAGGCTCTGCCGAGCACATCCCGTTTCCGTGCCGCGCATATTTATCGCGTCAACACCTACAAATGGCTTTAAAATGCAAAAAAAATATCCGCACATATTCATGCGCAGTGATTATGTCGTATTGACAGGATATCAAAAATGATTCACGGCACCGTGTTTCACGGCACATACGCACTGTGTTGACGGGACAATGGTGGATTCGCTCTATCTGTGACTCGTTTTAACAGAAATCAAAGGTGACATATTCTACCCAGTTATCTATTTTTCTCGCTTGCCCGTCCACCGTGGCACTGAGAGAAAGTATATGACAGTATTGGACATAAGCAGTGTTCCACTTTGGCACAGTCTACATATGTAGCCACATGACACCGTCATAACAAATATCCATGTCAAAGGTCGGCCCTCTATTGGACCTATATTTCCGGACATGGATAGGCATGAAAACAATTCTCATACTTAGATATACTATAATGGTACATGGCATATGCAGTACGAAAGCAAATCACAATTGTATATTTGGAACCTTCATATATTATTCCAAGGCCCTGTGCAGCTTTACAACATATTAATTTATCACACTATTAACCCGTTCACCCCTAAGTAACTGAATGGGCTGCGATATGTTAATTTTGCAACCAATCCAATCATCGCAAAATTATTTTCAGACGATTCCATTTATAAACAGGGGGTATTTGTTGTTCTCAAAAATATGAAAATTACTTTCAAACAGTGCAGATCCTGATGAGAGGGCTCGTTACGAGCCGGCTCATCTGGATCTGCACTGTTTGCATAAACCGATATAGCGGGCTTTCGGGTTCAAAGGGTTAAAGCTGCAATACAAATACACTTAAACACAAACTTCAGAAAACTATTCAATTATGTCATGTGTACCAGGTTGTTTACGTCAGTTTAAAGATAAAACATGTAGCACATTAACACAACAGTTTACATATTATTGAATTCGCAAAAACACATCATTCAATGATGTAAATTTCCACCCCACCCCACCACATGGAATCTATTCAAAGACATATATAATGCCGCACCTTACGAGCACTGACCAGGCGCGCATCCAGGATTTCGGGCTGGGGGGGGGGGGGGTGGGGGGGGGGCGTAACTATTTTGCAATACTTGACTATATTATCGAACGAGCTATGCTCGTTCGATAATATAGTCAAGTATTGCAAAATAGTCGAGATAGCGCTAGGGGGGTCCGGGGGCATTTCAACCCGGAAAATTTTGCAAATCTACATCGCATTTCCTGTGTTCTGGCGCATTTTGGAGCAAACATATTGACACTGTCACTGTATGTTTAGACATGATTTTTGATTGAAAACGTTTAAATTTTGAAACAATAAAAAAACGACCGAAAAATGCGTGGAATGGCACTTGGCATGAAACGTGCCTTGTAACTTGTAAAAAGGCTTTACTCGGCGAATTTTAGTGGGGGGGCGGACGCCGGGTCCGCCCCCCCCCCCCCCTGAGTCCGCCCATGCTGACATACAACGTGACATTACCATAATCACTTCGCATAAACACAAGCAAAGCAATAACACATATTAAGTCTGCCAATCAATGTATATCACTTCAAATGATATAATATGTTTACATTAACAATATAATCATGTACATGTGGGGCAATTTGTGTTGTGCAGCAAACTATATTGTGACATACAATGTTCTACAATGACTGTGTTCCCTTGGCGATTATCTTTGACCTTTATCATGTGTATAGGGGCAGACATTTGTACTGTAGAATGCACCCCATGACATCCAAGTTCGTAATGCCTCTCAACGCAAGTTTTCTTTCCGCGAGAATTTCAGATGTCTTATCATGAACGACAAACGCATTATATGTGCTTTAGAAAACATTTAGCATCCTGATCTGGAACCGTGTACATACCTATATTTACTTGAATAACGTTGTATTCCATACGAAATCTGAAATCATTATTCTTGTGTCCGCTTTTTATACGACCGTTTTAAAAAACGGTACGTATTATGTTTTACCGCGATGGTCGGGCGGCGGACTGCATTTTTGTATTCAATTCTATATTGGGTACAGAGTTTGTGTACACAACTCCTTTGAAACCGTTCACTCAGCAGGCACAAACCGTTCTTTATATGAATTAAATAAGTGTATAATTGTGTCACTATTCTACCAGTTCTTAGACTTACGAGTGCTCGCTATACAGATTATATATTCAGTTTTTACTGATAGTGACTCGAGGTGGTATCAAACTATTTTCATATGCAAATGAGGCATGACATTTTTCTTTTTTATTTATAATAATTAAATGGCGTCACCTTATTATAAAGTATGATCATTGTTCATCAAAAAAATAAATATAGAGAATAAATAGTAATGTCCGTTAACATTTTAAGGAAACACGTTTATCGCCCCTATCAGTGCGGAAATTTACGTCTGATATAACATGTATAATAATGCCAATCTGTACGTGGGGTAATGGTGAATGAATGTTTATTTTGCCAGAAAATATCATATATATGTCTCCCTAAATTATAACCCAGCTTTAATGTTAAAATTAAGATCAGTTTTAATTATCCATAAGCGTTTTCAATTTTGGCAGCCATCTTGGATTCCATCTTAAATTTGAGACGTTTAGCACCAGTTGGCAAATTGACACCCAAGTTAGAAATGTGTGTCAGATGTTACTCTTGTAAATAAAATTGTCAAACCTTTTCACTCAGAGGTCGGAACGAAAATGTATATTTTTGGCCTGGGCGTCTCGTCTATTAATAGTACCCTTAGACTTAGACTGCGGGAAAATGAAGATTGCCGTCTGATGTTGTATTATGTTATCGTTTGTCTTCTTTCTCAATAAAACATAGCTTGACAGCACTTTAACCATTAGACCGCCACACACAACAATTGTTGTCTGCTGTTGCTTTTGTATCTTGCCTTCTTTCTCAATAAAAACATGCTTTGGCAGCACTTCAGAATCATTTCCAATGAAAATGATTCTGAAGTGCTGTCAAAGCATATTGTAAATTATTCTAAAGTGCTGTCAAAACATGTTTTTGATGATAAAAATGGAAAATAGAAAATAAACAACAGACGACAAAAAAATAAGATAGCGGTCTAAGGGTTAAATTGCTGTGAAAGCATGTTGTTGTTGTTGTTTGTTTGCAGAGGAAAACTGGATAATATAAACTTAACAGCTGACGATACCATTTAATCCAGAATTGTAAGGGTTAACTGCAGAATGTTCAGTATAAAACTATATTAAACACCACGTTGCGAAGTAATCCAAACTTTCTGACTGTCACGCAGGGCGACATACAGAAAAGTCAGGTTATCAGCAAAGTGTGTCACGAAATACGGGCGTATGTGGTAGCGTTACTTTTAACCCATATTTGAATTAGGGAAGTTATTTTTCTTTACAGTACACTATGTTCAATTTTGATGTTGATTACTATTCAGGCTTGACATGCATGCTATGTTTTGGAATAGTCCATTTTAAAGTAATTGATTGTTCACCAATGGCATTCGTCCACTAAAATCATGCAGTCAATATAGCTCGCCAAAGACACATCTTTCTTTAGTATCATTTCGGAAGAGTATTTGCGATATTGTATCATTTTACGACGATATGTGAGCGACTTGTGTTTTAAGTAAGAGGAACTGTGGATTGGGAGTGAGTGGGTATGTAACCTATCATTTTATATTTTTTAATTGTCAGTGGACAACCCGTTTATATATTTTTTGTATCAATACATATGTATAACAAAGTCAGCCTCATACAGTGTGGAAGCCGATCAGTCCGTGCTTCTGTCCGATCTGGTAGGATTCACACTATTGGTCATCAAAAGATGTACAATTATTGTCATTGTCAAATGGCTATTGATATTAATTTGCATCATATTCTGAGGCAGTTAATATTATAATGACAAGCAGTGTGGTATCATATCTGATCGCACGAATGTGCGTTCCGGTGAATAAATAGAATCATTGATTGCTGTTGCGGAGATATAAGCGAGTGAACTGTGGACAGACTGCAGAAATGAGCTGTCTGTTCGAATTAAAATCGGGTAGTCTATACGTGTATACATATGTTCATTCTAATATTGTAATTGCAGTAATGCATATCTGAATCTTTATGGGCTCTGGTCATTCTTTACTCGAATTCAGGTTAGTCAGAACACATTATAAATGAATAACTGTCTTAATTCTTTTTTAAATATATGGCATTTTTTTCTCGAAAGATATCCACCTGAAGACACAACTGGAGACACATGCGTTCAATAAATTCACACTGACCGCCGTTAACCGGCGAATGGCGTGGACTATTGACATTTCCATGTGTACATATATTATTTTCAGATAGGAGCATGTATCAACAAAATTCGAAACTTACATACATTACAACATTCCGTCACGTCAGCATGGTGTAATTTAGAGTAATCACGTGAACATTTACGTGTACATATATTCCAATAATTCATCTTTACAGCTGTGGAAGGCTACATATTGAAAGCGTTTTCCATACTTTTAAGACTGGAAGATAAATATGTCACAACAACACAATTCTCGGTCTCAAAAAGACACATATGTTGCTACATAGTCTATTAATTAGTCCCTGAAATTACGTATGATACCAAGCAAACATTTATTATAGGAATGAATGGCCTTTTTGTGGAATTTATCGGGGTATAAACTTGGAAAAGTCGCGGGAATACTGGACGAAGGCCGGAAGGCCTCGTCCAGTATTCCCGCGACTTTTCCAAGTTTATATCCCCGATAAATTCCACAAAAAGGCCATTCATTCCTTATACTTCCAGCATTTGAAATACATTTATCAAGAAAATGTGTTTATTTTCCGTTTTGTTAATAATTATTTTAACTGCGCCTCACGGTTACGGAAAGTAGTTCGGCTTTGTGAGTTTACTGGGATATAAATTTTGGACAGAGACTTGCTACGGGCCAATCAAATGTTAGGGAATTGTGTAAATATTTTTGTGCTGGAATTATCGTTATGTAATGTGCTTCTTTATACCTGTATGTATGTGTCCGTGTATGCATTTCTCTCCTCATATGTCGGTTGTTCAGTTCTGTTGTACCACACTACATTTGTACATTTATTGCTGTACGAAATCATATATCACCACACATGCCTATATATCATGCAACATGTTTCATTGTTCATGAAAACACGTCATATAACCAGGCACATGTTTATTTGTATATGAAAGTAATTCCTATGATGACAACACATGCATTATATCATGTAGTCAGGGCCTTTGTGAAATAATATGGTCAGACAATGCATATTTGTGAAGAAGTCATTTCCACAAAATGTGGCCATGCAACGTGTTTCGGCTCGGTGAACAATTGTCATCTTGCCAAACAGTAGGTGTTTCAGACACCAAAGAACGTGCATATTTATAACAGTAATCCGTTAAATAGTCGTACGCTATATTAAGGTTTAAATCTATACGGAAATGGGTTGTCCGGTCATAGCTATGCATTGATATAACAATACTATAAGATACGTGGTCATATGTGTGGTTTCATTGACCAAGGAACGAATTGTGTGACACAATATGTCACAGAACACCGGTGTACATGATGATCGATCATAGAAATATGTTACATTGATGAATTCACATGTTTAGTGATCGCATGAATGGTTTTCAGTGGACATATACATTTATCGCATGCATAAGTTAACGCTGTGTGTTGCGTTTCCTATGTTTCTGGATAACATAATGTCTTATTAATGTGTATTATAGACGTGAAAATATGCTGTATAACACAATAATTCCAGCACAAAAATATTTACACAATTCCCTAACATTTGATTGGCCCGTAGCAAGTCTCTGTCCAAAATTTATATCCCAGTAAACTCCCATGCCGAACTACTTTCTTAACCGTGAGGCGCAGTTAAAATAATTCTTAAGAAAACGGAAAATAAACACATTTTCTTGATGAATTTATTTCAAATGCTGGAATTATAGGGAATTAATGGCCTTTTTGTTGAATTTATCGGGGATATAAACTTGGAAAAGTCGCGGGAATACTGGACGAAGGCTGCGACTTTTCCAAGTTTATACCCCGATAAATTCCACAAAAAGGCCATTCATTCCTATAATAAACTTGGAAAAGTCACGGGAATACTGGACGAAGGCCGCGACTTTTCCAAGTTTATACCCTGATAAATTCCACAAAAAGGCCTATTCATTCCTATAACTTAGAAACTTGGAAAAAGTCGCGGGAATTACTGGACGAGGCCTTCCGGCCTTTTCGTCCAGTATTCCCGCGACTTTTCCAAGTTTATACCCCATTCCACAATAAGGCCATTCATTCCTATAATAAACTTGGAAAAGTCACGGGAATACTGGACGAGGCCTTCCGGCCTCGTCCAGTATTCCCGCGACTTTTCCAAGTTTATACCCCGATAAATTCAACAAAAAGGCCATTCATTCCTATAATGATGACGCTTCAGGTATAGAGTAGCGTATGCTGCAGTGACATAATGGTGCTTTAAGAAACAAATTGCATGTTCATGTATGACTACAGAAAGCACTTTTACACAATAGACTGTGAATGTGTTGTGATGCCATATGTGTATGTATGTTTCCGAAAGATACATATTGCACCCAGCCAACACGACTATATCGGGCCGATGTCGGATATAAGTCGGCCGATATACCGAACATTGGGCCGACATTGGGCCTATAGCGGGTCGCTCTAGGATATAGCCGATAATCATGCTAATACTCAATATACTGAAAGCGGATTATCAATATCGTACTTATGTCAAATTTGTATAATATTCCCCAAAATTATCATTTAAATTTCGTCTATAATTCGCGACATCGGGCCGATATTGGGCCGATTTTAGGAAACATTCTATAGTAATTTGAAATACGCCCATATAATTCATATCGGCCCAATATCGGACCATTGTCGGATATTATTATAAAAGTTTAAATCCATGATCAATATCGACCGGATATCGGTCCGGTATCACCAAAAATCTTTGTCAGTATATTATACGCCTACCATAGTTATAATGCACCTATCAATGTCTTCCCCGCCCTTCTATGGAAAATGCCAATCCCAACCCTCGGGAATTAGACACATATTTAATCCCGACATTCAGGAGTTAGACAATCGATTTTAACATGTGTCTAATTTCCCGGGGGTTGCCCGCCGCTCCCCCGGGCGGGGAAGACATTGATAGGTGCATAATTTGTTAACCGCTTTCATGAAGGTCGAAATTATTTAGGTCTTTATGTTACAGACTGACAGAGGTCAATAATTGAAAATGTATTGATGTATATACATGTCTAGCTAAAATTAATGATTTCTTATATCGGACCTATGTCGGGCCGATATCCTCCTGTATGCTGTAGGCTAATTAAGTTAATTATAAATGTAGAAGTTGTCATTAAAAAAACCCACAAAACTATCAAATCCATTAATAAAAATATGGCCAAAAATATTTAATCATAAGCAGCTTAGGTGATAATTATGCATGATGCTGGTCTTCTCACAGGCCTTTAGCAGTTCGGTGTGTCACTGTGTGTGTGTGCTTTCATTATTTATCAGAATCATATCAGCAGTGAATGAAAGTTAAAAATAATAAATATTGATAGGTAGTTGTTGTACTGCAGTAAGAACAAAAACATGCGTTTAATTTAATATTAATACATACATTTAATAACGTCCTATCTTTCATTAAGTTAATTATACTGTTAACATTCAATAATAAGGCCAGAAATATTAACTGCGGGACAGGGATCACGTGACTTCCTTCCGCCTTTTTTCAATCAAGAACAAAGGAATCAGGTTTAAACATCTAAATTATAGACATTTTCGCGGTTGTTTGGTCATTCTCTGGAAATAATTCAATGTATAGTAGTACAATAATTTGTATTTTAAACATATATTTAATGATCTTGTGAAATATTAATCGGTAATAATTTTAGTTGTCAGCACGTTTCTCAGCAATTATCATAGGTTTTTGAGGCGTTATCGATGCATAATCACATTCACAACGATACTAATTTTATTGCATCCCATCTTGGCATGTAATATGGTGTGTGAAATGTAGTTGATGTATTAATATTGTCTTTATATATCGCTCTACCTTAATTATGCCCCCACCGCCACGGAAATGCATTTGGAAAATACATCAACCCGATAAGGACCAATATTACACCGATATTGGGTGAATTCCAGTATATTGAACCTATATCAGGCCATTGATATTTTCAACATCGGGCCGACATGGATATAGGATGTTGGGCCTATATAGGTAGCCGACATCGGCCCGACGTCGTGTGATATCGGACCAATGACGGACCCGATGTTGGACCGCTGTCGTTTGGTGGTGCAAAACGTGTGTCGGGCCGATGTCGTATGCCTATATTGGGCCGCTATTGAAACACATATTGGGCCGACATCGGCCCGATATAAATGTTGGCTGGGTCATGAGTGGCCATGTTGCTGGTCGAGGAATGTGTTTCATGAGGCAATATAAGTGTGCTTCATGGAAAAATATAAACAAATATTAAGAGCCATATGAAGATGTTTTTGTCGCGCCCGCTTGCGGAAAGCGCGATATAGTCGGCCGTTTGGCGTCGTACGTACGTACGTACGTACGTACGTACGTGTGTCCGGTTAAAGTTTTTGGTTAAGTTGTTTGGTTAAGTTGTTTGGTTAAAGTTTTTGGTTAAGTTCTTTGGTTAAAGTTTTTGGTTAAGTTTTTTGGTTAAGTTGTGTTTGGTTAAGTTGTTTGGTTAAGTTTTTTGGTTAAAGTTTTTGGTTAAGTTCTTTGGTTAAAGTTTTTGGTTAAGTTTTTTGGTTAAAGTTTTTCGTTAAAGTTATTCGTTATACTATATCTCTGCAACTGCTTTGCCCATTACCTTGGAACTTCACATGGGTGTTTATCATCATGTATATTTTCATTCTACCCCCTCCCGTGCGGCCCCTGTGCCCAATGTCAAGGTCAAATTACTTTGAAGTTTTTGGTTAAGTTTTTTGGTTAAAGTTTTTGGTTAAGTTTTTTGGTTAAGTTTTTTGGTTAAAGTTTTTCGTTATACTACATCTCTGCAACTGCTTTGCCCATTACCTTGAAACTTCATATGGGTGTTTATCATCATCTATATTTTCATTCTACCCCCTCCTGTGCGGCCCCTGTGCCCAATGTCAAGGTCAAATCACTTTGAAGTTTTTGGTTAAGTTCTTTGGTTAAAGTTTTTGGTTAAGTTTTTTGGTTAAGTATTTTGGTTAAAGTTTTTGGTTAAGGTTTTTGGTTAAGTTTTTTGGTTAAAGTTTTTCGTTATACTATAACTCTGTAACTGCTTTGCCCATTACCTTGAAACTTCACATGGGTGTTTATAATCATCTATATTTTCATTCTACCCCCCTCCCGTGCTGCCCCTGTGCCCAACGTCAAGGTCAAATTACTTTGAAGTTTTTGGTTAAGTTTTTTGGTTATAGTTTTTTTGTTAAAGTTTTTCGTTATACTATATGGTTAAGTTTTTTGGTTAAGTTTTTTGGTTAAAGTTTTTGGTTAAGTTTTTCGTTATACTATATGGTTAAGTTTTTTGGTTAAGTTTTTTGGTTAAAGTTTTTGGTTAAGGTTTTTGGTTAAGTTTTTTGGTTAAAGTTTTTCGTTATACTATAACTCTGCAACTGCTTTGCTCATTACCTTGAAACTTCATATGGGTGTTTATCATCATCTATATTTTCATTCTACCCCCCTCCCGTGCGGCCCCTGTGCCCAATGTCAAGGTCAAATTACTTTGCGGAAAGCGCGATATAGTCGGCACTTTGGCGTACGTATACGTACGTGTGTCCGGTTAAAGTTTTTGGTTAAGTTCTTTGGTTAAAGTTTTTGGTTAAGTTTTTTGGTTAAGTTTTTTGGTTAAGTTTTTTGGTTAATGTTTTTCGTTATACTATATCTCTGCAACTGCTTTGCCCATTACCTTGAAACTTCACATGGGTGTTTATCATCATCTATATTTTCATTCTACCCCCCTCCCATGCGGCCCCTGTGCCCAATGTCAAGGTCAAATTACTTTGAAGTTTTTGGTTAAGTTTTTTGGTTAAAGTTTTTGGTTAAGTTTTTTGGTTAAGTTTTTTGGTTAAGGTTTTTTGTTATACTATCTCTGCAACTGCTTTGCCCATTACCTTGAAACTTCACATGGGTGTTTACATCACTGGTATTTTTTCATTCTACCCCACTCCCGTGCGGCCCCTGTGCCCAATGTCAAGGTCAAATTACTTTGAAGTTTTTGGTTAAGTTTTTTGGTTAAAGTTTTTGGTTAAGTTTTTTGGTTAAGTTTTTTGGTTAAAGTTTTTCGTTATACTATATCTTTTTGTTTAGTGTCCATGCCTCGCCACAAGGCGCGACATGCAGGCCGCGGCCATCTAGTTATAACACATGTACATGTTGTATGAGTCTTTATCGCAGTCATTGTCATTTTATAGTATTGTATTCTGTACGTAACACCCTTCTATTAATTAGATATTAGAGTAGTATATATATATCATACTGATATGTGAATTTGTTCGCATTTATCCATGAAAGTAGCAGTCGGAATATTGTGAACTACAGTATATTCATTAGGTTTTGTTGGATCCATGTACTGTGCAATATTGTGTAAATGTTATGTAGATAACAACTTATTTTATGTACTGTATGTTTCAGAAATATTCTCGATGTTTATGTAATAAACATACATTCAACTGGGGTTCGTGTTTCGTGGTATTACTACCTGCGCAGCCCCAGCATTACCCCCATACATGGACTAACCGGGATAGACCAATCAAATAGTAGCATAAACCAAAACAAATTGCAAAAAAGGTTTCTCTTTTGATGTCAACTTATCAAACATTCATATAAAACATACTAAAAGTCCACCAAAATCCAATATATAGTGTTTCTTCTTCTTTTTTTAGATTTTAAATATAGACCTTTTTTCAAAAGTTTGAATTTATCAATTGTCATCATATTACTGCTCAGGCGTAAACAACTATTCCAAAATGGCGAAATGGGGCTTATGGGAGTTGTGACTAGTGTAGATCCTGATCACATGACACTCTCCTGTCACCGTATATTGATATATGATATATCGTCTATATTGTATGTTAGAAGCATGACGGGTGTTTCATTGACGGACTAGCGAATAGTGCAGATCCTGATCCGACTGTGCGGATGCACAGGCTGATCTGGACCTATACTGTTCACAAACACATACGTCTGTTGAACCCTATATGTCACAGAAACGAATATATCACACGTGTGATATATTCGTGCGAATACGTCACACATGTTGGTGAATACTGGCCGTATTCGGCCGTATGCCGTGCCATGTGATGCAAAACTTTCGTTGCGCGCAAAAGATATATTTTTTGCGCGCAAAAGAAGTTTTGCAACACATGGCACCTGACGTGCGAAACGTTTCAAAACTTTCATTGCGCGCAAAATATATATCTTTTACGCGCAAAAGATTCAATATGGCCAATGTTTTGCGCGCAACGAATATTTTGAAACGTTCGGCACACTAGACGTGCGGATTGTTTCAAAAATCTTTTACGCGCAAAAAATATATCTTTTGCGCGCAACGAAAGTTTTGCATCACTTGGCACGCTATATAGACGTGCCGAACGTTTCAAAACATTCATTGCGCGCAAAGATTTGACCGTAAAACTTTCACATATCAGACTGTTCAGTATAGACCCGTATCAGACTGCTCAGTATAGACCCTACTCAGAACTGTTCAGTATAGACCCGTATCAGACTGTTCAGTATATAGATCCTACTCAGACTGTTCAGTATAGACCCGTATCAGACTGCTCAGTATAGATCCTACTCAGACTGCTCAGTATAGATCCTTATCAGACTGCTCAGTATAGACCCTTATCAGACTGCTCAGCATAGATCCTTATCAGACTGCTCAGTATAGACCCTATCAGACTGCTCAGTATAGACCCTTATCAGACTGCTCAGTATAGACCCTTATCAGACTGCTCAAATAGATCCTACTCAGACTGCTCAGTATAGACCCTATCAGTATAGACCCTTATCAGACTGCTCAGCATAGACCCTTATCAGACTGCTCAGTATAGACCCTTGTCAGACTGCTCAGTATAGACCCTTATCAGACTGCTCAGAATAGACCCTTGTCAGACTGCTCAGTATAGACCCGTATCAGACTGTTCAGTATAGACCCGTAGCAGACCGCTCAGTATAGACCCTTATCAGATTGCTCAGTATAGACCCGTAGCAGATCATGCTCAGTATAGACCCTTATCAGACTGCTCAGTATAGATCCTTATTAGACTGCTCAGTAGATCCTTCTCAGACTTGCTCATATAGACCCGTATCAGACTGTTCAGTATAGACCCGTAGCAGACCGCTCAGAAATAGCCCTTATCAGGACTGCTCAGTATAGACCCTTATCAGACTGCTCAGTATAGATCCTATCAGACTGCTCAGTATAGACCCTTATCAGACTGCTCAGTACAGTATAGACCCGTATCAGACTGTTCAGTATAGACCCGTAGCAGACTGCTCATATAGACCCTTATCAGACTGCTCAGTATAGACCCTTATCAGACTGCTCAGTATAAGATCCTTATCAGACTGCTCAGTATAGACCCTTATCAGACTGCTCAGTATAGACCCTTATCAGACTGCTCAGCATAGATCCTTATCAGACAGCTCAGTATAGACCCTTATCAGACTGCTCAGTACAGTATAGACCCTTATCAGACTGCTCAGTATAGACCCGTATCAGACTGCTCAGTATAGACCCTTATCAGACTGCTCAGTATAGACCCTTATCAGACTGCTCAGAATAGATCCTACTCAGACTGCTCAGTATAGACCCTTATCAGTATAGACCCTTATCAGATCTGCTCAGCATAGGCCCTTATCAGACTGCTCAGTATAGACCCTTATTAGTTGCGCGCAAAAGATTGTCTCGCCAAATGTTTCAAAAGTAAAAAGAAATATAACGGGGAGTAGCATACAGAAACTACTAAACTGGCAAGTTATGTACATTTATTATCCCATCGCGTAGCGAAGATGGGATATAGGTATGAAAAAAAAAAAGTCGTCCGTCCGTCTGTCTGTCTGCGAGTCTGTCACACACGGTTTGAAACAGTAGCTTGCCCACGTTTCTCCATTCACATATAACTGCTTTACGGTAATTCATTATACACCAACCCAAGGTCAATGTCAACTGATTTCGAAATTCTCGGTTCAGTAGATTGTATCCACGTTTCTCCATCAAACACCACAGCGATGGGATACATGCCGTTGGTGGCATTCTTGTCTATGCACCGATTACTGTAATCCCCGCCCCCAGGATAGCGGTGGGGATAACGGGCTAAATCCCTGTGCATTGACATAGCATATATAGCACCTGGTTGTTCGGCATAGACATCAATCATTATTCTACTGTTTTGTCGCTAATAACATTACAATTTCCATGCATATACCTCGTACATATAAACACAAGATTATGCCACATACTGGATAATTATGCAAGCTGTATATGACATGCTGTTGTAATCAATATCGCCCTATTTAGAGCATCCTCTGCGGCTGGTGATGTAAGCGCCATCTACTGTTCACCCACAGTACTGTAACCTCATGCACTAGGTCCTGTCATATACTCGATATCGTGCATGGCGTCATGCTGATGATGATGATGAGAATGGTGACTAAGCTGACGATGATGAATATGGTGATGATGATAATGTCGCATGTACCAAACATAATGTAGTTTGCACGAAAAATAATGTTGTTTCTACTGAACATAATGCAGGTTGCACTGAACTAAAGTAGTTTGCACGAACATAATGCAGGTTGCACCGAACATAATGTAGTTTGCACCGAACATAATGCAGGTTGCACCGAACATAATGTAGTTTTATAATGAACATAATGCAGTGTACCGAACATATTGTTGTTTGCACCGAATATAATGTCGCATGTACCGAACATAATGTAGTTTGTACTGGACATAATGAAATGTCAACCACATAAGACAGCTATGGCGTTCCATAATGAACCGTGGTAACCATTTAGTTGGTGAATACAAAAAAATATATATATTGAGTAGTTTTCATCGTATTCTTGGAATAATGGGTACTTTGGCGGCCATTTTGAAAACTGGATACAAAGACCATTACAGGGAACATCCAACCTGCCAGAATTTTTAATAGTGTTCATGGGGGCGGCGTGTGTCGGGTGTAGAATGATGCAATGGATGATGAGAAGCATGTGATATGAAGTTTCAAGTGGATAGCTCTTACAGTAAAGAGGTTATACAATGTAGGTGAAAGGAGTTGCTCCGTAAATATATTGAAGCGAAAAGCGAAAAGTTGTTTGACATTGATCTTGGGCGTAGGGACAGCGTGGGTCGGTGTGTAAAATGATGCAATGAATGCTGAGAAGCATGTGTATGAAGTTTTCAAGTGATTACCTCTTAAGGTAAAGCCGTTATAGGCGAATGAAAAGTGTGACAGACGGACGGACGGACGGACGGACAGACGAATTGCATCCCTACATCACATTTTCGATCCACGATGGGATAAAACAGAGTAATTACTTCAGTCTTGTGACGCCTAACTTGCGTGATATATACTTTAGAAACACACGGCACAATTTCGTTGCGCGCAAAAGATTACAGAAAGTTTTGCGCGCAAAAAATGTTTTGAAACGTTCGGCACAATCTATTGCGCGCAACGAAATCAACTGACCAATGTTTTACGCGCAAACAAATATACGAAAGTTTTGCGCGCAAAAAAAGTTTTGAAACGTTTGGCACAATCTATTGCGCGCAAAAATTGGTTTTCAAAGTATTGCGCGCAACCAATATCTTTTGCGCGCAACGAAAGTTTTGAAACGTTTGGCCAATTTCATTGCGCGCAAAAGTTTGTTTTCATATTTTTTGCGCGTAAAAGATGTTCTGAAACATTCGGCGAGAATCTGTTGCGCGCAACTAAATATCTTTTGCGCGCAAAAGATTTGCCAAACGTTTCAAAACATCTTTTGCGCGCAATGAAAGTTTTGAAACACTCGGCACTCCATACGGCCGAATACATCACAAACCAAAACTCTCACACAAATATGTTTCTCTTTTTGGTATAAACGTATATGTCACACAATCGCAAATTTCAATGTTGACCGAATATGGTCATATCATTATCAAATCGAATGTATCGACAAGACGATCACTTTGGAGCATTTATTGTCGAAATCTGATCATTACGTAATTCAAGATGACCGCCAAAAGGTCATTATTTTATTGAGATTGCAAACGTCTTATTTTCATGAACCGCCGGGCTGATATTGGACAAACTTCACAGGTATGGTCAGTGGGTGAAGACTTTTCATATTTGTTAAAATGGAGCTCATAGCATAATCCAAAATGGCCGCCGTCAAAAAGTATGTCAAATTCTTAAAAAAACTTCTTCTCACGAACCACCAGACGGATTTCGATGACAGTGGTAGAAATGATCGATAGTTAACGCTGTTTCAGATTTGTTAAAATGGTGGCCCCTGGGTCAAGAAAGGGCGGGCCGGAGGGTTCAAGTAGGGGTCAAATTTCATAGTTTACCGTTTAGGGTCATGACATATATCAACTCAAAGGTATCGACAAGACGATCACTCTGGCATTGTTGGTGACATCGGATGATTACATCATTTAAGATGACCGCCGGCCGAAAGTTTATTAGTGATGTTAAGCGTATTTTCCTTGTGCATCAGACTGTCTGTTATAATACCGTTTATCATTTATTCATATTTGTTCTGCATCACATTTGTTAATGCTGTTTTATAAGCATTATACTGTTTACATTGTTCTCAATTTTTATGTTTCAAGCCAACTAATTACTATTGGTGGAAACGAACCAAAAATTGTGATGGGTATTATTAATAACAGGTAATTAGACATCCTTGGACCCATTTCTGACTTACTTTATAATTTGGATAATAATTTCAGGTGAGCGAAGCAGGCCCATTTTGGGCCTCTTGTTATATTACTTTTTAATCTCCATGTCTGTGATATAGAGTCTATCGCATGAAATGTAAACTTCTATGATAATAGTAACTAAATATAAAGCATTATGGTACAAATTGTTAACCAATGGTCAGTTTCGCCTGTTCAATATTTACATGTCCAATACACTTTACATTTACATATATAATAATGTTCCAATCATTGGGTGTACTTAGATGATTAAAATGAGATCAGCTTTAGATTTTAAAAGCATATTTTATCATCAGTCAATGTATACCCCCCCCCAGGGAAGTAGCGGGGCTTTATCTGGACATACTGGGCATACACCGGGGGGCTTTAACCGCCGATGATGTCCCGCACTGCGGTGACATTACAGGTTCTTTAACTGTTGCTAAAAATGTGCTGCGACATTCTCCAACCAAATCGCCCTGCACTGCGGGGCATTTTACCGGGACTTTTACTGGATTTAACAGCATAATTATTTAAAGCCCCTCTATTTCTCGGGGGGTGGCGGTGCTGGGAGGGTGGGGGGGGGGGTGTTGGAGCGGGTATTTAGTACTATTTACACAGATATTATGGCATCATTTTCAGACATATTTTTCCTTCGACTGCATGCATGCCCCTTTAAACTGTGATCTTGCGGAATGCATCATCACTATCAGAAGCTGGGTGTCATTTAAATGTTACATAATACTTATTCGGCTTTACATACATATACAAATACAAAAGGCATGACCTAATGTCCTAATGGAAGGTCCTCGAGTCAGTTCCTACCCTTAAATATGAGATAATAAAAGTACTCGTATTTTTTAGAACTGGTGAAATAGTGACACAATTATATACTTATTTAATTCATATAAATAATAGTTTATGCCTACTGAGTGGTCATGTACCTTTAACAAACAACACATACGTCTTAACAGGGAGTTATGTTTTGATCTACAATAAGTAACTTTAATCTTAAGGTACGCAAAGTGCATGCTACGAAGCGTGCCGCCATTTGTACACCAATACATCGCGCGATAGTCAAGTAGGCTTAATTTGCCATTATATGAGATATGTGGCTGTGACTGGAGGAATGTGGCTTATGGGTTTGCGACCAGTGATATTATGTATTGGTGTGTAACGGCATATCAACAGCTAAGGTCATTTAAGGTAGGATCAACGGATTCGATCCTTCATTTAACTTGTTGCAGTGGGGGGTGGGGGGTGGGGGGGGGGGGGTCCCAAAATCAGAACGGAATATTTACATAATTTTTTTTATATTCAGCCCTGGAATTAGAATAACCTGACATGGTGGCAGGTCCATTCCACACCAAAGTCACTCGACCCCTTCCTTCCCCTAAAGTAATAGGATTACGTATATACTCGTATTATTCATATAAGGGGTGTAACCAGATTCAACTCTCATATACAATAATGTCAACGTTAATGTTGAATCCAGATCATTAACTAGTAATGTCCGTTAACATTTTAAGGAAACACGTTTATCGCCCCTGATATCAGTGTGGAAATTTACGTCTGATATAAAATGTATAATAATGTCAATCAATACGTGGGGTAATGGTGAATGAATGTTTATTTTGCCTTTAAATTACCCATCGCATGCTCCCACCTGCCATCCACTTTGCGACCAGTGTAGATCCGATCAGCATGTGCATCCGCACAGTCTGATAAGGATCTGCACTGTTCGCCATTTCATCAATGAAACACCCGTCCTGCTTCTAACAGGCATTCAATTATCAGGCTACAGGAGTGTGCACTGTGATCAGCAGGGAAACTGGTTAAAAATGGCATACGCCCTATTTCTCCGGGTATGGAAGGTGTTCGAGCCAATTCCCACCCTTAAATATAAGCCGAATCGAGTTGAGCTATCATGTTAAATGACAAAAGATTTGTATTGTATTGTATTGTATTGTATTTGTGTTTGTTTTCTTCTTAAAGATGGATTCCCTACACTTAAGTAAAATACATGTTTACGGAAATTAAGAGGGTGCATAATTAGGTAATTATTCTACTTGTATTTGACATCAAAAGTATCCGTTTTTGTCGAGCCCACTTGCGGAAAGCGAGACATAGTGATCACAATGACATCCGGGTGTCCGTGCGTGCGTGCGTGCGTGCGTGCGTTATTTCCGTCTTACAATTATTATGAAATACTGTCAATAAGTGTACCATGTAATAACAATCAAACGCTATGTGTGTATATTAGTGACATATCTAAATGTTGAAATAATAAAATATAGCCCCCACAATACACCCTGATGTGAGCGACCTCATCAGAATTTACATATTATATACATAGAGCAATGAGTGGAACAAAATAGGAACGAGATGGCCGGGGTCCGCATGTCGCGCCCGCTGAGGCGCACTGACGTAAACAAATGGCTAAGTATTTAATCTGCATTTCAAAGGTCACAAAGGTCAAGGTCGTGTTACTGGTGGCGCGAGTGTGTCACAGATGTACAAGTAAAGCAAGTGTCCAAGTATTGACGGAATCCTTCAAGTAATATTGAAGATATGACATGATAGAGAAACTGGGACAAAGTTTTCGACGCAAATGTACACGGACGGACGTACGGACGGACGTACGGACGAAACTTCAGGAGCAAAGCAATATGCCACCCTTGCTATCGCATAGGGGGCATAAAAACGTTTAACACATTTTTTTTGTCAAATGTAATAATATTCCTTTTAACCCATTCCACACCACACACCTATATACTGGAGTTTGCAAACAGTGTAGATCCAGATGAGCCGGCTCGTAACGAGCCGTCTTATCAGGATCTGCACTGTTTGTGACAAAATTTCTATTTTTACTGCCAATATCTGAAAACAAAATGTAAAATGTTTTAAATTTATAATGAACATCTCATGGTTAATGGAATAGTCTGAAATATAACATGGAATATTCCATCTCAGTTACTTGGTGTTGAAAGGGTTATAATGAATACCAGTGCAGGAGGCAACTACTAAACTAATAAACTAATAAAACAATATACGCCCGATGGTAGCTTTGAATGACATTTGACTTATTCGTTTAACAAGAGTTGTTTGTCTAAACATATAAGCCCCTCCCACCCCCCCCCCCCCCCCACTTCTCAAAAAGACACGCAGTGGTGCCACAATGTGAATAGTGACCTCAAAATCAAACGTTTGAGCATCCTAGCACCATCTGTTCTTGAGTTATTGAGCCGAACTCGTTTTAATGTCCAAGGTCATCCCGCGACCTTGACATTTGACCGACTGACCTCAAATCAACAGGGGTCATCTGCTGGTCATGACTAACTTGAAAACCAATACTGGGCATTCTAGGTCATGGCGTTCTCGAGTTATAGAGCGGCACCTGTTTCATTGTCTAAAGTCACCGCGATTTTGACCTTTGACACACTGTAGTCAAGTCAAATTGGTCATACACTGGTCGTTACTCACATGCATACCAAGTTTGAGGATCCTATGTCGAGATTATTTTGAGCGCAAAACAAATCGCTTACAGACGGACAGACGATAAGCGCCATAACATGATACGCCCCTAGTGCTGTCTGAAATCAGCTGGAATAACTCAGTGGGGTAGAGCATCGGACTCCGGATCGGGAGACCCCGAGTTAGAATCCCGCCACTGGTCGATTCGGCGTGTCCTTGGGCAAGACAAGTCTAGACAAGACTAGACAAGACAAGCCAAGATAGCCTAGTCCTATCGGACGGGGACTTAAATAGTCGGTATCGACATGCAAGGTCATCGAGCCAGTGCCGTCGTTAAATCAAAGTATTTACATTTACCTTGTCAAATAACCTGGCGAATATGCCTGCTCTATTCTGTTTTATTTTATCGCACTGTTTTATTCGAATGTTCATGTGACATATTCGTCTGGACAATATTTTATTAATTTTTATTAGTTTTTGTAACATGTGACACATTCGTTTTTGTTGCAAGGGGTAGTGATGCCAAATGTAAACGTCACACATTTGTGTGATGTATTCGTACGTATTCTTCACCATGTGTGACGTATTCGCACGAATATATGACACGTGTGATATATTCGGTTCTGTGACGTATAGGGTTCAACATACGTCATATTCACAGCCACAATTGAGGGTTATCGTCGCATGTCCGAGCAGTCTGAGAGCGAGAGCCTGGCATTTTCGGCCAATATGAGAGTATGACATGAGGGAAAGTATCGCATGTGTGTCCAATCTAAAGAGGGGATATTCTTGTATTCAAGTGCCAGACACATAGTAAGTATTGCATCTTTCAAACATGCGCAATTTTACTTTGACTGGAAACTTTCAACGTGTGATATATTTATAAATAGTTTTCATATTCACATGTAGACAATACTATATATATTTCAGAAACAACAAAGCCTACATGTAACCGTCGATTACATCGGCCAGAGCAGATAGCCGGAAAATGTGCAATAGCCATTCCCATACACTCCAATGTCCTGGTGCACGTTTCTCACCCAGACCTCGTCGCCTTGCTGCACCTGAATCAGCGCTGTCTGACTTCCCTGTTCCCATGTCGTAGAATCGTAGGCGAAAATCCTGCACACAGTATTGCCATTGTGTACGATTTCTGCGTCTAAGTGCTCATTAGCAAATGTAGAAAAATCGCCGAAGAGAATATGTATATCCCTGCTTTAGGTGCAATAAAAATCCCTTGCAGGGGATGGTACCATTGCCGATGTTGAGAAGAGCATTTTCAAATAACATAGGTTGGTTTATGCCAATGTGAAGTTTCCCTGTATCCATTCTTGCCATGAAAGCCACTGGCCCTTCATCTGCAGCCTTGTCCACGAGCAGCCGTTTGGTGGTGTCTGAAACATCTGAAAATAAACAGAACGCTGTGCTTTCTTGTTTTTCATTGGACGATGAACACACTACATATATTCCATGACGCGCGCTTCGTTAATGAATATTTGTCATGACATAGAGGATATTATATCGTACATTTTGAATAGCGGGAAATAATACTAGAGTGTGTGTCGGCTTCCGCGTAAGCAACGAGTGAGCGTAGCGAACGAGTTGTTTGCACCGACGCCGATGGACACGACACTTCCACGGCGGATGTATACGCACATTTAGTCTATTTTTTAGATTATAATCAATGAATTGTGATGTGCGCATGAATAGTTGTACAATCACTCGTTTTCCCGCGTGTTGACGTTACGTTGTGTGACGTCAAATGTGACGTCATGTAAACTTTTTGAAATCCAAATTACGCAGCTGTTTCTATGAACCAGATATATTTGAGTGCATATTTGGAATGTGTTCAATCACATTAACATTCTAGATTAGTCCACATACCTAGAATAAATAGACTGGCGACTCCGTGAAATTACAACGAGATCCCGTATGTTCTCGTGGCGCCGAGATTTTAGCGCGAGTTCATCGAGCACCTGTCGCGCACTCATCGATAACGTAACCAATATAAACAATATGGCGGCTAGGTTAATAATCGATAATCGACTGGTATAAATCCGATGCGATAAACTGTCGCTGTTTGTCAACAAAGCGATTTTAAAACAAACACCCAACAAGTAACTAGCTTAGTTTACCTGTTCTTTGGAAATGAATTGTTCCAGCAAAGTCTCGTCTCGCATATATAGGACAACACTAGAGACAAATGCGTTGTGTCCTTGAGCAAGACACTTTACGCACACTGCCTCAGTCCGTCCAGGTGTAGGGACCAGGCCAATTAAAGGGAAAGGTCAACTGTATTTTATTGTATGTACATATGAATAAAATAGTCTCCTCATCATCCTCATGACCCTGCATTAACGCAAATCGGACTGACGGACAGACGGACAGACCGCGCTATACCATACAGGCGCGTCGGAAGGTAGATGATATCACAGGTGGAATACTCGGACCTGTGATACAAAGAAAATGACCATTACAAATAAATTCATACCCCACCCACTTGGTAGCATACAGTACTATCTATTGACGTCATGTACAGTACGATACCAGGTGGGTGGGGTAATAGGATTTTTTTTAATAGGCATTTATTTTGGCGAAGCGCATCGTAGGGCGAGGGGTTTGGGAGTCCTAAATATACATAAAAGCACCAATAAAAAAAAAAGCTAACATTTTTAAACTCCATCTTATAACACATTACGATGTTATAAGAGGGAGTAAAAAATGTTTAGCTTATTTTGTTTCCACTTATAGATGCTTCTATGTATATTTAATGTATGTATGAACCTTCGTCCGTTACTTCAACCTGTGGGTACTACCAGCTTGTCTATTTATATATTGGGCCACAGGCGAATAAAAAGCACCTTACAATGTGTGATACCAGCGAAGTCCCAACAATCTGGTTCAATCAATCGCACTCGATCAATCTGTCAGGTACCAACACCAATTCAATTGATTCCGGCTATGCTACATGTAATGTAATGTACAACATAGTTGTGCAACAGGTTGGAAAAAAATACTTTACGATGTTTGCAACCAGCACAGTCGCAAACCAGCCGGGCCAGGGCCTACGCCATTCAACATCCAGTTACTGATGGGTTTTAAACATCCCAGCAACTGCTAAGGTCATATAGAAACGGGACCACAGTATTAAAGTCTCATCAGACAGACTAGTGGGATAGAAATATTATGCAAGTATTGTTCACGCCTATGGCGAGGACTGAACTCCCAACCTCTGGTGTCCAATACCAGATCTCCTACTACGGCATGGCCCATCCATTCAGCGACTGAAGTAATTGTGCTGTCATTAGCAAAACGGTTAGACCAGAAGTGCAATGTTGCAGCGTGCAAGACAATCAGGATCTAAAATTGCTGCCAATGTCTTCCAGTTCCTTTGATCAGTGGGTGGCCCATTTGTTTATAGTACATGTACACAGAGCTCAAGTAAAGTCTTGTATTGGTGTATTTTATGCATTTATTTACCTGAATGCGATTGATTTTCAAAGGTGGGAATATAATGTATGCACACTAATTTGAAACTACTCTTTGACAAAAGCAAACAAGTGCATGTTCTACCAAAACAAAAACCATGTGATCCATTTTCAAAAATAAAATATGCAACAAATTTGAAATCAGGGGGTGTCTTTAGACACAATGCTTATCTGGAGCTCTGTATACATGAACTTCTATGTGCAGATGCCAGGCGGGATAACACAACTTTCAGTTGAACAAAGTATTTTTTATTGTTTTATTAAATTAGTATATTCAACATAATTAAGTAGTAACTACAGTATACACAACCTTTGATACACCGGTCACATAAGGTATTTCCACTTCTCATCATATTTTAAATGTACATACTTACCTTGATGTATGAAGATTATATTTATCAACAAATTAATTTGATTTAGTGGTGTTAACGACCTGCCAACAGCTAAGGTTATTTTAGTTGGGTTTGATTCCATATTTCACCTGTTATGATGGTGCCAGGTCCTCACCACATTATAGTCACTTAGCCCCAACCCTAAAAGTATTATGAGTAGTACTTATCTTACTACTTTTATAATGGGCACACAAAACATTCAAATCTCAAGTAACAAGGAAGCCAGAAATGTACCAGGGATGTCCTGATTCTGACAAGGATGAAACTCATGAAACCGCCATCCCTGAACGACTGCATTCTGGTGATTTATTACCATATGTAATTCAGCTGCATATCTGTGCATCAATATTACTCCAGTAGTTACAGAGCTAATTAGGAAAATGCTTGTTACTAATCAAGTTGAAAATTCACTTATATGAGCTGAAGAAAAAAGTAAAAGTTTTTTTTACATATCAGATAAGTGATGTTCCAACTTAATTCCCTATATTATATCAGAAAAATAAGTGTAATAGTTATAGTTCACATATTGAATTTGCAATAAATTAATTTCGAGCGAGCTCAGCGAGTGAAGAAATTAGTTTATTAAAAATGCAATCAATATGTGAACTACCGTATAACTTATTGTTGGCCCAGCCTCTTCGCGTGCACACCAAGCATCGCCCATAAACGTGCTTTCGAATGGCAATACTATTACGCGATTGACGATTTGACACTGAATCGTCGATCCCACGCAGGAAATTATGTCAACAAGGTCTTGTCTAAATATAGCTCTCCGTGTATTGAAACATTTAATGATTAATTAAGATAAAAAGCTGTGCTTTCATTGGTCAAGAAACTAGGGCAAACAATAAATTCATCAATTCATTTGCAAAATAAAATATGCATCAAACTTGAAATCAGTGGGTATATAGACACACAGCTTATCTGGAGCCCTAATGATTTACACCAACCAAAGTGCACAATGAAGTAAATTCAAAGAAAACAACACAAGCATCGTTTTAACATGATGTTATCAAACTGGGGCACCGTTTCACTAAATTTCATATGATATGATTAATGAGCCACATTGATGTGTTGTAAAATTATAAAATATTTGTACGGACATATTTTATCGTACAAAGTTAAGTGAAATGTGCCCCAGAAAGATAATGTACAACGATCAGAACTGAACGGTTGAATAATTTTATGGAAAATGGGACTCGATAGTTTCTGAGACACTTCTTTCAAATACTTAACCCTTTCAACATTACAGACCTCTATAGCTCTGTTTACGAACAGTGTAGATCCAGATGAGCAGCTCGTAACGGGTCGTCTCATCAGGATCTGCACTTTTTGCAAGTAATTTCCATATTTTTTAGAAAAATAACAACCCCATTTTTATAAATACTGTCGACTAATCTCGAAAATCATTGTGTGTACAAAAATTAACATATCAAACTCAATTTCAGTCATTTATGTTTGAAAGGGTTAAAAGCACAAATCCTAACATTTTCCATTCCAATTGTAGAGGTAAGAAAATCCAATAATCGAAGATGGTGAAAATCTGTGATGTCTGTATCATTGCGGGCAACTCTGCGCACCATAACCTGTCCGTCACTGTAGGCGATAGAGAAAGAAGTCCTCTTCATGGAGCTCCTGGAAACGAAAAGAATTAACACGGTTTTAACCAGTCCACGCCTAAATAAGTGGCGTAGACTTGCTCCTGCTAAAGAATTGGACTACTGTATAATCAGCAATATTTGAACACAATTTATTCTAGGAGACACTAATAGATATCTGGTTTTTCACAATAAAGAGTGTCCCAATGTTTAGCGCTGTAGTTCATTAATATCATGAGGAAGGGGATCAGGGGTGTGGTGCGAAATGAAAATATTATACGGATGATGAAAAACATGCACATGACGTTTGAATGGAATCACTCATATGGTAAAGTTGTAGCAGAATGAATCTACTGAATCGAAATGTAAAATCTACTCCACGGGAAATTTCAAAGTTATTTTTTACGTTGACACATTGAAATCATGTAAAAAGTGGATAAATGGCGTTCATGACATGTAAAGTCTCTTGTCATAAGAGTAACAAAGAAGATAAAAAACAAAGTTTTTCGCACTACAGTATTGCAATAGCCGATTCAGATTCACATTGAAATCACGTGAAAAGTGGATAAATAGCATGAAATATAGTCTCTGGATAGCAGAGCAACAGAGAATTACAAATGGCAATACTGTTTACTGCACAATACTATCATTATAATATGCTTTGCCAAAAAAATCAACAACTTTAATAAAATTAAACAAAAGTTTTGCGCACTACAGTATTGCAATAGCCGATTCAGATTCACATTGAAATTACGCGAAAAGTGGATACATAGCATGAAATATAAAGTCTCTGGATAGCAGAGCAACAGAGATTTACAAATGGCAATACTGTTTACTGCACAATACTACCATTATAATATGCTTTGCCAAAACAATCAACAACTTTAATAAAATGAAACAAAAGTTTTGCGCACTACAGTATTGCAATAGCCGATTCAGATTCACATTGAAATTACGTGAATGAAAAGTGGATAGATAGCATGAAATATAGTCTCTGGATAGCAGAGCAACAGAGAATTACAAATGGCAATACTGTTTACTGCACAATACTACCATTATAATATGCTTTGCCAAAAAAATAAAAAAATCAACAACTTTAATAAAATGAAACAAAAGTTTTGCGCACTACAGTATTGTAATAGCCGATTCAGATTCACATTGAAATTACGTGAATGAAAAGTGGATAAACAGCATGAAATATAGTTTCTGGATAGCAGAGCAACAGAGAATTACAAATGGCAATACTGTTTACTGCACAATACTACCATAATAATATGCTTTGCCAAAAAAATCAACAACTTTAATAAAATGAAACAAAAGTTTTGCGCACTACAGTATTTCAACAGCCGATTCAGATTCACATTGAAATTACGCGAAAAGTGGATAAATAGCATGACATATAAAGTCTCTGGATAGTAGAGCAACAGAGAATTACAAATGACAATACTGTTTACTGCACAATACTACCATTATAATATGCTTTACCAAAAAAATCAACAACTTTAATAAAATGAAACAAAAGTTTTGCGCACTACAGTATTGCAATAGCCGATTCAGATTCACATTGAAATCACATGAAAAGTGGATAAATAGCATGACATATACAGTCTCTGGACATAATTAAGGGCAACAGAGAATTACAAATGGCAATAATGTTTACCGCACAATACTACCATTATAATATGCTTTGCAAAAAAAAAATAAACAACTTCAATAAAATGAAAGTTTTGCGTGCTACAATATAGCTACAATATTACAATAGCAGATTCTGCTTCACATAGAAATCACGTGAAAAGTGGACAACAAGAATGAAATAAAATATAAAGTCTAACTAAACAGATACAGAGAATGGGGAGGATAATACAATTATAATTTATAAATAGCTGTATGCATTATTCGATGCGTGTCATGCATATATTAATTGTACCGCATCATAACATTATTGAAAATTTGCTGCCGACTACTGGTACAGTCGGTTAATGGATTCAAACCTGTATAAATTGTAAACAAATGAGCCGACTTTATATTGTTTTACGCGGTGTCATACTCTCTTACAGATGCCAATTAACATGATAATTAGTTGTTTGTGTTGTCTTACAAGTGTATATTAAATCATTTGGATGGGAAATCATCGACGAGGCGGAAATTCAGCGTTGTTTTAGCAGATATTTGCTGGCGTAAACAAGTGTAAACAAAACACTATTTGTACAATGTGAAAACCACATAGCCGCGTTATATTTGGGAGTATTTGGAAAATAGTATGTTTGTACTATGTAAAATAATAAGCAGTCGGTAAACTGGTACAAATAATTACTCACCTGTGTTCGATTAAATGCACGGAGTCACCATTCTATTTATTCTAGGTCTGTGATTAGTCGACCCTTACAAAATTTTCAAATAACTTTATTTTGACTGTAATACAAATTAAACATTTTCCATGGTAGCTCGTGGTTTCCAAGAAAACAGGTGCACAATTACGGGTGTTCTCTTCACTGTGTATTACTGTAAGGAGTTGATTGCGAGTTTTCTCGCTAAACGCGTGCAAATAATTTGCAAGAGTGTAATACATAGAGGATATTCCATCGTACATTTTTAATAGCGGGAAATAATACACGAGTATACGTCGGCTTCCGCGTAAGCAACGAGTGGGCGTAGCGAACGAGTTGCTTGCACGGATGCCGACGGACACTAATGTAACATGTACGATGGAATATTCTATTTATTACACTTCCACGGCGGATATATATGCACATTTAGTCTATTTTTTAGATTATAATCAATGAATTGTGATGTGCGTATGAATAGTTATGCAATGATGTGTTTTCCCGCATTTTGACGTTACATTGTGTGACGTCAAATGTGACGTCATGTAAACTTTTTGAAATCCAAATTACTCAGCTGTTTCTATGAGCCATATATATTTGAGTCCATGTTTGGAATGTGTTCAATCACATTAACATTCTAAATTATTCGAGGCCCTTTCCAAATTTTCAAATAACTTTATTTTGACTGAAATAAAAATTAAACATTTTGCATGGTAGCTCGTGGTTTCCAAGAAAACAGGCGCGCAATTACGGGTCTTCTCTTCACGGTGTATTATTTTTAAGGCGTGCAAATAATGTGCAAGAGTGTAATAAATGTGAATAACACGTGGCAGGGATGGTAAAATGGTTAACAATTTCCTAATTATGTTTTGAAACCAGCAGAAATGCAGAGAAATGAACTTACCATGACAAATGAAAAAGCCCCTCAAATAATAGGCCTTTAGAGGCATTTTTTTTAATTTCTCATTTTTATTTATTCTCTGATATTTTGCTGGTTTCTACGGAAGCTTAAAAGGGACATGTGCAATCTTTTTTCTATGTCGTTCCCACGACATAGCATCTCGTTCCCACGAGATAGCATCTCGTTACCACGACTTAGCTATGTCGTTCCCACGACATAGCATCTCGTTCCCACGAGATAGCATCTCGTTACCACGACTTAGCTATGTCGTTCCCACGACATAGCATCTCGTTCCCACGAGATAGGATCTCGTTCCCACGAGTTAGGATCTCGTTACCACGAGTTAGCTATGTCGTTCCCACGAGATAGCATCTCGTTACCACGAGTTAGCTATGTCGTTCCCACGACTTAGCATCTCGTTACCACGACATAGCATCTCGTTCCCACGAGATAGGATCTCGTTACCACGAGTTAGCTATGTCGTTCCCACGAGATAGCATCTCGTTACCACGACATAGCATCTCGTTCCCACGACATAGGTAGCCAATAAAAATGCAGCATAATTACCGCCACTTTTTCTTTCAGCCATAGTTGAATATAGTCCGGCAGCCAAAGGCCGATTTTGGGTTTTACCTTGTTTTGAATAACATGTTTTTTTGTATTACTGACTTTGCATGTCCAGACCTTCTAGTTTTGAAATCCAACGGATGACAAGCTTGTCACCCTTAAGAAATTTGCACAAATTCAAGATGGCTGTCAAATAGATATAGTGTGCCATATAGTTGCATTAACATGAGGAAATTCAGCAATTTAAGAGCGTAAACTGGGTGTATTTGACATAATGATGAAAATTGGCAACGTTAAAATTCAATTCCTTAACTGCACTATGGGAAAAATCCAAAATGGCCGCAAAATGTGACCATTTGACGTAATTTCACTAGTTCGTCACAACAAAGAGTATGCTTTTTATAATCTTGGGTTTATTGAAACAATGAATGTTTATTTTTGTAACTTTTCTGTGTAATTGAATAATTGTCTAAATAGCAGAACTCCAAAAATGGCCGCCAATTATAAATATAATACATTATACGTGCAATCGTATCTCTTCATAAGAAAGCATATAAAATTGCACTCAGATCCTATATCAGAGCAAATTTGCATACGAATATTGTATTTAGATACACAATGATCTTAGTACCTTAGGTACACAATTAGATCATTGTTTCGACAGCTTTAGTCCAAAATGGCCGCCAACTATTTTTATATTATTGTAGCAATTAGCTTATATAATTGGACTCGTATGAATGTAATTGTACCAAATACTGGTATTAAGTCAAGATGCTCGTTTGTTTTCTTAACTTAATATACACCATTAGACAACGTTCAATAACAGAAGTGTAAAAATGGGCGCCGGATAATATTATAGTACATTCTACTAGTAATCAAATCATATACTTAATAAATAGTACACTTGGTTATATACGTTGGCTTATTCAGTTTATTTTGGAAAGCCTTCTTGTCTTGCCATTCCACATCAACATTCATGCTGACAATATTCTGACACCAAAGTATGTAATTATAACTTACATAGTGGGTGTTGTCAAGAATATGTAGGGTGGAACTTTACAGTAAACATTAATGACTTCCTAATTTGAATGAATGCAAGAGGTTTTCTTTCATACCAATGGTTCCAAACGCGTCAATGCTCAACAAGTTCACTGTGACATCACGCGAATTGGCTAACCTAGCTAGTACAAATGGAGAACACACATATATATATATATATATATATAACCCATTAGCGTTATTCCCATAGCAACTAAGGACTCCCACTGATATTATTACATTCTGGCAAGTTATTTTTTATGCGAAAGGTACATACATTCTACTAAAGGGCGGTACGTACATGGTGATTTACGTACCTTTTAATATCACTTATCATTTGGTAAACTGCAAACAATTGATATATATTCAGATTTTTATTGATTATGTGAAGCAAAGTATATGTGTATGATGAGATAATGTAATATTTCTATAACATTCTTGGTTTCAATGACAAATCGGAATTCAACGTCTGACATGCATGTGCGGTTGATTTTATTACATACAACTCAATATGGAGTGCATGCATATGACATGTTAACATACGTAAATGCTGAACAAAGAAACTAATACACATTGGAATGGTATATACGACAGTCATTCCAGCTGAGCCACTACTAACTCACGGTAACAATAACTGTTATAGTCATTGCAGACTACAATACACATAGTACACACCAATATATACAACATGACAGCATGCAAGGTACAATGCAATGGATATAAGAAATGCAGTAGTCACGAAGTTTAATATACTAATATGACAATGCTAAACAACGTAACTGTCATCCCTTGCGGCTAGAGTATTTGTGCCATCATATCTTCTTCTTTTCTTATAGTCATATCTACAATATTAACTTTCATTATTTCATGTATACTGTGTATTTCGTTTTAATTAGTTTGTCGTTATCGTATGATATATTATTCGTTTTTTGATTGCCTTGTATATTGATGTCCTTTTGAAGCTTGATGGCGAGGTAAGCGGGAGGTTTGCCAAACAGTTCAGTTTCAACCATCCAAGTGTTCTGTTTTATGCACTGTCCTGTTACTTTACCAGTAGTTCATTGCGGAATAGTCGTTGTTGTGCTTGCTCTGCATTTGTTATACTGTTTATGTAGTGTATGCACAGTTGCTTTCGTTTTGGGACCGTACACCGCTGATCGTGGAGTGCATGTTTGTGCCGCGTTGAAGGTTCTGCGACCACCGAGGTGCGCATGTCATTTGCTTATTAGGAAGTATTTATTGCGTTGGTTACTTATTGGTGTCACTTTTCTACTATGCTATCCATTTTAATAATCATTTCATTATTATGCGATCGTCATTGACATACATTTGTAAATTATTGCTATAGCAGTGTGCTCCCTATGGAGCTGGACTGAACTTAATTATATAACTTAATTATTAAACGATGATTGCTATAATTTATATTTGGCAGCCGTCTTGGACTTCTGCTATTGGAACACGTGTCTAATTACATAACAAGGTTACAAGAGAACACAAGATTTACATAAATATGTGTTTTGTCTTTGTAATAGGTCAACGTGACATTTCATATTTTAATCATTACACATTATGATTGTCATTGCCAGGTAATATATATCTGGCGGTCATCTAAGGCTTCTTCTTTCTATTGACACAATCGTATAATATTGCATTTGAAAGTTCAAAGTTACATATAACGTTCAATGTGTCAATAAACCTGAGATATGTATACTAATATGCTTAAACTAATCAATAGCCCCGGTAATTAGTATGCAATTTGCGCAGTATAAGGCAACGTGACTTTTTTGTTAAATATTTGGCGGCCATTTTTGACTTCTGCTATTGGCACAGTTATTTAATTATGTGTCTAAGTTACTGAAAACGTTCAGAGTATGCCTAAGTCCAATACATCTATACCAATTTACTATGATATGGCGTTAATATGCAGTTATATACTTAATTATCAGTCCGTTTACATTATTGTTATATGATACTATAGCTATATGTGGCGGCCATCTTGGACTTCCCCTGTTCAACAACTTGTCTACGAACATATCGAACGTACCGAAAGCGTTTGTTGTGGCAATATATCCAATATCATTATCATGTTTGCTTTGATATAGAGTGTGAGAGTAGATATATGTAAAATATGTTACATTTGACGGCTATTTTGGATTTTTTCCATGTCACAGTGAATTTAATTGAATATTAAAAATGTTGACCGCTTATCTGATAAGTCAAGTAAATCCACTTTACGCTCTTAAATTACTTCAATACCTCACACGGCATTCTATAACTGTCTGGCGGCCATTTTTAATTTATGCAAATTTCTCAAAACGCTCAAAGATGACAGAGTATCATTAGCGGATTCTGGATGTGGTTGGCATGGACAAGCAAAATCGCCAATAACAAAACTATGTTAATCAAAACAATGTTAAGCTACCGGCTGTCGGACTAAAATGGCGGTAATTAAGCTTCATTTTCATTGGCTACCTATCTCGAGGGAACGAGATGCTATGTCGTGCGAACGACATAGCTAACTCGTGGTAACGAGATGCTATCTCGTGGGAACGAGATGCTATGTCGTGGTAACGAGATGCTATCTCGTGGGAACGACATAGCTAACTCGTGGTAACGAGATCCTATCTCGTGGGAACGAGATGCTATGTCGTGGTAACGACATAGCTAACTCGTGGTAACGAGATCCTATCTCGTGGGAACGAGATCCTATCTCGTGGGAACGAGATGCTATCTCGAGGGAACGAGATGCTATGTCGTGGGAACGACATAGCTAAGTCGTGGTAACGAGATGCTATCTCGTGGGAACGAGATGCTATGTCGTGGTAACGAGATGCTATGTCGTGGGAACGACATAGAAAAAAATTTGCGCATGTCCCTTTTAAGCTTCCGTAGGTTTCTAAGCATATTTAGGAAAATGTTAATCAGTTTGACCAGTCGAGTTCATTGTCCAAATGATCATCTAATACAATATGTCCAATTCTTATATTTAAATACCAATATAAGTCAATGTTTATTTTGTACATGTACCTATATAGTTGTCTAAATGACGCTCATCGTCGTAGATGCAAGAGTTGTGTATTTGATGTTTGATAAGCTGATACTTCATATCAATGTGTGTCTATGACTGAAGAAATGCATTTGCTACCAATATATATCCATACGGTCTGATCAGAGTCGGTGAAACACCAGTCAATAGTCAAAACAGTATATCTCATTATTAATCGCAAGAAAGCACACACCGTGCACATCAGGAGTTAAACTGGCCTTTCATGTCACCAGTCGCGTATCTACAGTTACAGATACATATCGGAGGTAGACTAGCTACGCATGTCACAAACAGCATGTTCGCATGAAGTGGACTGACATCGTTTCTTATGACATCCGTAAACTCATCTACCAAATACGATATCAGATCGTCATGTAAGATCATCCATTTATCTAGTCATATTCACAAAGCCGACTCTGACCTGAAGGTTTCCTAATCCACGCCGTCCGTGCTGGAACATCTGCAACCAAAGGATGCCCTTCACTTCTTTCACTGATCCTCGGCTTCAGCTTACGTGACGCATGCGCAACCTTTCCACGTGGCGTGTTCGGCTTCGTCTCGGTCTTCATCGCGATTATTTTCTCCAACTGCTGTACACGATTGCTCAGATTCCGGTTGCATTGCTTGTTCCTTGTGAAAGCGTTTCTCAGTGTAGTTACATGTCGTTGGATCACCAGCTGCTGTTCCGATAGCAATCGCTGTTGTGTGACATCTGTTAACACACGTACATGTACAGTGGAACCTCTCCAAACCGGACAACGTACATGTAGTAAGTTTGAATGTGCGCACTGTAAATTATAGAGAATTATACACATTTTAATTATTTGCACTCATCTGTTTGTTTATCACTTTCTGCAAGTAATTCAGACCCGATGCTTCAGGTACTGTATCTCAGATATTTAATATAATGAATTGTATCTCTACTAAAAAAGTTTATTTCTAAATATAGTATTGCATGATAAGTTCATAAACAATCGTAAACCAGGAAGATATATATTTTTTTAAATTTCGCGTAGCAGTAAGGACAGTAAATATGAAATAAACTTGAATATAACGCAAACCAATGGAGCGAATGCTTGACATAGGTCGGTTGCTGTGCATGAATGTTGCACTTTAAAGTTTAGGATTAATAATAGCAAGGTTGACATACCTAATATGCAACAATTTAAACATTTTGGAACCAGAACATAATTGAGATTCATAAAATGCAAACATGAAGATTTCTCATTTTTCACCAACCTAGTCTATTTTCCCTTGATGGGTCAAATAAATTACTTAAGTAGTTATATCTTTTAATGGAAACGCATGTTGGGAGGTTTTAAATTCAACGACGTCGTGCACAATGTTGGTAATGTCAAAACAACGTTAATCTAAGTAACATCGACGTACCTTTCTTCTCCAAGGTTGACAATTTCAGCTCTAGAAAGTCCACTTTATCCTCCAGCCGGGATATTCTGGCCACGAGTTCCGGGTAGCCAAACGGGTCGTCAGCATAAACTGTACCCAGGACAACGGCCAGTACTAAACCGAGGCACACTGACACCATTGTTGTCATCTAGAGACGGTACGGTACTGTGGGACTAACTCCGGCAGTGCGTTAATTACAGTTCCGTCTTCTTATCATTTGTGAGATTGTGTCAGCTGCTAATGTCTATTGGGTTACTGTCTATTTCACGAAAACATGCCCAACATTTACAGCTAGATCCACTATCCAAAACAATATGTTTTCGATAAGACAGTGTCACCTCCCAAACCCGGGCCCTCTAAAAACCGGAATACTCCCGAAACCGGACAATTTCCAAAGTCCCGATTTGATTCCTACTTTATAGTCTGGAGGAATTATTGGAAATGATGGAAATGTAGTATAACGTTTTTTTGATGATTGGCTTAAGTTCATATGGTTGCAAGATGCCAATTTTCAGAGGGTGTATAACAATGCATCCGGTGGCATTTTGTATAATCAAAGATGGCCGCCGGCACCCATCATAATCACTAATATCACTATAACTTCCAAAGTAATGGCATTATGACAACAAATACTGACTCTATACCCATATTTTCAACCATAACGAATACAATGCCATATACAATGACACAGTCAGAGCATTGTGTTATACTGAAAATTCCAGATGGCCGCCAGAATCCATCAAAATTAATATCACTATAACTTCCAACGTACTGGCGCTATGACAACAAATACGGGCTCTATACCCATATTTTCAACCATAAGAAATACATTGGCATATATATTGATACCTAATTGTGGGGATATGAGTGCTTTTGTAGCTCATATACAAGCCAATCACGTGGCGTGGCGATTCTATTTAATAATACATATGAATACACACTTCATAATACAATAACGGATCGTATTGGAAATATATTAATCATAGACGTGACAATAAGTGGCCGCCGCACAACCTTAATTACCATATATGGACCAAACAATTATTTTTTTTATAAAGAACTAAAATCAGACATAGAAAAAATAAACAATAATACATAATACTTGCAGGAGATTTCAACTTAGTACTGGACCCAAATATAGACACTATTCATTATGTCAATGTTAATAACCCGAACTCCAGAGATGAAGTCGTAAATGTAATGAATGACTTGAATTTATTTGATGCATGGAGGGAACTACATATGAAAAAAGGGTATACACGTGGCATAAGAAAAAATATAATAAACAAGCTAGATTATATTTCTTCCTGATATCCAATAGATTTGGTACAGACGTTCAAGATTCAACTATTTTGCCTGTATATAGAACAGATCATTCAATTGTCAGGGGTTAAATTTGAATTTGGAAAATCTAAAAAAGGAAGGGGACTTTGGAAATGTAACAATTCACTACTAAAAGATACAGAATACATCCATAGTATTAAACAGACAATAAGGGATACTAAGATAACATATATGGATATATGACATACCCATTGATAGTCTTAATTTCAGAATAAGTGTACAGCTGCTTTTTTAAATGTTTTAATGGTAATTAGTGGTAAAACAATATCATATGCGACCTTCAAAAAACGACAAACAGATAAAGGAGAACAAAACTTATTGAACGAAATTTCTGATCTAGAGAACGACGAACCCATGTTAAATCATGTAGCAATTGAGGAAAAGAGAAACGAATGTCAATATATATAAGACGTATTAAAATGCAAGGTCACTTTATACGTTCCAGAGCAAGATGGATTGCAGACGGAGAAAAGGCAACTATTTATTTTTGTAACCTGGAAAATAGACATTTCATTAGTAAGGCAATGCCAAACATACAAGCAAGTAATGGTACTATACTAACAGATCAGAATAGCATTATTGAAGAAACTAGGACAGTTTACAATAAACTTTATTCCAGGTCGAATTAAGTTGTCAGAAGCAGCTTTTGCTTTGAAAAACATGTCTAATGGAAAGTCGCCTTGTTCAGATGGCTTTCCTGTTGAATTTTCAAATTCTGTTGGACAGACCTTCGCTACTTCTTAATTAAATCATTGAATTATAGCTATTATATTGGAGAAGTATCTGTAACTAAAAAAAAGGAATTATAACGTGTATCCCAAAAGGAAATAAAAATAGCAACTCTTGGGGGCCGATTTCTCTATTAAATATGGCGTACAAAATTGCTTCCGCAACAATAGATAACTGTATAAAATCAATCTTACCATCTATTATAAACGACTACCATAATGGTTTATGACGGGCCGATTTATAGGAGCAAATTTAAGAACGGTATATGATGTATTCGGTTACAACGTCTTAGATTTTCCCAATTTTGGTCAATCAAAAACTGGTTCAAAACATTGTATATTAATATAAGCAGTTAATGGAAATCTATCATCCATCCTGGCTACGAATTGAATGAGGTTGTCGCCCAGGTGACCCCCTATCACCATATATATTTGCGATATGCGCCGAAATACTGGTATATCTGATACGGAATAACCCGAATATTAAAGGAATCAGTATTTTTGATTTTTATATGGACCGAATTATAATAATAGAAATATATATAGAATAAATAATGCCTTTTGGAAAGACGTTTATAAATATTACGCTGCTTTGTCGAGCATGCTAATACCAACCACTTTCGAGGAATTCATAGCACAACCTATAATTTACAATACAAAATTCCAGGTCATGTTTGAGAAACTCTTATAAACGTTTCGAATTAAATGCACACGGACGAACCGACGGATGGACGGACGGAAGGACGGAAGGACGTACGTAACCTCAAGAGCAACACACTATGCCCCCACCCCCTTGCTATCGCATAGGGGGCATGAATATTTAGTGGATGTGTTCACATGTAATGATGTGTACATGTAGGTGTAACATTATAACGTTAGTTAACCACGTTAAAGGTACATGCCCACTCAGTTAGTAGGCACAACATGTTCTTTATAAGAATTAAATTAGTGTATAATTGTGTCATTTCCACCTGTTCTAAAAATTGCAACTGCCCACTATACAGATATAATCATTTAGTAATATTTATTTTACTGATATAGTGACTCGCGGTGGTATCAGGCTAATTCCATATGCTCATGAGGCATGATATGTTTTAATTATTTATACTAATTAAATGCTTCACCTGAACAAATAATATTTTCGACAGATTATAAAGTATGATCATTGCACATCAAAAAATAAATACAGAGAATAAATAGTAATGTCCGTTAACATTTGTTAAGGAAACACTGTTATCGCCCTGATATAAATGTGGAATTTTACGTCTGATATAAAATGTATAATAAGTACAATCAATACGTGGTGGTAATGGTGAATGCATGTTTATTTTGCCAGAAAATGTGTCAGATGATGTCTCTGATGTAAAGAACATGTTGTACCTACTGAGTGGGCATGTACCTTTAATTTGAGAAGAAATATCTTCGTACGAACATGTTATCGTAAGAAGTTTAGTGAAACGGGCCACTGGAGCTAGATTTGCTACACTTGCCATAAACCTAAGTTTTCCATTCAATGTCACATATGAGGAGTTAAACTGGCAACAACAAATATACGCACCACATCCCGATTCAGTTACGGTATAGAGTGGTCACAAAGGTCATAAGTCATATATCTCCATTCACATGTGAAATACGTCGGTTTAATTAGCTCTACGACTGGCTTTGTTAACTTCGCGAGATCACAGAGCGTCTAATTACTGGATAAGCATACCTTCTTTTACGTCTCTACACAATTATAAGCACATTGTACGGTGGACAATGGAGGCAGTCCAGAGTTGCCTTGTATAAATAACAAGGTGCATACTCACGTTGTTACAACAGCAGCAACAATGGTTGAAAGTGTTGAAAGCGCGTCCACTCCAGTAAGTATTATTTGATATTTTTCCTTAATAGGCAACGGACTTTGATGAAATATGGCGCAGCAACGTGTCTTCATTAGCTGCATTTGGTGGTCCTAAGAGTTCGGCACATACTTATGTCGTTTTTGCGAAGAATATATTTCCGTGCCTGTATACACGGAAATCGATTCATCACAAAAACGACAGAAGTGTGGGCCAAAGTACCGAGATCACCAAATGCAGCTTAACAAGACTCGTTTGATGCGCCATATTTCATAAAAATCCGTTACATAATAAGGACAAAATAAAAGAATACGTACTTTGAATCGGAGGGCTTCTGGAAGTTTCAGCACTTGTTGTTGTTGTTGTAACCACGTGATCATTCACCGTGAATAAGGTCTAAACGCTAAAACAAGAAATTAGCGTGTTTTTTGCATTGCAACTTGCAACATTGCAAAAGGTGAACTCGAAAAAAACACGAAATGTTGGGTCGAAAGTTAGCGTTTTCGACATGTGTCTGTTAGAAAGCGAAAAGTGGCAACGCAAAACGGCGACATTCGGTTAAATTTCGGAGTTGTATGGAAATGCGAATTAATTTCGGGTTTTCGGAGTTCGCGTTTTGAGCGATATGTATGCAATAAGCCACCATAATATGTGACTTTGACTGGAGAAATGGGGCTTATGGGAATTATGGGAGTGTAGCCCCTCGTTAAATATCGCACTCTTGTAGGCCGGTTACTATTAACATTGCTTCTTAGAAGCATGACGGGTGTTTCATTTATGGAATGGACTGGAATTATATTATACTAACTTGTTTAACTCTTTTGTCATTTCTATACCCACTGGGTATATTGTTTTTTTCACAGGTGTCCGTCCGTCCGTTTGTACGTCCGTCCGTCTGTCACGTTTCATGTAAGAAGTAAAAAGCCGATCATAGGTCGGAGTATTCAACATGTGCACACAGTGTGAGCTTTGTAGATTGTTTAGCAGATAACATAGTTAAGACGTCGACCCACCATGTACATCATGCATTCATTTCGCGATCGCAGAACGGACTTAGCAACTCATGAAATTACAATTACAGAAACAGAAACGTGCACATTACGGGAACACGCACTATATATGCACATGTAAGCAGATAATGTTCAATACATTATATCGCAGAAGCAATATTTGCGAACTGTGCAAGTTATTATAGGAATGAACATCATTTATCATCTGGAAAAGAAAGTGGGACCAGTTTGGTGGTAGCTGATAACGAAAAAACACAACACTTTAATTTGAGATATTCGTCCCATCTTAGTTAAATGTTGTACATGTATTTGCATATGAAGATATAAACGTTTAATAATAACAATATTGTGGAGAGCCGAACGACGCTCAAAACTAATGCCTTTCTTCGCAATATTTTGTTTTTATTCACCGCATTTTGAAATTTAGATTCATACAAACTGTCAAATGTTCTGGAGCTTCTGGACAGTTTCCCGTCAAAATATGAATGGTTGTCCTGTGCCAAGCATATAATAAAACTATGGTATTACTCTATTAATAGATTCTTATCAAGATGGGAGATATATTTAGAGATGGGACCTGTGTGGATTACATCAGGATTTTTTTTCAAATATTATAAAAAAATAAAAACGTATTTTAATCATGGCCATGTTTAAAGCGGTTTAATTGAAGATATATGACGATATAGTGTATACCACTTGTTTTGACATGTTTATGTTATAGAGGTTTAACAAAAATAGGGTGGGAATTTTTACAAATCCAATATGGCCACCAAATCCAAGATGGCCGACACCACTGTATATGGACAATTGAAATTAAACATACATGCTGTACATTGCCTTCTAAAGTCATATACCGCACACGATTCATATGTATAACGACATATCATCGGGAGGGCAATATAATATGTATCATATAATAATTATAATTTGGCCAATTTCAATTTCAAAATGGCCACCTAGAAACAATAAATAGCATCGTGTTCTTACAAAATATATGAAATATCGACAACCCATAGCATCAGTCCCATAATATATGCATCGCTATTGCTCTATTTATAGATATAATGGATGATCCATCAGAAAATATTTCAAAACGGCAGCAATAAACAGTATAATCGTGTTCATACAAAATAAGCTGAAACATATTAAGTGTCGACATCCCATGGCATCTGTCCCAGAATAAATCCATCGTTATTGCTATCTTAGTAGTATATTAGAGGATCGATCTGAACAAAATACAATTATATTGGCAAGATTCACTGTATATGATGCAAGAAGCTGGAAATCCTTTAGTACATGATATTGATCTTTTTTTTTGTTTTACTAAACTCCCAAACTAAATGTGATAATGTCAACACTTGCCCCTTGATGGTGTTTGATAGCTTACTTTTCTATTCTATTACTCGCTTTTGAAAATAAAATTGTTATTGTGATACAGCACATGTATACTTGTACATATCCAGAAAAATAAGCTTCCAAATGAGATACGAGTATAGCAAATTCTCATGATTTACTCAATTTTAATGTTCAGCATCAAGTAGCGGGATTGGCTGAGACCCAGCCTAGAACAATCACAAGTGGGTGACAGGTGGGAGCATGCGATGGGTAATTCAGCGATCGGGATACATCCTTATCGTAATCCCGATCAGACCTGGTTTGACCCTCATGTACGTTTTTGGCTTTCTTATATGTGAGAGTTGAATCTGGTTATACCCCTTATACGAGTAATCCTACCGGTATTACTTTTATGGGAAGGGGTCAAGTGACTTTGGTGTGGTACGGACCTGGCACCAGGTCAGGTTATTCTAATTTCAGGGCTGAATATATATTTATTTCGATGTAAATATTTCGTTATGATTTTGGGATTTTCCCCCAATGCAGCAAGTTAAATGTTAGATCGAATATGTTGGCCCGGCATTAAATGACCTTAGCTGTTAGGCCGTTAAACACCAATGAACAAACAAAACATAGAACAATCACACTGTATTATCGCGATTTTAATTTCGTGTATACATGCTCAGAAGTGTCTTTATTAAAGGATGTTGGCCAAGGTTAACTGATCTGGTTTTGTACAGTATACTATGTGAACATATTGCACTTTTAATCAAGGTCACAGTTGCATACTGCAGCCAATGCTAGATAAGATAAACAATATGTAGTATATGTATACATTGTATTTTGATTTCTTGTTTGATTTAGAACATTCATTATAGTCATAGTGTTCAACATTGCCAAACGAATGTATGTATTAGGGTATGTGTCCCTTCATGTGAGCGCGTGTAAAGGTAGTTAAACTGTTAAACCATTTATATTGGGTATGCAGATACTCCCATCAATATAACTACAAATGCTACTGTAATCGAAGATAATACACACATGTGTATTTGGTAAATGTATATGTTCGTCTCTACACTTGTTTGCAGAAGCACATGGCTATTTTGCAGGAATAGATAGGAGGGGAATGCACGACAAAGGTAATAAGAAAGTTGATGCAGGGGCGGATCTAGAGGTTTTTTCCGGGGTTGCAAGCCCCCCCCCCCACCCCCACCGTTCAACCAGTTGGAGTCTGAATTTAAATGCCGTAAAATACAGGAAAGTGCATTTCGAAGAGCTCGAAAATAGGACAACCCCATAGTTGCGAAAGGTAACTCTTTCAATTACTCCCGTACCGTCCGTAGCTAGTATGGGAGTAGATTGCAAGAGTTACCTTCGCAACTAGACACCCCCCCCCCCGTTCCCCAAATGCTGGATCCGCCTATGTGATGATATACTCACTGACATGAAATCACACATGTACTCATTCAATCATATGTCATAAGTCATTACATAATAAAGGATTTTTTAAGAGACAATTATTTAGAAAAGACCTATCAATTGCCCAAATGTATGACTTGCAATAATTGACGTGTGCAGAGCATTGAATAAATCTTGCATCGTTAATTACAAATTGCTGATTGTTTTTGGCATTGAGTACACTTATACATTTCACAAATCTAAAGAAGTTTGTTGTGACACTTGCAATGCTTATAATGAAAAGGGAAAGGCAATCATGTTAATGCGAGAAAATTACAAACAGATAAGCAGAACTGACAAGTTGAGGCTGTTCAATATACACCTTAGTCAGATAGTTTATAAATATACAATTATAAGTATACAATTTAGCAACAAATGATGGCACATGTTACATTTGGGATGAAACCATAGAGTCAGCGGTTCATTAGAATATGAGCCTTGTCAGATTGCCCATTGCCACTAGCCATCAAACATGTACCGTACTCTGATTCTGCACAAGACACAACTGGAATCAGTATGTCGCAGCTGGTTTGCAACATGCAGTGAAGGTTGTAAAGGTACATGCCCACTCAGTAGGCACAAACTGTTATTTACATCAGAGACATCATCTGAGACATTTCTGGCAAAATAAACATTTATTCACAATTGCCACACGTATTGATTGACATTATTATACATTTAATATCCGACGTAACTTTCCACACTGATATCAGGGGCGATAACCGTGTTGTTTTAAAATATTAACGGACATTACTATTTATACTCTGTATTTATTTTTTGATGTGCAATGATCATACTTTATAATCTGTCAAAAATAGTATATTTTCAGGTGACGCATTTAGTTAGTATAAATAAGTAAAAAATACCATGCCTCATTTGCATATGAAAATAGCCTGATACCAACGCGTGTCACTATCAGTAAAATAAATATTCATAAATGATTATACCTGTATAGTGGCGACTCGTAATCTTTAGAACTAGTCGAATAGTGACACAAGTATACACTTATTTAATTCATATAAAGAACACTATGTGTCTACTGAGTGGGCATATACCTTTAACCACATGAATTTTGTCAAACACACATTGGGTGTGATTTAATGCATTGTGCAATAGAACACGCGAAACGACGCACTTCAATGTTTATTCCAAATCACTGGGATACTGTAGTATGTGGCAGGAAGGAATAACTCGTAGTTATTCCATAGCATACGTACTTATTCCAATGTGGTTTAACAGTTTGTGACGTTTAGCAAGTTGCAAGAAGGATTTGGTAATTTGAAGTCACTGTATGATCATTCCTCCAATGTATAACCCATTTTATGAGACGTTGTCAACAAGTAAAACTGTAAAAGACCCAGACCTGCTGGAGGAGGATAAAGACACTTAATATTCTCAGCAATCGAGTGGCTGTAATGACCAAGGTCTACTAACGTGATTGTGTTTGGCTCTGCAATCATACATGATATATAGAGAATAGTAGGTTAGTGCCGTGAATGGGAAAACATATCTGGCAAGGCTTAGGAAACGGGATGGGAAAACACGTCAGTGTATAACAATTCATTAGCACATCACAATTCCACAATTCATTGATTATAATCTCAAAAATAGACTAAATGTGCAAATGTATCCGCCGTGGAAGTGTAATAAATATGATATTCCATCGCATGTTTGAATAGCGGAAATAATACACTCGTGTCCGTCGGCGTCCGTGCAAGCAACTCGTTCGCTACGCTCACTCGTTGTTTACGCGGAAGCCGACGCACACTCGTGTATTATTTCCCGCTATTAAAAATGTACGATGTAATATCCTCTATGTAGATAGTAGTTCTGTTTGTACGCATGGTTTCTAAACTACTTCAATTTATAGTTTTAATGTCAATTGTTTGATATTTTTACAATACATATAACACAAAGGAAACCTTTCAAACCTGTTATAAACCTAGTATTTGTTCATTGTTGTCATTGTACTCAGCGTGTGAGCTCTTATCGCATAAGATAAATGAAAGATTTGTCAGATTTTCACAAATAGCCATAAGGTTTCATTGGCATTTAATACCAAAATATGATATTACATGTACTGTATATCATATAAATAAAATAAAATCGCACCGTTATTCTGTGTCATAATGCGATAGTGACTGCAAGGAACCTAACTACTGTACACACAATGATAATTATTAATTATAGTTTATACACTATGGGACAACGTTACATGATACACCGGAGTTCCTAATGGGTTAATTTAGCAGACAGCAGGGAAGAGCGTGCATATTTTTATAGATATGTAAAAATTGTCAATTGAATCTATTGGCTAGTTAATAGGTCAATGACTTTGGGAAAGGCACGCCAATGTTACCTTCTCCCAGCATCAGTGTTGCGAAATACATTACGGTGTATATTTCGTCACCGTGGATGTGAAGCTTACCCACCACCACCCCATGTCTCCTCCATTGGTACATCTGTTATTTGTTTTATAAGTTCAAAACAATTCTGTTAAATGCAATCATAGTTTGCAAGATTTTGTTTTGCAGAGGGCCTGATCTGTGTTGTATTGGGGCTGCTACAACACAATAGGACTAATTTGCCCCTTTCAGATAAATTATTGCATATGTAGATTTCTATGCTGCATCAGTCAAGCATTTGCCAGACTTCTCGAGACGCCATTCTGTCATTCATTCGACTCGCCGGAAGCGACTCACCTCTTTCTAGTCAGTAGACTCGGCCCACCTCGCTCTAGACTCGCATTCTATTGCAAGCTGCACATTCTGGTGCACGTGAGTCATGCTCTTGTTGTTAACTCAACTCAGATATGTCTGGTCGTCCGCACGACCCAACCCATTCTGGTCTTACCTTGACATCGCTCTAGTCGCTACACGGCGGCTCACCTCATTCTAGTCGTTTGCTCATTACTAACTCATTCGGGTCGTCCTATGGAGGCTCACCTCTTTCGAGTCGTGTGCCCATGACTCAACTCACTCTAGTCGTCCTACTGCGGCTCACCTCTTTCTAGTCACTGACTCACTTAGCTTTCTGCGGGTCGATTTGCATTTGCACACATCTTGTCTCTGGCTCAGAAAAGTTTTATGTCTGGCACATGTTGATCTGATGAACTTCAGCTATAGATAGCAGTTAGCCCCCAAAGAGGAGCCAAATATGTTATTCATGTTTTATGTATATGAATGTGATATGTGCGTATAGTACCGGTACTATGGTAGTTAGTGCATGTTACACATGTATCATATGCATGGCGGGAGTGGGGCTGGGTTGAGTTTCAGATATAGCTGTTGGTCCAGTTACAGCGTACAAAGAGATCATCCTGCAATGATATATAGTATGAGTGTATACATGACTTGATTTACGATGCACGCTGAAAACCGTAAAATGCGATTTTCTCCAAATAGCGAAAAATGCTAATGTTCCCATACAATATGGTTGGGGGGGGGGGGGGGCGACATATATCTCGAGTGGCTATATTACCACAATATATGTGTCGTGCGAGCTCATAGGCACTTTAAATAAAGGTTAAGCCAACAATATATTGTGTTGTTGGACAAACACACACGCTCATATTTACATACAAAAAAGGTCAATTCCAGACTGGTGAAAATGTAATCAGCCCTCATTTATTATTGTTATTCCAAGGATAAATTGGGCTTAAGTGTTTTATGAACATTGTAGATCCTGATCAAACAGTACACCTCTGTAGCCTGATAACGATATGTATTGGTTGTTAGAAGCATGACGGGTGTTTCATCGATGGAATGGCGAAAAATGCAGATCCTGATCAAACTGTGCGGATGCACAGGCTGATCTAGATCTACACTGGTCGAAAAACCTATAAGCTCCAATTATCCAGTCACAGCCACATGGAGTGATGTTGGGAGTAATGGGACCTATATGTGACCGGTATAGGCATTAAATAAGTGTATAATTATGTCACTATTCCACCAGTTCTAAAAATTACGAGTGCCCGCTATACAAATATAATCATTTATTAATTATCAATTTACTGTTAGCGACGCGCGGCGATAACAGTCTATTTTGATAATTTGCGGGGACGACGACTTTCATATCACGGCTTGCGGTGCGCATGCGCAGTATACTACGCGCGCCAGTAGGCTTCCCAATATGTAAACAAGAATATCAACATGTTGAAACGTCCAGGACGGAAATTGTATGAAACGGCGTCGGCCAAAAAAATGGGGCAGTACAGAGAGAGAGAGAGAGAGTGGTTAATATTGGCGACCAGATCACCAAAGGGAAAGAGTTACGTGGAGATTTAGATTTGGACTCTAACAGAGATTTTTCTTCTCAACTTCCGATACTTCACTGGCCATGTCAAATATGTGATATAATTGACCGTGTCACGTGACGCGTGTTGGTAAAAATAGCACGAGGTCGGAAAATACCCTTTCTGGTCGCGGCATATAAAATGCGATTTAACACCAATTAACACGCGCCGTAATTAAAAACAACTCGTTAGTGGGTAGACAAATGGCTCATATAAGGCATGACAGAAAATGAAAAGTAGTAGTACAGTGTAACCTGCTGCGTGGGCATGTACCTTTAACCCATTAGTGACGGGATACAATTATAGTAGTATGAAACATTTGAGGAACAAATTCCCTATTTTCTTTATTTTATCTCAGAGGTATATGTTGCTACCACTCATTTGAACCGTCTCAACGAGACTGTTCAAATGAGTCGTAGCAACATATACCTATATGGAGTAATAAACACTTTCTTGATATTTTTTCAACTAAAATCATTGTGTCCTTAGGCTGAAATGGGTTAATTGGCTACAACGTTTTTTTTCTATTACACATATAAACTTGATATACGAGTCTGATTGCAGGCCTAGATTGCAGCTACCTGGCTAGTCTTTGATGTGTCCTCACGGGACAACGTGTTCTAGGTGCATGATCATGTGGCCCACTCCAAAGTAATTATTATTTGATAGTTAATATGCAACGGGTTGTGATGGAATATGGCGAGGCAAACGCGTCTTAACTTAATGAGCTGCATTTGGTGGTCTCGGGACTTCGGCACATACTTATGTCGTTTTTGCGAATAATCGATTTCCCTGTCAGTAAACACGGAAATCGATTCTTCACAAAACTACGGAAGTTTGTGCCAAAGTACCGAGACCACCAAATGCAGCTTAACAAGACGCGCTTCATGCGCCATATTTCATCAAGATCGTTACATAATAAAGACCGTATACAAGAATACGTACTTTGAATCGGAGGCGCTTCTGGTAGTTTCAGTAATTGTTGTTGTTGGTGTTGTAACCACGTGATCATGCACCTTGGTGTTTCGGTTGATTGTGTAAAAAACGGTTTTCAGCGATTTGCACGTGCTCGTGACAGGTAACTGGTCAGTTGGATTTTGAATATATGAGCAGAGCATTCAGAAAAAAATCGTAAACACATCCGTTTTCATCTTTAATATATGTGCATATTTAGGATCGTCTGGAAATATCAATTGATTGATTTACATTTATTGAGCATAGGCTGCATATGCAGCCTATGCTCAATAAATGTAAATCCAATAACTGTTTGCAAGAAAACCTTGTTAATGTTAAATTTACAGACTATCATAATTTTGCACTTACGAACATTGTAGTCATACGAAGTTTAGTGAAACGGCCCCCTGAAGCGCAGCCACATCAGGCAATTGGGATGTTGTGCGCCGACACTATAGTACGGCCGCCGGGAATTTCACCTCGTTTTGAATAACACAGTCTTTTATTATTGGCGATTTTGCTTGCCCAGACCATCCACATCAAGAATCCGACTGATGACACTCTGTCATCCTCGAGGGTTTTGAGAAATTTGCATAAATCAAAAATGGCCGCCAAACAGTTATATTTTGCCAGCTGCGTTCATGTACTAGTGGGTGAGCCAGACCCATGAAAACAGGGTTATCATTACCACGTGGGGGGGGGGGGGGCAAATTGCCACTATATTTTATTGAAATGTATGCATCTCTAGATATTATTTCCGCATGATAGCACTCTGTAAGTCTTCGTTCATAGATTGTATGCCCCTATAAGTGGTCCCCCCTAACAGCAACATTTTCTGCTAAAATATGTGCAGGTTTGAGACCATTCAAATAACAGCAATGCAAACTCACATTCACACATCGAAAAAGCACTGAAAACAAACGTGACAGCCGGTAATTATAATTTACATGAAATGGAAATTGACCATTTTCATCCAGAATGGCCGCACAAATCTAAGATGGCGGCCGAACTACACGTACATTCCCCCACCACACTAAATATGTACGAACTACATCACTGATTGGCAACACAGAAGTCCGTTTATGGTTGAACTGTGTTCCAAGAGTAACATATAAGATGATAACATGTTTATAAATACGTAGCAATTGGGAATGTATGGAAACAAATCCAATATGGCCCCCAAATAGTAGAGTTGCCCATCCAGACCATTTCAGTGAGTTTTAAAAATCCTGTAGCATTTAAGCAAATTTGCATTTACACATTGTAAAATGGTATGAAAACGTGATAATCAATGGTGGCAATTTATATAACAACGGAACAACCAAGATTTAAGATGGCCGCCAAAATTATAACAAGTTCTCCCACCACCAAGCAAACCCACCGCTAACACAATAAAACTATAGTTACGTTGCAATAAATGGTAGTGTATATACACTTCATCATCTTGTTCCATTATCTGGACGGGCATTGATACATATTGTAAATTCCATATATAAATCCCATATGGCTGCCAACTATCAACACTTCTACACTTTATTCCATGCTTGTCCTAATACATTATAGTTTAAGTAATCAACGGCAATCACATATTGATACACTAGGTAAAATAAATTAGTTTGATAGCGTTATCAAAACCAGTTTTAATTTGAATATTGAATGATGATACTTATATAAATCAAGATGGCTGCAGAAATTAGTATTCCACCATGTATCGGTGTTTTGTCTACCATTTTGAGTTTGTGTGTTCAATTGGTCTCTTCTGAAATAAATGGTGCACTATCGTATGGAAGAAAATATCTGAATGTTGGTGTCTCAAAGCCAAACACGTGTGTATATTTGACGCGCAACACGCTGGTCAATTAATCACTGTGTATTATGCGTCAATATTGAATAAAGCCATGCATTTCAGAAACAATGTATATGTACATGATAACTGTTTACTCTGTTCTTAGTGAAGTTGTTATGCATGTGTATCTGATTAATCTGCGATGCTATTAATATGAGTATGATTTATCATCTGTTTGCATCAAAAAGTATCATTTATTATTGTAATTCCAAGGACATGATCATCATCATACTCCTCGCTGCAATGTCAATATTTCTTCCTGTGGATTATATAAAATATAAATGGCATACCTAAATGCGAGCATGAAGCTATAAGCCCAAAGTTTTCAACGGGCATCAATGTACACTTATATATTGCATTAATACTATAAGTGAGTATTTGTTTATTACAGTTTCAACCGTATTGAACGCGTCAGCCAGTTGTGACTTATGCGAAACTCTTTGAATATCATAATTTCACAAATCCTATGTGTTTATATATACCACTAATATTTGAGCCAGGATATGGGAAAAAGATAATGTGGCATAACCATGACATCTGCACGTTTCATTATTCCATAAACAACATTCCATTATGATTAAAATGATATATTACTTTCGTTCAAGTACATGTATATGCCATTGTTAAACACAAATTGTTTATAGAGAACTGTAGCTACCTACCAAATATGTAAATAAAACGTTGACAATATTAACGAATTATGTTACAGGCCCTGAGAAATCGGACATCGTGTAAGTTTGCATGGCCTACGTCTTCTTATCTGGTACATTTATTATTCCAAATCGAACAAATCTCGCGATTCTGACCATATATATTGTCAAAAACCGCAGTGTTTTTATCTTTGTACGTGGCTGCCATAAGCCTAAGTGTATATCGGATGCGTTGGCTCCACGCTATATAACTTTATCGCGTGTTTGCAAATGTCATGGACAGGTCCATTTATTCAGATCAGTTCGTATTATATTCTATCAGACAATTGTTTCTACGTGCTCGGTTAGCATACATACTTATACAAATCCAAAACATCCTGAAATCCTTGTAATTAGTAGTTAACACATTAACCAGTCAATGCCATATGTAGCTAACAAGGATAGTAGATTTACAAACACAATCTACTATTGTTATGAATATCTACTAAGGATAAAAGATGCATACATTTCAAATAGAACCGTATCTGTTTATGCGACAAAGTCACTATATATTGGTTATGCGTAGCTACACAAACTTTACACCAGTCACACAGATGAAACTTTGCAACTGGCAAGCGTTGCAATAAGTGTCTAGTGTCATACCGCTAAACACACCGCATTACAATATGTACTTTCCAATGTAGCGTGGACGATAACATTTGCAATTTTACCCCACCAGCTACACAATGTTGTTTTCAATCATATGTCCTTCATACTAAATTCAACTAGTATTGAAACAATTAATATCCAATTATACAACATGTCCTGGAAGTATTTCAACAGACCACTCCATTTTAAAGGATAATACATTGTACTAATTTAAAGTTAGTCACTGCCAGATATATTGTCGCCGACAATTTCGACCTACGACAATCATTGAAGTGTATTCTATAAACCGAGCGGGGATGTTCACCTGATGTTCGAATTGGCTATCATTAACTTACTATGAGGACATTTACTTCTGTTGGCGCCAACTAGTGCGCAGTGTGGATGCTGCCAAATACAGTTATGAGTAGTATATTTTACTATGTATGTCATGTTTTTAACGTTACTGATATTTCTTTGAAGTACAGTGTTGCAATGATGTGCTTGTAATTACATGGCATGTGTAAAAACATGTTGTCCAGCAGAGCTCACGACAGCTTCCACAATGCTACTCAATTTGATCACATTGTACCTTCTTTTGTAGCATGTGTTTTGTTTTCATTGTACTTATGGGTAACATGTTACATGATTTTCGCGCATTACACTATAATTTTGCGGTTTGTCACTGTCATGGTGTTGGCCTTATTGGTCGTTTTATTTCGTCGCTGTAAATGCTAACCAGGTTTAACTGCCTCTTCGAACAATATTGATCACTGACGATTCGGCAGGGTACGGTTGTGTGCCTCCTTGGACTTTACGTGAGTGGCTTTTTGTATTTTATTTTTTTTGTCACTGCTGTATTCTCATCTATGTAATTAGTGAGTGATTTATGAATTAATCGATTTCTTAGTGGGTATTAAATAGCGTTTATAATAAGTAGGTAATTAGTATGAAACATACGCAGTAGATATCCCTGTTTATATATCAAATGTGTCGTTTATATAAATGAATGTCGAAATAGTAACACTATCCGCGGTTGTGTGAAACCTATTGTTATATGAAATATGTAGCAGTGTTACCAGTCACGGACCCACACATGAAGCAAGAAGACGTATATGGATGTTCAATAGCTATATATCGGAATATTATAATCGGCTGGTGTAAATAAGATTATGACTAGTGATTAAAATGACATAGTTACTGCAGTATTAAAATGAGTTTCACAGGCAGCTTATAATGAACATGTAACAGTACAATGCTTTATGATATTCGAAAACTGGCTACTAGTATTGGCATGCGATACACGTATGTCGTTAACATCATGTTCGTGAAATCCGCTCAGTGAAAATAGAAAATGGTCTAATGGAGTAGATTAGTTTTAAACTTAATTATATATACTTCGCTAACACTTAAAGGTACATATCCACGCATAAACTGTTCTTTATAGGAATTAAATAAGTGTATAATTGTGTCACAATTCCACCAGTTCAAAAGATTACGAGTGGCCGCTATACAGATATAATCATTTAGTAATATTTATTTTACTGATAGTGACGCGCGTTGGTATCAAGCTATTTCATATGCAAATGAGGCATGGTATTTTTTTAATTATTTATACTAATTAAATGCGTCACCTGAAAAAATAACATTTTCTACATATTATAAAGTATGATAATTGCACATCAAAACATAAATACAGAGTATAAATAGTAATGTCCGTTAACATTTTAAGGAAACACGGTTATCGCCCCTGCTATCAGTGTAGAAAGTTATTTCTGATATAAAATGTATAATAATGCCAAACAATACGTGTGGTAATGGTGAATGAATCTTTATTTTGCCAGAATATGTCTCCGATGATGTCTTTGATATAAAGAACATGTTGTGCCTACTGAGTGGGCATGCACCTTTAAGTGCGTATGAAGCTATGTCCGTAATATTTCTATGTCAGTGGGACAAAACAACGTTTATTGTTTGATTTAATGAAGGCAATATACTGGCTGTCATATATTAGTATGAAGAGCATATCATTGTATAATTTTAAATATTTCGCCATTCCTGAGTAATATTACTGATTTGGGAATTCAAAGATACCAAAATCAAAGTAACAAAGTGGCTATATCTGTTTCATACAAAGGCCGTACTTACTCAGGTATATTATAATAATTTCCAAGTTATAAACCGTGTCACAACAGAAAAATAAACATTACGGTAACCCTCTTATCCAATATTAAATAGCCCATAGTAAGTAACTGCTGCGGTACAATGTGAACGGATGGCGGCCATCTTATAATTTGGTAAAGTATGCATTTATCCTAGTATGTGTTACATTTGTTTTACTGTGTCAATGTAATACTGTTCACTTGTTTTCAATAATTAATGCCATCAAATAGATAACACGTAAATTAATGAGAAATCGTGATATCTGGCGGCAATCTTGGATTTGTGTGCACAAAACAGTTATCCAAGTATGTTTTGCTATTGTCATGGCAATGTACTGTGTACGTATGATCATACGTTATTAATATAAGAAATTAACAGAGATTGTGATTGTTGGCGACAATTTTGGATTTATATACATAATTTCTCAAGTAATAAATAGTTATTGAAGTAGCATAAGCTTGTATATAATCCAATACGAATAAACCAAGAACTTGTCATATAAAATAGTTATATATATGGTTTAGTAGGTAAGGTAGTGATGTAGTGACGGCCATTTTGGATTCTGCGGTCATTTTGAATGAACATGTTCTGGCTCACCCACTATACGCTATTGACATACTTTAAGAGTGCAAAGTGGATTTACTTGACTTATCGAGATAAGTGGTCAACATCAAAGTCAATTCAATTCATCGTTAAATGTGAAAATTCCAACATGGCCGCCAAACGTAACATATTTTACATATGACTACTCGCACACTACATACCAAAACAAAATGTATACTAATCTTGGATATATTAACACAATAAACGCTGTCAGTAAGTTTGATACATACTTAGACACGTTTGTGAAGAGCGAATGTCCAAGATGGCCGCTTTTTTAAATATATTATCCTATGTTAATAATCATAGCGAGTAATAATTGTTTATTGCACATCGGCGTAATATCGTAGTAAATTGGTACACAAGTACTGAAGTTATGTATACTATTGACGCGTTTAGCAACTTAGTAATATAATTAGATAACTGCTAAATTGAAGAAACCAAAGATGGCCGCCAAATATAAAAAATATATAAGTCTACCTTATATTGTGAAAATTACATATAATTACTCGGATTATTGAGTAATTGAAGCCTATTAGTATACAAATCTCAGGTTTATGGGCACATTTAATGTGTTATCTAGCTTTCTAATGCTATATTAGACACTTATATTAATGAAAGATATCCTATATAAATATAAAATACATTGGAATGACAATCATATTGTGTAATATTGTGTGAAGCAAAAAGGTTTAAGTATGCCAATCTTGTGTTCTTTCTTTGTTATGTATAAGCTTGATATGTAATTAAACGCTCGTGTCAAAGCAGAAGTCCGAATGGTTGCTAAATGTAATATTGTAGCGACGATCTGTTAATAATTAAACCACAGACATATAACTGCATGCAGTCACCAAAGGTAGCACACTGGTATATACATGTATACGTATTGGTCTTGTGGATAACGTAACCATTTCTATTTATTGTATACTACTGTCTGTTCCACGTTTTGCTGCCGACGAACTTTTGGCCATTAAACACATTAAATCTAAAAAATATTTAAAATTAAGTACTTTTTCATCCATAACAAAAAAGTCACACTCCCGTAAAAAAATTATTTGATAAAATTCCATCAAATATTGATTTTATTGCGAAAAAAACGATTTTCCTATGGAAATATTTACAAAATGTTTCGTTTTTAATCCTTCAGGCAAAAAACGAAAACATTTGGAAATTGACTCCGAAATCTGGCGAGATAGCTTGAAGATGATGTAACTAAGAAAATCGGTCCAGAAATAAAAAAAATATTTAAAAAAATCTATTTTTAGCCCCATATTAAATTCCCATAGGAAAATCGTTTTTTCGCAATAAAATAAATATTTGATGCAATTTCATCAAACAATTTGTTTGCGGAGGGTGACTTTTTTGTTATTGATGAAAAAGTACTTACTTTTAAATATTTGTTTAGATGTAATGTGTTTAATAGCCAAAAGTTTGTCGGCAGCAAAACGTGGAACAGACAGTAGTATGCAATCATACACTTGTATCCATGCATGTAGCAGAAATCCAAGCTGGTATGCCAATATAAATATATTACCTTTATAATAATAATTAAATCGTTTATAATCGATATTTTACTTTTAATTTTATTTTTGTACAAAGTATTATTGTCTTTACTAACACTATTAGTTACCATATTAATGAAACAGTCAGTCTATGTTACAAATGCAATTTCAAACGTTGTCCTCCTACAGAAATCAAAAGTGTTAAATCGCTTTTTTCATACACTCAATCTGATGAACGGTGCAATATGACCTTCTAACACAGGTATTGTTTGTTTGTTTGTTTTTTGGGGTTTAACGGCCTATCAATAGCTAAGGTCATTTAAGGCCGGGTCAATGGGTTTAGTACTAAATCCCATATATTATCTGTACAAGTACATGTACATGTTCAAGTACATGTACAAATGGGGGGAAAATTCCAAAATCAGAACTGAATATTTACAATAACAAAACTATATATTCAGCCCTGAAATCAGAATAATTCTGATCTGATGCCAGGTCCTCGCCACAACAGAAGCACTTGGCCCCTCCCAAAAGCAGTAGGATCAGTAATAATCTTACTACTTTTATAATGGGCAATAACCCAATTCAACTCCCAGGTAACACAAGAGCCAAAGATAAAAACGTACACGAGGGCCAAACCAGGCAAATCGTGATTCCTATAAGGAGGAACCCCTACCGTTAAATTACGCCGTCTCGTCGCCCGACCACCACCCAAACACAGGTATTGACAAATACAGGTTCAAAAGTAATATTTTAGGGTTGAAAGGGTTAAACAAGATTATTCTTTATGTGTGTATTATATTATCTGAGATTTATGCACAACTGTGCATGGAGTGGAGTGCCCGTGTACTAGCCCGCCTATAACTTATGAGTTGTCTAATGTGTGATATATGGATTGTCATGACAATATTCTACAATGTATACAAGTATATGTCAATAACGATCGCATATTAAGTACATGATTATTAAGATAGAGAACACGATAAGCAAAGGAGACCCATAATCATATGTAAAGAAGGAACTAACGCAATACATACTTCATAATAAACAAATGACACAGTGATGAGCGCGGCGCCTTCAACGCGGCACAAATACGCACTCCACGACCAGCGGTGTGCGGTCTCAAAGGAAAGCAACAACCCATAAAGTAAAAGAAATGCAACACAAACAACTATTTCCCTATTGCAGATGCCAAACAGCAATTTGAGCCTTAACCTAAAATTACCGTCCACACGATATGTTTTGATGGTTTTGATAACGTATATGTCTACTAATTGCAAAACCGCAGGGTGCCACCTTGGCACACTTGAGGAAATTGAGAAATCCAATATGGCCGCCATATATATAAACAATCATAATCAATGTCGTATTTTGTTCGTTACCCAAGTTAGATCAACCAATTTGGTGTATATTATTCATTTTTTTTCAAGTGGAATGATACCTTGATAGTATTGGGCACTTAATCACTTAATTGATATTTCCATAATTGAAATTCAAGATGGCCACCACATGTATAATAAATTATAATCAATGTCGTATTGTGTTTGCTATTCGGATTAGACCAATCAAGTTCGTATATATTATTCGTTAAATGACACACTGATAGCATTAACCACTTTACTGTTTTTTCCAAAATGAAAATTCAAGATGGCCGCCAAAATATATGGAAAATTAATGAAAATCATGAATATAGTATATACGTATGTCTGTGGCGGGACAGCACCAAGAGCGTATACAGTATCGGACCTATTATATATTGACGTGTCAATATTTAGTACAGCATATAGCAATAGTTATGTAGTACGTTTTTATCTAAGTTATCATTGCAAGATACTAAGCGCCCGCCAATTGCTATTTACAACACACTCTGAATATAAAATATATGGGCCAGCTGTATACATATATACCTGTAGCGGAAACAATCTCCACAGCAGCAGGTTTATACACATTAGCGCAAATATGTTATACTCGTCAGTGTATACTTATTATCACGACAATAATGTGTAATGTGGTTGCTCGTATACATCACGAGTGATGGGCGTTGTTAAAGGAATGGCTTCATTCATCGGCGAAATCTGGTTCTTCGGTCTCGTTGCATGTATCTTTGTAACAACAAATATTTCGTCCATCGGTTTTGACAATAGCCTGTGCTGCTACAGCTGCAGAAGATGGTACACGCTAACCCAGCTAACATCCGACTTACTCCGCCAAATTCCGACTTCAATACATCCTCCAAACCACTGTTTGCCATCAATACACCGACACAGCCTGCACAACTCATCAGCATGTGCATACCTCCGAGGCGTGGAATAAATTTGTTGAATATTTCTGGATGCACCCACATGACATTAACCATTACGAGATATAGTTGCTGATCTGTCGTAAATACAGTGTATGTCTGTCGGCATTTCAATGTTAGCCGTTGAGCTTCTGCCATTGCAGTCATCATGATGTCCGGATCGGACGGTGTCATGAATATCAATGGAGTGTACATAGCCTTTGTTGCAGGTTCTGCATTTGTTCCTTCTTCGCGTTCCATTTTGGTGTTAAACCCACCATACTCTGGTTGTAAAGTTTCAGTTACCACATTTTGTAACAACGCAAAGTCTAATGCCTATGCCCTTTTATGTGATATGGCTTGTTGTGCTAAAACTTGGAGTGGTAGTAGCGAATGATTGATTCTACTTTCTGGAATTTGTGGTTTCTTGGGACCACTGTAGTGCTTTACCAGCGTATCTGTTTCGGAGTGATTGGTAATTTTAAGTACGCTATTGACAACTTTCCATGACTGAAAAGTAAATTAGATGAATTTATATAAAGACACGTTCTTTCCAAAGCACACTTCTTTTTATTACCAGTTTTAATGATTTTTATGGCATTTTTGCTCTTAATTTGGCCAAAGTCACAGGACTATACCTCTAGATCGGGTATATTACAATACAAAATCCGTCATTATGTGTGATTAAAATAATAGTAGTAATAAATGTGGTGGTGTATTTAAAACAAATACATACACTGTTGTCATTGGAAAAACTCACACTTGCACCCGATTATGACCGAAACATATTTCGGCAACATTCATGGCGACCATCTTGAATTTCTCAATTTCCTCAAGGGTGACAAGGTGGCACCCTTCGGATTCTGAATGACAATATGTTGAACATTAGGAAACTGTAAAAGAAACATCGTGTGGACGCTAATTTTGGTTCTAGCGAACTTCCTCCAGACTACTATGACCTACCGAGAAGAAAACCAGCCCCAGCAGGGAAACAAACCAGATATAATAATGCAATACAGTACACGGAAACATGACAACAAGGAATACAAGCTTTGGAATGGCTAGTGAACAAAGCAGGCCACTTGTGTGATTGAACTTGGTTAGCGAACCGCAGAAAGCTTCGCGCATACCTCGTTACCATGCCTCAAAATGATAGATACATAGCGCATACCTCGTTACCATGCCTCAAAATGATAGATACATACAAGGCAAACAGATGATTAATATAATGTGCGACAAAAACCAAATAATCACAACGAAAAACACAGTATACATGAATTGAACGCTACTATTGTAAATATAACTACAAGAAAAGAAGGATATATGATGACACAAAAGTTCAGCATTTTCCTATTAGTCTATTAAATTTCGTGATTATTCCTTTCCTCATATTCACAGTATGGTACCTTGAAAGCTATCGCATTGAAAATATGGTTATGTACTATGTTTGTTGCTGTCTGCATTGTACTATACTACTGTCTGTTCCACGTTTTGCTGCCGACGAACTTTTGGCCATTAAACATATTAAATCTAAAAAAGATTTAAAAGTAAGTACTTTTTCATCAATAACCAAAAAGTCACCCTCCCCAAAAAAAATTATTTGATGAAATTCCATCAAATATTGATTTTATTGAGAAAAAAATATTTTCCTATGGGAATTTAACATGGGGGCTAAAAATAGATTTTTTTTTAAATATTTTTTTTATTTGTGGACCGGTTTTCAAAATCGAACTTTTGATTTCTTAGTTACATCATTTTCAAGCTATCTCGCCAGGTTTCGGAGTCAATTTCCAAAATCTTTCGTTTTTTGATCCTTCAGGATCAAACAACGAAAACAATTGGAAATTGACTCCCCATGTTAAATTCCCATAGGAAAATCGGTTTTTCGCAATAAAATCAATATTTGATGGAATTTCATAAACAAAATATTTTGGGGAGGGTGACTTTTTTGTTATTGATGAAAAAGTACTTACATTTAAATATTGTTTAGATTTAATGTGTTTAATAGCCAAAAGTTCGTCGGCAGCAAAACGTGGAACAGACAGTAGTTGTTGTTACCGTGAGTATTTAGTAGTGGCACAGCTGGATTGACTGTCATATACTATCTATCACATTTGAATTAGCTGTGGTATTTAGTCGATATATTATCTGCCTTCTTCTCGGAATTATTGCATTTGTGATTAAAGTCGGTTTCTTTGTTCAGCATTTACGTATAGTGACGGCGTCATATCTTATTTATGAATGTCTAATGGTGTATATCAACGCGAAAAAGCTCACCGTTACTTCATACCAGGATTTGGTATACTTATATTCTTAGATGTGGCATGCGAGTGTAATTACATAAGCTATTTACTACACGAATTGATTATCAGGTAACATCGTGATAGTTGGCCGCCATCTTGGACCTATGTTATTGAAAAAGAATATGCAATTGCATACCCAAGGTACTGAAATCAATATATATCTAAATACAATATTTGTATACAAACTTGCTCTGATATGAGGTCCGAGTGCAAGTATATATAGTGTGTCTTATTTGAAGATACTGTTGCAAGTATATTGTAATATATTCATATTTGATGGCCATCTTGGACGTCTGCTATTTATATTAGTACATGTATATAAGTATGCATGAAAGATAGAAAAACAAAATTCATTGTTTCAATAAAAACAGCATTAGGAAAATTATATATGCATTGATATGACGAACCAGTGAAAGTATGTAAAGTTGTCAAATTTGGCAGCCATGTTATATTTTTCTCATATACAATTAAGGAATTGAATTTTACAGTTGCCCATTAGTGTCAACATGTTAAATACATTCATTATACTCTCTTAAATTGCTTATTTTCCTACTGTGGATGCAAGTATATGGCACAATATACATATTTGGCAGCCATCTTGAATGTATGCAGATTTCTCAAAACGCTCAAGGATGACAGGTTGTCATCAGTCGGATTCCAAAACTAGAAGGTCTAGAGATGCAAAATCATTAATAAAAAAAACTATGTTATTCAAAACAAGGTAAAAGCCCAAAATCGGCTTTTGGCTGCCGTACTATTCCGTTGCCGTCAGTCACTTGTTTGGTTGCACTCCGAACAACCATTTTTGCCTTGAACCGGCGTATGCAGCAGACAGGAGACGTAAGGCTGTGTAACCAAATTTCACCGCTTCGAGGGCTAGATCATCTATCCGAGAATATTTGACGTTTATCAGACGATATATAAATGTTTGACTTGCATTTGCGGTTCATGTCCATTACATTAATCTAAACAAACACTTTGGGACCGGTTTTATTGTTATCGGTTATCAAATAATGATTGTATTGGTTAAAAATGTACGCGGGTATAAATGACAGACGATATAAGTATACCAGCCTGACATGGCGTTGTTTACATGCTTTGTTTATATAAACATTGGTGTATAAATAAACATGAAATTCATGTTGGTATTTCCCTGTTTATTATGGCGCGTCGCTATAGTCATGATCGATATATTGCGATTGACAAAACAGTTTCTCATACTGGAGCAGTGGGTAAACTGGCGGTCAACGGTGGTACTTGATTTCAATGTTGCACTGCATGCGTTCGATCCTCACTTTGGCCATTATATATATATATATTTTTTTTTAAATATTGTTTTTGTGTTTTCTTTTTCTTTTTAATGCATCTTTATTACATGTAACAACAATTGTTGACATGGTAATTATGAACCACATGCATCCACCTTTATTTATTTATTTGTTTGTTATCTGAAGTGAGAGGGTTTTCTTTACGACATGGTGTTCTCCGTAACATATTTGCATTTGTAGTGAGTCGAGGTGGACTTTCACAATAACACACGAATGTGCAGAATGCATTTCACAATGATAAGGTTCAAAGTGAAGTGTTTAATAATGTTGTGTAAAAGTAAATGCACGACTGTTTCGGGATGTGTGCGTTACCTTTGGCGCCAACATAGTAAAAGCGAGAGAAAAATGTACGCCTTCGGCAGGAGTCGAACTCACGACCGTCCGATCACCAAACAGCAGATCTACCCACTAGAGCACTAAACGATGTTACTATTATTAGCAATTATATCGAATGTTAATGCGTTTGCGCTGGTATGCAAATACCATGTCTACAACATATGACGTAAACTATTTAAAAATAGCACGTGTTTACAATAATATTTACAATAATAACGCGTCAGCTCAAAGCGGTACACCTTTTTTTTTTTTTCTAATAAGTTGCTGGAGGCCAATCGATGAGTCCAACATATAGGTAGATCAGGTGTATTATCATATCATAGCCTCGTTTTCGTGTTTAATAAATACATGATGGAGTGCACGTGCATGCATGCATGTCACTATAATAGTGTATATTGGTGCTCAAAAATAGACATGTAGTATGGCTCAATGGCATCGAAGCGGGAGAATATCCATACTTTTACAGAACTTGTTTTCATTCTATCTGGTCGAGAGTTCGAACCTGACAAAACGCATTACTTTTGTCGATATTATTGTGTTCGTTTTATGACTGGTTGCTGGAGAGGGAAATAGGTGAAACGGCGAGGGTTATCACGATTGCTGTATGCACGTTTTACATGTAATCTGGTAATCTATAGTATGCTTAGTTAAAGTAATTTTAGAGAGCAACACATACAAAAAAGAAATTTTATTATAAAATATAAGAAAATAAAAATATATGTACATGTATATATATGTATGAAAAACGAAGATTCGAACTCAATACATACGGCATTGATATCCGTGACTCTAACACCTCGACTACATAATACTTAATACTTTGACAAAACTCAAAATCAATATTGAAAAGGATACAGACACGGGTATATTTATTGTTGTCTATTATAGCTTTCTATGGATGTAGCCGTGTTTGCAGCCATTTTAGCTGACCGAATCGACGCCTTATCTAGAGCAATTTAGAGCTTTAAAATGCATGCTCTGGATAGCTTAGGAGATAATTTAAATTACCAACTGGTTGACTGGTGAAACAGGCGATTGAACACCACAATAAAAGCCATATTTGTAAACGTAAAACGTTTCGATAGTTGATTCATTTTGATTGCCCAGTCGGCCGCAAGCATAAGCATTATTGTCCTCACAGCTCAGATGGTATAGCGCTCGGTAAATGCATTCGATCTGCATTCCTTTTGTGCGAGTTCGAGCCTCGGACAAATTGTTCTCTTTTTTTATTAGTATTCATCACATATCACGATGCACATCACGCAGCCAGATTCACAATTCATTCACTGAATAAATCTTTCACTATCAAACAACGTGAAACAAAGTCGCCAATAGGTATTTCATAGAAACGACAGTACGGGGGGCGTGCGACTCTTGGGGACGTCAAATATACACATCCTCGGTGTTCTTGGCCTCCTAATTCCCGGCCACTGGAATGTTTGACGGTAAATACACTGTATGTTCGCCGCCCCAGAGCGGGGAAAACATTGGTTGCGCTTATACATTTTGTCCAGACAGACATATCTATGTAACTAAGACCATTCAAATGATATTGTGCAATATACGTCTTTATCAGTTTTTGAACCAATACAAAAAATATGTTTCTGTAAGTTACATTAAATAATGCTAATAAAATAAACGTATTAACGACGGCAAATATCTATCTGGGAGTATGAAGTGAGGGACAAAAAACACTAGATTGGTCAGTAAGCGAGGCTTATGGAATACCCCCCCCCCGCGTGGGCCCATGTACCCCTAAATATGTAAAAAAAAATCCAAGTGTGTGGGTTTGTGACATTGACTCTGGGCACGAACGTGAATTTGTCACACGGTGGTAGAAGTCCATTGGAGCAATCCGTGTGTGAAATGTGAAGCAGATCCGAGCAAGGAAATATAAGTGATAACCAATTTCTCTGATGGTAAGTTTCGTAAAGAGACTAAGTATGTGACCTTGACCACGAGATCAGCGGGGATTTGTCACAGCATGATAGTACAGCCTTAGAGGAATGCATGCATGCATGAAATATTAAGAATTTTCGCTGAAAGAAGTAGAAGTTATAACATATTTCTCTGATGTTAAGTTTTGTAAAGAGACTAAGTATGTGACCTTGACCTTGGGACAGTCGTAGATTTGTCACAGCATGATAGTACAACCTTAGAGGAATGCACGAGTGAAATATTAAGAATTTTCAATGAAGGAATTAGAAGTTATAACATATTTCTCTGATGTTAAGTTTTGTAAAGAGACTAAGTATGTCACCTTGACCTTGGGATCAGCGGGGGTTGGACGGTCGTGGATTTGGCAAAGCATGGTAGTAGAGCCTTACAGGAATGCATGTGTGAAATATTAAGCATTTTAGATGAAGGAAATAGAAGTTACAACATATGTCTCTGATGTTAAGTTTTATAAAGAGACTAAGTATTTGACATTGACCTTGGAATCAGCGGGGGTTGGACGGTCATGGATTTGGCACAGATGGTAGTAGAACCTTACAGGAATGCATGTGTGAAATATTAAGCATTTTAGATGAAGGAAATGGAAGTTACAACATATTTCTCTGATGTTAAGATTTGTAAAATATACTAAGTATTTGACCTTGACCTTGGGATCAGCGGGGGTTGGACGGCCGTGGATTTGGTACAGTATGGTAGTAGAGCCTTACAGGAATGCATGTGTGAAATATTAAGCATTTTAGATGAAGGAAATAGAAGTTATAAGAATATTTCTCTGATGTTAAGTTTAGTGACGGACGGACGTACGGACGGACGGACACGGACGGACGGACGTTCCAACATTTTGGGTTTATGGGGTATTTCCATTGTTTGAAGAACAAAGAAAAAGCCCCTAAACAACAATAGAGTTTATGAGCTTACGGAATATTACAAAGGAATCTTTTGTTCCTAACCACGCCCCTAAGCTCTCAAACCCCCGGACGTTGGCCCGGACGGACAGACGGACAACCTGACTCCAGAATACCCCCCCCACACACACACACACACACACAACTCGTTGCGAGGGGCATAAAGATAGCACAATGTTGGTTTCGAACCCACAACCATCAACGTTGATTAATTGAACAAACAAAAAAACTGTAACCACTACGCTATTTGCATCAGATACGAAATGTATGTATTGATCACAGGTTGATATAGGTGCACGTATGTATAACACTGCTTGTGAGTTTGTATGTTCTAAAATTAGATAATGAAACACAGGTGCATTGTTATCGATTAATATTGACTTGCTCATGTATGCATTTTCAATGAGCACCTGACGTATGTTGGTGTGATACATATACGATTAGAGTGCCTGTGCTCACTATTTTCTTTTTCAGCAAATACGTAACAACAAAAGTGACAACTTGATTCAGAATATGCCTGAACGTTGCTTGAATACATTTCGGGCCAACATTGCATGCTAAATCGTCGTGCTAATGCCAGTTTTGCATTTTTAACACACCGACTTTACCTATTATGGCTCAATACGGAATCTCCTGTGACTTGCCCTTGCCACTTTATCTGAAATCAACAATACCGGTCTCACCTATTCTGTGTTTTTGTTTATGACCGGTTTGTTTGTAAACAAGTAGCAAGTTATCGTTTGCGGACTATAGAAGCTCCGTTGCTCACCTTATATTAATTTACACTGCGACAAATTGACGTAAAACAATAGTATTCTTAAATTTAACGCCATATTTGGTTACATGTATTTGCATTTTTGAAACTATCAGGAAATGCAGTGTCAATATAAGTAATAAAACCATAGGCTGTTGCTTTTACTGGGGTTTACAATACATGTGGTCTGTTTAAAGTTTACGAAAGCAACAGCCCATTGTTTTATTCATTTAAGTAAATTCGTACTTATGCATGTAACTCGCGGGAGTTGACGCAAATTGTATGTTGGTAACAATGCACCCAAACCATCAGATACCGAGATAACCCATAAAACACCGAAATATGACCCGTTATTCAAGAACCTGTGGTGTAAACTACTTCTGTCAAGAGGTGAAGTTCACCGTTATAAAAATACTGGCTGAATTGTAAGAATATACCATTAATAATCAGTAGCGGTCGCCATAGTTACGAAAGGAAGTGAACGCTTGGAAGCAATAATAAGTCTTAAAATCAGAGGTCATAGAAAATCACGGATAAATAGTTCAATTTCCCAGCGGTTCTTCTGATCAGACAGAATGGAACAAATGCCGATGTGACTCGAGAAGTGGGTCTTATGGGTTTTGCGACCAGTGTAGACCCAGATCAGCCTGTGCATCCGCACAGTCTGATCAGGATCTGCCCTTTCGCCATTCCATCAATGAAACACCCATCATGCTACTAACAAGTAATATAGATCGTTGTCAGGCTACACGAGTGTGCTACTTGATCAGGAGTTACACTGATCACAAATCCCATAAGCCCCATTTCTCCAGTCATAGTCACAATTAGTCCCTACATAGTGATTCGATATAAAACCAATGATTACCACCAGTTAAAGCTAAGAATTACGACAAAGTCCAAAACAGCAGCATAGTTGATATACTGGCGACACAAACATGTTGCATCCTTTTTACATCGTTAAGGTCTTGTGTCGGAGAAAGGTATATTTGGCTTCAATGATAATTGCTTCGTACGGGTGATGTGACATATGAATATTTATTTAATGGTGTTAGGCCTGTCAGCTAAAGATCATTTTCGGCCGGGTTAATGGGGTCCAATCCCAAATATCACACGTACATATGTAGTGGGGGCGGAAGATGGGTGGGATTCCAAAAATCTGATTTCCCAAATCAGAACTGTTTGTTTGTTTGTTTGTTGGGGCTTACCGGCCTATCAACAACTAAGGTCATTTAAGGCTGGGTCAATGGGTTTAGTACTAAATCCCATATATTACATGTACCAGTGCATGTACATGTTCAAGTACATGTACAAATGGGGGGAAAATCCCAAAATCATAACTGAATATTTACAATAACAAAACTATATATGCAGCCCTGAAATCAGAGTAATCCTGATCTGATGCCAGGTCCTCGCCACACCATAATCACTTGACCCCTCCCAAAAGCAGCAGGATCAGTAATAATCTTACTACTTTTATAATGGGCCATCACCCAATTCAACTCCCAGGTAACTAAAGAGCCAAAGATAACAAATCAGAACTGAATATTTACAGAAAAAATACATATTATTAGAATAACCTGACCTGGTGCCAGGCACTCACTCTGAGCATGTACACTACAAAGTACAATTGAATCTCTATCAACTAGAATTTCTGTGGGATCACTAGCGTGTAGTCAATGTACTTCTGATCTGTGTCTACACCGGTCTCAAAAGTCCAATTTTATCAGATTGTGCACCATAAAATATTGCCAACATAGCCATGGTGAGATGGTTCGTTGAACCTTTAACCCTGTCAACCCTAAAGTCACCATATTATGTGAAAACTAGATCCAAATGAGCTGGCTCGTGACGATATCATTAGGATATACAGTTTTAGTTATTATTGTTTTTTAAGATTTTGGATCAATACACCTTTTTGACAAATGGAATAGTTCAAAATGAAACATGGAGCAGACCATAGTATATATATAATCAATGGCGAAAGGGTTTAACAGGGCGGCCACCACAAGAACGACATGCCGTCCCAGCAGACAGTATATATCTTCGTCCAAATGAGACCGAACCATGTCACCCCTAAGTGAATGGAATGGAATATTCCATTTTCAATTTCCGACTAGTTCCATAATCAGAAAATTGATGCAATCTTACAAAGACTTACACAAATGTCCACAAATAGTGCATTTGATGAGTCGGCTCGCTACGAGCCTGATCATCTGGTTCTACACTATTTGCAAACATTGGGACAGAGGTATGTGGTGTGGACATGGTTAATCGACAATTCCAGTGTTTACAACAAGATAATATTAATTATAATATAAACTGATGTCATTGACAGAGGCATGTGGACGTCGTTATTGTGGGAGGAAACCGGAGTACACACTTGTCCGATCCAACAACCACCATACCATCTTGGGTAATGCGCATTCGGTGACTGAACCCGGGCCGAGTCGGTGAGAAGCGTGCTCGCTATCGATTGCGATAACTGGGCAGTCAGGCATCATTGTGATCGCAAATTATCTACAGCTCTCCACAAAATAATCTATTCTTAAAGACTTTAAGGGATAGGTCTACGATTTATGTCAAAATTAGCACTCGATTATATAATTTCACATACACTCATGGACAAAAGTACATGAGTAGTAGTAAGGGAGTCAAAATGATACCACCTACCGTGATATCATTTATAACCCTCTATAATACCCCCACCACCCACGAAAAATCAAAAATTGGTTAACGAGGAAAATTGTATCCCGACAGCAAATTTATGAATTTTTTGAGAAAATAATTTTGAAAAGAGGGAGTCAAAATGATACCACCTCCAACCAAAAGTTGGTGGTGGTATTGTAGTCCCAATTATATTGGTAATTGACTTTTGAAAAAATGGTTATAATAAAATATTATTAGAGAAAATGGATAATACAATACAATTGGAATTGAAAGTTTTTAATGACTGTGTTGAAGAAGTTTACGAAGCTTACGGGGGTTATGATCCTGTATATAATAAATTCTATAAAATGAAAACACTAGGCGATATCGAATACATGAAATACCAGCGTAATTTATTACGCTCCGATAAAAACGTTGCATTTACAATATTATACCGGCAATTATGTCAACTATACAAGAGGCAAATACAAACATTAAGACGGATAATGCGTATCGGATATGAAACTAAGGTGTATTATATAAAATTATTAAAAACCCAACGATTCGTTACGAATGTACATTTTTACGATATCGCTTATAAAGATATTGAAAAATTATTATTGAACAGAAAAAAAAACTACTAATTAATTTATAGCCGAGTATATTTTCCTTATCGAAGGTATGTAAACGGGCTGGAATTATTTGTCATCAACCTCGAGCGGTCTTATAGGAACACCGTTGTCATACTTTGAGTTTATTTTTCCTTATCGATGGTATGTAAACTGACAATCTGAATTTATCAATTTTATCAACCTCGAGCGGTCGGATAGGAACGCCGTTGTCATGCAGTTGTTTACCATAGCGACCACATTTATAGGGATAGAAATAAAAAGATTTAGCTCCCACCGAGGCTCGAACCCACGACCCTCGTCTCTATACATTATCGCCTTAACCCACACGACCACGAAGGCTGTTATGATAAACATTACCTTGTGTTGTACAAGTATCGATTTACACAGGCCGTGTGTACACAGGTTATTTATAAACACTTAGAGAGGTTAACGAATTTACGGGATGGTTCATTATTTCATTAATAATTTTATAATTTTCTTAAATTAATTATAAAATTATTAATAACTTAAAGCTGAACATCCCCTATAATTACATAGAAAACATAATAATTAATTAATATGAGAAAACAAATAAAACACAACTATTTTCACCAACAAAGTCAGGGGTTTTGCTGCGCGGGTTCGAGCCTCGGTGGACCTAAAACTTTTTTTCTTTTTTTTTAAAATTGTTAATAATTTTCCTAAAATTAATTAATAAATTGTTTACTGCACCAATATAATTAATTTTATAATTAAATATATAATTAATTTAAAGAAAATTATAAATTAATTATTTAATAAAAATATTAATTTCCTCCGACTTTATCTCCAAGTTTTACCCTAAATTTATCCCAATCAGTAACACTCAACAAGCATTTGGCATGGTGGCGCGTGCTTTGATTCTAATATCATTTTTTAATTTTTCATATCTCCCCATTTCTTCCACTACGGATTCAAACACTAAATTTGATATTTTCTTATCGGCCAACGCTTTGGACACTATAACGTCGATGCTATTTTTCTTAGACCTGCCGAGAATGGATATTCTATCATGTTTTCTACATTTTTTCTCGAGTTTTCCACCCGACGCCCTAATTACCATACAAAGTATTCCAGATAAAACGGTAATTCCACTCAAAACCCCTGCAAGTGGAACCGTTACAATTGTAGATAGCGTTGCAGCAGTTCCCGCACCACTCATTACAGATAAACTTGCCAGAACCGTACTAGATGCTTCAGCTATATTCGCCGCGCGCTTATATTTTTTAGCGTGTCTTTTTCTATTTCTATATTCTCTAACTAAAATATCCTGCATAGCGACGATATTATTCAACCTAAAATCTGAACTTCTTTCGTTAATTGTACACAGTGTTGATGGAGTGATATTGACAATTGGAAGCGGTGATTCGTTCATGATTTTCAATATATTAGTATTTACAAAATAAGTTAAATTAACAATGAGACAATAGTGGAAGAACTCTCTGGGTCACCGATTTTCGTAAAAAAGTTAATAACACTACCTTGGGAAAGTCTAATTCGATCATAACCGGAGAACGAAACCACCGTCGAACTATCTCCAGCGATTTTAGTGACTGCAACCCCCCGTTCTTCCCCATCTACTACAATATTTATCGCGACTGCGCCCACAGGTTTACCACTAGCATTAACCGAGCAGACCGCCATTCGGATAACTTCACCTGCAGCTGTCATAGCGTATCCCCCACATTTATTACTCGCTTTGGCACCGAACGAATATTCATAGTGCCCCTCAACCAATGGGCCCCGCTTCTCAGCCCAAACTGTTATGGCACGTTTTAGCGTTTTCATTGTTCGCACCAATCCGGTAAGCCCCTGGAGAGAGATATGGGTCTCAGTACGAATCTTATAAGAGGCCTCCTCAAGAGCTTTAGTCGCGGCTATACGATCATGTTTCAGTTAATCGGAAACTTCGGTTATCTTTCCGTCTAGATCGGTAAGTGCCGCTTCTCTGCTGAGAGAGTCCTCTAAGTGCAACGCATCATAAGCCTCCGTAATGGTCGCCTGGTGGCCTTCTAGGGCTTTATCAATACCCGACCGGGTCTCTTTTCGAAAGCCTCCGCAATGGCCTCCTTGTGGTCTTCTCGGACCCCCTCAACCCCAGACCTGGTCTCTTTCAGAAATTCGGCTATTTTCCCGTCTAGTTCAGTAAGTGTCGCTTCTTTGCTGAGAGAGTCCTCTAAGCGCAACGCATCATAAGCCTCCGCAATGGCCTCCGCAAGGTTCACCTGGTGGTCTTCTCGGACTTTATCAATACCCTGACCGGGTCTGTTTTCGAAATTTGGTTATTTTCCCGTCTAGTTCGGCAACCGCCGCTTCTCTGATGAGAGAGTCCTCTGAGCGCAACACCTCATAAGCCTCCGTAAGGTCCGCCTGGTGGTCTTCTCGGGCTTTCTCAATACCCGACGTGGCCTCTTTCCGAAATTTGGCTATTTTTTTGTCTAGTTCGGTAAGTGCCGCATCTCTGATGAGAGAGTCCTCTAAGCGCAACGTATCATAACCCTCCGTAAGGGCCGCCTGGTGGTCTTCTCGGACTTTATCAATATCCGACCTGCTCTCTTTTCGAAATTTGGTTATTTTCCCGTCTAGTTCGGTAAGTGTCGCTTCACCGATGAGAGAGTCCTCTAAGCGCAACGCATCATAATCCTCCTTAAGGTCCGCCTGGTGGTCTTCTCGGACTTTATCAATCCCCAACCGGGCCTCTTTTCGAAATTTGGTTATTTTTTCACCAAGTTCGTTTAGTTCCGTATGCGTTTCTTCACGACTTTGTGTATTCACAGCCAGGGCATATTCTCTAATGTTGTGATAGTAGACTCTTGTGAATCTCGTCCGTGGCCACCGATATAGTTCTATTGATCAAGGCCTTTGTTTTTTGGGTAGTTAAAAAGTCGCCCTCTGTCGGGATGAATCCCCCTTCTGTCGGTTCTAAATTCTTTGAATTTGTCACCCAATCGGAAGAACTACCTGGTCCGTATATACTCATTTTCAATAATATTGATAATATATATATATAAATTACGAACATGCGTTTAATTCTAAATAATTTTCTTAAAATTAATTAATTTGAAATTTCTAGGACGACCGAAATCGGGTAATCGTTCTTCAACTCTCGCCCTTTATCATCAAGAATAGAAATCTTCAACTCGTGGATGTGTCCCGATTCCAAAACTTTCATCTCGGGGTGTGGGAAGTCTAAGGTCAGGGTCTCACCAAAGAAACAGTCGCTGGCGGGCACGGTTTTCAGTAATGTGCTGGGAGTGCCGTCTACCGTGTTGTACGATGTGTTCACCCGATTCAGGTGACCCCGAGGTTTTTTCGTGGAGGTGACAAGTCCACCGGATTATCACCCACGTGAATGCCCATTTTAAACTTCTTAAAACCCTCGTAGGAAGGGTATGTTATTTTAAATCCTAACATTGAGCCCAACCTAGCGGACATCTGTATTTCTTTATCAACAGACAATGTCGCAAGCCCCGTGGCCTTTGAGATTGAGAGAGTGGCCAAACGAGGAAGACGCGTCGCGATTAAAGCTTGGACATCTCTGGAACCCCAAAGGCCAGGACGTAATACGGTACTTGCTTCCTGAAGGCGTCTAAGCACTTCTGCATTACTACCGGAGCCCCCTGTAGGTGTAGGCTTTGAGGCTATGATAGTATAGCCCGTTTCAACGTTTTTCCACCCGACCGTGAACGTGATTGATCTTTGATCTGAGGCCTACCCGGCGTTTTCCGCAAAAGTTATCGATTGACATTTGAAGTTCACAACTCTCTTTTTGAACATTAGTGATAGTAGCAAACATAATAATATCTTTCAATGGATACCAAAGCATTTAGCTTTAATTCTAATGCAAAGTACGCGGTCGGAGGTAAATACACGCAAAAATACGTTGTTAACCGCCTTGTACACCCAACCGTAACGGTGGCTTTGCCACCAATTTCCCTAACATCTTTGAACAATATAGACTGCCCAAGATTACTACGATGGAGGCGGTAAACTGGTGGAAAGCAACACCGATGCAGTTTTGGCAGAACCAAATAAATTTCGCTGTATGGTGCGCAACAGCCGGGTGTGGAGTTTCACATAAAGACCATCTAACATCCAAGAATGTCATGCTCCGAAGTGTCTACAACTTTCACGCGTATTATACTATTAGGAGGATTCTCAAAGAACTAGGTATTTCACTACCTCAAGACGACGCATGGGATCCCATTTCCAACGCATACGACCGTATGACGTTTGGAAGACTGTGTAACGAATTTAACGTTTCAAAAGACGCGGACTGGAGACAGAAAGCATTTCCTACCAGCACAGGCCTCGGGGACGTTCTCATTCGGGGCCAGTCTGTGAATTGGACGCAGACTGATTTTAGACACGATCACTCCGGTGACCACATCGTCAGTCGGAACGCCGGGAATTTTGACCCCGCGACTATGACTTTCGGGCCGGAAGTAAGTCTGGAGGTCGGCACTGTGGCGTGTTTTTCTTGTAAAAATGTTACCTCCGAAACGGCTCACGTCGATTACATACAGCAGGCTGCTGAGGTTCGAACGCGTGGGGTACATTTGTTAGATAAGGGTCTAGGGTTCACGCAGGCCGGGGTTACTCGCGTCAACGACTCCATTCGCACGTACGTCTGGGCCATCTTCGGCGCACAGAAGTAAACTCGCAGTTCTATACTGGGCACGGGAACGGCGTTTGATGCACAAAAACAATTCTTGGCACTTGTAGAGGACGCCATCTCAGCTAGGGTGGATCTGGAGAAGGCGATCCAGAATTATCAAGATGTTTTGCAGAATGCCAGCACTCCAGTAGACTATGTATTTTGAATAGGTCTTTATATGGCGCCGAGCAATATGATACTACGAGACGACCCGGTTGACGGTTACAATAATCAGATCGTAATCGCCACCGCCAATCAAAAAATCGGCCACAACGGTAACGTGAACACGGATATCATCAAGCGCACCCCCAACATGATCGGGCGCGGAGTTGTAAGTGGAACCGATTTCATAAAACCCCCAAATCACAAAATGGATACACACCCCTCAACACAATCGAACCCAGTACCCCCAATTCGTAAATTGGATGCACCATCGAGTTCCCCAAATCCAATCATCAACAATGTTGGAACACAAATCGAGATTGGAAGCACAACACACGAGGAGGAGAAATTAGGGCTCGTCGTCGTCCTCGTGGCGATCGGATTATTTACGCTTTGGTTTTAGGAACTCTCTGGCGAAGAATAGTAGGAGACCGGCGATTGCCACGATTAAAGCCCAGGTATTTTTGGCTAGCCATCCGGCCGTTTTTGATAATATAGATAGCAAGTAAGAAACGATACTTCCGATCAGTCCAGGTAGTGTGGCAGCCGCCTTTTCGGCTAATTTAGCCAGGAGACTGGCGAGGGCTTTTAGTTGTTTTTTTACCCACTCCTTGGCTCCGCCGGATGGGGCGGGTGGTGGTGTGGGTGCTGGCGCGGGTGGTGGCGCCGCACCACCAGTGAAAGCTAGAACTATGGTCGATATAGTCATGCCGATAGCAACGAGGATGCTTGCTATCGTGATACCCTGCTCTCTGAACAGAGTGCGAAGACGCTCACCGAGTGTCGTCTCCTCGTGCAGGACCCTCGAGATTGTTTCGCGGATCCGACTTATTTGGGTGCGGAGAGCCTCACGGTTAGTCGATGCAGCCTCCAAGCGAGCTTCTCTTTCGTCCCGCAACGACCGCAGTAGTTTGTTGATCCGCTCGGTAGATTCTCTATCGTCACGGACTTCCCCAAGTTTTCTTTCTTCTAGCGCGATATGTTCATCCAGCGACGAGAGTTTGGCGAGGTTAAGGACCAGTTCGCCCCGGACCGTTTGCATAACCTTATCGAGTCCCCGGAATTCGCGAAGAGGTAACGGTGGGTCATCGTTGAGTATTTCGTTTTCGCTGAACGTGGTTTCCATCGTGTTAATAGCGTCGGTGGCTACTCGAGGGACCTCGCTGAGCTCGACCGTTTCTATCGCGGAGGCCGTTTTCTCCATCGTTTCGTCGGTAGACTGTAGGGCCTCTACAGCGCGGGGCGGCATAATTGTTTTACACCTCTTCCAATCTGGGAATCCGAGTTCGTTCCTTATGAGTTGGCCACCGCCCGGGTTTCCTGCAATGGTGCTCAGTGCTAGGGGTTTACCAGTCATCGTGTTGACGATCGGGAGATTTGATGCTGCTTTTAGTCGCAATCTACCGCTCGGATCAAATTTGAACTTGGAGTAGTCGCGACCGACAGATGGGACCACACCTTTGTCTGCCAAATTGTTGTAGAAGTCGCTTACAGCTCCCTCGAGTAATTCCCGACTTCGACTAGTAGTAGCGCCACCTAATTCCCCCGACCATCTATGTCATAATCATCCTCATCCTCATCGACGTAATCGTCTCTGCCGATTTTATTCGTGTCAATATCGTAATCAGCCATTATTTATATTTTTTCTTAAAATTAATTATGTATTAAAGACAAAACCATACGGGTTTAATATAGATTCACTAAATTATGTCTTCGAGTCAATACGGTCGCAAACTCAATCCATACCGCAGACTGCGTGAGCCCCTCGGGGCAAAAGGCGTGAGACAGAGTGTCGTTATTACGAACAACCCATCGACGATCGACCAGAACCAGCAGCTCTTGGTCCGCTTCCCCAACCTCGGAGCTAACGACGTCATTGTGCCGGGTACTGTTCGCCTCGCTTTCACTATTTCGCTGACGTCGACGGACGAGAACCGAACCGTCGTTCAGAACCTGGGTCGCGCCATAGTCAAGAAGACCATGATAAAGATTTCTGGTAATGAGGTGATGACGATCGATGACAGCGACGTCTACCATTGTTACCAGGACCTATGGAAGACGGCGCAAGAGCGCGAAAACGCTGTCTATCAGGGTATTGACACCAGCAAAAATAAGAACGTAACCAAACTAAGAATCGGGGCTGGTAACAAGGCAGATAACAACGCGAGCGACAACGCGGTCGCGGGCGCTTACAGCAACCGCTTCTACATCCCGCTCGATTTCGAGTTGCTGGAGAGTCACATGCCCTACTATCAGAGCGCTTTGGCTGACCGCCTCGAATACGAACTAACGTTCAACGACTACGGCCGAGTTCTCATAGCCACCGACATGTTATCGACGTATACGATCGATAATGTTTCGATGGAGTACGACATGGTCACGATGCCCGAACTCGCGCAATTGATCAGAATCCAGTACGCCGGGCGCATTGCCATACTTTACGACCGAGTTCTTCGCCATCGCAAGATGACGAAAGACAAAGGCGACACATTGTGGAATATTAAAGTCAACGTACCCGCCCGCTCGATGAAAGGTATACTGATGCTGTTCGAGGAGGCTCGGTTAGCGCTCGGTGCTAGAAAAACCGACAGATTCTATAACCCCAAAATCACGAAGGTAGAGGTGACGATCGTGGGAGTCCCCAATCAACTCCACAGCGCGGGTCTTCGCGCGCACCAGCAGTGGGACGAAGTAAGAAAGCAGTTTGCTGCCGGCTCTAAGCGCTCTCCGGAGGTTGCCGCGGTTGCCAAAGACCTGCATCTCTCGGCCGTCTTCTCCCTCGCGGAGTTCCTGAATACCAAATACGCGTTATGGCTAGACATGCGAGCCAGCGACGACGACCAAATACACGGCAGCGGACGCCAAGTTGAGAACGCTAGTGAGGGTGTGACGATCCAGATAACCAAAGAGGCGGATGGAGCTGGCACATTGAACGTGTACTTATATATAATTACAGACGCACAACTCAACATCGAAGATGGTCGATATGTCTCAGCGATCTACTGATTTAATAAAAAAATCATCTAACGATTTATTAATTAATAAATTTGAAAAAATTAAGAAAATTAGCAATCAATACCAATTCACGATTGGAGATGCCCACTCTGCCATATTATGTGGGCAGACAGGATGTGGAAAAACGGTTTTCATCCTAGACTTGCTCGAGGGCTCCTACCGCGATGCCTTTCGTCACATTGTGATCCTGTGTCCCACTGTGCGGCACAACGATACTTATCAGCGGCGCCCGTGGATATGGACCGACCCTGAGGTATACGTTATTGACCCCGGTGATAGGCTTCACGATTGGCTGCGTGGTTTATACCAAAGATTCCAGGGTGAGCCCACCCTATACGTGATTGACGATTGCTCAGTCAAGGCGGCGATGACCAAAAAGAAGGACATGCTCTCCGAGCTCGCATTTTCTGGCCGCCATGCTAGGCAAAGCGTATGGATATCCACTCAAAAGTACAACGCCGTCTTCAAGGATCTGCGAGCAAACGAAATGGGTCGCCCTCTTTCACTGCAAGGACCGAGACTCATTCGATGACTGTCTCCGAGAGAATGACGTTATCCCAACGCGCGAGGAGCGCCTGGAGGTTCGACAGATGCTTTCGGAAACTAAGCATGCCAAGCTTCTGCTAAAGACTGATCAACCAACTGCTTACGAAGTTATCAATTAATTTTATAATTAATTAGCAATTACTTAACGCTCGTTAGTAATTGCCGAGTAAATGCTTAACAATACTTAGCAATTACTGAACAATGCTGAACAAATGCTGAACAATGCTGAACAAATGCTTAACAAATGTTGAACAAATGCTGAACAATGGTTAACAATGTTAACAATTTGGTGCTCCGCTGCGAGCTTTGTTGCGAGCATAATGGTGATCATAAGTATCGGGTGGTGCGCTTGGCAATATGTTAAAGTGATGAGACTTGTCAGATGTCAGATGCGGAGATCGATAAAATGTATGCGCGATACGAATCTAGGTTAGGTGCGGAGATGACAAAATCTCTTGGATCGGCGGCTATTCATTTGTACGCAACCGCCGTTAGTATACTTCTCCCTATACCAAACACCGCGGGATTGATTGACGATCTAGAGACTGACCCTTTTATAGGTCACACTCTTAGAACAGCCTGCTGCTCAATTTATCACAAGTTTGGAATGTACTTAGCTCCGCTGACAACCGCGTTGACCACGGGTAAACACTGTCAATTTGGACATATATGCCCACGAACTATAAGCCCTAATATTAATATCATAAATGATGACACAAGACACACCCGCGAGATTGACGGAACAGCAATCTCCAACAGCGTTGGGGATTGCTCCAATCCAATCGAACCCGATTGCAGCACTTCCAACTCCGATTGATCCTCCAACCCAATCGCGATTGGAGTTGGGGGTTGCACGACATAAAAACCCAAAAAGGCAGGCAGCTGGGAGGGCGGCGGCTGCCACCCGAAAAGTTAAACAAGATAAAATACTCGCCGAGCTTCAAGAGGCTAAACAGTCGTTGCAATCGGGGACGGAGACAGCAAAACATCTGAAGACAGAGCAATCGGGTTCAACAGTGTTGGGTACAACAACATCCCCAATTCACGAATTGGAAGCACACTCAACACCCAATCGAGGTTGGGCGAATCCGATTGAACCCCAATTCACGAATTGGAGTTGGGTTGTTGGTGGTGGTCTGGCAGTTGTTGGTACCCTGTGCGTGTGGAAATACCCCCTATTACACCAATCATTATCGAAAAAACAACCAGCCAGTGTTCAGAAGAAAGTTACGAAACACCAATCGCGATTGGATGCGCCCCATTTAAACATTGATCGCGACCCCTTTTATATGCAATAATTATAATGGCTGAACAAGATGGTAAAATGTTAGTGAATGCGCTTTATCACGCCGTGGTGATATCGGGTTTCAGTATCGGGTATGCTCGACTATCAAAGATGGCCCTAGGAGGGTCCGCTCCCAAATTGGACTTTACTGTGAGAGACATAGGGCTCGCGACCTTAGATGTAGCGGCCGCAGTTTGGACCCGAGATTATCTAGTTAAAGCTGGAATTCTACCAGTTAATATATGGAAATAGATGGCTTCAATCGCAGTAATAGTAGGTGGTGCGCTTGTAAACGCATTGGCGTTCAGCGGTAGCAACTTTATATTCTCAAAAATGAGAAGCTCGAACGTGGATGAGGAGCGTAAGCGTCACGATTTAGCTGTAGAACAACTCAATAGCGCAAAGGAAGCATTGTCGAAAAAACGAACCGCCCATCTGGACTGGGTCAACAAAGAGCTCCGCCGCGAAAATCACGCCGCACAAACTTTTCAGAACGTTGAAGAAGCCAACCGCGAGTACGCGCTGGCATATCGGCATAAAAGGCTCGCTCCGCTGGATCGTGAGCCCCAACTTTCAGATTTCTATGTACCGTCAGAGCCCCAAAAAGACCGCGAGATCGCGTTCATCGTCGTGGGAATGGGTGTGGTGGGTATCGTCGGTTACTATATCCAATCGAGATTTTAAATTAATTATTTTAAATAAAGAAAAATTATAAATATATATATATATAGAACGATGTCAGTTGACGAACTTTATTTTGCTATGATTGATGTAGGCTACACTGCCCTTAAACACCGCATAGCTGGCGCAGGGGGTATGATTCGTCTGGCCCGAGATTCTCTCGAGACGTGGCGCGAGGACTAAAAAGCGGCCACACTTTTCGCAAAGCGGATGTTATATTCCTCCACCAATCCTGGGGGATTGGATTTTCACAAGTTCCTTCAGAACTTAACCCCAAATCGCGATTGTACTTCCAACAAAGGTTACGCAGTTACCGGACGATCTGGCGAGGGCATGTTGGAGATTGTCCGATATATTAGAATACATCGCATACGATGAACACGCGCAAACTTGATACCAAACTATCGGTTCGCCTAGCGCACAAGCTAGCAAACACATACTACAGCCCCCGCGGCTACTGGAAGGGACTCGCGGCGGCGACCAAGGTTTCAGAAAACGCTGTCAAGGAATGGCTCAAGAAGCAGGCCATCTGGCAGATCTATTTACCCGCGCCTCACAATATTCCGCGCCCGAAATTCGACGTGCCGGTACCGAACCAAGTTCACCAAGCGGATCTCCTGTTTCTCCCTCACGATCGCGTCGGTCGCAAGACGTACAAGTACGCACTGACAATCGTTGACGTAGCGAGTCGTTATAAGGGGGCTAAGCCGTTGGCCACTAAAGAGTCTAAGGAGGTGGCCGAGGCTCTCCCGAATATATAAGAGGAGTCCTCTCAAATGGCCGAATCTTCTCCAGGTCGATCCCGGCCGCGAGTTCATGGACGCGGTCTCTCATCTATTGTCTAAGCACGACGTTTCTGTCAGACGCGGCCGCGTCAACATCCACCGGGACCAGGGGATCGTGGAGCGCTTCAATCGAACCTTGGCTGAGAGACTGTTCGGACACCAATACGCTAAAGAACTTGCAGACCCTCATTCGCGATCGACCAAGTGGGTGGCCAGACTGCCCGCCGTGGTCTCCGCACTGAACGGAGAGGTGACCAGATTGATAGGTAAGAAGCCTGTAGATGCTATCAAGTTTAAAAGGGTGACGAGCAAGCCCTCTGCCGTCTCGCGCGGGCGGCCCGTTGGTTTAGAGGAGCAACGGCTTCCATCGGATATTGACGTCCGGTACCTCTATCAACCGGGAGAGCTCGAAGGTGGCAGCCGCCGCGCGACTGATCCCGTGTGGTCTCTCAATGTATATCATCTAGATCGATCTATTACCAAGCCCGATGAGCCCGTGTTCTACTATTTGGATGATGGGCCATCTCGAGGGTTTGTTCGCGAAGAACTTCTTATGGTGCCTTCTGACACCCAGCTACCCCCGGATCGTCATAGTCTTTAGATTGCTAATTTTCTTAATTTTTTCAAAATTATTAGTTAAATAAATCATTAGAGAGGTTCTGTATGTATTCCGTCTGGTAACACGCGTCTTTTATCGTAGTATGCCGAGAGTCCTAATTTTTGTTGACAGTACGTTTTCATAACGCCGTCTTTCATTTTAAATCCTCTATTTTGTGCTACATCTATAATGTGTTTTCCATCTTCTGTAGTTTCACTTAGTACTCGTTTATATCTATCCCAATTTAAATTGTTAGTTCTCTTGGACATTCCTTTCGCAGAGTTTTTATTAATAGAATGATTTTTTTCTACAAAATAACACTTACTAGATAACGCTATAGCCCTATCTCCGCTAAATTCCATTTTGAAAAGTCCGGGCTCTCTTTCGCTCCATTTATCCCAAGCCAACCATTTCTTTTTTTCTTTTTCAAACCCGTCTAGTAAGTTAGGTCTAATCAATTCCTCTATCGTTTTTCCACTAACTCCTATATACATACTATCTGTGTCCATCTGTATTAATTCAAAGTCTTCTCTTTTTACGTATTTGTCTAGAAATTCGTAGTAAAATTCCAACATTCTCAATTTAGCTAGTTGATAAACCGCTATTCCACAATGGAATGGTCTCTTTACCGCACACCTGGGTTTTCTTGAAGATATTTCGTACTCATCTCCTATCTCTTCCAAATCGTCAAAGAATGCAGATCTTAATGCTTTGTCAACACAGGTTTCGTTTTGTGTATATGTCGTATTTAAATGTCTCTCCGTTGCCTCTATCATTTTTCCACAACACGAGTTTCCTAATAATTTCATTATGTCGGCTACTGGTTTCTTATTTTGGTTCTACATCACCTGTTCGTCTTGCGGCTGTAACTTCTTTTGCGAACCATTCGAATGGTTTTCCGCTAATATAATCTATAACACGATGAACTCCAGTTATTTCTAGGCCGTGTTTTAAATACCATTTCAACAGTGGCGCGTACAGCAATACTTTAGTGGCGGTCATAGATCCCACCAATTTTTTTCCATCTCCACTTGTTCGGCCAGTATCTTTTAAATATTTTAACATGTGTGTGGGAACTTCATCAAGCTCTACTTCTCTGTTTATAAATATTGGGGACATTTCAGAAAACTTATCTTTTAAGTTGTGTGGAACTTCTATATCCACCTCCGCAAACCCAAACCAGTCTCCAGATAAAACTCTTTTACAAAACTTTTTAATAAATTTAGGGTTATGTGGGGTATCTATATGGTGTAGTTTCTCTCCCACACGGCATCTCTTTATTTAACGTAGATAAATATAACACGTTTGCATCGTACCCCAAAACAGCCTTGCAAGGTTTGGAACCCACTCTAATATTTGAAACACCAGCTTCTGCATATCGTGTAAATACTATTGATGGACCGCCAACTAGAGCGTCCTTCATCATTTCGTATGTTTCTTCTTTTGGTGCATATAGAGCATCCTCCGGTATAATCGTCTTTGAAGATTTTTGTTCTTTAATGGTTCCTCTCAATAAATATTGTATAGCTACTCCAGGTAGTGTTACCGCATCTTTGAAAATATCCACACCTCTGTGTTTATAAAATTCACACAATTTTTCCACCGCTTCTAGGAACGGTGCTACATCTAAATCGTTATAATATTTCAACCAATCTCTGAAAGTTTTCATATTATTTTCTTCGAAAATTAAAATTCTACGACATTTACTTAATTCTGTTTCATCTATTAACATTTTCCCACATAGTTTGGAATACCAATTCTCTATATCCGGTAGTCCTGGGTAATCCAGTTTGTCTGGAGAATCGAACCACTCATAAGGAAAGAAAGATTTCTGTCCTTTGCATTCGTAGGCTTTTATCCAACTATCGTAACTTACACCAGGTCCTAGATAAAGTATTACATCAAGAAATCTAAACTCTGGAGTAAATAGAAATAGTGTTGCGCTTGCACGTTTTCCGACCATTACTTTCTTTGTTGTTGATGCCAGTTCGCCTACTAGGTATTTCTTTATTAAGTTTATATCGTACTTACTGCTGTTAAAACCTATAACCGGTACTTGCTGTATCCACTGTTCGATATTGGCGATTTGGTTTTTACGTAAATGTTCTGTATTAAACCCATATCTTGACCACACTTCTTCTCTTATAGCTTTTCCCCTGACTTTCAAATCTTCTACGAATTTTTCTGTACGTTTTGCGGGATCTTTATCACAAATATGAGTTACTGTTCCTGAGAAATTATCTCCTATACTAACGCTTACCGGAACGTGCTCGGCTTCGTACTCTAGATTATTACCGAGAGTTTCAAATTCTGGGTTGAGATATGCCTCAAAATCGTATACTATCTGATATGGATAAAGAGTAGTGTCGCAACCGATCTTTATGTCTTTACCCGTTCTTTGAAATTCGCATTCCCACATAACTACTAGGTTGAATTCTTTGCTTCTTCTAATAAATGTATCTCTTCTCATAGTGGATGCGCGTTCTTCTTTTCTATGCTTTGCATGAATGTCACACCCGTGCCAGTAACAGCCGTGGTATTGATATACGGTATTGGTTTCCGTACAGTATCCATCTACTGGAGCTCCTAAAACCCAACCCATCTTTCACCCCCGTGTCCACACTGTTCGTGGTGAATGTGAATTCCCTCGCGCTTTTCCACAGAGTACATCCAATCGATCGCCCCATAACTGTTAGAATTTTTTGGGTAGAACGCTTTCTCGAACGACGAACGCGGGCGCTCTAAATAATTACCATCACATATTACTTTTGTCTCACCTTTCATACATGTTGGTTTTTTATCAGAAATGCGTGATTATTAAACAGTCCTATTGTCATTGGTTTATTACCTATTGCCTTATAGTGTGCTGGTACCTTTTTCAACCACCATACGTTACATTCGGTGGGTTGATATACTTCTATACCGATTTTAAAAAACTCTTCAACCTTTTTCAGATCTGAAAAAGGAATTGGTGAAACCACATTACTACCAAAATATTGCTTACTAAGTTCTTTCGCCTTTTCTGTACATCTGTCGGGTCTTTTATCTGTCATATGCATAGCTAGACACCTGAACAGACAAAGGTCGTCATTATACTTATCTAAAGAATACATACCTTTTTTATTCTTCAGCCATTCTGGAAGTTCTCCTCCTGCTGCTTCTTTGGATTGTAGTCCCAAATCTATTCCCCTACTACCCTGTATTAGCTTTACGAAAACCTCTACCCATCTTACAAACTTCCACTTTGTATTCGGTCTGTCTATTTTATCGGACATTATTCGTGTTTGCTCCTTATCTGACAGCCATTTTTTAACGGTTTTCATTGATGATAGTGGTTCGCTACCGAGATTTTTGTGCATTATTATAGTTACAGGTTTTCCATTTTTAGTTTCCTCCATATGTTCTAGCTTGTAAGAATATGAATATCTCAAATAAAAAATTGGTTGTTATTATAAGGAGCGAGTTTATCGGACATGCGTTCAAACCCGTTAATGTCAATGTTTTTACGAAAGGATAATGTAACTACCCGTCTTCCATTTTCTACCTTTTCCAATGTTTCATCGTGAGCCCCCAATATTTATTCACCTTTTTCCACTATCGCGCGAACTATATATCTTTTCTTATTATTTGGTATTTGGTCACCTGTGTGTCTAATTTGAGACAAATTATTGGTGCTTGAAGGTTTTATTACACTAGCCCTTAACTCCGCAATACTTTCTTTTTTGATTCTGTTACCAACTTCCTCGGTTTGGATATATCATTAAATGCCCCTCTTTTATAGGCGCGGGTAAACCGCTTCATAAACACCTTATTCTTTGTGGCGTTTATCAGCTTTGTCAACCCCCTAACTCTCAACCGTTTACTATAAGTAATCCCTAGAGATTCGGCTTCTCTTCTCAAACTTTCTATTTCTGCTCTAGTTTCTGGCGTTATCATATTTTCTATATATACTTTTGTATATATACTTTTGTATAACCTATACAATTTATCTGTTCAATTGGACGTCAAAAATTAACATAATGTTTTTTTTCACGTCCAATTGAACAGATAAATTTCATAGGTTATATACATATATAATGGAGTGTGTGACTTGTTGTAAGACGTTTACGTGTAAAGACTATCTACGAAGGCATCTAGCGAGACGTAGAAAGTTTCCTTGTGTCCCCCCACAATTTCAATGCCCCAGATGCCCTTGTAAATTCGTTAGTGCCCAAACTCTTTGTAGACATAAGCAACTACGCTGTCAGGTGGCTAAAGGTGAACGTGGTAGACTAGTAAGCTGGTAGAATTAGTTGCTGATCTGCGAATAAATTAGCTATTATCGGAGGAGAAAAATGAGGTGTTGGAATATAAACTATTGTACTTGCATGAATGATTTCGACTTTTTTCAAAAGTCAATTACCAATATAATTGGGACTACAATACCACCACCAACTTTTGGTTGGAGGTGGTGTCATTTTGACTCCCTCTTTTCAAAATTATTTTCTCCAAAAATTCATAAATTTGCTGTCGGGAGACAATTTTCCTCGTTAACCAATTTTTGATTTTTCGTGAGTGGTGGGGGTATTATAGAGGGTTATAAATGATATCACGGTAGGTGGTATCATTTTGACTCCCTTACTACTACTACATGTATTGTCCCCTTTTGTATTTTCCTATCAGTTCATGTAATCACATAATGTGACGCCAACCGATATTCGATACGACAGTAGTTGCATAAAATGTTTGTTTGTTTGTTTGTTTGCTTATTAGTGTTTAACGGCCTATCAACAGCTAAGGTCATGTAAGGCCGGGCAAACGGGTTAGATCCCGTTTTAACCTGCTGCATTGGTGGGAAAATCCCAAAATCAGAACGGAATATTTACATCGAGGACAAATATATTCATCCCTGCAATTAGAATAACCTGACCTGGTGCCATGTCCATACCATACCAAAGTCACGTGGCCCCTTCCCCTAAAATAGGATTACGATTAATCGTAATACTCACATAAGGGGTATAACCAGATTCAACTGTCACATACAAAATGCCAAAGACGTATGTGAGGGCCAAACCAGGTCTCCAGTCGGAATTCCGGTGGATGAACCCCGATCGTTAAATAAAATGGACAATTACATCACGCAAGCTTTTGCACAAACCCGTGCAGTAAACGTTCTAAGCACATTCCCCAGATAGATAACAACACACACTTTCAAACAGGATGCTAGCATGGTGTCTACGACGGCAAATCAAAGTTGTGAGAAATTGTCAGAAAATGACGTCTCCATGTTGGAAGTTCTGACACGTCTAGCTCGGTGGATGACCATGGTTATTCTGGTTACCACGGTTACTTGTATTGTTGCAAACAATATTCGGACGTTACCAACAAAGACTGTTACACAAGAATGACCAAAATGACGTTGACGTCATAAACTAATTTTACTGACCTGGCCTCTTTGACTACAATTCTAAACGTCAGAAATGAAACACATGTTGTATGCATATCTGAAAACTAACGTCGCCATCCGATTTATTTTTACTCACAGATTATGCGGATTTCAATGTTGACCCCTGTGACGTTTTGGGACATGCTAGACGTCGCGACATTTGTTTGTTTGTTGGGGTTTAACGGCCTATCAACAGCTAAGGTCATTTAAGGCCGGGTCAATGGGTTTAGTAATAAATAACATATATTACCTCTACAAGTACAAGTATATGTACATGTTCAAGTACATGCACATATAGGGGGGGATCCCAAAATCAGAACTGAATATTTACAACGAGGATGGCCGCGGCCCGCATGTCGAGCCCGCCGAGGCATTTGATGGTCTCAGAGTGTATTTATTTGAAGTTTGATGCCCAATAAGCATACAAAGTTTCAAGCAAATCTGACTAACGGTTACAGAGATAGTAGGTATGTGAAAACTTTAACGCAAATTTTGACAGAAACTTTAACGCAAACTTCTAAGTCATTTGACCTTAACCTTGGGCACAGGGGCCGCATGAGTGGGATTCAGCATGAATACATGGATCATGACTAATAAGCATATGAAGTTTCAAGTCAATGTGACTTAGGACTGCAGAGATATAAGGTATTTAAAAACTTTAACGCAGATTTCTGACGGACGGACGGACGGACGGACGCACGCACGCACGCACGCACGCACGCACGGACACCCGGACGTCATTGTGATCACTATATCTCGCTTTCCGCAAGCGGGCTCGACAGTAAAACTAGATGGCCGCGGCCCGCATGTCGCGCAGCTGAGGCTTTGACAGTATACCGAAAAAAGATTATTACAAACATTTGTTTTTAACCAAAAACTTTAACCCGGACGCACGTACGTACGGACTACGTACGCCAATGTTCAATAAAACAAGAAATGCGTCTGTCGAACGCGGATGCCACCTGCAGCATATTTGAGAAACTGTGACAGACGGACGGTCCAAACACTATATGCCACCCGTTTCTTCGAAACCCGGTGGCATAAAAAGCCTCCATCCGGCACCATATTTACCACCCATTTGGATAAGAATCTACCAATCAACCTTCTTTGTGGAAGACTCAGACCTGTGACATAATTAACAAAAAAACAAGAAATGCGTCTGTCGAACGCGGATGCCACCTGCAGCATATTTGAGAAACTGTGACAAATTGGTTAACCGAAAAGTGTGACGGACGGACAGACGGACGGACAGGACGGACGGACGGACGGACGGACAGACAGACGGACAGACGGACGGTCCAAACACTATATGCCACCCGTTTCTTCGAAACCCGGTGGCATAAAAATACCATTATTAGTACGAATCCAGGTGGGTGGGGTAAAGGGATTTTTAATGTTGTTTTTTTATGTCACAGACCCGAGTCTTCCACCTGTGCTCCGGATGTTCAGACAACTTAACATGTCAATCAATAGTCTTGATGATTACAGAAGCCTCCCACATATTAACATACGGTTTATGGGGATGGCTGTGTTTTATGGCCATAGCTGTATCCTCCAGACCACCTATGGTGACAGACTTAACCCTTAAAAGGCGGGAACTGAATATTGTTGTCTGCTGTCTTTTCATAGTGGTCTTATTCCTTAGCAGAAACATATTTTGGCAGCACGTGAGAATCGTCTCCATTCGATATCAAAACACTGAAGGAGGATGCACCCCTCAAAAGCATTATATTATTAATGCAAACTTCAAAAATCATTTGCTCTTGACCTTGTGCATACATGGGGCCGCATGAGTGTGCTATATAATGACCAGATGGCCGTGACCCGCATGTCGAGCCCGCCGAGGCATTTGATGGTCTCAGAGTGTATTTATTTGAAGTTTGAATTAAGGGTTGAGGAGATATAAGGTATGTAAAAGCTTTAACGCAAATGTTAAAGTCATTTGACCTTGATCATGGGCATGTGGGCCGTATGGGTGGGCTATAGAATGAAAATATGGAAGATAATAAATAATTATTTTAAGCTTGAAGTAAATCGAAGTAAGTGTTGTGGAGATATAAGGTATGCAAAAACTTTAACACAAATTTAAAAGTCATTTGACCTTCACCTTGGGCATGTGGACCACATGGGAAGGCTATATAATGAAAATATGGATGATGAATAAGAAGTATTGGATGTTGGAAGTAAATCGGAGTAAGTGTTGTGGAGATATACGGTATGAAAAAACATTAACACAAACTTCAAAGGCATTTGACCTTGACCTTGGGCATGTGGGCAGGCTATGGAATGAAAATATGGATGATAGAAAGGAAGTACTGGAAGTTGGAAGTAAATTGGAGTAACAATTGTGGAGATATAAGGTATGTAAAAACTTTAACGCACATTTTATAATAACGCAAAATTCTAAGTCATTTGGCCTTAACCTTGGAGCACAGGGGCTGCATGAGTGTGACACAGAATGAATATATGGATGATGCCCAATAAGCATACGAAGTTTCAAGCAAATATGACACGGTTACAGAGATAATAGGTATGTGAAAACATTAACGCAAATTTTGACAGAAACTTTAACGCAAACTTCTAAGTCATTTGACCTTGACCTTGGGCACAGGGGCCACATGAGTGGGATACAGCATGAATATATGGATGATGACTAATAATCATATGAAGTTTCAAGTCAATGTGACATAGGGCTGCAGATATATAAGGTATTTAAAAACTTCAACGCATATTTCGGACGGACGGGCGGACGCACGCACGGACGCACGGACACCCGGACGTCATTGTGATCACTATGTCTCGCTTTCCGCAAGTGGGCTCGACACACATTATATATTCAGCCCTGAAATCAGAATAATCCTGATCTGATGTCAGGTCCTCGCCACATCAGACTCATTTGATCGCGACATTTGATTTTCTTGATAATATTGTTTAACAGTAGTTGATGCAAAAAAAACAAATCAATCACATATCTCAAATACATTGTCCACAATCAACAATAGAGTAAAGGGGACAAGACTCATGTCCGTTAGTATATATTGTCAAACAAAACAATGAAAATGTAATTGCCATTGGTACCTAACGAACCACGAACAAAATGTACAAGAGTTGTCAGAGGACAAGGTTTCGAGTGTACAAAGTATTTGACCTTGACCCTGGGCTTAGCAGAGGTAGATGACCCTTGGAGCAATGCGTGTGTGAAATATGAAGCAAATCCAAGCAAGGCAACAGAAAATATAGGCCATTTACCCGAGTGTTAAGGTTTCGGGATGCACAAAGTATGACCTTGACCCTGGGCTTAGAAGTGGCGGGACGGACGTGGATTTGCCACAGCGCAATAGAGGACCCTTGGAGCAATGCGTGTGTGAAATATGAAGCAAATCCAAGCAAGGAAACATAAATTAGGCCATTATCATTTTTGAAAACAGACGGACAGACACAGACAGACGGACAGACGGACGGACATACAGACAGACAGATGGACGCCTACGACGCCGAGGGTATGCCATAAGCACTTCTTCCTTCGGAAGGCGCGCTAAAAATTATACGCATAACCCAGTGAACGTACACATGTGTCCAGCGGCGGATATCAGATAAACAAGAGCAAGAGAGCAGGGGCCACCTGTAGCCGATTTCACCAAAATTGCTAAGCATACTTATCTAGCTAAGCATACTTACAGGGAGTAATCATTTATTTTTCCCGAAATGCATTATTTCATAGAGAACTAAAGACTGCATATATTTGATGATTAAAAGTATGCAGAATTATTATACTGAATTTACTACATTATCACAGACATTTTTACACTGAATGTATTACATTATCACAGTCAAAATGGCTGTGATAATGTAATAAATTCAGCATAATAACAAGAGTGCCGAAGATCACAATATACGCCCGTCGAGGCAATGCCATTCAACAAGGGGAGATAACTCATATTGACGTGATAAACATGTAAACCAAATTTGGTTACGATCCGTCAAGTAGAACTCGACTTATTGCGTGGACAAGGATACAGAGTCCGAAAATTAACAAGAGCTGTAGGAGAACAGCATAGCTCGACTACGAGGGTTGTCGATGTACACATAGCTTGACAAAGAAGGTGGCCGCGGCCCGCATACAAACCTTAACCAAGGTTGACTAAAAACCTTAACCAAGGGAAATTAATTCAAGTAATTCAAGGTTAAATGTAGGTCAATGTCAGATATAGGTCAGGGGTTATTGATGTACATCACTAGGACATGAAATTTTCCAAATATGGTTGCTGTAGGCCCAGGAGTATTCCATATACAAACTTAACTATAAATCTTAACCAAGTTTGAGTACAAACCTTAACCAAGGGGAAATACGTAAGTAAGTCAAGGTTAAATGTAGGTCAAGGTAAAATATAGGTCAGGGGTTATTGATGTACATCCATATGAGAAAAAGTTATCCAAGTATGGTGTCTGTATGCACAATAGTATTCCATCTACAAGCTTGACTAAAAACCTTAACAAAGGTTGACTAAAAACCTTAACCAAGGGGAATTAAGTAAGTAATTCAAGACGAAATGTAGGTCAAGGTCAAATATAGATCAGGGGTTATTGATGTATATCCCTATGAGAAAAGGTTGTCCAAGTATGGTGTCTGTATGCACAATAGTATTCCATCTACAAGCTTGACTAAAAACCTTAACCAAGGTTGACTAAAAACATTAACGAAGGGGAATTAACTAAGTAATTCAAGATCAAATGTAGGTCAAGATCAAATATAGGTCAGGGGTTGTTGATGTACATCAATAGGAGATGAAGTTGTCCAAGTATGGTGGGTATAGGGCCAGGAGTATTCCATATACAAGCTTGACTAAAAACCTTAACCAAAGGCGTGACGGTGACGCCGACGCCGACGACGCCGACGACGACGCCGACGACGCCGATCGACGACGACGACGACGCCGACGACGCCGACGACGCCGACACCGGGGTGACTACTTAAGCTCTCACATAAGTCTCAAAATCAATAGGCTTCTTCGTCATGCCGTGATCAACATGTATACCGAATTTGGTTATGATCGGTCAAGTAGAACTTGAGTTATTGCGTGGACAAGGATACAGAGTCCGAAAATTAAAAATGGCTGCCAAGGGGAGATAAGTATCGGACAATTTTCAAAATCAATAGGCTTCTTTGTCTTGCCATGATAAACTTGTATGCCGAATTTGGTTTCGATCGGTGAAGTAGAACTTGAGTTATTGCGTGGACAAGGATACAGAGCGCGAAAATTAAAAAAATGGCCGCTAAGGGGAGATAAGTCATCGGATTTTTTTCAAAATCAATAGGCGTCTTCGTCTTGCCGTGACAAACATGTATACATAATTTGGTTACGAGCGGTGAAGTAGAACTTGAGTTATTGTATACCAAAAACATGTATACCAAATTTGGTTACAATCCGTCAAGTAGACTCTAGTTATTGCGTGGACAAGCTGTGCCCGCCCGCCCGCCCACTCGTACAAGATGAATACATATTACGTCCCGTTTTTTCAAACGGGCGTATAAGAATTAATAAATTTAGCCTTAAATTGAAAAGTTCTCCATCAAAGTTTACTTTGCTAGATAAGTATACTTTGCAAGTTTGGTTAAATTGGCTACAGGACATACGAACAATTTAAATTTTGAAATATTAAGTTTATGTTACGGATGGATACGGACGACCGAGCAGCAAGGCCAATACTATAGACTTTGTAAGCCGGGGCTATAAAAGATGCAACATGCGGTTACAAGGTGTATGATCACGTGGTTACAGCAAGAACAACAAGTACTGAAACTTCCAGAAGCCCTCCGATTCAAAGTACGTATTCTTTTATTATTAGCCGATCTATTTATAGATCGGCTATATATTGGTTATCCATTGGTTTGTGAAAAAGTTTGTAACCACCATTTTCTCCTATATTCGGTAATCTACAAACGCGAAATTTGTTGTATCACTTCCAAATTACATCAACCGGATAATGTTTCATTTTTTGGCCATTATCTCTGTTGAAAACTTTAAATATAGCGAAATAACACAATTTGGCTATAAATAAACGTTTTCACTACAAGAGTTCGGTAAACTAAAGTTAGGCGGTTTGCAATTTGGCTATAAGTAAACACTAAAGTTAGGCGGTTTGCCTTCTAGTCCAGGGGCAATTGTAGGTATATATATAAGATTCCGGCACCTCGTGTTAATTATGGCACCCTGTGTTTTTATAAACTTGAATGTATAAGGTTTCTAAAAAATCCGGGTGCCATTTTTTAAACCAAGTTGAAGGTCATTTCAAGGTCATTAAACTTTATGCTTGACCGAAGTCGAAAATTGCCAATGTATGAGCCAATAGGTCATGGTGTAAGTTGTTAAAAAACATTTCTGATGGATATATTAAAGAATTTACGTAAACTACACTAATATTCAGTATATAATTATCATATTTTCCAGATGGCCGCCAAAAATCGGGTATTTATGAGATTTCGGTTGACTAGCTACATATTTGTGTAATGCTAAGCGCCTTCACCTATATTCAAAGGTTAATTCTTTCAACTGGAATAATATTGTTTACATTTGACTACGATAAGTATTGCTATGATAAGATATTGATGCTAGCTAAATATAACTGGGAGAATTTGGTTGGGGGAGGAAATCAACACTTATTTCACTTTTCCCTGACATTCCGTAACTACTAAAATGTGGACATATATTGAACCCTGATTTGATCGGCTAATAACATCATGCTTTGCATGACTTTTCATTTTGTCCTTATTATGTAACGGATTTTGACGAAATATGGCGCAGCAAACGCGTCTTGTTAAGCTGCATTTGGTGGTCTCAGTACTCTGGCTAAACTTCTGTCGTTTTTGTGAAAAATCTATTTCCGTGTCTACTGACACGGAAATCGATTCTTCGCAAAAACGACATAAGTATGTGACAAACTCCCGGGACCACACAATGCAGCTCATGAAGACGCGTTTGCTGCGCCTTATTTCAATCCGTTGCCTGTTCAGGAAGATATCAAATAATACTTACTTTGGAGTGGGCGTGCTTTCAACACTTTCAGCCAGTGTTGTTGTTGTTGTAACCACGTGATCATGCACCTTGGGTTAAGCCTAACGCTATTAAGAAAACAGCAAAATCTCGTAACAGGAATAGTCCAGGCACTGGCCAGCACACACACCAAAATTGTATGTGGCTGTGATTGGACCAATGGCTCTTATAGGAGCTTTGACCAATGTAGCTCCTGGTCAAATAACACACCCCTGTAGCGTATGTAGCTGTAACAAACTATATTAATAGTTAGAAGGACGATGAGTGTTTCATCCATGGAATGGCGAACAGGGCAGATCCTGACCAGACTGTGCTGATGCATACACTGATCTGTATCTACACTCGCTGCAATTCTTAGTCACAGCCACATATTTACTGTATACAACTGTCTTTACATTGTCTCCATAGACAAGCCCATTATTGTAGGTTTACAAACTCCGACTGATAAAGAATGTATGATTATTGGCTTACTGTCACTTTGTTTGCGCGGACACCTGACCCAAATTAATAAACAGTTATTATTATGGTTTCATATTAAAGATGCATGCCCACTCAGTAGGCACAAAATGTTCTTTATTTCGAGACATCATCCGAGACATTTTCTGGCAAAATAAACACATTCACCATTTCCTCACGTATTGATTGGCATTATTATACATTTTATATCAGATGGAAATTTCCACACTGATATCAGGGTCGATAACCGTGTTTCCTTAAAATGTTAACGGACAATACTATTTATTCTCTGTATTTATTTTTTGATGTGCAATGACTATGCTTTATAATCTGTCGAAAATTGTACACATGTACTTAACGCCAAAAGAAACTTTACAGCATATAATGTTTCGATATTTCGTGAACAAGTATGTTCAAAAAGCTGATGTAAAATGTTTTTTAATGCTGAATCTAATCTGCAAGTACTGCACTAAAACATTAAATGCACATGTTTAAAGAGATTGTGTCAACAATGAAAAGACAACAACACACTTCATTTCAAAAACTGCAGTAAAGAGAGCATAAAACGTTGCCAAACATTGATCAACACCCAAAGTGGGCACACTAGGTACTGTATACGGTCAATTCATCAGTGCGATCACTGTAGGTGATCCATTTTATGCTCTGGATAATCAATATTGACGATAGGAAAGTTTCCAAATTGTGTTCTCTTTACTGCAGTTTTTGAAATGAAGGGTGTTGTTGCTTTTCATTGTTTACACAATCTCTTTAAACACATGCATCTAATGTTTTGGTGCAGTAGTTGCAGATTAGATTCAGCATTAAAAAACATTTTACATCAGATTTTTAATCATACTTGTTCACGAAATATCGAACCATTTATATACTGTAAAGTTTATTTTGGCCTTAAGTATATTTAATTCCTATAAAGAACGTTTTGTGCCTACTGAGTGGGCATGTACCTTTAAGCCCTTTGTCCAGTTATATTGCTTCAAATAGTATAGAACATATGAAAAAGGTATTGCTGTTTTTCAAGAGAATATTCAATAGGTGAAACTGATACACAGCAAGGAAAGTTTGTTTGTTTATTTGTTTATTGGTGTTTAACGGCCTATCAACATCTAAGGTCATGTAAGGTCGAGCAAACAGGTTCAATCCCGTTTTAACCTGCTGCATTGGGGGGAAATCCCAAAATCAGAATGGAATATTTACATCCAGAAAAAATATATTCAGCCCTGAAATTAGAATAACCCGACCTGGTGCCGGGTTCATACCACACCAAAGTCACTTGGCCCTTTCCTCTAAAATAGGATTACGAATAATCGTAATACTCACATAAAGGGATATAACCAGATTCAACTGTCACATACAAAATGCCAAAGATGTATGTCAGGGCCAAACCAAGTCTCCAGTCGGAATTCCAGTAAGGATGAACCCTGATCATATATACAGGAAAATATTATTTTATTTTTATTTTCAAAACGTCGATACAGGTAACACAGAGTCTGGCTCCTATAATAAAATACAGTTGCACTTGAAAGAAATCATATGCTGCTATTTCGAGTAGGATCATATTAACCCTTAGACAGCTACTCACAACAATTGTCGTCTGCTATTGCTTTTATATCTTGCCATATTTCTCAATAAAAACATGGTTCGACAGCACTTCAGAATCATTTCCAATGGAAATGATTCTGAAGTGCTGTCAGACCATGTTGCAAATTATTCTAAAGTGCTGTCAAAGCATGTTTTTGATGATAAAAATGGAAAATAGAATTGAGTGAATAGGGTTTAACGTCCGCTTTTTTGACATAGAGGTACAAGCCTCAGGGAGTCTACACGCAGATGGGGAAAATAGAAAATAAACAGCAGACGACAAAACAATTAAGATAGCGGTGTAAGGGTTAAAATTCTAACCATAAACAAAAGTACAGTTCAAGTGTAAAGGACTTTATTGTTACATGACTATCTAGTAAATAAGGTAATTTAAATACAGCCACCAAAAGGTCAAATACTTGCCACAAGATATTGATGAAAAGTGCACCAATCAATGGCTTCCCCACATGCCCCCGCAACCTACCCTGCACTCGCTGATAAGGGGAGGGGTGTGCCTGGGGAATTAGTTGTTGGTGGTGTTGGTGGTGTTAGCTAACGTCATTTAAGGACGGGACAATGAGTTCATTCCCGTATTCAACCTGCTGCATTGGGAAAATCCCAAAATCAGAACGGAATATTTACATCGAAAAAAAATAAAATATTCAGCCCTGAAATTAGAATACCCTGACCTGGTGCCATGTCCATACCACACCAAAGTCACTTGGCCCCTTCCCCTACAAGTAATTACGAATAATCACATTACTCATATAAGGGGTATAACCAGATTAAACACCCTCACATACAAGAATGTCGAATATAAGACGTACATGTAACTGAGGGCCAAACCAGGTCTCAGTTCGGGATACCGGTTAAGGATGAATCCCGATCGTTAAATTCCCATCATGCTCTCCCACCTGCCACCCACCGCTGGGGAATTAGACAGCAACAAATAAAATCCCCAGACAGCAACAAATGGGGATATTTGAGGTCACATTATGCCAAATCACAATCAAGCAATTTGATTGTCCAAGTCTGAGCTGTAGCTGCTTGATTTCAAGCACAATATTCAAGCTAACAATTCGTTCCCTCGAATTAACAATTAACAATTCGTGAACGAATTGTTAATTGTTAATTCGAGGAAACAAATTATTCTGAAATTAAGAACTAGCGCAGGCGGTATTGCAGTAGTTTTTTTAATGTTTTGAACTCTGGGGTTTGCCCCTACACACACCAGGGGGGGAGGGGGGGGGGTCATTGACAGGTGCATAATTGTATTAATTGATAGATGTTCTGAATTGAAGGGGTCAGTGGAAGAAGGGTGCTAAGTTAGCCCCCTTATTCCACTGACCCCTTCAATTGCGACACACAATTGCAAAAATCACACGATAACATGTTGGGAAATAATCAAACTATTTTCCACAACCTTTTCTCATTTGTCATCCGAAGTATACGTTGTGACCAGTCATTTGAACCGTCTTGACGACACGGTTCAAAAAACGGTTACAACTAATGGGAAAATGGGTTATCCGCAGCATGTACATGGTTTTTACCATCGTAGCTCTTTATCAGATATTATCTTTATAACTATCTAAGTTTGTATCTGCTCCCTTGGCCGACAAAATGACTGATTGATTGATGGAATTGGGGTTTTACATCCATGCAAAAGCAAGGTCATGCAGCTTTATAGTGTACATTCAACACTGCCCAAACAATAAACACTTTCAGCACTGAAAGACTGTGTCGTGATCTGGTGTCAGGCACCATTACCACACATACAGGATCACATGGCCCCCAGGTGCGAATCCTGGTAAGTCAGTGTTCAGATAGGATTCCTTACAGGTGGATTCATGATCACATGCATTTATCAGGAAGCAAATAGCCTGGGCCCGGTTGTTCAAAACATCAGTTAGCTTAACGGACTGTTAAATCCTTAACTGAATGGTTGTTTTAACAGAGATTTTAATCATTCAGTTAAGGATTTGGTTGTTCAAAACATCAGTTAGCTTAATGGACTGTTAAATCCTTAACTGAATGGTTAAAATCTCTGTTTAACGGACTGTTAAATCCTTAACTGAATGGTTAAAATCTCTGTTTAACAGAGATTTTAACCATTCAGTTAAGGATTTAACAGTCCATTAAGCTAACTGATGTTTTGAACAACCGGGCCCAGTCTAATATATTCCAATATCATGATTTATCCGGCAGAAATTATACATCACATACAATAAACACTAACAAATCCACATGGAACAGTCAAAAAACCTTTTTTTATACCATTCAATTTATTATTTAATTAATCACATATGATATGATTAGCATTGCTAACCAGCCTACTGTCCCATTACAATAACATTGATAATAATATAATTATATACACATTCAAGCCACTGGCCGAGTAGAGGTACCGAACGAAGTTTGTAACCAGCGTAGTCCCTGATCAACCTGGGCATCCAGAGTATATGCTGTTTGCGATTTAGTCAGTGAAGCGATGGGAGCAAAGTGATTAGTTTGTTTTTTTAATGGCCCGTCAGCAGCTACGGTCATTTTAAGCCAGGTCAACGAGCTCAAATAGGATTAGCAGCGCTCCAGATAAGGAATTAGTAATTGAGTATTTTCACTCCAGCATTTCTGAAGCAATTGGGTATTTCAAAATTTGAATTGGGTAAAATACAATCACACTACTGTTTACACATCAACAGTCAGCAATTATTGAATAGTTTGCTTCAAAATGAAAACATGTCTTGGCATTTCATTAGAATTGTCTCCTGTGTTTTCATGGAAAATATTAAAAATATGCTATATTTGTGGTCTGTTTATTGTTTCCTGCAGCATGATAAATGTACCACAAAATTGTAATTGCTTTTTGATGCTCTGATTTCAATTGAGTTGGCAATTTTAATTGGGTATTTAAGCAAATACGCAGCTTATCTGGAGCTCTGGGATTAGTACTAACCGTACTACTCTTATCAGTGTGTTATTGGATTCAGCTCTCATTGACAAGAAAGCCAAAACATGTACCGGAGAGCCAAACCAGGGATATCCGATTCCAGTAAGTATGAACACCATCGTCAAACTACCATTCGCATGCTCCCAACTGTGCAAATCTTGTTGCAAGGTACCCTGTCCTCAGCCAGCGGCCAATTAAAATGCAAGTCCATGTATACATGTACAACGTTTGGTCCACACAAGTACAACACAAGCATATTGACCCACCATGACAAAAAGGGCATATTGAGAGTATGACCCGGGAGGCTCCAGATCAGTCGACACATCCATGGAGAAAGTGAAGGTGAAAGGGTTTATTGTTTGTTTGTTTGTTGGGGTTTAACGGCCTATCAACAGCTAAGGTCATTTAAGGCCGGGTCAATGGGTTTAGTACTAAATTAAAGGGTTTAACGTCTCAGCAACGGCTAAGGTCATATAGAGATGTGGCCTCAGTTTCAAGTCTCGTCCAAAAACCCAGTGGAATGGAAATACTATGACCATATTTTTGTTCACATTTGTATTGAAGTGCAATGTTCTACACACTAGACTGTCAAACCATCCATGTATCCAATTTGCGCTATATAGACACCAGCAATGTTTTCTAAATGCATAATGAACCATGTCTGCCATGATCAGTATATACAATGTGCAGGTTTATATGTGGCTACACTGGTCACCAATCTCAATAAGCCCCATTTTCTCATGGCAAGCTGCATAATTATCATTGGACGTCAAGTCTAACTCTAGAAGCCAGGGCCTGGTTGCTTAAAGCTTCTGTTAGCTTAACAGACTGTTAAATCCTTAGCATTGCTAAGGATTTAACAGTCTGTTAAGCCAACAGAGGTTTTGAGCAACCGGGCCCAGGTGACCTAATTAACAGTACAGGTGGCCATTGAAGTGCATTTGATTTATTGGTGATTAACGGCCTATCAACATCTATGGTCATTTAAGGCCGGGCCAATGGGTTCATTCACCCATTTAACCAGCTGCATTGGGGGGAAAATCCCAAAATCAGAACAAAGTATTACCATCGAAATAATATTCAGCCCTAAAATTAGAATAACCAGACCTAGTGCCAGGTCCATACCACACACACCAAAGTCACTTGGCCCCTTCCCCTAAAAGTAATACCGGTAAGATGACTCTGATAAGAGGTATAACCAAGTTCAACTCTCACATACAAGAAATCCAAAGACGTACCTGAGGGTCAAACCAGGCTTCCAGTCAGGATTCCAGTAAGGAAGAATCGTGATCAGTAAATTATCTATCGCACACTCCCAAACAACTGCCCAACCATTGAAGTGGATCATGATAATGTGTTTTGATCAAGATCAACTGAAGGGGTCAGTGGAAGAAGGGGAGTCAGTCCATAAGGACTTAGCCCCCTTCTCCCATTGATCTCTTCAATTTAATGTATGAGTTATCCAAAAGCTGGACACTTTTTTTTTTTAACAGAACTATAATTGACAAGAATGTCAATGTCACAAGATGGCTTGTGTGTAGGGCTATGTCTGTTCAATATCAGAATACACCTGTATAGGGAAGCTCTGACAAAATTAGCACTAAATACATTTGATAGTATACCAAAAATCTTTATAAACAAAAACTTTAAACCGGACACATGCCAATGTGCCGACTATATCGAGCTGTTCACAAGCGGGTGCAACAAAACAATTTGCTCAAAGGTGTATCCTCTGACCAACTCCGCATGAAATCCACCATGACAATTGACATACATGAATTCATTGTAAAGGATGTTGAATGTTGGACATCGATTTTCAAATAATCTGGTAACAAGAAACTTAACATATTTCTTTACAACGTGTCAAAAACAATAGCTATCATGGCCTAGAGTTCTATAATTAATATGTGTATTAACTAAAGAAAATCTGCCAGGAAACACATTGTTACCCCTGACAACGTTAACACATTGAAGTCTATGGATACAATAATTTTTATCGAAAAAATCTGATTATTTTGTTTACTTCTCCATAAATATATATGTTGCAACCACTGGTCCTTGAGACGGTTCAGATGGGTGGTAACAACATATACTCTCAAGAAGAAAATGGCAATATAAATAAAAAAATAATTATGCTACTGGCATGTACTGCAATTGTGTCCACTCTAAAGGGTTAATACAGTATAATTCCAGCACAAAAATATTTACACAATTCCCTAACATTTGATTGGCCCGTAGCAAGTCCAAAATTTATATCCCACACCGAACTACTTTCCATAACCGTGAGGCGCAGTTAAAATAATTCTTAAGAAAACGGAAAATAAACACATTTTCTTGATGAATTTATTTCAAATGCTGGAATTATAAGGAATGAATGGCCTTTTTGTTGAATTTATTGGGGATATAAACTTGGAAAAGTCGCGGGAATACTGGACGAGGCCTTCCGGCCTTCGTCCAGTATTCCCGCGACTTTTCCAAGTTTATACCCCGATAAATTCAACAAAAAGGCCATATATTCCTATACAATATGCAGTGCAATGTACACATGCCCATTTACCAAATAATCAAATGCAGTCTCTGGATACAATTATTTTATTTATTTTTCCATAAAAACTATATTTTGTCACCACTCATTTGTACCGTCTCTAATGATTGGCAGCACCAAAGACGTGGGGCTTTGTTCATACTTAACTATCATTGTATGTCGCCTGTAATGGATTAACATAGTTGATCAGAGCTCCAGATAAGCTGCGTATTTGCGTAAAAACCCAATTGAAATCAGAAGTAGCGAGTATCAAAAAGCAATAACAAATTTGTGGTACCTTTATCATGCTGCAGAAAACAATAAACAGACCACAAATATAGCATATTTTTCTTATTTTCCTTCAAAACACATCTTGGTATTTCATTAGAATTGTCTCCAAGGAGACAATTCTAAGGAGACAATTCTAATGAAATGCCAAGACATGTTTTCATTTCGAAGCAAACTATTAAATAATTGCCGTCTGTTGATGTGTAAATAGTAGTGTGATTTTATTTTACCCAATTCAAATATTGAAATACCCAATTGCTTCAGATATGATGGAGTGAAAATACTCAATTACTAATTCCTTATCTGGAGCCCTGGTCGATACACCTTTGATTATTCAACATACTGTGCGTTTTCAAAAAGGGGAACAACTCATGCCCTATTAATGCAATGTCTACCTACACAAAAGCACACCTCATGTGGCTATAGTCAGCGATTACATTGCTACACATTAATATCACCTGTAAAACTTTACCTTCCTTAGTTTTTACATTTCCATATTTCAGGTGTATTAGGCAAACCAATCTCCACCATTTCATTACAAATTACTGATTTACATCTCCGTTCTCCGATATCTAGCTGAATAGTTTGGCGTTACTAATAACCAAATAGTAGTACAATGCTGTTTCGCTACAAATACCTCTGAAATAATTTGATAGGGTACTTTTGGCAATTATTAAAGCAATTATTTAACATTTTACTGTCTTTTTCAGTGATTTTGGAGACAGCTACAATCTTCAATGCATTAGTGCCAATGTCAGCTTATCGCCGTGTTTGCAAACTCATGCCACTTGGTGTATATCTATGAGTTATTAACATCATTTCATATGATTCACACGTCTGCGTGCATCTATTCCAAGACGGGTTTCTGTTTTTCTTACTGCTACTGCGCTATAAAAGAATATGTTATGACCACACAACTGATCTGTCCAAACTTGGCTAGGAGTTTATTATAGCCAACTGCACAAACTTCATGTTTCCCAGATACATGCATATAGTTGCGTTTGATCTTGTAGTATCTAAATTTTCTTAATTTAATTTTTTTCAGTTAGATCACTCTATTTGATGAAAATTACAATGAAATACCAGGAAATATTTACTTTATACTATAGAGAAAACAAAATAGTAAATTGTTTGTTTGTTTGTTTGTTTATTAGTGTTTAACGGCCTATCAACAGCTAAGGTCATGTAAGGCCGGGCAAACGGGTTCGAAAGGCATGAAAAAGGTATGGCTGGTTTTCAAGAGAATATTCCCCTAAAATAGGATTACAAATAATCGCAATACTCATATAAGCGGTATAACCAGATTCAAAATGTCACATACAAACTGCCAAAAACGTATGTGAGGGCCAAACCAGGTCTCCAGTCGGAATTCTGGTAAGGCTGAACGCCGATTATAATTGTATTTTTCATTTAATGAAAAATACAATTATAGTTTAGCATTTTACAATAGGAAAAAACAACACACTCGGAAAATGTATCGGGGGTATAAACGTGTACAAGTCCAGCTATACTGGCTGAAGGCCGGAATACATTCAAACAGTCTAGTTGGACTTGTGCAAGTTTATGTCCCCAATACATTCTCCAAAGATGTTTATTTATAATTCCATCCCAATTATATTTCAAAGTGAATACAATTATTTTCTTGTTTGTGTGATGTTTCACATGAAACTTAGTAACGTAGCGTCAGATAACAATGTGTTGTACAACAGCACGTCGCTGAAAGCAAATGAAAAGTGGTTAAAATTTCAGAATTTCTTTGCACAGTTTCAACCGATCTGTTGCTTTGTTTTATTCATGTATGAACTCCTGCCCGGATGTGGATCTTCACAGCGAAGGAAACTGCTTAGAACAGCGTACATAATTCGGAGTTGAAATTATAAAATTCAATTGATTGCAAAGTTGATAATTATTCTCTGGAGAATCATTGATGTAAATTAATCGCTATAAATAATTTTTCATTAAAAATGATGTTCAGTTGATGACACTTAAATACACAAGTGACTGCCGACTCCAGAAAATAAAAGAGTATTTGTACCGTAATCTTAGAATGTGTGTCTTACACAAACCATTAAATTCTGTTTGTTTCATCATCTTGCAAGTACATGTATATGTATCTCCAAAATGCTAAAAAGTTTGCCAACTCTGTTTTCGGTAGTACATTGAAACCTTTCTAAACTGGAAGCCCTGGAGGATCCATGGATGTCTGGTTTAGAGTAATTGCCCAGTATAACTTAAGTTTCTGTCGTACAGTGAAACCTCTCAAAACTTTAGGGCCGTTTCACTAAACTTTGTACGACCAACATGTTCGAAAGTGAAAATTTAGGATCGTCTGGAAATTTCAATTAATGAATTTATATTTGTTTAACAAAGGCACATACATGTATGCAACCTATGCTCAATAAATGTAAATCCAATAATTATGTACAAGAAAACACGGTTAATGTGAAATTTACAATTTTACACTTACAAACATTTTAGTCGTACAAAGTTTAATGAAACGGGCCCCAGACCTCCTGGGAGTGCGCAGGGTGTCTGTAGCTTATTTCACCAAAATTGCAAAGTATACTTATCCTGCTGAGTACACTTTGAGGGAGAAATTTTCAATTTAAGGATAAATTTATTATACTGAATTTATTACATTATCACAGCCAAAATTTTGGCTGTGATAATGTAATAAATTCAGCATAATAATTCTGCATACTTTTAATCACCAAATATATGCAGTCGTTAGTTCTATATGGAATAATTAATTTCGGGTGAAATAAATGATTACTCCCTCAAAGTATACTTAGCTAGATAAGTATACTTTGCAATGTTGGTGAAATCGGCTACTGGTTTAGAGTGGTTACACAGAATAACAATGTTTATTGCAGCATCCACCTCAACACCGTGTCTCGTAGAGCCCACTTCGACCGATGTATCGCACCCACTTGATGACGTCGTGATCACTGTAGTTCAGTTTAGGCTCAAACACTTTCAGGTAGCGAACCTTGAAACCAGATGGCGCAAACGGAACCTGTAACGATATTACCGTTATTGCATAAAATGAGCATTCACTGTGTAATTCATAATAGGCTAGTGCAATAAATATGTAAATCAGACCACGGAACAAAGCATGTCAGGTGATCAGAACAGTTTTGATGGATAATGCTGTGCTTATTCAATAAAAATAACTTAATATATGTGTTGACTTAGTATGATATTTATTAACTTGATTGATTTCATAAACGAGGATGGCCGCGGCCCGCATGTCGAGCCCGCCGAGGCATTTGATGGTCTCAGAGTGTATTTATTTGAAGTTTGATGCCCAATAAGCATACAAAGTTTCAAGCAAATCTGACTTACAGTTACAGAGATAGTAGGTATGTGAAAACTTTAAAGCAAATTTTGACAGAAACTTTAACGCAAACTTCTAAGTCATTTGACCTTGATATAGGGGCACAGGGGCCGCATGAGTGGGACACAGAATGAATATATGGATGATGACTTAGTCAGACTAATAAGCATATGAAGTTTCAAGTCAATGTGACTTAGGACTGCAGAGATATAAGGTATTTAAAAACTTTAACGCAGATTTCAAAACACAAACTTCTAAGTCATTTGACCTTGACCTTGGGCACAGGGGCCGCACGAGTGGGATACAGCATGAATATATGGATCATGACTAATAAGCATATGAAGTTTCAAGTCAATGTGACTTAGCACTGCAGAGATATAAGGTATTTAAAAACTTTAATGCATATTTCGGACGGACGCACGGACACCCGGACGTCAAAGTGATCACTATGTCTCGCTTTCCGCAAGCGAGCTCGACAAAAACAAGGCTATACAAATGAGGCTATTAGCCGAGCTTCTTACGGACTCGGTAAACAAGTTTAACTAGATTGGTCAGTAAGCGAGGCTTACGGAATACCCCCCGCGTGGGCCCAGGTACCCCTAAAATATGTACAAATTTCCAAGTGTGTGGGCTTGTGACCTTGACTCTGGGATTAGCGCGAGCGGCATGAACGTGAATTTGTCACAGGGTGGTAGAGGTCCATTGGAGCAATGAGTGTGTGAAATATGAAGCAGATCCGAGCAAGGAAATAGAAGTTATAACCGATTTCTCTGATGTTAAGTTTTGTAAAGAGACTACCGTATAACCTCGAATTAACGCCCCCGGAGGCGTTACAATTTACAAAAGGGGGGGACGTTTATTAGCCAGTAAAAAAAAAAAAAAAAAAAAAAAATTACCAAGGACCGCCAATTTCAAAACAACAAATAAGGGATTTTTTTAAGGATTATTTGTGTTTTGAAAATTGGCTTGGGCCGGTCACATTGGTAAAAATTTTATTTATTTATTTTTATTTTTTTTTTGGGTGTGGGGGGGGGGGGGGGGGGGGGGTGGTGGGGGGCGGCGTTTATTAGCCAGTAAAAAAGAAAAAGAAAAATAAATAAAATTACCAAGGACAGCCAATTTCAAACACAAATAAGGATTTAAGGATTATTTGTGTTTTGAAATTGCGGTCATTGGTAAAAAAATATATTTTTTTTTATTTGGAGGTGGGGGGGGGGCGGGGGGGGGGGCGTTTATCAGTCAGTAAAAAAATAAAAAAATTACCAAGGACCACCAATTTCAAACACAAATAAGGATTTAAAGATTATTTGTGTTTGAAATTGGCGGTCATTGGTAAAAAAAAGTTTTTTTGTTGTTTTTTTATTTGGGGTGGGGGCGTTTATTAGCCAGTAAAAAAAAAAAAAAAAAAAAAAAAAAAAAAAAAAAAGAAAACATTATTTTTTTACCAAGGACCGCCAATTTGAAACACAAATAAGGATTTAAGGATTATTTGTGTTTGAAATTTGGCGGTCATTGGTAAATTTTTTTTTTTTTTTTGGGGGGGGGGGGGGGGGGGAGGGGGGGGGGGTGGGGGAGGGGGGTAGGGGGGGTGGGGGAGGGGGGTGGGGGGGGGGTTTATTAGGAGGGGGGCGTTAAGTCAAGGTTATACGGTATGTATGTGATGTTGACCTTGAGATCAGCGGGGATTTGTCACAGCATATGAAATATTAAGTATTTTCAATGAAAGAAATAGAAGATATAACATATTTCTCTGATGTTAAGTTTTGTAAAGAGACTAAGTATGTGACCTTGACCTTGGGATCAGCGGGGGTTGGACAGTTGTAGATTTGTCACAGCATGATAGTACAACCTTAGAGGAATGCACAAGTGAAATAAAAAGAATTTTCAATGAAGGAAATAGAAGTTATAACTTATTTCTCTGATGTTAAGTTTTGTAAAGAGTATTTGACCTTGACATTGGGATCAGCGGGGGTTGGATGGTCATGGATTTGGCACAGCATGGTAGTAGAGCCTTACAGGAATGCATGTGTGAAATATTAAGCATTTTAGATGAAGGAAATAGAAGTTATAACAATATTTCTCTGATGTTAAGTTTACCCGGACGGACGGACGGACGGACGGACAACCTGACTCCAGTATACCCCCCCACAACTCGTTGCGGGGGTATAATAATATCATATTAAATCATCACTCCTGTAACTTCATCATCATCCTCTATTAGCTTGTATATACAGAATTTGCTCGAAAACTTTCAATATGGGGAATCAAATTGTGGATCATGTGATAAAGGTTAACAAAAACATTGTTGTTATGAAGCTAACCCCCTCATTGGCAGCCTTGATAATAAAAAAAGAAAATAACACACTTAAACGCATTTGCCTTACAAACAAGGTGAACAAAAGTCCTCAGTGACCTCGACATTGGGTCCGATGTGGGTCTTATGCAAAAGAAAGCACCATCCCTAGACACATATTGTGGCCAAATATGATCAAAATCGATGAAGCGGTTCATAAGTCGTTGAAAAATGAAAGGCGTTACTAACGTACGTACGCACGCACGCATGTACGTGGACGAACACTATATCCCCTCTTGCCTATTTGGTCTCAATCTATCAAAAGGTGCTTTACAATGTGTGTGACCAGCGTAGCCTCTAATCAGCATGTGCATCCGCACAGAATGATCCGGGTCTACAGTGATCACAGTTCTGTTGATCTAATGTTATTTATGCCCATTTACAGTTTCTGTTTTATCTGTATATTGACTATACCTTGGCTGCCATACGCCCCATTGCTTCAGACACGGCCACATATTTGGGCCGCCGGCTGATAGTAAAGCACTTTATAGGACATGGGTGATGAGTATAGATCCTGATTTTATGCCAAGCCTCAGCCTGAGGCTTGGCATAAAATCAGGATATATACTCATCACCCATGTCCTATAAAGGGCCTTACTATCAGCCGGCGGCCCAAATATGTGGCCGTGTCTGAAGCAATGGGGCGTATGGGATTTGTGACCAGTGTAGCTCCTGATCAAATAGCACAATCCTGTAGCCTGATAACGATCTATATTGCCAGTCAGAAGCACGATGGGTGTTCCGTCGATGGAATGGCGAACAGTGCAGATCCTGGTCAGACTGTGCGGATGCACAGGCTGATCTAAATCTACACTGGTTAAAAAAAGCCCATAAGCTTCATTTATGTGCATGATTTATTAAAGCATCGACAAATGACCAATTATGAGGAGAAACATCTGAGACCCTATGTTAATAACAACACTTCTGATGCGAGATATAAAGCAATTAACTAAATGAGGAGGATTCTTCATTGAATTAATAATATACGGTACTGGCTAGCGGCTGGAGAAATGGGGCTCATGACATTTGTGACCAGTGTAGTCCCAGATCAGCCTGTGCATACACGCAGTCTAATCAGGGTCTGCACTGTTGGCTATTCAGTCAGTGGAACATCTGTCAAGCTGCTAGCAAACATTACAAATTGCACACGGATATCCTGATCAGATTGCAAAAGGGAGATAACAGGGTTGGGTGCTAGGCTGAACACAATTCCAATACGGCCACCTTTATCCAGTCACAGCCAGATAGTAGATCTATAGTACATATAAAGTACATGATACTATACCGGCCTTTCCCCAGAAAATAATTAAAGAGCTGCGGTGGTCGTGAGGTAGCTAGTGGGGTGCTATATAGATAGAGTACATACAAACTATAATGACAACACTCAGAATGATAAAACTAGAGTACCAGAATCACACTATATGCCTGTTTTATGAGCTAGGTGACTAGGTCAATGAAATGGAACTATAAATTATGTTTGTAACACATGGATATGCATGCCCCCTTGGCATATTAGACTCAAAATAATGGCTAAATGGTTTTGGTCATGTTAATGGTGGCATTAACGTGTTGCATATGTTCAGATGTATCAAGTGTACAAATATTGAAGTCATCATTCAAGTTACATTGAAGCTACGGAGAAACGTTTACAAACATTTTAATGTAATAAATTGCAGCTCAATTAAGTGAATTTTTTAAAAACAATTATCATGCATTCCATATTTAATAAGGAAGAAAATCAACAATGACTTTATAAAAGTAAAATACGCATTGAATTTGAAATCAGGGTGTATATAATACTCTTTAGATACACAGCTTATCTGGAGCTCTGCGCATATGGTGCATAAAGGAGGTCATGTCCATCACTGCTATAATATATGGTTAACTGTATTGTAATCACTGCTATAATATATGGTTAACTGTATTGTAATCACTGCTATAATATATGGTTAACTGTATTGTAATCACTGCTATAATATAGGGTTAACTGTATTGTAATCACTGCTATAATATATGGTTAACTGTATTGTAATCACTGCTATAATATAGGGTTAACTGTATTGTAATCACTGCTATAATATAGGGTTAACTGTATTGTAATCACTGCTATAATATAGGGTTAACTGTATTGTAATCACTGCTATAATATAGGGTTAACTGTATTGTAATCACTGCTATAATATAGGGTTAACTGTATTGTAATACTGCTTATATATAGGGTAACTGTATTGTAATCACTGCTAATATAGGGTTAACTGTATTGTAATCACTGCTATAATATAAGGTTAACTGTATTGTAATCACTGCTATAATATAGGGTTAACTGTATTGTAATCACTGCTATAATATATGGTTAACTGTATTGTAATTTTGAAATTTGCGGCGTATTTAAGAAAATGATACACATATTGCATTGGCAACCCAAGTTGACTCCAAACATACAGCATTTGCGACCAGTGTAGACCAGACTGTACATTTGCGGAGTGTCAGTTTAGCAAGCACTAACCCATCCACAAAATGCCTGCCACTGGTCTAAACCGTCCACAAATGCCAGTAGGGTGTTATTTGATCAGGAGCTACACTGGGCACAAATACCCATAAGCCCCATTTCTACAGTCACAGCCACATATGAGGACGTCTGGACTTACTTCAAAGTTCATGGAAATAGGTGGACGTGTCCACTTCTTCTTGTCGTTTGTGTTCAGCAGTTCTATCTCGGCACTCAGCTGACATTCCTTCATCCCGCCCATCCGCTTAATCCTGACAACAAACACGGGCCCTTGTCATTAACACATAATTACAGATGATGTGTTTATTCTAGAACCAGTGTGTGATCAGGGACACACGGATACCCCTGGCCACCGCCTGGACTGACAAATAAAAACTTGAACACAAATCTTAGAAATGACAAGTTTAACTGTTACAGACACATGAATGGAATACCAATAGGGCTCTTCCTCTTTTGTATTGATACACATGTATACCAAATTTGGTTATGATCAATCCAGTAGAACTCTAGTTATTGTGCGGACAAGGATACAGATTGCGAAAATTAAAAATGGCTGCCAAGGGGAGATAAGTTATCAAACAATTTTGAAAATGAAGAGTTCCTTGTTTTTCCAAGTTAAACAAATGTACCAAATTTGGTTACAAGCAATAGGGATCTTCATATTGTCATGATAAACATGTATACAAAATTTGGTTACGATCTGTCAAGTAGAACATGAGTTATGTATGGACAGGGATACAGAATGTGAAAATGCCAAGGAAACAAGTCATCGGACATTTTTGAAAATCTGAAGGGTTCTTTGTATTGCCATGATAAATGGGTATATGAAAACTATATACCCCTCGGCAAACTTCGTAATATCAATCTAGTTCTTCCTCATGCCATGATAAACATAAATATCAAATTGGTTTAAGATCTGTAGAACTTGAGTTATTGAGTGAACAAGCTCACAATCCAACAATGTCTAGGTCACTGAATAACCATGTTTGATTCGTCTCCATTAGCCGATTTCACCAACATTGCAAAGTATACTTATCTAGCAAAGTATACTTTGAGGGAGACATTTTCAATTTAAGGATAAATTTATTGAATTTTATTACCGGTATACTGAATTTATTACATTATCAGCCATTTTGGCTGTGATAATGTAATAAATTCAGTATAATAATTATGCATACTTTTAATCATCAAATATATGCAGTCGTTAGTTCTATATGAAATAATGCATTTCTGGAAAAAAATACTTTGCAATGTTGGTGAAATAGGCTACTGATTGTACAAGAAAATGTGAGTTTGGAATGATAATACTGGCATTCGGGTATACTTACTTCCAGACGATGGCATTCTCGCTGGCCTTGTATTTTGCTTTGCCTTTCATACAGATCACCTGCACGCCGCTCGTGTTCAGGGGCGTTGGAATGCGTACCTAGGTGACAATGTTTATACCGGGTTACTCTCTATGCAGTGACCCAATACATGTTCACTGGTACCAAATGTATCAGACACCGATGCTGACACAAGGTATCACGGTTAAACTATTTTAACTGACGTAGCCGAATGATGTCAATATGATGACGCAACGTAATCAAGTCAAACAAGAAAACTAACTAACATTATATTAGGTCTTCCTGTAGCATAAAGGGTTACCTGATAAACACATGTAGAATATCTGGTAAGTCTATTTTGATATCATGTTTATCAGGCTCGGCTCGGAAACCCCAGGAATTTCTCAACAAGCCTCGGAATTCCAACACGTTTCCTAACCTTACATTAACCTGCTATTCTCTGTGTAATAGTAAGCAAACAAACGTGGTTAAGACTTCAAATGTGGCTGCTACTGGAGAAATGCTGATCCTGATTAAATAGCACATTCCTGGGGCCTGTTTCACTAAACTACGTACGACTAAAATGTTTGTAAGTGCAAATTTAGGATCGTGTGTAAATTTCAATTGATGAATTTACATGTATTGAGCATAGGCTGCATAGGCAGCCTATGCTCAATAAATGTAAATCCAATAATTGTTTTACAAGAAAACTGTTTATGTGAAATTTACAGACTATCATAATTTTGCACTTACGAACATTTTAGTCATACGAAGTTTAGTGAAACGGGCCCCTGTAGTCTGATAATGATGTATATTCCTTATTAGAAGCACGACTGGTTTAATGTGATGGAATCGTGAATATGGTGCAGATCCTAATAAGACTGCAGATGCTCAAGCTGATCGGGATCTACACTGGACACAAAATTCATAAGCCCCATTTCTCCTGCTGATTCATTGACAATGATGAGCAGATGCACATAATGATCTGGGTCCACACTGGTTGCAGAGGCCATAAGCCTTATTTGATATCCGTAGCCCATGTCTAGACATGAAACGTTGAAGCATATATTGCACCACAAATTCAAACATGATAATAAATGGTGTAGCCACTTATCTGCCACTTCATCATTAATTAATAAGAAAAGTGACGTACCGGTATATCTCAATAATATCACGACTAATTATAGAAACAAAATTGCTACCTCACTGCGATATTCTCCCTCCCTCTCTCGAACAGCTTTCAGTGACGTAACATGTTCCAAGGACAAGTGAACGAAGATTACGACAATGTACATGTGAACTCTTATATATCTTATAGTTCACCCTACTGTCGAAGCCAATCGCTAGGCAGCATTGTGCTTCACTTGTTTCACATATTACACAGTGTAACCACAATAAGTTTATACATATTACCAGATTTAATGATTAACTGTTCGACAGGAAATGGAAAATCAATACGTGGATGTGACATTGCATTGTACACTTGGCTGAACTATAAGTATGTTATTGTTCACATACTGGATTTTTCAGGAACTAAATGCTGCAGTCGCTCGCGCTCCCTCGCATATAATTCCTTAAAAGTCTAATATGTGAACAATAACGTATACATAGAATTCATGACTGACAATTGAACCATAATCCCCACGAAAGTCTGACACTTTTGGATATGGCTCGATTGATTGCAACAGAATGTCCCCATGACTTTCAGAATACCCATTTACGAGTATGAACTATTTTAACCTTTACACCGCTATCTTATTTTGTTGTTGTCTGCTGTTTATTTTCTATTTTAGATTTTTATCATCAAAAACATGCTTTGACAGCACTTTAGAATAATTTACAACATGCTTTGACAGCACTTCAGAATCATTTCCATGTTTTATTGAGAAAAAAAGGCATGATATAAAAGCAACAGCAGACGGCAATTGTTGTGTGTAGCGGTCTAAGGGTTAAAATATGTAACTTTTGTTTTTGTTATTTCTAATATATGATGTGACACTCAATTGAACCCTCTCCACAGTTTCAATGGTGGTCATGACATAACTTCAGTTCTAAGCACACATAAAACAAAATATTTATGGTTTTCCACAAACAAAATGGCATATCCTCAGCATGAAATGGGTCAATATACAGTATCGTGCCGTAAGTGATCGTTCAAAAACCAAGATGGCCAACACGCCAATTTTGCAATGATAAAGTTTTGATAAATGCAGTGTAATTGTGTAATATTGGATCTCTGCATTTTCGTATATAAATGTTTGATGTTTGTTTGTTTGATGGGGTTTAACGGCATATCAACAGCTAAGGTCATTTAAGGCCGGGTCAATGGGTTTAGTACTAAATCCCATATATTGCCTGTACAAGTACATGTACATGTTCAAGTACATGCACAAATGGGGGGAAAATCAGAACTGAATATTTACAATAACAAAACTATATATTCAGCCCTGAAATCAGAATAATCCTGATCTGATGCCAGGTCCTCGCCACACCAGAATCACTTGGCCCCTCCCAAAAGCAATAGGATCAGTAATAATCTTACTACTTTTATAATGGGCAATAACCCAATTCAACTCCCAGGCAACTAAAATGTTTGATGTAAAAAAACATTGTGAATTTGTCTTTCAATTGACAGGAAAATTCTCAATACATGCTTTACTGGGATATTTGTAAACACAAGTCTAATGGTGAATTCTAACTGTTGTCAGAGCTCCAGAAAAGGTGCGTATTTGCGTAAATACCCAATTAAAATTGCCAAAAACCCAATTGAAATCAGAAGTTGCGAGTAACAAAAAGCAATGAACAATTTCTGGTATCTTTATCATGCTACAGAACACAATAAACAGACCACAAATATAGCATATTTTCTTATTTTTCATGAAAACACATCTTGGTATTTCATTAGAATTGTCTCCAAGGAGACAATTCTAATGAAATATCAAGATGTGTTTTCATTTAGAAGCAAACTATTGAATAAGTGCGGTCTGCTGATGTGTAAACAGTAGTGTGATTCTATTTTACACAATTAAAATTTTGAAATACCCAATTGCTTCAGAAATGATGGAGTGACAATACTCAATTACTAATTCCTTATCTGGATCCCTGGTTGTTTTGACACCCAACATCCATTGTAGCTCTTCAGTGCATGCTTCTACCAAAAACAACTAGTTCAAATAAGTTTTAAGTCTGGACATTGTATATGCCACACCATGGAGTGAATTTGAATTTGCACTTTTGACTCATTACCCACAGGTATTTTCATTTTGGAAAATAGTTTTCATATGGAAAATCACGCCCTTAATGAGCCACAACAGGGTCATAAATTCTCATTAAGAATATTTATACACTCCCTAGCATTTACATTTGCATTTGCATCTACGACTGCCAACGTATCAACATCATTATGTGGTATGCATCCCCATATCATTAAACTAACCTTGGTGGGGACACACAGCATAGCCACCAATCTTCAAAATAATAGCTACACACTTCCGTGGCAAATTTTCTGCACTTTCCTGTGTTTTATTTAAACAAACCTCACTTACGATTGTAGACTGGGGTATGTCCAATCTATTTGTTATTTTCAGTGGCCATATTCCAGCAAAGTAAAGTGAAATCATGATTTGTTTGACATCGGTTCCGAGCTGTTTTTGCTTGTTCACCATGTTTTGTTTACACCCGAACAGGAAGTACAGAAAATGACGTAACATTTTAATAAGAATTCCGCCACGGAAGGGGTGTCGCGCTTGACGAGGCATTTGACCGTAACAGGATCATGGACATGTGCTAAAGTAAGCACCACCAAAACCGTCAGAGAATTGCATACTTAAAACACGAAAAAAGGTCAAGGTTGAAGAAACTTTTTGACATAAAAAAATGGCTAAGCATTTCCACAACCATGTGAAGGTCAAGATATATTAATGGCGGCATGAATGTGTTCCAAATGCTTACATGTATCAAGTGTCCAAATATTGAAGCAATCCATCAAGTAATATTAATGGTATACCATGATGAAGAAACTTACACAAACTTTTTGATGCAAAAAAAAATGCTATTTAAAGTGCTTACGCAAAAATGTGAAGGTAAAAAAAGTGAAGGTCATGTGAATTGGCGGCATGAGTGTGTTCCTAATGCTTACATGTACCAAATGTCCAAATATTGAAGCAATCCATCAAGTAATATTAATGTTATACCATGATGAAGAAACTTACACAAACTTTTTGACGCAAAAAATTGCTATTTAAAGTGCTTACGCAAAAATGTGAAGGTAAAAAAGGTGAAGGTCATGTGAATTGGCGGCATGAGTGTGTTCCTAATGCTTACATGTATCAAGTGTCCAAATATTGAAGCAATCCGTAAAGTAATATTAAAGTAACAGCATGATGATGAAGCTTGTACAAAGTTTTTGACATTTCGGACGATGCGGACGACGGAAAAAGCGGCGACTATTATAGTCGTGCCTTCTGCTAAAGCAGGCGCGACAGAAATTATGTCGTGTCACCATCACATGACAAAACTATTAATACCACTAATCTAAGTAGCGTAACAAAGGTTATGGCTATTATAGAAAGCCAATCACAGTTGTCCCCCCTTGCCTGTTGAAGCTGCAATGGCAGTGTTTGAACGATGACTTATGGCACGATACTGTATATAAACTATAGAACAAGGATTTCAACTCTATCTTGAATGGTAGGTCTAACAACAATGATTGCGTTGTTGTTTTTAGCATAGGTATCTGTGAAGTCTGAAAAGTGAGTCTCATATAACTTATACGATGACTTATGGCACGATACTGTATATAAACTATAGAGTGAGTGAGTGAGTGAATAGGGTTTAACGTCCATTTTTCTGACATAGAGGTACAAGCCTCAGGGAGTCTACACGCAGACGGGTCAACGGGGTCGAGTCCCGTATCCACCTGTCCAAGGGGGGTAAATCCCAACTTCAGAACTCAATATTTACAATCAAAATATATATTCAGTCCTGAAATTAGAACAACCTGATCTGGTGCCAGGCCCTCGCCACACCAGCATCATTTATCCCATCCCCTAAAAGTAATAGGATTAGCGCTAATCTTACTTTTATATATGGGGCATAGCCCGACTCAACTCTCACATACAAGAAAGCCAAAAATGTACATGAGGGCCAAATCCGGTATAGTGGGTTCCATAAGTATGAACCCAATCGTTAAGCCAGTTTAGTCGCCTTTTACGACAAGCAATGGCTACTGCAGCACTATTCTCAGTATCAGTTGATCCCGCCCCGGTGCCTGCACGGGGCTATAAACTATAGAACAAGGATTTCAACTCTTATCTTGAATGGTAGGTCTAACAACAATGATTGCGTTGTTGTTTTTAGCATAGGTATCTGTGAAGTCTGAAAAGTGAGTCTCATATAAGGGTCATATAGACATGGGATATCGGTGTAAAGTCTGAAAGACTAATCAGATGGAAATACTATGAAAGAATGTGTTCATGCCTAACACATAGATTGAACCCACAACATCAGAAGCCGATTTCATCAAAAGTAATCATTTATTTTCCCCGAAATGCATTATTTCATATAGAACTGATGACTGCATATATTTGATGATAAAAAGTATGCAGAATTATTATACTGAATTTATTACATTATCACAGCCAAAATGGCTGTGATAATGTAATAAATTCAGTATAATACAAATTCATAAATTTATCCTTAAATTGAAAATTTCTCCCTCCAAGTATACTTTGCAAGATAAGTATACTTTGCAATGTTGGTTAAATAGGCTACAGGTAATGAAGACCGATGGTCATCACGCTGTGCAGTCTTGATCACTGATCTGTGGGCCGTTTCACTAAACTTTGTACAACTAAAATGTTCGTAAGTGCAAATTTAGGATCGTCTGGAAATTTCAATTGATGGATTTACATTTATTGAACATAATGTTCAATAAATGTAAATCCAATAATTGTTTACAAGAAAAGATTTACAGACTATCATAATTTTGCACTTACAAACATTTTAGTCATACAAAGTTTAGTGAAATGGCCCCCAGGGCTACACTGTTTTCTATTTAATCATTTACATAATTATACTTCATGTGATAATTGCTTTAACCCTTTCGAAAATGCAGACTGTATAGTGGTATTGGCAAATAGTGTAGATCCAGATGAGCCGTCTCATCAGGATCTGTACTTTTTGCAAGTAATTTTCTTATTTTTGAGAATGAAAACACCCCCTTTTCATAAATGGGATTAGTCTGAAAATCATTTTCTGTCGGTTGGGTTGGTTGCATATCGAAATCCATTCCAGTTACTTGGGTTGAAAGGGTTATGGTACGAATCCATATCTATAAATATTGATAATTACACAAGCTTTCCCAAATATCCTGTAATACTTTTTGCCCACAAATGGCATAGTTATTTAATTCAATCTGCTATACAAAAGGCATGTCTTAAAGTTGGACTTGACAACTACATTCACATGCTAGGTGATCAGTACAGCTTCTAAATAGATTTAACAACTTGTGTTCAATTAATAAGATATTTATTACGCTTGTTGACTGATTTCATAATACACATGGCCTAGTTTCTTATGAAAGCAATAAACTTGTTTAATAAATAATTTATTAAATCATCACTCATGTAAGATCCTCCATGTCCCTCCGCTAGAGGTCCAAGTATCTGGCAATCTCTTTTTGCCCACGAATGACCCAGATTGACTAACTTCCTCTTTCTGTGCCAGCAGCGATAGCTTAAAGTTGGACTTAACTTTCACATCATAGGTGATCAGTACAGCTTCAAAAGTTTGAGTGGAATAAGTATTAAAGATGTTTATTAAACTCATTCACTGATTTCATAAGAAATATGGCATAGTCGTGTTTCTTTAAAACTAAATCAATAAACCCATTTATTAAATATCATATTAAATCACCACTCATGTAAGATACGTCAGGGGTCAAACAATATTCTGTAATCACGTTAGCCCACTTACTTCAACTTTCTGTGCCACAGGGATGGTTTAAAGTTGGACTTGACAACGACCTTCACCTCCATTTTCTGTCGTCCTACCTCGCGTACCAGCGGGATCGTTCGGAATGGTAAACTGATGTCCTTTGTTGTACGATATCTTCAAAGGAATGGAACGTTGATGACCATCAGTAATTATTTCACCCTGAATTATGCGGTATTAATGTTTCAAACTGATTTCGGACTACAGTGCAACCTCTACAACAGCTACTGCTGTAGAGAGCTGGGTGTTGTATGGAGGTTAGATATATAAACATTAATTCAATTGGGATATAGAATACCGTATTAACTGTTACAGAGAGGTGGCTGTTGTATGGAGGTTAGATATATAAACATTAATTCAATTGAGATATAAAATAGTGGCTGTTACAGAGAGGTGGCTGTTGTATGGAGGTTAGATATATAAACATTAATTCAATTGGGATATAGAATACCGTATTGACTGTTACAGAGAGGTGGCTGTTGTATGGAGGTTAAATATATAAACATTTGTTCAATTGGGATATAGAATAGTGGCTGTTACAGAGAGGTGGCTGTTGTATGGAGGTTAAATATATAAACATTTGTTCAATTGGGATATAAAATAGTGGCTGTTACAGAGAGGTGGCTGTGTATTGAGATTCACTATATTAGACATTTGTTCATTGATATAAAATAGGGTGCTGTTACAGAGAGGTGGCTGTTGTATGGAGTTAAACATATATACATGTTCACTTGGTGAATTATAAAATAGTGGATTGGGTACACAGAGGTGGCTGTTGTATGGAGGTTAAATATATAAACATGTTTCAATGATATAAATAGTGGCATGTCAGAGAGGTGGCTGTAGTATGGAGTGTATATATAAACATATGTTCAATTGGGATATAAAACTAGTGGCTGTTACAGAGAGTGGCTGTTGTATGGAGGTTAAATTCTATAAACAATTTGTTCAATTGTGATATAAAATAGAGGGCTGTTACAGGAGTGGCTGTTGTATGGAGGTTTATAAATATAAACATTTGTTTCAATTGTGACTAAAAATATGGCTTTGTTACATAGAGGTGGCTGTTGTATGGAGGTGAAATATATAAACATGTTGTTCAATTGGGAAAATAAAAATAGTGGCGTTACGAGAGTGGCTGTTTTGAAAGGAGGTTTAAATATATAAACATTTGTTCAAATGTGATATAAAAATATGGCGTGATAAATAGAGGGGGATGTTGTATAGGAGGTTAGATATTACACATTAAATTCAATTGGGAATATAGAAAACCGAATTGACTGTTACAGAGAGGTGGCTGTTGTATGGAGGTTAAATATATAAACATTTGTTCAATTGGGATATAAAATAGTGCTGTTACAGAGGAGTGGCTGTTTTGTATGGAAGTTAAATATAAAAACATTTGTTCACTTGGATATAGACTATAGTGGCTGTTACAGAGAGGTGGCTGTTGTATTGAGGTTAAAATATATAAAAACATTTGTTCAAATTGGATATAAATTAGAGGCTGTTATCAGAGAGGTGGCTGTACTATGGAGGTTAACATATAAACATTTGTTCAATTGGGATATAAAATAGTGGCTGTTACAGAGAGGTGGCTGTTGTATGGAGGTTAAATATATAAACATTTGTTCAATTGGGATATAGAAATAGTGGCTGTTACAGAGAGGTGGCTGTTGTATGGAGGTTAAATAATAAAAAAAATTTTCAATTGGGATAATAAAATAGTTGGCTGTTACAGAGGGTGGCTGTTGTATGGAGGTTAAATATATAAACATTTGTTCAATTGTGATATAAAATAGTGGCTGTTACAGAGAGGGGGATGTTGTATGGAGGTTAAATATATAAACATGTGTTCAATTGTGATATAAAATAGTGGCTGTTACAGAGAGGTGGCTGTTGTATGGAGGTTAAATATATAAACATTTGTTCAATTGGGATATAAAATAGTGGCTGTTACAGAGAGGTAGCTGTTGTATGGAGGTTAAATATATAAACATTTGTTAAATTGGGATATAAAATAGTGGCTGTTACAGAGGGGTGGCTGTTGTATGGAGGTTAAATATATAAACATTTGTTCAATTGTGATATAAAATAGTGGCTGTTACAGAGAGGGGGATGTTGTAGAGGTGATTGTTCAGAGACTCGACTATTACATCAAGCAGAAAAGCCTATTTTTGTAAATATGAATTAGAAAATAGAACACGGATGCCCCACATGTCGCTTTGGTAGTAAACAAGGCAAAATTCCAAGTCAAAAAGGGGAGATAATCCATGACCCGGGGTGAAATCAAAAATAGAAATAAACTTTGAGCATCTACTCATCATAGGGAAGCTACATACACAGTTTCAGGTCTGTAGCTAGTACGGTTTAAAAGTTTTGTGAGTTACAAGGCAAAATTGCCAAATTCTACATTGATAAGAGGGAGATAATCCATGACCAGGAGGGGGAATAAGAAATCATAATAAACTTTGTGCATCTACTCATCATAAGGAAGTGACATACCAAGCTTCAGGTCTGTAGCTAGTACAGTTTAAAAGATTTACGACTTACAAGCCAAAATTGGAAAATTCTAAGTCGAAAAGGGGGAGATGATCCATGACCTGGGGGTAAAATAATTTTTTTAAAGAAGCTACATACCAAGTTTCAGGTCTGTAGCTAGTACAGTTTAAAAGTTTTACTAGTTACAAGGCAAAATTTCCAAATTCTATGTCAAAAAGGGGGAAATAATCCACGACCCGGGGTCGAATCAAAAATCGAAATAAACTTTGCGCATCTCTGTAGCAAGTACAGTTTAAAAGTTTTACGACTTACAAGGTTGCTGACGGACGGATGGACGGATGGGACAGAGAAGGGTAACAGTAAATGCCCCCTCCACTATCTTGGTGGTGCATAAACATACTGACAAACACTGCAGATCATTATGAGCCAGCTCATCTGGATCTACATGTTTGCAACTCACACCCAAAATCACTTGAAATATCACACTTGCCAAAATATTTATATCCTCCAAACAGTTTTAATGCTATATTTCAACGATGCTTACCATATATCGATCATTAGGAATGCAACGATGTGCATATAAAGACATCGCCATGCTTCATCGTCATCATGTTTTGTCTCGCTTTACATATATCTCATGAGTTTGTCTGTTTACATACCTCGCGAGTTCTGTTTATGTACCTCGTGAGTTCTGTTTACGTACCTCATGAGTTCGTATTCACCGTCGGGTGGAATGAAGCTGATGCTGTGCTCCGTTTCAAACTTGCTCAACTTGACACACTGATGGAACTGGCAGTCGTCTATGGCGATGGACGTCTTGCCCGTCGCTGATCCGCTGGGGAAGCATAATATGCATACATTAGCCATTGCTAAAGATGGATTGATTGAATTTGGCTTAACGTCCACTTAACAGCCGAGGTAATGTACTGATGGGTGACAGGGGGGAACCAGTCTGTATCTGTGTGGGGGAAATTGCAACAAAACTGTGATCTGATACTCGGTCAATCAAATATTCTGATTTTCAGCATGTGACGCATATGTGAACCTACCTGGATCGACAAAGTTCATTATACAGGCTTTTCCTGATGTTACTCAGAGCTCCAGATAAGCTGATTAAATACCCAATTAAAATTGCCAAAAACCCAATTGAAATCAGAAGTAGCGAGTAAAAAAGCAATAACAATTTTGTGGTACCTTTATCATGCTGCAGAAAACAATAAACAGACCACAAATATAGCATCTTTTTCTTATTTTCCATGAAAACACATCTTAATTCAATAATTGCTGTCTGTTGATGTGTAAACAGTAGTGTGATTCTATTTTACCCAATTAAAATATTGAAATACCCAATTGCTTCAGAAATGATGGAGTGAAAATACTCGATTACCAATTACTTATCTGGAGCCCCGTTACTGTTCATGAGCAGGAGATTAGTTGAGCATGTGATGAGTATGTGAGCTTACCTGGATGGCACAAGTTCATCCTGAGCTCTATCCACTTGTATTCTCCATCAGGACTAGATTATTTGAGTATGTGAAGAGTAGTGAACATAAATTTTGAGCTACTTCACAGTTTCCAAAAGATTAACAGGAATTGTGATTGGCCGAGACTGAGCACAGCTCAGCCATGACCAATATCAACTGTCTGATTTTAAATACAAATTTAGTGTACAGTACAAGTGAAGCATGGTGATGTTACCTCGACCGACCGAGCTCGTCCTGCGTGCTTTTCCCGCCCTTACTCTCCATGAGTACCTTGTCGTTGATGCCAAACTTGCACTCCGGCATCCCAGACAGGTAACTCTTCATCACTATACGGCCGGCCACGTGCGCCGACAGCACCTACAACCAGGTTGCTCCATTCATTGAAAGACATTTTTATGTATGTTAAACAACAATGTGAAGATCTGACTTTTTCTGATTGTGATCTGGTCTGTGCTTATAAACGATTGAAACATTAAGTTTTATACTATTAGGAGCATAACAGATGTTCCAATAACTGAATGGCAAACAGAGTAGGCAGATGGTAGGCTGGTCTGGGTCTACATTGGTCACAAATGCCATAAGCCCCATTTATCCAGTTACAGCCACATACAACTTTCTAAGCACATACTCATTTTCATGTTTGAAATCAAGAAGCTTGATTGGTCAAGGCTGAGCTGTGCTCAGTTTCAACCGTATGAAACGGCATGATGTTGAGCAAGAAGTTGTCTCCCGTTTTGTATTATTTTTTATACATACATGTACAGCTTTTCACAATGTTCAGTCGCTATTTCAAAGCAATTTCAAAGCCACAAGCCTCATTTAATTCCTAAAATATTGAACTGTAAAGGAAGAATTGTGTACTACTGACATACTTATTGACGTATTACACCTCTTGATTTTACATGAATATGCATTGATTTCCAATATGGGGAACGAGGTCCTAACAAGTAGTTTGAGTTGAAACTTGAACAAGAAACGAGGCAAAGCCACGAAGGCCAGGTTTTTTCCAAGCATAGACACTTGGATAACATAATTATCCCCACTTTTTGTAGACTAGATGGCCGTGGCCTGCATGTCGTGCCTTGGAGCGAGGCATGGACACTAAAAAAATAGATATAGTAGATGGAAAAACTTTAAGGAAAAGCTTTAACCGGACACGGACGTACGGACGGACGTATGCCAAAATGCATAAAATGCGCTTTCCGCAAGCGGGTGCGACAATGATGATAAACACCCATGTGAAGTATCAAGGTAATGGGTGAAGCAGTTGCAGAGATATAGTACACTAAAAAACTTTAACAAAAAAATTCAAAGTAATTTGACCTTGACATTGTGCACAGGGGCCGCACGGTTGGGGATTAGAATGAAAATATGGATGATGATAAACACCCATGTGAAGTTTCAAGGTAATGGGCGAAGCAGTTGCAGAGATATATAGTATAATGAAAAAGTTTTAACCAAAAAACTTTAACCAAACGTACGTTTAAAAGTTAACGTTGAAAATGGCTAAGTCAATTACGTAGAAATAATAGGTGAAGGTAAAAAAATGGTCACATGTTGGATAGTTGTATGTGGTAGGCACCCCTTGGTTCTGAAGCTGTGAAAGTTTGGTGGTCCTAGGTGGTACAGTATCAAAGAAATGGACTTAAACACGAAAACTTAACATTGTAAACGCGAAAACTTAACATTGAAAATGGCTAAGTCGACTGCGCGGAAAAAATGGGTCAAGTTAAAAAAAAAGTAACATGTTGGATAGTGATATGTGGTGGGCACCCCGTGATTATGAAGCTGTGAAAGTTTGGTGGTCCTAGGTGGTACAGTACCAAAGAAATGGACTTAAACACGAAAACTTAACATTGTAAACGCGAAAATTTAACATTGAAAATGGCTAAGTCGATCGCGCGGAAAAAATGGGTCAAGTTAAAAAAAAAAGTAACATGTTGGATAGTGATATGTGGTGGGCACCCCTTGATTATGAAGCTGTGAAAGTTTGGTGGTCCTAGGTGGTACAGTACCAAAGAAATGGACTTAAACACGAAAACTTAACATTGTAAAAGCGAAAACTTAACATTGAAAATGGCTAAGTCGACTACGCGGTAAAAATGGGTCAAGATAAAAATAAAGTAACATGTTGGATAGTGATATGTGGTGGGCACCCCTTGATTATGAGGCTGTGAAAGTTTGGTGGTCCTAGGTGGTACAGTAACAAAGAAATGGACACAAACACGAAAACTTAACATTGATTGTGGACGCCGCCCACCGCCCGCCCGCCCGGCTTTCGCCAATCCAATAGCCTGGATTTTTTTTCAAAAAACCTGGCTAATAAAATGTACATAATATACAAGAAGTGAGTACAGCTATCAAACTCTTAACTATACTGAGATATAACAACAGACAATCATTTAGGCTCTACCAGTATTATATATCATAACAAGGCGATCACCGGCGAGCGTCTCACCTACTATCAATGGTCCTGTCTCACCTACTATCAATGGTCCATCAATGGTCCTGTCTCACCTACTATCAATGGTCCTGGGGGCCATTTCACTAAACGTTCGTATTAAAGTGCAAATTTAGGATCGTCTGGAAATATCAATTTATGGATTTACATGTATTGAGCATAGGCTGCATATGCAGCCTATGCTCAATAAATGTAAATCCAATAATTGTTTACACGAAAACATTGTTATGTGAAATTTACAGCCTATCATAATTTTGCACTTACAAACATTTTAGTCGTACAAAGTTTAGTGAAACGGCCCCCAGAGCTCCAGATAAGCTGCATATTTGCTTAAATACCCAATTAAAATTGCCAAAAAAACCAATTGAAATCAGAAGTAGTGAGTATCAAAAAGCAATAACAATTTTGTGGTACCTTTATCACGCTGCAGTAAACAATAAACAGATCACAAATATAGCATATTTTTCTTATTTTCCATGAAAACAGATCTTGGTATTTCATTAGAATTGTCTCCATTCCAAGTAAGTAGAAAATCAATAATCCATTTGTAAAAATAAAATACAAATTTAATTAGAAATCAGGGGGTACAATACTCTTTAGACACAAAGCTTATCTGGAGCTCTGAGGCACAAAGATTCTCTAGAGCTCTGGAATTACCTGCCCCTGTGGTGACATGAGGAGATTGACAGACTCAAGCACATCGAGGAACAGTTCATTGCGCCGATACTTGATGTTCTCGCGTCGCCAGCCGATCTGCCCAGTCACCTGAGACGTGATCTGGGACGTCTCCTCTTTGGACTGGAATACATAGACAATATACAGTTATTTCATGGTTATTCGGGGAACAGTCAAAACTATTGTCCCCGAGGTGTTGTGGACGACCCGATGGACTAGTGCCCGTGTCCGAAGGAAATAGTGCATTGGGTCATCCACAGCATCGAGAGGCAATATGTTTTGAATGACCATGAAATAACTGCTTTATTACATAACCTATAAACAGTGTATGCGACATAATGAACGTAAATTTGGCGTGGGGCGCATCGACTGACCGATCTAACTTATGTTGAATTTCATTATGTAATCTTCGACAAAAATAATGATGTCATGAGTTTCAGGGGTGAAATAGTTTTGACTATTGCCCAGGAACGCAGAACTATTGCCCAGGCATGGGGCAACTACTGCACAGGAACGTCAAAACTCAGCGAATTAGTCAAAACTAAGGAATATCAACTTATATATATAGGGAGTTGGGTAATAATAACATCTAGTTTATCAGGCAAGGCTAGGAAATGGGTAGGAATTCCAAGGCTTGTCGAGGAATTCCTACCATTTCAGAGATGAAAGATACCAATTATCCTTGTATTATATTTATCAGTTAACGTTTTATGCTAGATGATGGGGAAATTCATGTGGTTTAAATATGTGGACGTCGGTGTAATGACGCAATGTAAACATGTCCCGCAGTCTTTTTAGACTGCGGGACTTGTTTACATTGCGTCATTACACCGACGTCATTCGGTAACGCAATGTGACGTTCAACCAATGAAAGAGTTTTGAACGCACCAAGCAACTCTGGACTCAGCGGGGGCGGCAGGATCGCAGATTTGTCACAAGAGCGGTAGAGGACTATCCGTGCAACGAAACAGAAATTTACCGGAGTGTTAAGGTTTTGAATGCACTGAGTATGTGTGACCTTGGGTTTAGCGAAGGCCCGAGTATCGTGGATTTGTCACAGCATGATAGAGGATCATCAGATGAACACATGTATGAAGCAGCTATATGAAAGAAAACAGAAATTATAAGGAATTTACCCGAGCGAGACGGGACGTACGGAAACTGGTAACACTATATGCCCCCCTCACCATTCAGTGGCGGGGGCATAAAAATAAAAAAATCCACAGCAACTGGCTGAAATCGACCATCGACAGTGTATATACAGAGTAGAGCAATTCCGGTGATATTGTGTTTTCTTCTCAAACATGAAGCAATTTGTTGTCATACCTGTGTTTTAACGCCTTGCTGTGTAATGAATGTTTTCAGGATGCCAGTGTCTGTATTTTGCGGATATCCAAAGTCCAAAATCTCTGTCAAATAGAAGATTACAGTAACTCATTACATAAATTTAGATCATGCTCTCTGCATAATTTTTTTTAACATTTTTTCAAAATTTTCGTGATCGTTTCATTGTATCGCCATTGATATGATAAATGTTTTCCTATATCTTAACCCTTTAAACACTACAGGCCTGTACCATAACGAACAGCGAACAGTGTAGATTAAGATCAGCCGTCTTGTAATGAGCAGTCTCATCAGGATCTGCAACATTGTTGAATACTTTCTTATTTCTAAAAACAATACCTCTTTCTGATACACGGAATAGTATGAAAAATAGCATGGGAGTTACTTATTCCAGTAACTTATGGGTGACAGGGTTACACAGAGCTCCAGTTAAGGTGCGTAATTTGACCAACTTGCGGTGATATTTTGTTACTTCTTCATCAAAAATGGCAAGTTGGGAGTCCTTTAGAATCGTCTCATTGAGGCCAGGGATCAGTTTACAGGGCGAAGTGGTTGAAATTCTCTCCCTAAATTGTCTGACTTCTCCCTATTTTGAGTTGAGGGAGAAGTTTTTCACTATATAAAACAGAGATTTTGGAAAAAATGGTCTATTTTCTCAATTTTTTTGTGAAAACTTCTCCCTATTTTGAAGGGCTTGCTTGAACCCTGGAGACGATTCTAAAGCACTCCCAACTTGCCATTTTTGATGGAGAAATAAGAAATTTACCTAGGAGTACAAAATACTCACAGCCATGTGAAACTTTCATTGATTTTCAAATCGAGTAGTGAAAATACTGTAATAATGTTGAAAAGTTACTTAGTTGAGCTGCAAAAAGTAAACAGTGTTTGCCTTTTGCAGCTAAAATAAGTGAATTTTTAAATTTGTTTTAGTTTGTATCATGTGTGCGCTATTCAATAAGGAAGAAAGGCAATAATACAGTTGTAAAGTAAAATACGCATTTAATTTGAAATCTGGGGGTATAATACTCTTTAGATACAAAACTTATCTCGAGCTCTGATACCATCTCGTGTACTTCTTGGGTGGCGGATCACACCAAGGCAGCGTTGGTGAGAAACATGCCCGTTATCAATTGTGCAATCACTAGATGACTTTGTCAGCCTGTGTCGCACTTGTATACAGGGTATGGGATCACATGACCGTAATGGCAGGTCTCAGGTAAATCTTATTTTTCATCAATACTTCTTCGGTTTCTTCCTTTTAATGATGACCATGTTCCAGTAGTTAACACTACGAGTCCACTAATACCAAATTTAGCAGTATTATTTGTGTAGTTAGTCTGAACAATCTGCAGAGAAATTTGAATCAGACGAAATCGGACGTTGTTTAAAACTTGGTCCGATTCAAATTTCTCTGCAGAATGTTGCTAAATTTGATATTGGCGGACTCGTAGTGTTAACAGCTGGAACATGGTCATCATCAAAAGAAAGAAACCGCAGTCGTATTGATGAAACATAAGATTTACCCGAGACCTCATGGGCGGCGCCATTAATGCAGTGTAAACAAGAGTGTCGAAGGTCACAATATACGCCCGTCGAGGCAAGGCCAGTCAACAAGGAGAGATAACTCATCTTGACGTGATAAACATGTACACCAAATTTGGTTACGATCCGTCAAGTAGAACTCGACTTATTGCGTGGACAAGGATACGGAGTCCAAAAATTAAAAATGGCCGCCAAGGGGAGATAAGTATCGGAATTTTTTCAAAATCAATAGGCTTCTTTGTCTTGCCATGATAAACTGTGTACCGAATTTGGTTTCGATCAGTCAAGTAGAACTTGAGTCATTGCGTGGACAAGGATAAAGAGTGCGAAAATTAAAAATGGCGGCCAAGGGGAGATAAGTCATCGGAAATTTTTCAAAATCAATAGGCTTCTTCTTGCTGTAATAAACATGTATACCATATTTGTTTTCGAGCGTTGAAGTAGAACTTGAGTTATTGCGTGGACAAGGATACAGTGCGAAAATTAAAAATAGCCGCCAAGGGGAGACGAGTCATCAGACATTTTTCAAAATCAATAGGCTTCTTCATCTTGCCGTGATAAACATGTATACCGAATTTGGTTACAAGCGGTGAAGTAGAACTGGAGTTATTGCGTGGACAAGGATACAGAGTGCAGAAAATAAAAATGGCCGCCAAGGGGAGATAAGTCATCGGAAATTTTTCAAAATCAATAGGCTTCTTCGTCTTGCCGTGATAAACATGTATACCGAATTTGGTTACGAGCGGTGAAGTAGAACTTCGAGTTATTGCGTGGACAAGGATACAGAGTGCGGAAAATAAAAATGGCCGCCAAGGGGAGATAAGTCATCGGAAATTTTTCAAAATCAATAGGCTTCTTCGTCTTGCCGTGATAAACATGCATACCGAATTTTGTTACGAGCTGTCAAGTACCGTAGAACTTGAGTTATTGCGTGGATAAGGTTACAGTGTGTGAAAAATAAAAATGGCCGCCAAGGGGAGATAAGTCATCGGAAATTTTTGAAAATCAATAGGCTTCTTTGGCTTGCCCTGATAAACATGTATACCAAATTTGGTTACAATCCTTCAAGTTGAACTCTAAGTTATTGCGTGGACAAGCTGTGCCCGCCCGCCCAAGATGAATACATAATACGTCCCGTTTTTTCAAACGGGCGTATAAAAATAGACCATGTGATCCCATACCCTGTTATAACAAAACAAGCAAGTAAAATAAGTTTGTATAACTGAAACCAGTCTCACCATCTAGAATCTCATATATCAGCACAAAGTTGTTCTTGATGTTTTCCTCGGTGATTTTGCCAAAGTAGGCAATCATGACATCAGTCATTTTGTGGAGGAACTCAAACACCATAGCGGCATTGACATTCTGCTTCGTGACAGCTGCCAGCCAGATGTTGGACCTTTAAAATACAATTAACCCTTTAACCTTCAGAGCCGCAGATAAGGTGTGTATTGGCTTATTTTAAACACTTATTTTATCAGAATATGCATTGATTATCAAAAGTGGGAGTACAAAATACTCACAGCAATGTGACAATACACATGGATTTTCAAACGGAGTAGTGAAAATATATAGTACATTTGTAGAAGTACTAGAGAAAGTGAGCAGGGGCTCACGTATAGCCCCGGGCACCGCCTGGACCGACAAATAAAAAGTATAACGTAAATCTTTAAACCAGACGGCCGCGGCCCGCATGTCGAGCCCGCCGAGGCATTTGATGGTCTCGTAGTGTCTTTATTTGAAGTTTGAATTAAGGGTTGTGGAGATATAAGGTATGTAAAAGCTTTAACACACATCTTAAAGTCATTTGACCTTGATCTTAGGCATGTGGGTCGCATGGGTGGCTATAGAATGAAAATATGGATGATAATAAAATAATTATTTGAAGTTTACGTAAATCAGAGTACATGTAAGTGTTGTGGAGATAAAAGGTATGTAAAAACTTTAACACAAATTTCAAATTCATTTGACCTTGGGCATGTGGACCACATGGGCAGACAATAGAATGAAAATATGGATGATGAATAAGAAGTACATGTATTGTATGTTTGGAAGTAAATTGGAGTAAGTGTTGTGGAGATATAAGGTATGTAAAAACTTTACACAAATTTCAAAGTCATTTGACCTTGACCGTGGGCATGTGGACCACATGGGCAGGCTATGGAATGAAAATATGGATGATGAAAAGTATTGGAAGCTTGAGGTAAATTGGAGTCACAATTGTGGAGATATTAGATATGTAAAAACTTTAACGCAGATTTTATAATAACGCAAACTTCTAAGTCATTTGGCCTTGACCTTGGGGCACAGGGGTGGGACACAGAATGATTATATGGATGATGCCCAATACGCATACAAAGTTTCAAGCAAATCTGACTTACGGTTACAGAGATAGTAGGTACATATATGTGAAAACTTTAACGCAAATTTTGACAGAAACTTTAACGCAAACTTCTAATTCATTTGACCTTGACGTAGGGGCACAGGGCTGCATGAGTGGGACACAGAATGAATATATGGATGATGACCAATAAGCATACAAAGTTTCAAGCAAATCCGTCTTATCTGAAAAATGTAATGAAAATTTTGACAAAAATTTAACGCAAACTTCTAAGTCATTTGACCTTGGGCAGAGGGGCTGCATGAGTGGGATACAGCATGAATATATGGATGATGACTAATAAGCATATGAAGTTTCAAGTCAATGTGACTTAGGACTGCAGAGATATAAGGTATTTAAAAACTTTAACGCAGATTTCGGAACGCAAACTTCTAAGTCATTTGACCTTGACATTGGGCACAGCGCATGAGTGGGATACAGCATGAATACATGGATGATGACTAATAAACATATGAAGTTTCAATGTGACTTAGGATTGCAGAGATACAAGGTATTTACAAACTTTAACACAAATTTCGGACGGACGGACGAACACACGGACGTCATTGTGATCACTATGAATCGCTTTCCGCAAGCGGGCTCGACAAAAATCTATGTCATTTGACCTTGGACTCATGGGCAGCATGGGTAGGGTATACAATAACTAGAAATGTGGCCTGTCGGCACACGAATGCCCCCGCTGGCAGCCAAAGAAAACGAGGCATATTTGATTATAAGCCATTTACCCGAGCGTTAAGGTTTTGAACGCACCTTGACCCTGGGCTTAGTGGGGGGCGGGACGAATGTGGATTTATCACAGGGCGGTAGAGGACCATTGTAGCAATGCGTGTGTGAAATGTGAAGCAGATCCGAGCAAGGAAACACAAAGTATAAGCCATTTAACTGAATGTTAAGGTTTCAAACGCACCAAGTCTGTGACCTTGACCCTGTGCTTAGCGGGGGCAGGACGAATGTGGATTTGTCACAGGGCGCCGGCGGTAGAGGACCATTGGAGCAATGAGTGTGTGAAAGTTAGTGTAGGATTGAGAAACGAGCACGTAGATTTGTCCCAAAGTGGCAAGTAAACAATTAAAGTGGAAAAGGTGAAGGTCAAAGGTGAAGGTCGAAGTAATGGGTGGTGGAGTGTGTAAGGCATGTTCATATGTATCATGTGTATAAATATTTAAGCGATTGGCAAAAGTATTGAGAAGTTATTGTAGGATTGAGAAACGTGCACGTAGATTTGTCCCAAAGTGCTAAGTAAACATTTAAAGTAGAAAAGGTGAAGGTCAAAGGTCAAGGTCGAAGTATTGGGTGGTGGAGTGTGTAGGGCATGTTCATATGTATCATGTGTATAAATATTTAAGCGATTGGCAAAAGTATTGAGAAGTTGGTGTAGGATTGAGAAACGTGCACGTAGATTTGTCCCAAAGTGCCAAGCAAACATTTAAAGTGGAAAAAGTGAAGGCCAAAGGTCAAGGTCGAAGTACTGGGGGGTGGAGTGTGTAAGGCATGTTCATATGTATCACGTGTATAAATATTGACATAATATGTAGAAGTTACTAAAGAATATGGTAATATCGGGACGTACACGGACGGACGGGACGGACGGACACCGGTAACACTATATGCCCCCGTACCTTTCGGTAGCGGGGCATAAAAATATGGATGGTGATCAATGACATTCAATTTGTACATGAAGTTTCAAGTTGATATCGCCAGCGGTCACAGATATATAGCAATTTGACCTTGACCTTGGGCTCTTGGGCAGCATGGGTAGGGTATACAATGAAAATATGGCTGGTGATCAATGTGTAATTGCGGTTTCAAGTTGATGTCGCAAGCGGTTGCAGATATATAGCAATTTGAAAAACTTTAACGTAAAACTTTAACAAAAAGTAATTTGACCTTGGGCTCCTGGGCAGCATGGATAGGGTATACAATGAAAATATGGATGGTGATAAATGTGTATATGAAGTTTCAAGTTGATATCCCAAGAAGTCACAGAGATATAGCAAGAAGGCACAGAGATATAGCAATTTGAAAAACTTTAACGTAAAACTTTAACAAAAAGTTTAAAGTCATTTGACCTTGACATTGGGCTCCTGGGCAGCAAGGATAGGGTATACAATGAAAATATGGATGGTGATCAATGTGTATATGAAGTTTCAAGTTGATATCCCAAGCAGTCAGAGATATAGCAATTTGAAAAACGTTAACGTAAAACTCGGACGGCAGACAAAGGAGTAACTATATGTTCCCCCACCAACTCCGAAAAAATAATTTTGGGGGAGCATAAAAAAATGTTTGCCTTCCGAACAAGGTAAACGTAAGTCCCCAGTGACCTTGACCTTGGGCGGCGGATGTGGGTCGTATGCAAAACAAAGCACCATCCCTCGACACACATCGTGGCCAAAAATTATCAAAATGGCTGAAGCGGTTCATAAGTTATCGAAAATGTAACCCTTACAACGCTGAATTAAATGTTGTCGTCTGCTGGAAATGTTTTATTTTCAATATTTCTCGACAAAAACTTGGTTTTGACAGCACATGAGAATCGTCTCCAGTGGAGACGATTCTCTTGTGCTGTTAAAACCAGTTTTTTTGTTAAGAATTAAAGCAAAAATGAAAAACAGCAGACGGCAATTTCCGTCAACAGCGTAGGAAGGGTTAAAGGTGTTACTGACGCACGTACGTACATGGACTAATGCTGTATCCCCTCTTGCCTGTCGTCGTGGGGATAATAAAAATAAACCCCTTGTTTTGCTAATTCTAAAAGGCAAAGTCACATACAATAGTCTGTTCCATATGTTGATATATGTAGCTGTGGCTGGAGAAATGGGGCTTACAGGATTTGTGACCAGGCAGTATAGCTACAAATCAAATAGCACTATCCTGTAGCCTGATAATGATATGTATTGTTTGTAAAGCATGACATGTGTTTCATTGATGGAATGGCAAACAGTGCAGATCCTGATCAGACTGTGTTATGCATAGGCAGATCTGGACCTACACGGATCACAAAACCCATAAGCCCCATGACGTGTAACTGTTATACCTTTTAATATGCATGAAACTGGTCCTGGCGATGTTTGTGACTGGCGATCTGACATGCTGTCGGGCATGAATCACATTTACCCGGAAAGCATCAACTGCATTACGCCTAAAACAAACAGGTATCAAATTCAAATTACATAAATTATTTGTAATTGCTGTGTTTTTATGTTGTCAAATTCATGTTAATGGTATCATGATTCATGAGTGTGTCACATGTGTTCATGTATAAAGTGTCAAAAGATTTAAGAAAGCCTTCAAGAGCGCCACAATATACGAGACGTGTCATGATGCCTAGTAGACCAAGGGGAGATAACTCATTGGAAACTAGACAAGGGCTAAGGCGATCACCGGCGAGTGTCACCAATTACCAATGGGTCAAAGTTACTTGAATAGCCAGGGTGGTTAGCTATCAACTACTAATGAACATTAGCGAGCGTATGTCAAGGAAAGTAGGTTAAGGTCACCTGAATGACCCAGGATAGTTACATGTAGGTATCAATGAAAGCAAGCTACTGATAAAGTTTGGCAAAGATCTGACTAACATATGAGGACATATGCCAAAGTTTTGATGGACACAACCTACGGTATATTTTGAGAAAAGTCGGTCACCGATGACGCAGTGGTTAGATATCAATGTAAGGAAGCTACTGATAAAGTTTGGCGACAATCCAACTAACTTACGATGCGATATGATAAGTTGTACGTACATGAAGTTTGACTGACATCACCTATATTGCGAAAAAGTAGGTCAATGTCACTTGAATGACCCATTGTGGTTAGGTATCAAGGTAAGCATGGTAAAGAAGAAACAGATGAAATAACATAGGTAATGTATTAGGAGATTGTGACCTATATTTCGAGAAAAGTCACCTGAATGACTTTGGCTAAGAGTGGTTAGGTATCAATGCAAGAAAAGTATTGATGAAGTTTGGCGCGCATCCAACAAACCGTGAAACGTATCAGGAGATATGCGAAATTTGGAAGTACGTCAAAAATTATAGGTTAAGGTCACCAAATTGAAGGTCAATGTCACCAAATGACACTGGATGGATAGTTTTCAAGGTAACTTTTGCAATCTACACTCATAGGATTCCTCTGCAGAATAGCGAATCAGATCTGATTCGCACTTTAGCAGTTAACTGTGAAAGATTTTTTATATTTTTTAACTAAAATGAAAGTTAATATTATGAAAATAACATATTCAAGTAATTGTGATATAACTTTACATATGTAGATGACCCGATAAAGCTGGCATCAAGAAGTGACCCAGTCAGTGGCAGCCAAATTCAACATACATGTAAAAGTTCAGATGGGGTCCATTTTCTGTGCAATGCAAAAAAAAAAATTCTTAACCTAATGGTACAAATTGTTTCAGAATAATTGGTTTATATTATAATATAACACTTAATTTTTTTTTCAGATGGGAAATATCTCAAATATGTCACAATTAACTGCTGAATCGGGTGCGGATTTTGGAACCTATCTAAGATGGATAGCTATCAATGGGAGGAAGCTATTGATGAAGTTTGTCTTCTTCATAGCTGAAGATTATGTGTCGGTTAATGATCCGACTAACAGATCAAGAGGTATGCTATACTTGGACTTTCGTCCAAAACTGTTGACGACGACGCCGGAATTGTGACCACTATGTCACGCTTTCCCAGAGCTCCAGATAAGCTGCGTATTTGCATAAATACCCAATTAAAATTGCCAAAAACACAATTGAAATCAGACGTAGCGAGTATCAAAAAGCAATACAAATTTTGTGGTACCTTTATCATGCTGCAGAAAAAATAAACAGACCACAATTATAGCATATATTTCTTATTATCCAAGGAGACAATTCTAATGAAATGCCAAGACATGTTTTTATTTTGAAGCAAACTATTCAATTATTCAATTATTGCTGTCTGTTGATGTGTAAACAGTAGTGTGATTTTATTTTACCCAATTAAAATTTTGAAATACCCAATTGCTTCAGAAATGATGGAGTGACAATACTCAATTACTAATTTCTTATCTGGAGCCCTGGAGGGAAGCAGGTCAAAACGCCCCCAAGTCAAAACGCCCCCAAATTGGTCAAAACACCCTCATCAATTAGTCAAAACGCCCCCATTTTTTAAACATGAATGTCAAAATGAAGTCAAAATTTGGCAAAATGAATTCCGCATATGCTCTGTAATTATCGCCAAATTTCGACACCTTATTCGTATTAAATATACGACAGTGCGATTAGGGTTGATTAGTTAATTACAAATTACAACCGCTTTTAATTTCACGATGTGGTATTAGTCCCAATTGCCGGTATCACAAAGAAAATCAATTATGTGTTGTAATGTAGCCCCCCATGGTGTTGATTGCCTACGGACTTACTGGACTGGAATGTCACAGCACACGAACAGAATATACAATACCGCTAGCGGATACACAAGTAATTCTACCAACACAAATCAACAGTTCTCATTGATTAATATTAGTCATGTTGTTGCATTTATGCATACAGACTTTAAATAAAAGTATTTTCTCTGCACAGTGCATAGATTTTCGTATGTAGTCCTTCCGAATCGTATACAGACATATTTCCAAGGAAAAGCGGATGCGGAAAAGGTCACATGTATGTTTCTTTGCAGGCAAAGAAGATCGCGAGCAAAGACGTGTTCACATCGGCACGCTCCATTATGTCAAAAATGTTCATTCAATGATTGATCTGTAAACCAACTTACCCAATGTCATCTCTGTACACACGGGAGATTAGAACCTCTCCCTTGTGATTGTATATAAACAATCCACCAATCATATTTCCTTTAGTCTTCTATCGTCATTTCTGGAGTGCTAAAATTGAATATGTCGGTTATTGGAATAGTGCGTGTACTAGTTAACAATTAGCAAGTTTAGAAAACCACTAGTACTTTTTAATTGCGAGACATTTAAATACATGTACCAGCATATTTGTAAATATATGTGCATTCTTTAACGGAATATTTGTGTAAATTTCTCGAAATTTGCAAGAAAAGCAAATAAACACATAATATAATACCGGTATTCTGTCAAATAAATTAGGGGTGTCTCGTATTTCCCAGAATGCAACATTCCCGAATAATTTTTAGGGCGAGTTTATTCCCCGGAATAGATAACGCTTTAAGTGGTTTACATTTAAAGCGGGTTACAATCCGGTACTTTTGGTCCCGTAAATTGAACCGTGCTTTTAGCTTGTCCTTTTACCAATTGCGACCTCGTGTGAAAGCACGCTAACATTTGCTCTATTATATTTTGGTGTAATTTACAATTAGATACTGTACTAATGTGTCCTGAAGAAATGATTTCAATGTATTTATATCTAGTCATATCAGTGTAATAAATAGATGATATTCATATTTTTGCAATGAATATGACATATATATATACATGTATGTTCATCGAGTAGTGTGAAATGTCCATAATTCATTTGGACATTTCACACCACTCGATGAACATATATGTCATATTCGTTGCAAACATATGAATATTCTATTTATTATCTACCGCTCCATGGAAATTAGCAGTTTTTTTTTAGACTGCATACGGTAATGAATGTGTATTTGCAGCATATGTGCGCTGTTGTCCCGAACATAGATTTTATGAATATATATAGCGGAAGTAGTCGTATTTTCACCGGAAGCTGTTTATTTCATCGATGAGAACATATGACTTATTTACATCATATAACTATGTATTTCATGGGTATGTATATAATAAATACCTGTCGTCGCTGTAGCGGCTGTCTGATCGATATTTGTACCAGTGTAGAATGGCGGGTAGCATGATTCGGATACGTCCGGCGAAGTGGCGTAACTGGCACTGGGTAACACCGGCGCTTCATGTAGTTCATGCGTAGTGCAGTAGTGCGTACCTGAATTGTCTGTGGTGGAATTCGAGACTGTACTTATCAACTCTCAGTGAAGTGAGTTCTAAGTTCGTTTTCTGGGCCGTTACATTCAGGAACCATCATGAAAACTAATGTATAAATAACTTCACACTTTTAACAAGTGCAAACCAGTTATATGACAAAAGACACGCAGAAAATGTAGCTAAATCTGCGCAAATAATCGCGTTAGTTGTATTACAAATATTTTCCTACAGTCTGATACAATCTGATATAACAGCACTACGGATAGTAAACTATGCGAGACTAAACAAATCGAACGTGGATAGACTTTACATCTGTATATGATTGCATAAAACAATGAATTTCATGAAGCATTAACTGGCCAACTTCAAATTAAAACCGATGATTAAATTGTAGTGTTACTTCGTGATGTTAGTATAATACATACCTATGATTACTTCAACAACTGGATCAGGTACTGTGATCTCCATATCTGAAATATCGAATATGCACATTAAGGAAACACAAGCTCTGGAAAATACAGAGTATATTTATGATCAGGAATCAATAATATAAATACACTTTTAAATACAGAGACCACACTATTATATTCGTACACTGAGGATATTGTTATATAAAATGCAGCAGTCGTATCAGCAACGAAGTGACCTTCCTGTGGGTGTATATCTTAAAGTTCAGTACGAATTCCATACATTTCCATATATGTTCAGCGAGGAGCGCACGGCAGTTTCTCGACACCATATTGTATATATACCTATGCATTGAAGATTTCAATAATAAGATCGTAAATACATATTTTATAGTTTTTCTTACATTATTACTAAGAAAGGTTTGGTTCATGCCCGTGAAAATTAAAATAAATACCTCGGTTCGTAGCTGTGGAAGTGGACACGGGCAGGGAAGATTCGTTGACAGCCGGCACACTCCCTGCTCCAGAGGTGTTGTCGTCATATTCTGCATCATACAGCTCTGCCGGTTCGTAGGCTTCCTGGGGGATCGCACCTGCGTTATCGTGACATTAACAATTAATAAATTATGCCGCTTACATCTTGCTTAAACTGATAATATAAAAAAGTGTACAGTGGTTTATTTGAAGTTGTATGATAATACTTAGACCGCTCGGATGTTTCTATTTTTACCATTAAATGTATGATTTCTATCCTGTCGTGTTCAACAAGATAGCAAAATCTGATGTGTATGTACCAATATCGGTGAAATTAGAAACTACCCAGCCGTCGTACATATATCTTCGATTTAAATCACTTTACGCAGGGACATAATGAAAATTAAGACATTTTTATTTGTTATATTATTTTTTTTTTAAATCCTAAAATGCCCCTTTAAGTTATTAAGTCTCCTTTTTCACAGCCAATCAGTGGTCGGCGACCTAGTGACGTAGTAGTATTGAATTTATTGTGGTAATTTGAAAAGATTGATAGGCTATCAGCTCGCCTCGATGACCTAACACTTACTCTGATGTTACAATATGGTCCATGACAGGGGCGGATCTAGAGGGGGGGGGGGGTTTCCGGGTTGCAACCCCCACCCTCACCCTTTCAGCCACGGAGTTTACATAGATCGCAGTTTACCACCAGTTGGAGCCTGAATTTACCATTTAAATGTCGTAAAACACAGGAAAGTGCCCCATACCCCCCTAGCATACTCTCTTCACTCAGTGAAGCTAGAACATAGGACAACAACACTCCCTCCCCCGTTCCCCAAATGCTGGATCTGCCCTTGCATGAATCAAATAATAACCTGGGTTATACGGACAAATGCCCGTCGCCAAGAACCCGGACTTGATGTTGCTTGGCGTAACGCTGCTGTTCCATGCGCCATTGAACAATCTGAGAAACTGTGAATGTCCGGCGGTAACTCCAGTTGTAGACGTAAATTCGTGCAACATCGATCCCCATTTGGATTTCAGTGACTTGAAGACTGACCTGTCAACATGAGGAGTAAACTAAGTACATTCAGTTGGAGCGTGCATATAGCCAGTGCGGCCGTATCAGGGGTTTTGGAGAACACGAAAATAGTGCCTGTTTTATGAAACATAAACAAATATTTGTTTGGAATATTGGCCCTTATGTTTAGGGAATACAGTAATATTGAATATTATTTTATGGAACTATCGAACATAGTTCCTTAAAATTCCGCCCTAACATGTATTCTATTATATACGAGGGTGATATGAAACCAGGTGAAGTTGTCCAAAAAATATACTAATTTAAAAGTTTGGTGTGATAATTCATTTAATTTAATTCAAACTGGACTGCTCGCTTTTCTTAGACATTAAACACGTTTCTGAATGAAACATTGGTCACGAAATTTAAGCTGAGCTAGTATGTACCTGTCAAAGGGCTAGGTAAAGTGGCTTGTATGACTCGGAAGCTCCACGAGAATAATATTTTCCCGCCTGGCGTCCTCTACGATCTCCACGTGGTGGTGTGACTCGTGCCCATCCATGATCAGGATTTGCGGCCTCTCTGTGCCGATATGTTTCACAAACGTTTCATTAAACCACAATTGACAAATACCATTTTTAGTCCAACCGCTGTCTGAGACACTAACGTTCGTGCCTATAGGTGCATTTTGTAGGACATAACTTTGCAAACATCTTTTCGTTTTGCCAGGTATGATAACATGCGGCGGTAGGGCGGTGCCAGCTGCGTTGCCGCAAGCAATCACAGTAATCAACTCGCGTGACTGCGATGTTTTTGTATGGACGACCCTGGAGCCACGTTTAGCTATAATCTTTGGGCATTTGGACGTCATGGAGAGTCCAGTTTCATCCATATTCCAAATGAATTGTGGTTTGTTCAACGGGTCATCCTTCACTAGGGCGCCCTTCAGCGCAGCAAAGTAGTTTGCTATTCTTAATGGCCACATGGCCATGTGCCGCCCGGACGCCGTTGCTTCAGGGGATCTTAATGAAAAGTCCGGGTGTCTTTCCTTAAGACCTCTCCACCTATTTTTCAGTGGCCACATCATTTTTAAAGGGCATCCCTTCAGATTTCGCAAATTGGGCTGCAAATCGCAAAAATGCAGGCTTCGCAAATCCAATGCCTAAGTTGGCCCTTTTAATGGCATAATCAAGCAATTCCCGTTCTTTTAGTTTTGGAATTAATGGCTGTCTCCCCCACTTCGCACCTGGCGTGATATGACCAGAAACACGGTCATGAAGTGTTGTAACAGGGATACCATATTTCCTGGCCGCCGCACGCAACCCCAACATTCCATGCTTCACCTCAACAGTGGCACTGCTGACTGCATCCTCGCTATACGGTCTCATCTAAAAAATGAAATATCAATTGACCAGCTTAGATAAGTATGTATGTATGTGTGTGTGTGTGTGTGTGTGTGTGTGCGTGCGTGCGTGCGTGCGTGCGTGCGTGCGTGCGTGTATGTCTGTGTGCGTGCGTGCGTGCGTGCGTGCGTGCGTGCGTATGTATGTATACTTAAAACAATGTATGCACGTTAAGGTGAAGTCATAAACACATAAATAAATGTTTGCTATAGATACACATAAGCATATTCTATAAACAAAATAAAGTTATAATACCATATTTTCGAGGTGTTTTCTTAAGGTATTGCCACGCTTAAGACTACTCGTCAATTTAAACGTTTAAGATTATACATAAAAAAGTGCATGAAATCTAACAACCATCTCTAGCCTAATGGGTAGAGCATTCGCTAAGCGTTTTAAAGGTCACATACTTTTTTTTACCATTTTTTAGTGGTAAATCATGATCCTACCTGTACATACTGGTCGAAACATGTAAATTATTGCATTTTTTATTTATTCATTTGGCGATAAAAATTGCATACATTGCTTGAATGTTATTTTAGCAGTACATCGTGGTCCTGCATATACTGTCCTATTTATTTATATTATATGCACTTAGCATACCAACTTACTCTATCGGCCTACTGTAAATACGAGGTAGCCTTTGTCATGCGTACTGTTCCCTTTTCCGGAATGTACCATTGTACGGCATAATTTGCCCTTAGGTCGAACACTCGTTCGCCTTAAGGGCGAATGCTGTTTGTGACAAGGGCAAACGTCTATCTGATACAGGTCGTCCTCTATTATGTTTTCTGTTCTAATAAAATCCAAATTGTGTCTACTGGTTGATACTAAAATGATATATCTCATTGATAAACGAATAGTTTAACATTTTGGCTGAACAATAATATATATAGGTCATCTAAGGGACGTTACTATTTCTAACTTTTTGAAATTCCCGCCCTGCAAAGTTGTCTCTCCGCTGTTGATTTCAAGCGTCCAGGAAGCTATGAATAAGATGTACGCCGAATGAAGACTGATTCCCGTTTATCAGAAGAGGCCTGTAGAAATCAATAGAAAAAGACGGAGTAGGCGCGGAGTCGGTAATGCAGGGTATATAACTCATGAAAAACGTTCGACTCAGGGGCGAAATCGACTTAAGGGCGAGTTACCCTAAGATAAAACAAGGAAAAAACGGAACTCACAAATGTAGTCATAAGTTAAGTGATATTATTGGATTATGATGTATTAATGCTCCTAGCTTTAATATGATATATAGTCCTGCCAATTTGGATATGTCGAGAAGAATTTGCGCATGCGTCGAGCACCTAACGTCATTTTTTCTAGCTCCAACTTTTTCGTGGATAAAACAGTGTTTTCATACAATTGCTGTTGTATTAGCAGTATCAGAGCAGGAAATATTGATATATTTTCCCATTCAACATGTAGTTTACTTGTACTATTCACGGGCGGATTCAGGGGGCGGAGATTTTTTACAAGGTACAAGGCACGTTTCTACATTCGCGTTGTGAATTTATTGTTTATTGGGGGGTGCAACCAAAAAATAAACGTTTTCAATAAAAAAAATCATGTCTAAATTTACATACTGTGACAGTGTCAATATGTGTGCTCCAAAATGGGCCAAAACGCAGCCCCCCCCCCCCCCCCCAACCCGAAATCCTGGATCCGCGCCTGCTATTTGCTTTTTGGAACACATTTATTTCCACTTTTTACTTGTTTTTAACCAACAACCCTACTCTAATCAAGAAAGATAAAACTCTGCCTGGATTGTCAGACCATGATATTGTGTATACTGAGGTTAGTATAAAACCATAAAACCACAGATCAGTGAATCAGGGCCTAGACAGGTACTGCTATATAAACGAGCAGAGTGGGATGCATTCAAAGAGCACATGCATGGCCACTTTCAGGGATACCTTCATGCAAACCCGTACAAGGTAAGTGTGTTGACCAATTGTGGACAGACTTCAAACAAGCTATCTTATCCGGAATTGACGCGCAGGCCTGCCCATAATCTCCGCGAGGGGTGTGGCAGTATCAATAGATAAATAAATATATGTCCAAAGAACCCAATTCGTCCGATGAAAACTTGTTTTTCGCAGTTCAATTTTCTCACCGAAAATGGTGTTCAGAATCCCCGGAATAACTGATATATTTATTAACATGTAGCAATTTTAGGCATACTACATTAAAGGTTACCGTCATAGCTTTAAATTGACATATTGGTTTGTGAATTTGGTCAAATAAAACATATTTGAAATCTAAATGGAAAATACTATTTTTAACGTTCCATATCAGACCAAACATTTACCACAAGAATCCCCGGAATTTACGGAACTCTTAATAAATTACACATTTATTTAGCGATTGTGATATATCATGTATAATTTGATACATTTGGATATTTTAATGTATGCAAATAGTCGACTTAATATATAACATAACATCCGTAACAATAATGACATAATTAGTATTCAACCTTTTTATTGTCCAATTGATCGCCGATTAATATGCATATGAGAAACATGTATGCGAGACCAGTATTATTTGCCATGCCATGTATACTAATTTCATATGATATTGTGACTATAAGATGTATTTTTTTTCAGCGTAAAATATAATTTTAGAACATTAATTTATACTACCACTTAAAGTATGTTCCAAACCTATATATAGCTACAATTAGGCGATCTGGATATGGATGTATATATTCGGCACTATATACGAGCATGTACGTACATATACATTGTAATTATTTAATGGAGAACAATAGACACTGACATATTAAATGTAGCGAATTCGTGTAGAGTAGTTTAAACTAATGGTAATTGTATTCAGACGAAACGTATTAATTCTCCCATGATAACCAATGGGGATCATAGAGGTAAATTAATGATATATAGTAATACATGTATATTGTTTAATTTTGTCCTAAACACAAAATGAAGTTTCTAATTAATCGATAGATCTATATGTGTCCTTCCAAATGCGTTTCTTTTCAATACGCCGTTGTTGATTGCCACATCATATAATATTATCACCATTAGTATGCGACAAAAACTGGACGATCGAATTACTATTTCTACCAGTGTAGACATCGACTACTGGACTATGGTACATGCATACATGCATACATATGCGTAGTTTGATCTGAGTGGTCACCGTTCAGCTATGTAATGAAATGGCATGTTACGACAAGAATGGTAACTTGAGGACTGGAAATTGATTATAAACTTCACTGGTTTTAAATGTCAGTGGATTAGCTAAAGTTTTTCCCCAGATAGATTGATAGCACCGCTAGCGTGCCAATGAGAGGTGCTATCAATATATCTGGGGAAAAACTTTAGCTAATCAACTGACATTGGGCAGCACAATAAACGGTGTTTTAATTTTTTTTGCACGCGTTGTAAATCTAATCAGGGGATTAACGGATATAATTGGTCGCGCTATGAACACATTTTATCGATCAAACTACATATGCGCTGGCCCATCTGAGACACAATCTCCGGCAATAAACTCACATAATTAGATATTGCCGCTAAATCTGTTAAAGGTCTACACTGTTCGTCATTTGTTTATGTAATACTGGGACTAATGATGTGTATGGTTCTTGTTATACGCGATGGATTATAAAAACTATAACGGTTTATAAAGGTTCCGGGGATTATAATTACTGTTTAACCGAATACCACACTGGGAACTTTTGCAAAATTGGAGTCAATATTCTTTCTATTTACATTTCTAGTCAACAATTATTACAAGTCATGCATCAAATTAAAACATATCTTTATCTTGATGTAAAATGTATGCATACATATATATATAACATAGTTTGCAAACTATGAAGGGTTCCATGGGTTCCGGGCACTCGACGCGACTGGATAAAACAGTTTTAATCTTTTCGCAAATTTCAAATAATTAATTATGTAACTTATAAAATCGAATCATACACTGATATATCATACTTTGCGTAGTTTCATGTGTCTCTCTTTTTGGTATATTGTTCTCTATTTAAATCGGTCACCATTTAACGTGCTCACTAAGGTCCTTGAATGGTTTTATGTTACGGCAAGTATGTATTGGCTTCTTCGCGTGGGATACATTGTTGTGGAGTGGATGGTTGTACAAGAGATGAATACAATGTTGATTCTCCAGAGTACTCTGGACGTCTGATAATGAGACGAAATTGCGCAAATGGGCTCAAATCGGTTCGTTCTTTGTTCAGCCTTCATTGCCATATATGGCTGTCACTGGATAAATTAGGCCTAAGGGTTTTTCTCCGCCCATAGATTTATACACTTGTATAGTACGTCCTTGTTTTGTCTTAACACCCTTTTGAGTCCACTTTGCCACATTTATTTTTATTATATTAATTTAACACTGGGGCCGTTTTGATCATGAGACGTTTTGACCCGCTAATTTGGTCTTTCTAACGCGAACTCTATCGTAACATACATATCTGTAACGCGTTAATTCTCAAAAGTAAAGCGTTAGAAATCTAACGCGTTAGAAAACAGAAGTAACGCGTTAGAAACGAGAAGCAACACGTTATAACTGGACAGGTTGGTGCTTAAATTCGTGTCATAAGTGCGGTTCTAATGCGTTAGAATTCTGTGACTGAAGAAATGGGGCTTATAGGTTATGCAACCAGTGTAGCGCCAGACCAGCCTGCGCATCCGCACAGTCTGATCAGGATCTACACTATTCGTAATCCAGTGACTGTAGAAATGAGGCTTACGGGATTTGTGACCAGTGTAGCTCCTGATCAAATAGTACTTATGTAGCCAGATAACGATATACAGTGCCTGTTAGCATCATAATGGGCGTTTCATAGATTGAATGGCGAACAGTGCACATCCTGATCAGTTTGGTTTGTGTGTTGGTGTTTAACTGCCTATCAACTTAAGGCCAGGCCAACGGGTTCGATTCCATATTCAACCTGCTACATGTCCATACCACACCAGTCAGTTGGTCCCTTCCCCTAATAGTAAGAGGATTATGAATGATCATATTACTCAGAAAGGGGTATAACCAGGTAACCAGTTTCATCTCTCACATATAAGAAAGCTAAAGACGTACATAAGCTGATAAGGCCAAACCATGTATCCGGTCGGGATTCCGGTCAGGATGAATCCCGATCGTTAAATTACCCATCGCATGCTTCCACCTGCCTCCCACACACTTGATCAGACTGAGCGGATGCACGGGCTGATCTGGATCGACACTGGTCGCAAAACCCACAAGCCCCATTACTCCAGTCAACGCCACATATTATGGCTTGCATGTAGGGACATCCTCCTTATCACATCATCATGTTCAATTACGAGTAACCAATACACACCTACTTAACTGGATTGGATTTGAATATGTTAATTTTCCGACCAATGATTTTCAGACCAGTCCATTTATGAAAAATGGGTGTTTTTTCTCTCTAAAAAATATGAACATTATAGATCCAGATGAGACGACGGTTCGTGACGAGCCGGCTCATCCTAATATACAATGTTGTAAACACCGATGTAGATGGCTGTATACGTAGTATTGAAATGGTTAACTAATATCTGAGGCAACACACCAACTAACTGAATACTTGTTTGACTTTAAACAAGGCGATCAGCGGGGATTGTCTCACCATTAAGCGAGGCGATCGCCACATAAATAAATTTGAAAATCATCTAACGCGTTAGAAGATGAAAGTGACGCGTTACTAGATATTATTTTATTATACATTTCTATCATACATTTCTAACGTGTTACTTCTGAAACGTAGCTTGTTAGAACCGCACTTATGACACGAAGCGTCGATACCTGTTTTAACGCGTTGCTTCTCGTTTGTAACGCGTTACTTTTGGGCCGTTTCACTAAATTTCGCACAACAAAAATGTTCGTAAGTGCAAATTTAGGACCGTCTGGGAATTTCAATTGATGTATTCATAATGATTGAGCCTATGCAGCCTATGCTCAGTAAATGTAAATCGAATAATTGTTTACATGAAAGCATTGTTAATGTGAAATTTACACACTATCATAATTTTGCATTTGCGAACATTTTAGTCGTACAAAGTTGAATGAAACGGCCCCCTGTTTTCTAACGCGTTAGAGTTCTAACATTTCTCAAAAGTAACGCGTTAGAAATATGTATTTCACTGGAATGTAGGACAAAACACCCTCAGACAAAACACCCTCAACGCAAAAATGACTACATGGACATAACCCCCTCAATCGTTTTATCAGGTTGGACAAAACACCCTCAATGTTTTTTTCAGGGTGGACGAAACCCCCTCAATCGTTTTCTCAGGGTGGACAAAACACCCTCAACTGTATAGTTCATACATTTGTAACGCGTTACTTCTCAAAAGTAACGCGTTAGAATTCTAACGGGACTTATGACACGTATGAGTGGCGGTTCGTGCCATAAGTCCCGTTTCTAACTCGTTACAGTTCTAACGCGTTACTTTTGAGAAGTAACGCGTTACAAATGTATGAAATATATAGTAAAATACATATTTCTAACGAGTTACTTCTCAAAAGTAGCACATTACTTCTCGAAAGTAATACGTTAGAAGTCTAACGCGTTAGAAAACAGAAGTCATCCGTTAGAAACCAGGCCAGGTTCGAGGAGCAACGTGTTAGAAGTGTTAGACATTATAAAACAGTAGTAACGCGTTATAAACGAGAAGCAACGCGTTAGAACTGGCCAGTTTGGCGCTTCGTGCCATAAGTGCGGTTCTAACGCATTAAAAGTCGGTGACTGGAGAAATGGGGCTTATATGTTATGCAACCAGTGCAGCGCCAGATTTGCCTGCGCCTCCGCTGTCTGATCAGGGTCTACACGGTTTGTAGTTCAGCTACTGTATAAATGGGGCTTATGGGATTTGTGACCGCTGTAGCTCCTGATCAAACAGTACTCCTGTAGCCAGATAACGATCTACATTGCTTGTTAGCATCACGATTTGGCGTTTCATAGATGGAATGACGAACAGTGCACATCCTGATCACTTTTGTGTGTTTATTTGTTGGTGTTCATATATAATGGCCTATCAACAACTGATTTCCTTAAGGACGGACCAACGTGTTCGTTCCCGTATTCAACCTGCTACATGGGGGTGGGGGATCCCCAAATCAGAACCGAATATTTACATCGAACAAAAGCCACTTGGCCCCTTACTCTAATAGTAATAGGATTATAATCATATTACTTATATAAAGGGTATAACCAGATTCAACTCACATACAAGAAAGCCAAAGACGTACATGAGGGCCAAACCAGGTCTCCGATCGGGATTCCGGTAAGAATTAATCCCGATCGTTAAATTACCCATCGTATTCTCCCACCTGCCATACTCACAATTGATCAGACTGTGCGGATGCACGGGATGATCTGGATATACACTGGTCGCAAAACCCATAAGCCCCGTTCCTCCAGTCACAGCCACATATTATGGCCTGGCTGTAGGAACAATGCCCTTATCACATCATAGTGTTCAATTACTATAGTAACCAATTCACCCCTACATAACTGGAATGGATTTGAATATGTTAATTTTCCGACCAATGATTTTCAGACCAGTCCATTTATGAAAACGTTTTATTTTTCTTAAAAATATGAAAAAGTGCAGATCCTATGAGACGACGGCTAGTTACGACACGGTTCATCTGGATCTACACTGTTTGCAAACGCCGCTATAGAGGTCTGTATTATTGAAAGGGTTAACTAATATCTGAGCCAACACAACAAACACATAATTGTTTGAGTTTAAACAAGGCGATCGCCACTAAGCGAGGCGATCGCCACATAAATAAATTTTAAAATCATCTAACCTGTCAGCAGACGAAAGTTATGCTTTACTAAATGTCATTTTATTATACACATCCTACATTTCTAACACGTTACTTCTGAAAAATAACGTGCTATAATTATAACGTGTTAGAATCCCACTTAAATGACACGAAGCGAGTCGCGGGTTCGAGCCTCTCCGGAGGCGTGCGTTGTGTCCTTGAGCAAGACTCATTCAGTCCACCCAGCTGTAAATTCGTACTGGCTAAATACCGGGAATATCGATTGTATGTACATGTACTTATGAATAAAAATATGATCATATGGTGAAAGTCCCGTCAACTTGAACATGTAACTAATATGTGACGGCAAACTTAGGAAATAGTTCATTGTCATAGCCACCTGTGTAGACCCAGACCAGCATGCACATCTTCTCTACTTTTCGCCACGTTAAGCCCCTTGGAACATAATGAATTCAAACTGATATAAACTCAAACTACAAGTTAAAATTCATCCACCTTAATGCCACTTTTCGCAACATTTCGCCACATGGATCTGCCATAAAAACATCAGTTATGCATTGAACTGAATGCAAAAATCTTGGGACCTTCCGCGTGCCATTTTTGTGTTACTTTACGCCACTTTTCGCCCCTTTACGCCAAAACATTTTACTTTACGCCACTTTACGTATTTTAGGTACATAGTAATTCCTACGACGCACGTGTTCTTTCTTTCCGGTTTCTGAAGAAAATGGCTCCAGTTGTGAGTTTCCGTCTCCGATCTTATTTTCACGTTTTTTTTTATGGTTTACCATTTTTTATGTAAAATTTAATGTGAATTTGCATCTGAATCTATATTTAAATTAAAACAGATCACTGAATTGCTTTAGTACGTCAGTTTAAAAGGTTGATTGGGGTTTCCAACCACGTGGATACATATTTTGGTGGGTGGGGTAATTATGGTTTGCCTTCTGACCCAATGTTAAATTTGGCTGTTTTCAAAATCTATTTTTGATCAATATCGGACGATTTAGTTGATGAAAAACATACACACATTCACAGGCGATTCTACTTCTAGCGTGTCTTGGATGGTCAATTATTGTTTGTGTATACATGTAGCCCCAATTCTCATGGATTCGTGCCTTCTCATTGATTCGTGCCCGTAGAAAACAAATGAATAAGCATATTCTAAGAATAGTGTTAATTGAAAATTATTTTAAAAAGGTATTTTAAGTTGTTTCCCATGGTTTTCCAAGTTACAGTTACATAAAATTGTGGTTTACCACCTATTTTGTGATTTTTATGCCCCCGCCACCGAATGGTGAGGGGGGCATATAGTGTTACCGGTGTCCGTACGTACGTACGTACGTACGTACCGACGTAACCCGAAACTAATGCTATAAATGGCTAATTTCTGTTTCCTTGCTCGGATCTGCTTGACATTTCACGCACGCATTGCTCCAATGCTCCTCTACCGCCCTGTGACAAATCCACATTCGTCCCGCCCCCGCTAAGCCCAGGGTCAAGGTCACATACTTGGTGCGTTCGAAACCTTAACGCTCCGGGTAAAATGCCTTATAATTTCTGTTTCCTTGCTCGGGTCTGCTTCACATGCACACACGCATTGCTCCAATGGACCTCTACCGCCCTGTGACAAATCCACATTCGTTCCCGCCCCCGCTAAGCTCAGGGTCAAGGTCACAGACTTGGTGCGTTAGAAACCTTAACGCTGGGTAAATGGCTTATAATTTCTGTTTCCTTGCTCGGAATCTGCTTGACATTTCACACAGCATTGCTCCAATGGTCCTCTACCGCCCTGTGACAAATCCACATTCGTCCCGCCCCCGCTAAGCCCAGGGTCAAGGTCACAGATTGGTGTGCTTCGAAACCTTAAACGCTGGGTAAATGCCTTATATTTCTGTTTCTTGCTCGGATCTGCTTACATTTCACACACGCATTGCTCCCAATGGTCCTCTACCGCCCTGTGACAAATCCACATTCGTCCCGCCCCCGCTAAGCAGGGTCAAGGTCACAGACTTGGTGCGTTAGAAACCTTAACGCTGGGTAAATGGCTTATAATTTCTGTTTTCCTTGCTCGGGATCTGCTTCACATTTCACACACGCATTGCTCCAATGGTCCTCTACCGCCCTGTGACAAATCCACATTCGTCCCGCCCCCGCTAAGCCCAGGGTCAAGGTCACAGACTTGGTGCGTTTAGAAACCTTAACGTGGGTAAATGGCCTTATCAATTTCTGTTTCCATGCTCGGTCTGCTATGCACACAGCATTGCTCCAATGGTCCATCTACCGCCCTGTGACAAATCCACATTTCGTCCCGCGCTAAGCTCAGGGTCAAGGTCACAGACTTGGTCGTTAGAAACCTTAACGCAAGGGTAAAGGCTTATAACCTTCTGTTTCCTTGCTCTGCTTGACATTCACGCACGCATTGCTCCAATGGTCCTCTACCGCCCTGACAAATCCACATTCGTCCCGCCCCCGCCCTAAGCCAGGGTCAAGGTCACATACTTGGTGCGTTCGAAACCTTAACGCTGGGTAAATGCTTATAATTTCTGTTTCCTTGTCGGTCTGCTTCACATTGCACACACGCATTGCTCCATGGTCCTCTACCGCCTGTGAAATCCACATTCGCCCCCGCTAGCTAGTCAGTCAAGGTCACAGACTTGGTGCGTTGAAACCCTAAGGGGCTAACGGCTTATATGTTTCCTTGCTGGATCTGCTGACATTTCACACACGCATTGCTCCAATGGTCTACCCGCCCTGTGACAAGAAATCATTCGTCCGCCCCCGCTAAGCCCGGGTCAAGGTCACAGACTTGGTGCGTTCGAAACCTTAACGCTGGTAAATGGCCTTATTATAATTTCTGTTTCCTTGCTCGGGTCTGCTTCACATTGCACACACGCATTGCTCCAATGGTCCTCTACCGCCCTGTGAAAAATCCACATTCGTCCCGCCCCCGCTAAGCTCAGGGTCAAGGTCACAGACTTGGTGCGTTCGAAACCTTAACGCTGGGGTAATGGCTTTGATAATTTCTGTTTCCTGCTCGGGTCTGCTTTCACATTGCACACACGCATTGCTCCAATGGTCCTCTACCGCCCCTGTGGGAAAAAATCCACATTTCGTCCCGCCCCGCTAAGCCCAAGGGCCGGGTCAAGGTTTCACAGACTTGTGGTCCCGCGTTCGAAACCTGGTAACGTGCTAAATAAATGCCTTATAATTTCTGTTTTCCTTGCTCGGGTCTGCTTCACATTGCACCCACGCATTGCTCCAATGGTCCTCTACCACCCTGTGACAAATCCACATTCTTCCCGCCCCCGCTAAGCCCAGGGTCAAGGTCCACAGACTTGTGCGTTCGAAACCTTTAACGCTGGGTAAATGGCTTATAATTTGTGTTTCCTTGGCTCGGATCTGCTTGACATTTCACACAGCATTGCTCCAATGGTCCTTCTACCGCCCTGTAAACAAATCCACATTCGTCCCGCCCCCGCTAACCCAGGGTCAAGGTCACCAGCTTGGTGCGTTCGAAACCTTAACGCTGGGTAAATGGCTTATAATAATGTTTCCTTGCTCGGGTCTGCTTCACATTGCACCCTCACACGCATGCTCCATGGTCCCTACCGCCCTGTGAAAAATCCACATTCGTCCCCCACCCGCCCCCCGCTAAGCCCAGGTCAAGGTCACAGACTTGGTGCGTTCGAAACCTTAACGTGGTAAATGGCTTATAATTTCTGTTTCCTTGCTCGGGGTCTGTTCACATTGCACACACGCATTGCTCCAATGGTCCTCTACCGCCCTGTGACAAATCCACATTCGTCCCGCCCCCGCTAAGCCCAGGGTCAAGGTCACAGACTTGGTGCGTTAGAAACCTTAACGCTGCGTAAATGCCTTCGACTGGGTGCGTTCAAAACCTTAACACTCGGGTAAATGGCTTATAATCAAATATGCCTCGTTTTCTTTGGCTGCCAGCGGGGGCATTCGTGTGCCGACAGGCCACATTTCTAGTTCTACATACTTCCTTAATCTGAAGAGGGTCTGTTCGCAAATGATGCATAAAATATGTGATATATATGTTGATTTCTAGGTGAATCTAAACTTAACCATATTTAAATTTGATTCATCTAGGCGAAACCAAAGCCACGTTGGCGACATGCTAGAAGATCTGTCATGGCCAACACTAGCCCAACGTAGGGGCCAGGCCTGCCTCATATTCTTCTACAAAATCCACAATGACCTTGTTGAGATTGACAAAAACACGTACCTCCATCTGGTTGCTAATCCCAGGTCAACTCGATCCTCTGCCAAACACCCGTATCAATACAGTAGACCACTGGCTTACTCGGATTCTTTCAAATTCTCCTTTTTTCCCAAGCTTATACCGTTATGGAACTGTCTACCTATCGATATTGTTTCCTCGGAAACCGTATCCAGGTTCAAATCCAAAATCTAAATTTTTGGAACAGTCTGCTACATGATGTTGTTTTTTTTTCTCATGTAGCAGACACCCACTTCTTGTAAATAGTTTTAGTGGCAAGTCTATCATTGGTCTTTTTCAATATCCTTATGTAAAATATTAGTACCACATATATATGTGTTTTTTTTGTTCATTTGTACTTGATCAACACAACTTGCCACCATATTTCCTGTCATAATGCTCCGATTGGAGCGTGCACAGTATCGATAGATAGATAGATAGCAGCAGGGCTGTACAAATTGGCACGCCCGACGCCCGGGACAAGTCGGTTTTAATCTCGGGCAAGTGCCTCTATGCTGGAATTTAGTCCCGGGCAAGTCACTATTTTCTGTTAGAACGTCCCGCCACAAGCCCATTTTTTGGAATCGGACTGTCATAAACTTAATCCCAAAACTGACCACTTTATCGATCGATAACGCTGCGGGCGTCCTGGCGATTCGCAGCTACTGTGTTACACAGTACCTGTGTATCGCAATAAAGTGATATAGCAATCTACAGCGACCCTGATTATATTAATTTAATCGAATTTGAAAGTAATTAACGAATTAGCGAAAATATTCTGCGGCGATCGATGGTTATTGATTTATTTTATGTATGTTAACGTTTTCGTCTCACTGCGTCGAGAGGCCAAGAGACCTAACTTTAGAGAAATAAATGTATGTTCCTTCACGGGGTGGAAATGGAATTTAAGGTTCTTAATTTAAATTATCGTTTCTACGCGGCATATAAACGAAAAAAAAAGTGAAATTGAATGGGATGGACATACTATGAAGGTATGTTTGATTCCCAAGGCGATGTTTGAACCCACAACCTCCAGATTGGAAGTCGGTGCTCTAAGCCCTAGGTCACAACCCATACCTTATAAACGAAGGAAAGAAATGCTCCTAACGAGCGACCATACGTACTTAGAATAACAGCTGACGTAACGCGCGGTAAACTGAAATGGCCTACGACGTGACAATTGACATTTACGTTCCAACAAGATTTTCACGGTGTGTAATCGATCGTATTTCCTCGCCATCATATGAAACCCGACTCGAGAAACACAAATTACGTTGTGGATTTCTGTATTTGTCAATTGTTTGTACGGTCTAAGAAATCAAACAAATGTGACAATTCTTTTTACAAAATATTAGAATCGTCTAAGGAGACAATTCTCATGTGTTGTTAAAACATGTTTTATTAAGACATCGGACAAATGTGAAAAGAAAACCCGAATACATTGATATTTCTTTACAAAAACATATTTTGACAACATTTGAGAATCGTTTTAGGAAACGATTCTCATGTGCTGCCAAATCTTGGTTTTATAAAAAAATAAAAAAAATGTGAAATTCCACAAGCTAATGCGTAATTATCAATTCATCGGCTATGCGATGACGTGAGCGACTACATAGCGTGGTTTTTGTTATGTTTTTCGGCACAGAATTCTAAAGGTCAGTCACACTTTGCACGTGAAACTGGATTAGTGACTGATGATTGTAAACACCATCAGGTGTGCAGCTAGACCGAAAATGATATGTCGCAAATGTGCTAATTGGGGATGGGTGGGTACGGCCATATTTCTTTTTTGTTAAAATCTCGCGTTTTTTCGATCTCGATCTCGCCTTCCGCTTTTGGAAATACGATTTGCCCATGCATGTGTAGACAGCATGCGTGTTGGATTTGCGTTCTACGTACGTACATGCATATAAAGCAAGCTAGTTCGAATTGCATTCTACGTACGTACATGTAATGTATGCGCAAAACTCAATTTCAACACGCATGCATTCTACACACACATATTACAGGCCCGTAGCCAGACCTGTTTGAAGAGGGGGGGGGGGTCGTTACGAAGGCCCAATGGGCCTGAGGTATATAGGGGGTCCGGCGGCATGCCCCCCCCCCCCCCCCCAAAAGGAAAATTTGAAATATAGGTGGGTGGTCTATGCAATTTCCTGCATTCTCCGCAACAGCCGAGCTTCTAACTGTGACCTTCGAATTCCATAACCCGATTTTTTTTCCTGAAAAATTGGACCTCGAGGCTGGCGGGGGGGGGGGGGAGTCGTCCGACCGCTCCGACACACCCCCCCCCCCCCCCCCCACCCCCAGGATACGGGCCTGCATAATGACTTGAACAAACGTATTTCCAAAAGCGGAAGGCGACATTGTGAAAAGGCCGAGGCGAAAACGCGACATCGCGGTCTCGAAAACGCGAGAATGAATACAATAGAATCTCACGTTTTCGCCTCGCGATTTGGTCTCGCGTTTTCACGATCTTGTGTATAGGTCTACGATGCGATGCAGTAGCCTAACCAATAACACGTATCGAAATATGTTTTTTTTTTGCTCAATAAACGTGTATTGGCAGCACATTAGAATCGTCTCCTAAGACGAGTATCATTTTTTGTCAAATTATGTTTTTGTTGTCAAGAAATATAGATGTTTGTCCACATGTGTTCTATTTCTTAATAAAAATGTAAACATGTTTTTGCAGCACATGAGAATCGTCTCCTAAGACAATGTTTACGTGTCCTATTAGGGACATGTGGCAACCTCGCGTTTTCGAGCTTTGGAGACGAAAACGCGAAATTCTATCATATTCAATCTCGCATTTTGCAAACACGCCGCACATGCACATGATGCATGAGCAAAACTAATCCGAATATTTCAAAAGCGAAAGGCGAGATCGCGAAAACGCGAGACGATTCTCATTATTTTAGGAAACGATTTTTATGTTTTATTATTGTCGATAAATGTGTTTTGAGTATGCACTTGTCGCAACGTTATGTCCGCGGTGGCACAGTGACAAAAGACCACAAGAATAAAAATATGTACTATACAATGTTTATTATTATATATATTTAATATAATATGTATATGTGCCAAGTGCTCAATTGTATTATATTTAACAACTATGATAATATTTTTTGTTTTGGGACAGTTTCATATAAGAAATACGAGGACAAGTCACTTTTTCAAAATTACTTGCCCTGAAAATTATATTTTCCGGGACAAGTCCGGGCAAGTCACTTTTGTCAAGTCACTTGTCCGGGACAAGTGGCTAAAAAATCAATTTGTACAGCCCTGAGCAGCAACACTTCTTTATTGTATGAGTGATCAAGGAATGTCACTCAAGTGTGCAAAAAGTTGTAGAGCACGAACCTGATGAGAAGTTTCAAGATCAATTAGGCAACATGGGTGGGTTATTTCTAGGGACTCTTAAGACTTGCAGACAACAATTTTGGTGAATTCCTTATGTGCACTCATAATCAAGTGTTTGAACTTTATGTTGATGTATACATTTTCTGGAATTAATCAGAATATAACACACAATATGAATTTATGTGCTTAGGGGCACGGATCCATGAGAATAGGGACTACATAATACACCTTTCTAAACAATGTACAAAACAATTCAAAAGTGCCCGGGTGTAAATATAATAGTACTTAGAAAGGTACAAATTTCCCATTCGCCACCATTGTAACGAAAACTTGCACAATGTAGACAATTGGAACTCGCCTATACAACGCATTCAGCGTGTCGTAACTGCTGTTTGGGATGAATTTTCGACATAGTTTACAGTTACCACTACATTAACATAAATCTCAAAGATTTCGAGTGTAAATTGTACTAAAAACGTGTCTCACTAACATAAATTTGCATTTTAAAATAACGTTCACTTCCGCATTCTCAATGACTATTAGCCGCCATCTTTGAAAATATTTCAATCCCATGCACGCAGTGGTTTGGTTGGTTACTGGAGACTGACGTCATTCCCATTAGCCAACCAAATCAGTGCGTGTCGCGTTGATATTTTCAAAGATGGCGACTAACATTCATTTTTAATCGGGAAGCGAAGGTGTATGATTTTAAAAAGCTGATTTAGTTTAGTGAGACGCGTTTTTAGTACAGTTTACACTCGAAATCTTTGAGATTTATGTTAATGTATTGGTAACTGTAAACTTTATGTCGAAAATTCACCCCAAACAGCAGTTACGACACGCTGAATGCGTTGTATAGGCGAGTTCCAATTGTCTACATTGTGTGAGTTTTCGTTACAATGGTGGCGAATGGGAGTTTTGTACCTTTCTAAGTACTATTATATTTACACCTGGGCACTTTTGAATCGTTTTGTACATTGTTTTGAAAGGTGTTTTATGTATATACAACAATAATTGACCATCCAAGACCTGTGCACACATTGTGTCCACAGGCACGTTATGGTATGGACGACAAAACGCTCTTTCCATCGTATCCATTTTTACTCCGATATCTAAAAGATGGGAGTCGTACCAGAAAGTGTCCGACTAGGATTTTGTATAATAGTAATTTCATAACCATATTGGATTACGAAATTTCACTCGCCCAGCTCGCCATGGCGAGTGATTTTTGTTGCGGTCGAGTACTTTCTATAGGCACTCGTCAAGTTTGGCGAGTGAAAAATTTGGTCCAGAATTTCTTTTCTAACGAAATTGCCAATTAATTCCATCGACAACGGCCAACAAATGGTATTAATTCATTGACCATTTGTTGTTTACAGTTTACGTCAGTTTGACGGAAGTAAGATTCAAGCCGTGTCTATGTACACGGTTATGGGTAGAATCGCTAGCGATTTTGAACACGGTCCACATATTGGGCAAATTTAATTAACAGATTATTTGTCAGCTTTACGCGGCCGGGCTAACAAATGATACGACTGCGAGTATAGACTAGTGTGTGTATCATACGCGGCCACATATAGTCTCGTAGACAGTTGGGTTAACGCGCATTTCAGACGCTTGTGACGAAACGGTCGGCGCCGGGTCCGAAACCATTGAATTTAGTAATTAAGGCAGCGCTCAGCGCATGCAAACATAGCCACTATAAACAAAACAAAATCTATGTCACACAAAACACTTATAGAAAATAAGAAGCATGCAAGCCTCTGAGCAAATTCGACTGCTAAACTAAACGCTGCTAAAACGTTGTTGAAGAAAAAACTCTTTAAGTTTATATAAATAATAATAGTGAATATGTCTTGTCCATTGATCATACAGATGTACAAGCTTTTTTTTAAAAATAAGATGCAACATTAAAAAAACAACTGGGCAAGTAACTTTTTAACCTGGGCAAGTACTTTTTGTCTCGCCCGCGAAGCGGAAAGCGAGACATAGGTTTTGCTTTTCCGGAGTCGGTGGCGTCATCATTCAATGTTAAGTTTTTGTGTTACGGTCATTGTTCAATGTTAAGTTTTCGTGTTACGGTCATTACTTCAACACTTTATCAGCTAGTCATCAAACTTTATACATACGTTTACTATGATATGTAGATGAATATAGGACTATTAAAAAAAATTCCGGGCTCCAGGGTCAAGGTCAAACTTTATTTCTATGCTACAAACTGAACATTAATGCATGAAGACCCGTTTTCTCGTGCGCTCTGTACACCTTACCTGTAGAGAGAACAATAGCCTTCTCCAGTTGAACACTTGTTGTCGAGCCCGCTTGCGGAAAGCGAGACCTCGTGATCACAATGACGTCCATCCGAAATCTGCGTTATTAAAGTTTTTAAATACCTTATATCTCTGCAGTCCTAAGTCACATCGACTTGAAACTTCATATGCTTATTAGTTATGATCCATATATTCATGCTGTATCCCACTCATGCGGCCCCTGTGTCCAAGGTCAAGGTAAAATTACTTAGAAGTTTGCGTCTGAAATCTGCGTTAAAAGTTTTTAAATACCTAATATCTGTGCAGTCCTAAGTCACATTGACTTGAAACTTCATATGCTTATTAGTCATGATCCATATTGTAATATCTCTTGCTTTAGGACAATATAGAAATTAACACAGTTGGTTTTCTAATGGTGTTTATCCTATGAGAGCAAATCCTGGACTGCCGGACATGCAGTCAGTCTGGTGATATGGCACCTATAAGGCACCGCCTCTAACACGCCCCCAGTCCCTAATTACCGTATTTACCCTATGTATTGGGACACCCTTTATATTGGTACACCCCCGTTTTGGGGAGAAATAATTATTTTTTATGAAACAAGTTTTGGGACACATCACAATTTTAAAAAGAAATCAACAATTTCTGCACCTTAAGTATTGGGACATCTCTTTTTAGCTCATCTGAGCAAAGCTCATGTGAGCTATTGTTATGGCAAAGTGTCCGTCGTCCGTCCGTGAATTTTTTCAATCATCATCTTCTCCCGAACTGCTGAGCCGATATTGGTTAAACTTCACAGGGATGATATATGGGTGATGCCATTTCAGATTTGTTAAAATGGAGGTCATCGACAATCCAAGATGGCCGCCATGGAAAAGTAGGTAAAATTCTTAAAAAAATCTTCTTCTCGTGAACCGCCAGGCCGATTTCGACGATACTTGGTATGAATGATCGATAGTTGGCGCTGTTTCAGATTTGTTCATATGGTGGCCTGTGGGTCAAAAATGGGCGTCGCCCGAGGGGTCAAATAGGGGTCAAATTTTATTTTTAACCGAATATAGTCATATATCAAATCGAAGGTATTGACGAGACGATCACTCTGGAGAATTTTTTGTCTAAATCAGATGATTATGTCATACAAGATGGCCACCGATAGTTCAAAAGGTCATTCTTTTACTAAAGATTTCAAACATATTCTTCTTGTGAACCGATATTGGCCAAACTTAACTGTAATGGTCTGTGGGTGAAGCCTGTCCATTTTTGTTAAAATGGAGGTCATCACCAAATCCAAGATGTCCGCCGTTGAAAAGTAGGTCAAATTGTCAAAAAAAATCTTCTGCTCACAAACCTCCAGGCCGATTTCGACGAAACTTGGTGTGAATGATTGATATTTAACACAGTTTCAGATTTGTTCATATGGTGGCACCTGGGTCAAAAATGGGCGTGGCCCGAGGGGTCAACTAGGTGTCAAATTATATTTTTGACCGAATATGGTCATATAATATATCCAATCCAAGGTATTGACGAGACGATCACTCTGGAGCATGTTTTGCCAAAATCAGATGATTACGTCATCCAAGATGGCTGCCGACAGTTCAAAAGGTTGTTCTTTTACTAAAGATTTCAAAGGACTTCTTCTTGTGAACTGCTTGGCCGATATTGACCAAACTTAACTGAAATGGTTTGTTGGTGAAGCCTGTTCATTTTTGTCAAAATGGAGGTCATCACCAAATCCAAGATGTCCGCCGTTGAAAAGTAGGTCAAATTGTCAAAAATTCTTCTTCTCACAAACCGCCAGGCCGATTTCGACGAAACTTGGTGTGAATGATTGATATTTAACGCTGTTTCAGATTTGTTCATATGGTGGCACCTGGGTCAAAAATGGGCGTGGCCCGAGGGGTCAACTAGGGGTCAAATTATATTTTTGACCGAATATGGTCATATAATATATCCAATCCAAGGTATCGATGAGACGATCACTCTGGAGCATGTTTTGCCAAAATCAGATGATTACATCATCCAAGATGGCCGCCGACAGGTCAAAAGGTTGTTCTTTTACTAAAGATTTCAAAGGACTTCTTCTTGTGAACTGCTTGGCTGATATTGACCAAACTTAACTGAAATGGTTTGTTGGTGAAGCCTGTTCATTTTTGTCAAAATGGAGGTCATCACCAAATTCAAGATGTCCGCCGTTGAAAAGTAGGTCAAATTGTCCAAAAAAATTCTTCTCACAAACCGCCAGGCCAAAGAAACCGACGAAACTTCGTATGAATGATCGATAGTTAACGCTGATTCAGATTTGTTCATATGGTGGCACATTCGCAATATATGTTAGATCAGAAGGTACCAACAAATTCTGTGGAACATTTGAAGTTGTAAGTGAAGAGTCTTTGTGAAATCAAGATAACCACTATGGAGGCTTTTAGGTGAGCGATACAGGCCCATTTGGCCTCTTGTTTAATTTTTTTTTCCTTTTTTTTTTCAAATTCTTTTTCAATTTTTGTCTAGTAGCATAAGGTCGTAAGTGCTATATACCGACTATTATCATATAATAAAACAATTATTGACTAGTGAGCCATAGAATATAATCTGATATTCTATGGCTCACTTGTCAATAATTGTATAATATGTTAGGGCCAGTGAAAATTGCTTTCTGGCCCAGACTTGAGGTCAAGGCGGCGGGACAAGGCGAGACATTTGATTCCGCAGAATTCTTGTTATTTGTACTTGCCCAGCTGGGCGAGTGGAAAAATGGATTTTTTCAACCCCTGCCGCCGTTTTGTAACTTACGGCTGAAAGGAATTTCAAGACTTCTGATCTATTGAACGCGAACAGTCGTACTTGATAATTTTCGACCGGATAATACCCCACTACACAGAGAATTCTAGAGATTTAGATAGTGGACAAAGTTACTCGCCCTAGTGGACGGTAATTTCCACTCGTCCATTGAAGATAAGCACTCGCCAATGCACCCCTGAAGTGCGAATCAGATCTGATTCGCCACTCTGCATGGGAATGCTATGGGTAGCGATCCCAGCGATATCCACCATTTTGGATTTCCCTATCTGGTGATTCTAGCGTGTCTTGGATGGTCAATTATTGTTTGTATATACATGTACATGAAACGCCTTTCTAAACAATGTACAAAACAATTCAAATGCGCCCGGGTGTAATAATAATAGTACTTAGAAAGGTATAAAACTCCCATTCGCCACAATTGAAACAAAAAGCCACGTGATGTAGACATCTGGAACTCGCCTATACAACGCATTTCAGCGTGTCGAAACTGCTGCTTGGGGTGGGTTTTCGGCATAGATTTTACATTAACATAAATCTCAAAGATTTTGAGTGTAAACTGCACTAAAAACGCGTCTCACTAACCTAAATTCACTTTTTTAAAATCAAACCAGTTCACTTCACCTGCATTCTCAATGACCATTAGCCGCCATCTTTGAAAATATTTCTATCATGTGCATGTAGTGGTTTGGTTGGTTACTGGAGACTGATGTCATTTCCATTAGCCAACCAAATCGGTGCGTGTCACCGTACTGTCACGTGATTCGATATTTTTTATAGATGGCGGCTAACATTCATTTTTAATCAGGAAATGAATGTGTTTGATTTTAAAAAGGTTTTTCCGTCGTCCGAAATGTCGAAAACTTTGTACAAGCTTCGTCATCATGCTATAACTTTAATATTACTTTACAGATTGCTTCAATATTTGGACACTTGATACATGTAAGCATTTTGAACACGCTCATGCGCCATTCACATGACCTTGACCTTTTTTACCTTCAAATCTTTGCTGAAACATTGTGTATGATGCATTCTTTGTTTACTTTCTACTTCGTAGAGTGACCTAAGACTTTTGCTAGTACACACTTTATTAGGTGAATTTATGATGGACTATTTTTATGCCACCTGGTTTCGAAGAAACGGGTGGTATATAGTGTTTGGACCGTCCGTCCATCTGTCCGTCCGTCACTTTTCGGTTAACCAATTTGTCACAGTTTCTCAAATATGCTGCAGGTGGCATCCGCGTTCGACAAGACGCATTTCTTGTTTGGTACTTTGTTGGTCAATGACCAGTTAGCCAAATGTATAACTTGTGCTTTCAGAAAGTGAAGAAGCCAGCGACGACGCCAAAGATGTCCACAGGTGGCAAGGGCAAGAAAAAGAAGTTGGCGATCCACTACACGCTGGACTGCACTCATCCAGTGGAGGATGGCATTATGGACGTGGCCAACTTTGTAAGTACAGTGCAATGTCGCTGAACCCAACATCCAGAAACTGTGTTCGCTATCTATCCATCCACTTCAGCGAAGTTGCACAGTTTGTGTTCTTTGTAATCACAGACATTATCATCTGAGATCCATGTAAATGGTAATAAAGCACACAAACACTACTAATAAAGCACACAAACACTGATCAATTAAAGTAGTGCGATTTAATTTTGGTGTGCCTTTATCATTTACCTTGGTTAATAATATTGTCTCTTTTATGATTACAAACGACACTAACAAATACATATATTGGGAGTGTTCATGCATGAAGTGATGTCACACAGGTGTTTGTTCAGAAGTTCCACTAATAAATTGTACATGTACATATAGTCGCCACCCTGAGGCCCTGTCTTGTCTGTCTTGAGATTTGCATTCAAAGTTTTCTGCAAGGCAGATCGGCTTGAAACTTCATGTGCTTATTAGTCATCATCCACAGTTTCTTTTTGTGGCCCCTTTGCCCTAGGTGAAGGTGAAACAAATTGCATTATTAATGTATATGAGTGGTACATCTATCGGTGTTTTTTTTAACCAAAGAAACATATTAATAATGTTATAACTGGTGTGTTTTTATTAAAATTGACGTTCTCTTTCATTGAACTAAATGATAATATGCACTGATCATTCTGTAAGCCATTCGACAAATCTACATTGAAATTGCAATCTAACACATGTCGCCAACTAGGGTTACCTTCCCTAGTATAAGCTAGGGTTACCTTCCCTAGCTTGGGTTAGGGCCCCCTTCCCTAACTCTGGCTCGGCCTTTCTACGATGCAGGAAAAGTTTCTCAATGAGCGCATCAAGGTGGCCGGCAAGATGAACAACATGGGCACCAATGTCAGCCTTGAGAGGAACAAGAGCAAGATCCTCCTCAACGCAGATATCCCCTTCTCCAAGAGGTACGGCCATACAAACATAAATTGTCGCTCTCGCTGGAGAAATAGGGCGTATGGGTTTTGCCAAAAGTGTAGATCCAGATCAACCTGTGCATCGCATCCACAGTGTGATCAGGATCTGCACACAGGCATTCGGCGTGTTTCGACTTTCATCGGTATAACTATATATATATGAACAAGGCTTCTAACTTTGGTCGGACACGACCTCGTATCATAACAACTTCCGCGATTTTATTAACACTAATGTGAATATTTTGGCGGAAAGTGCACATTTATTTGAGAATTGTTGTTATCTTGCTAAAATAGCATAGTTGGAACATAATCATGCAAAGAATATCGAATTACAGCTGATTTTCCTATGTCTGACCTCGTATCTTAACAAATGAAATAATGTGTTTACGGCTCTAACGTCGATAGTGTAGTGGCAAATTCATATGATCATTTGACAATTATCGTTGTCCTGCAGAAATACATAGCAAATTACAATTTTAAACGTGTTATGATACGCGGTCGTGTTCTCTACCACAGTTAGAAGCCTTGTTCATATATCATTATACCGATGAAAGCCGAAACACGGGCTGAATATATTTTTCTCGATGTAAATATTCCGCACGGTTCTGATTTTGGTCAAATGTATTCGTAAGAAAATTTGTAATTTTTGTCGCGTCTGATTTAGCAGAAGCTGCGAGTATGTGTCCACAAATGTCGAAAAGTTTGTACAATCTTCTTCATAACGGTATTACTTTAATATTACTTGACGTATTGCTTCAATATTTGGGCATCTGCTACATGTTCATGTGAGCATTTGGAACACACTCGTGCTGCAATTAACACGATTTCACATTTTTGCGGAAAAACTTGGCCATTTTTTGCTTCAAAAAGTTTGTACAAGTTTCTTCATCATGATATAACTTTCTTATTACTTGACGGATTGCTTCAATATTTGGACATTTGATACATGTGAGCATTTGGAACACACTCGTACCATTAAAGGTATTAAAGGTACATGCCCTCTCAATAGGCACAAAATGTTCTTTATAGGAATTAAATAAGTGAACAATTGTGTCGCTATTCCACCAGGTCTAAAATATACGAGTGCCCAGAATACAGATAAAATCATTCAGTAATATTTATTTTACTGATACGGGCTATTTTCATATGCAAATGATGCATGCTATTTTTTAATTATTTATACTAATTAAATGTGTCGCCTGAAAAAATAATATTTTAGACAGATAGTATGATCATTGCACATCAAAAAATAAACAGAGAATAAATAGTAATGTCCGTTAACATTTTAAGGAAACTTGGTTATCACCCTTGATATTAAACAGTGGAAATTTCTGTTTGATATAAAATGTATAATAATACCAATTAATATGTGGTGTAATGGTGCATGAATGTTTATTTTGCCAGAAAATGTCTCATATGAATGTCTCTGATATAATGAAGAGTTTGTGCCCATTGAGTGGGCATGTACCTTTAACATGACCTACCTTTTTTGCATTTGTTTGGAAACACTTGGCTATTTTTAGCTCGCCTGCACTGAGCTTATGGCATACCCCCGGCGGCGTCGTCGGCGTCGTCGGCGTCCACAAACTTAACGTTGGGTAAATGTCTTAGAACTTCTGTTTCCTTTCATGGAACACCTTGTTATTTCATACATGCATTCCTCAGATGACCCTATATCATGTTGTAGCAAATCCATGACCCACCATGCAACCCTTACCCCAAGGTCAAGGTCACCAACTTAGCACATTCATAAACCTATTTTATTAAACCTATTTTATTAATCCTATTTTAGGGGAAGAGGCCAAGTGACTTTGGTGTGGTATGGACCTGGCACCAGGTCAGGTTCTAATTTCAGGGCTGAATATATTTGTTCTCGATGTAAATATTCCGTTCTGATTTTGGGATTTTCCCCCCAATGCAGCAGGTTAAAACGGGATCGAACCCGTTTGCCCGACCTTACATGACCATAGCTGTTGATAGGCCGTTAAACACTAATAAACAAACAAACACAAACTTAGCACATTCATACATGCATACCTCATGTGAATAGCTATCATGCTGTAGAAAATCACCAACTTAGTGCATTCATAAACTTAACATTGGGTTAAATTTTGTTTTCTATTTTCAGGGAGCGCATTGATATTTCATACATGCATTCATCTTAATATGCTATATCATGCTATAGCAAATCTACGACCCACCTTCCACCACTGACCCCAATGTCAAGGTCCACCGCACATCCCTTAACCAAAGGTCAAGTTATATAATATTCATGTTTTTATTGTTACCGCAATGTGTCTGTCGTCCGTCGTCGTCTGTGAACATTTCCAAACGTCTTCTCGGTAACCATTGGGCCTATAGTCACCAAACTTCATGGTCATGGTCCTTAGGTAGGGGGATTACAAAATTGTTTAAATAAAGTCATTACTTAATCCAAGATGGCCACCGTCTAAAAATAGCACAAATTCTTAAAAAATCTTCTCGAGAACCGCCAACCGGATTTCGACAAAACTTTGTAGGAATGATCGATGTACAATGCTCTTTCAAAGTTGTTAAAATGGTGACCCCGGGGTCAAAAATGGGTGTGGCCCGTGGTGTCAAATTTTATTTTTGACTGAATACGGTCATATCATATATTGAATCGAAGGTATCAACGAGGCGATCACTCTGGTGCATTTTTTGTGCAAGATGGCCGGCAAAATGTCAAAATGGCCATCGTCTAAAAATAGCATAAATTCTTAAAGCCCCTATACGGCTCAAGTTGCCGAATTTGGCCTTCTATTGGGTTTTCCCACAAATAAATCCAACAGGTTTCTATTTACACACACTTTGAAACTGTTTTCATTCATTTTGGTACAAAAATGAGTTTGTAGTCGATGAAAATATCAATATTTGTTGATAAACAAACAGCAGGTGCGTGTTTCAAAGCCCGATCGATTTTCTGATAGATGCTCGGGTCAACTCCTCAACTCCCCGATTCGCGGCCGATGAATTCCGATAGCCGGAGTTTATCGACTCGCTTCCGAGCCGAAGCCGTTTGGTTACGGAAATCTATTGACATTTAGCACCGAGTGGTACACAAAACAAGTTTTTGTTGTCTTCACATTGCGATTAAGATGTAAATCTCAAGACTTGAGATGTATCTATTAGGCAGTATATGTTAGTTTTGTGTACTAAATCAGTTGCCAAACATGTTTTTGTGTTTGAAAAAATCAGAAAATTGTAATACTGAGTGTTCAGAGCCTTTAAAAAATCTTCTCATGAACCGCTAGCCGGATTTCGACGAAACTTGGTAGGAATGATCGATGTACAATGCTCTTTCAAATTTGTTAAAATGGTGACCCAGGGGTAAAAAATGGGCGTGGCCCGTCGGGTCAAATTTTATTTTTGACCGAATATGCTCATCATATATGAAATTGAAGGTATCGATGAGGCGATTGCTCTGGTGCAATATTTGTCGGAATCTGATGATTATTATGTAATCCAAGATGGCCGCCATCTAAAAATGGCATGAATTCTTAAAAAATCTTATGCCGCTAGCCGGATTTCGACGAAACTTGGTAGGAATGATCGATGTACAAGGCTCTTTCAAAGTTGTTAAAATGGTGACCCCGGGGTCAAAAATGGGTGTGGCCCGTGGGGTCAAATTTTATTTTTGACCGAATATGCTGTCATATATCAAATCGAAGGTATCAATGAGGCGATCACTGGTGAATTTTTTGTCGAAATCGGATGGTTATGTCATCCAAGATGGCCGCCAAAAGGTCCATTTATTCGAGATTTTGAACGTCTTTTTCTCAGGAACCACATGGCCGATGCTGGCCAAACTTCATAGTAAGTTAAGATCCTTGTGTGAAGCATTTTCAGATTTGGTAAAATGAGTTCTCGCTTAATCCACGATGACCGCCATCTAAAAATAGCACAATTATTTTAAAACTAACTCTAATGTCACATTCTCCTCTGGTGTTCATGGAGTCAGGTGAGCGAATTAGGGCCATCATGGCCCTCTTGTTTATACAAATGTGCCAAGTTTGAGTGAAGGCTGCTAACAGGCGAGCTTCGTTGTCATCTGACAACTCTTGTTTTGTTATTGATGAAAGAGTATGAACATTTAAATATTTTTTGCATTTAATGTGTTTAATGGTCAAACGTTTGTCAGTAGCAAAACGTGAGACGGACAGTAAATGGGTTAAACAAATCTGTGTTGCTGGTAGCGGGGCGTAAATTAACCTTACCTGTTAAATAGATAACATTACTTGTGTGTTGCAGGTACCTGAAGTACCTGACAAAGAAGTACCTGAAGAAGAACAACCTGCGAGACTGGCTGCGCGTCGTGGCCGCCGCCAAGGACACGTACGAGCTGCGCTACTTCCAGATCAACAACGAGGAGGACGAGGAGGAGGACGGTGACGAGTGATCTCCCTCCCACTCTCAACACTCGCTCTCTATTTATGTACTGATGCATTAAACGTGTTGACAAGATCGTTGTTGTGTTTCTTGATTAACCCTTCCTACGCTGTTGACTAAAAATTGCCGTCTGCTGTTTTTCATTTTTGCTTTAATTCTTGACAAAAAACTGGTTTTGACAGCACAGGAGAATCGTCTCCACTGGAGATGATTCTCATGTGCTGTCAAAACCAGATTTTTGTCGAGAAATATTGAAAATAAAACGTTTCCAGCAGACGACAACATTTAATTCAGCGTAGTAAGGGTTAAAGTCCATATTTGAATTGTGACGTATGGGTTTTTAAAGGCCATAGACAATTAATTGTATCCCCCGGACACCCTTTGGAATATTTTCATGAAACTTCACACATGCATAGACCAGGACCCGAAGGTGTCGCGCACAAGAATGACAACTCTTGCATAGCTAATTTTTGAGTTATCCCTTTTTTTGTTCAGCGCACTGATTTCGTGTCCGGAGCATATCTCGACCACCCTTTGGAATATTTTCATGAAACTTCACCCATGCATAGACCACGACCCGAAGGTGTGTCGCGCACAAGAATGACAACTCTTGCATAGCTAATTTTTTAGTTATCTCCTTTTTTTTGTTTCGCGCACTGATTGACCATAACTCGACCACCCTTTGGAATATTTTTATGAAACTTCACACATTCAATTAGGCCACGAACCGAAGGTGTTGTGCACAAGAATGACAACTCTTGCATAGGTAATTTTTGAGTTATCTCCCTTTTTTGTTTTCGCGCACTAATTTCCTGTCCAGAGCAGAACTCCACCACCCTTTGGAATATTTTCATGAAACTTCACACATGCATAGACCACGACCCGGAGGTGTGTCGCGCACAAGAATGACAACTCTTGCGTAGCTAATTTTTTAGTTGTCTCCCTTTTTTGTTTTGCGCCCTCTACGAACTGGACAATAATGCATGAAGACCCGTTTTCTCGTCTGCTCTGTACACCTTTTCTGTGTGCTCTGTACACCTTACCTGTAGAGAGAACAATAGAGACTGGGAGAACCATTCACCTGTGCATGTGCTAGCATGTTCAAATGTCCAGTCTTGACCACTCTGACCACAGGTAATTTATACAGGTAAATTACTACATTGGATATTACATTTCCGTAAACTGTGTTGAAAATATTGTGGCATTATGTGGACCTGTGCAGATATATGTAGATAAATATAGGACCATTAAAAAAAAATCTGGGCTCCAGTAGCAAGCATTATTATTTTTAATTTTTAAACTTTTTTTTTCCATTCAAATTCTTTTTCAATTTTTGTCTAGTAGCATAAGGTCGTAAGTGCTATATACAGACTATTCACCTGTGCATGTGCTAGCATGTGCAACTGACCACTGACCACTTACAGGTAATTTATACAGGTGAATGATTATATTACATTTCCGTAAACTGTGTTGAAAATATTGTGGCAATATGTGGACCTGTGCATATATGATATGTAGATAAATATAGGACTATTAAAAAACATTCTGGGCTCTAGTAGGGAGCATTATTTTTTTTAAATTTAATATTTTTTTTTACATTCTTTTTAACTGACCACTAACTTATTACAGGTACATTATTACATTTCCGTAAACTGTGTTGACAATATTGTGGCAGCATGTGGACCTGTGCAGATATATGTAGATAAATATAGAGGACTATTAACAAAAATTCTGGGCTCTAGTAGCGAGCATTATTATTTTATTTTTTTTGTATATTACATTTCCGTAAACGGTGTTGAAAATATTGTGGCATTATGTGGACCTGTGCAGATATATGTAGATAAATATAGGACTATTAAAAAAAATTCTGGGCTCCAGTAGCAAGCATTATTTTTAAACTTTTTTTTTCAAATTCTTTTTCAATTTTTAGCCAGGTTTTTTGAAGAAAAAAATCCAGGCTATTGGATTGGCGAAGGGCGGGCGGGCGGCGTCCACAATCAATGTTAAGTTTTCGTGTTTGAGTCCATTTCTTTGGTACTGTACCACCTAGGACCACCAAACTTTCACAGCTTCATAATCAAGGGGTGCCCACCACATATCACTATCCAACATACTACTTTTTTTTTAACTTGACCCATTTTTTCCGCGCAGTCGACTTAGCCATTTTCAATGTTAAGTTTTCGCGTTTACAATGTTAAGTTTTCGTGTTTAAATCCATTTCTTTGCTACTGTACCACCTAGGACCACCAAACTTTCACAGCTTCATAACCAAGGGGTGCCTACCACATACAACTATACAACATGTGACCATTTTTTTACCTTCACCTATTATTTCTACGTAATTGACTTAGCCATTTTCAACGTTAACTTTTTAACGTACGTCTGGTTAAATTTTTTGGTTAAAACTTGTTCGTTATACTATATCTCTGCAACTGCTTCGCCCATTACCTTGAAACTTCACATGGGTGTTTATCATCGTCCATATTTTCATTCTACCCCCCAACCGTGCGGCCCCTGTGATCAATGTCAAGGTCAAATTACTTGGAATTTATTTGTTAAAGTTTTTTCGTGTACTATATCTCTGCAACTGCTTCACATGGGTGTTTATCATCATTGTCGCACCCGCTTGCGGAAAGCGCGATATCGTCGGCCTTTTGGCATACGTCCGTCCGTACGTCCGAGTGTCCGGTTAAAGTTTTTTCGTTAAAGTTTTTCCATCTACTATATCTATTTTTTTAATGTCCATGCCTCGCCCCAAGGCGCGACATGCAGGCCACGGCCATCTAGTCTACACAAAGTGGGTATAATTATGTTATCCAAGTGTCCATGCTTGGAAAAAACCTGGCCTTCGTGGCTTTGCCTCGTTTCTTGTTGTCTAGTAGCATAAGGTCGTAAGTGCTATATACAGACTATTATCATATAATAAAACAATTATTGACTAGTGAGCCATAGAATATAATCTGATATTCTATGGCTCGCTAGTCAATAATTGTTTAATATGTTCGGGCCAGTGAAAATTGCTTTCAGGCCCAGGCTCGAGGTCAAGGCGGGACAAGGCGAGGCATTTAATTCCACGGAATTCTTGTTTACTTATCTCCCTTTGTTGTTTCGTGCTCTGATTTTGTATCCAGAGCATAACTCGAACGCCCTTTGGAATATTTGTATGCCCCACCACGATAGTGGAGGGGGCATTTAGTGTTACCCTTGTCCGTCCGTCCGTCCGTCCGCACACACGATTGGGTACTTGTTGGGTACTCTTGTTGGGTATTTTTATAGAGTAAAAACCCAACAAGTATTCATTCGTAGGAACGTGCGTCCCGTCATCCCGTCCGTCCGTCACAAAACTTTAACACTCGGGTAATTGTCTCATAATTTCTTCACCCTTCGACCGATCTCCTTCATATTTCATATACACATTGCTCTAATGGTCCTCTACCGCCCTGTGCAAAATCCACGTTCGTCCTGCCCCCGCCAAGTCCAGGGTTAAGATCACATACTTAGTGCTTCAAAAACTTTAACGCTCCGGTAAATATCTTATAATTTCTGTTTTCTTTCACGGATCAGCTTCATATTTCATATATGCATTGCTCTAATGGTCCTCTACCGCCCTGTGCCAAATGGACGTTCGTCATGCCTCCGCCAAGCCCAGGGTCAAGGTCACATACTTGGTGCTTCAAAAACTTTAACGCTCGGGTAAAAGAAAATTTTGACTTGGAATTTGGCCTCATTTATTATCAAAGCGATATGTGGGACATCCGTGTTCTATGAACACATTTTCTAGTTTATTAAACTTCACACATGCATAGAAGACGACCCAAAGGTGTGTCGCACGTAATAATGACAACTCTTGCGTCGTTAATTTCTTAGTTATCTCCCTTTGTTGTTTCGTGCACTGATTTCGTGTCCGGAGCATAACTCGAACACCCTTTGGAATATTTTCATGAAACTTCACACATGCATAGACCACGACCCTAAATGTGTGTCGCGCAAGAATGACAACTCTTGCATCACTAATTTTTTAGTTATCTCCCTTTGTTTTTCCGTCAAGTGCTGATTTTGTCTCCGGAGCATAACTCGAACACCCTTTTTTCAAACTACTTGTGTATCTGGGGAGGGGATACACATGCGCTTGTCGACAAGCGTCCATTTCTAGTTACATGTAGTACATTCTCATCTACATGTTTGAAGAAGTAAAATCAGTGTATGTGTATTAAAAACGTAAATGGATAAAAGCAACACTAATTTCTATCACATATTGTGTACTATAGTTCTTGAAAATATTTATAAAAAAAAAGTTAAAATTAATAATGTCTGACCATTTATTATTGCTTTGGGTGACAATGTTCAAGATAAATTTTCTCTGGCCCAGCGTGTTCTCGTGTGGGTTTTAACGTATATGTACTTTACAGCTGTCCCGATGTTACAAAGGTCGGAGTTGACCAGACCTTTGATTTCATCATTGGTAACTTTCAGATCTTGTGAACTCCACATTGTTTGTATGAGAAGGCAGTCTTGATGAATAAATGGCATTTCATCCCTTGAAGTTCAGCACGAGCACTTCAATATTGAGTGGGAGACAAAGTTCAGTCGATTAACTTCTACACATAAAATGGCTTGCCTGCCCAGTGTGCTGCAGGCAGATAGCTACAACGTTGTCAGATGTGCCACGGTGGGAATTCCAGGGGTATCTATGTGTATCGTGTATCGTAGCGGGTATATATACCATGTGAAGGGTATCCATGGTGATTTAACATCGGGATTCATCCTTGCTGAAATCGCGACCTGGCCTGGTTTAGTTGCAGATGTTGTGATATGAGAGTTGAATTTGTTTATACATGTACCCCTTATATGAGTAATATGAGTATTCGTAATCGCATTTCATTTAGGGGAAGGGGTCGAGTGACTGGTGTGGACCTACGACACAAAAAAAATGCCGATTAAAAAAATCCCATTACCCCACCAACTTGGTCTCGTACAGTACCATATTTTATTTATAAAGGTGAGTATAAATATGGCTATTATAGAAAGAGCCCTCTCTCTTCCGGCTCGCACAAACACAATAAACATCGATTACATGTATGACTTCTGTCTCTGGCAATCGATAAAGGTATTAGGTGTGCGAATATATTCACTTCAAATCGCTGTTTCCAGCATTTATTCAGTTATTCGCATTTTGTATACCCCATCCAAAGCGAAATTTGCGAGTACGAAAGAATCTCGCACAGAATCGGAGGCCGTCCGGTGTGAATTATCGGTCATATTTGACCAATAACTAACTGATCGCCAGCTCAAACTAAAGTCGTGCACCATGAGCATGTACATTAGCAACTCCAACCATACACAGTTCGTCCAATTGTGATCGTTCACCGATCTAAAAAACACATTTTTTCTACTTTCATTCATGATTCGCGTACTATCAGATTATGTCTTCCGGAATCCCGAAATAGGTTGAATGACGTCATCACAGTTTAGATTTAGCCAATCAGAGATGTTCTTTACATAGACGCTTCCGGTTGTATTATGGAAGATGGTGCATTGACCCGGTTCCAGATAATGAACGAAATTAGACAAAAAAGTGTTTTTTTAGATCGGTGAACGATCAGAATTGGACGAACGTTGTATGGTTGGAGTTTCTAATGTATATGGTCCTGGTGCACGTCATTAGTTTGAGCTGGCGATCAGCTATCGGCCAAATATGACCGATAATCCACGCCGGACGGCCTCCGATTCTGTGTGAGATTTTTTCGTACACGCAACTTTCGCTTTGGATGGGGTAATCAAAACGCGAATAACTCGATAAATGCTTGAAACAGCGATTTGAAGTGAGTATATTCACACACCTAATACATTTATCGATTGCCAGAGACATATTTCATACATTTAATCGATATTTATTGTGTTTGTGCGAATCGGAAAAGAGAGGGCTCTTTCTATAATAGCCATATTCTTACCCACCTTTCTATAAATAGAAGATGGTAATGTACGAGACCAAGTGGGTGGGGTAATGTGATTTTTTTAATAGGCATTTTGTTGGTGTAGGTCCGAGTCTTCCATCTGTGGTGTGGTATGGACCTGTCGCCAGGTCGGGTTATTCTAATTTCGGCCCTGAATATAAATTTCCATGTAAATATTCTGTTTGTTTCTCAAAATTGGAATATTTACATAATACATTTATATATATTCAGGACTGAAAGTAGAATAATCTGGCCTGGTGCCAGGTCGGTCTATACCACACCAAAGCCACTCGAGTGATCCCCACCCCCAATGCAGCAGGTTGAATGCGGGATCCTACTCGTTGATGTGTCGTTAAACACCATTAAACAAACCTGCGTTAGTAACGCCTTTCATTTTTCAATTACTTTACCGCTTTACCGATCTTGATATATTTGGCCGCAATGTGTGTTTAGGGATGTTGCTTTTTTTTTGCATACGACCCACATCGACTGCCCAAAGTCACTGAGGACTTGTGTTCACCTAGTTTGCAAGGCAAAACTGCTAGTTTTTTTTTATCTTTTTGTTATCGAGGCTGCCAGTGAGGGGATAAACTTCGTTTAACGATGTCATTTCTTGTTTTGAATGCAACTAACTTTATTTGTCGTGTACAACTAGTTGGTGTATCGCGAAACAATACAATCACATGTTTAGACATAACCTCACCTCGTATCCATGTGTATAGCACCCACAGTTAATCATCGAGTGTAATCAGTTCCAAGGCAGAACAAAATACATTGACATTTGAATGGGACGTTGCGTTGTATCCGACCAGAGCCGCCGGTCGAACTGGGCAGTCTGCTCAAGTCGGCACTGGTCACTAGTCGGGCAATCTAACCATGATATTTATTGCTTTAAATTGGCATTGACTGGAAGACGTATATAAACAATTATAAAGCACTATAAAGGTAATAAATAATGCAATGAGACCGCTTCAGCTTGATGGCCGTAACCAGAGGTAAAAACCAGACCAGGCGAACCAAGTCCCGATATGGGGGTCGGGGAGCGATGGTCTCGTACTGGTTACGGTACTGTCGCTGTATATACAGGGTGGCCCAAAAATAAATTGGACTATTTTTTTTTTATATAGAACTTGTATCTCGATATAGAATCTGTCAATATTCACAAATTTGACCTACATATTGGCTATTACATTTGGCGTATGCACTTTATATTTACTTTATCGAAACTACACGCATACCGTTGCCATGGCGATTTTGACATCACGACCATTTGTACCTAACGCTATAAAACTGCTGTAAAATAGTACTAAACCACTTTCCTGCTGCAAAATTGCATTTAGTACATTAAAACCATCATCTAGTAATAAAATGTAAATGCATGCATTCACCGTTTACATTACTAATTACGTCCAATGCTCGTATCAAAAAGGGGCTTTGACGAAAGCATTTCATGATCCAGACGCTGTTCAGAACAAAACAATCGCGACAGAACTTTGAAGATTTTCATTTTGAAATTGGCACTCACAGTTTTTTTGCTAGCGCCTTGAATTTTAACTAGCATTATTCAGAAACCACTCGCATTTTGCGAGTGCCAAATTCTAGCCATGATTAGGCATAAAATGCCGCAACTTTGTCTCAATTTTGCTAAAATACGAATTGCTGACATCCGCGTCACTTTGAATGTTCAGTTACCCAGTCTTGCGCGTGTAGGATGTTTTCTGGTGACAGTTATCAACTTATCAGCGTAATATTTGCTTTTAATGGCATTGGACATGTGCCTAACATGTATTTATGAATTTAATATATCATTTATTCGTTCGCTGCAATGGAAATTCCAGAGTATGACCTAGTGACGCCACAATCATAATGGCGTCAAATTGTGTGCATGAGCAGTACGTAATGTATATCCTTCAAATAGCACAGACATCCCCCAATATGTATGCCAAAATTTATTAAGATTCGAACAATATGTCGAAAGATATATGGGTTACAAAAAGTATCCAAGTGTTTTTTGGTCACCCTGTACAGCTTCACTGTATGACGTGCTTTTGCAATACAAAATCTAACATTTGTGTTGATTAACATGATGGTTATTAACCCTTTGAACCCGAAAGCCCGCTATAGCGGTTTATGCAAACAGTGCAGATCCTGATGAGACGGCTCGTTACGAGCCGGCTCATCTGGATTTGCACTTTTTGCAAGTAATTTTCATATTTCTTAGAACAAAACCACCCCCTTTTCATAAATGGACGAATCTGAAAATCATTTTGTGACCACTGGATTGGTCGGAACATTAGCATATCACAGTCCATTCCAGTTCCTTAGGGTTGAAAGGGTTAATATTGAGGACAGATTTCATGAGAAACTACATAGCCTCTATTGTTATAAAATCAGTTGATGAATATATTAAATCGTCACTGATGCAATGTTCTCTATATACGGTAACTAATGAATAACACGTATTGGTCCACTGTACGATTGAGTATATATGGCTGTGACTTGAGAAGTGGGGCTTATGGGTTTTGTGACCAGTGTAGATCCAGGTCAACCTGTGCACACGCACCATCCGATCATGATCTGCACTTATCAATGAAATACCATGCTTTTAACGAGCAATAGTATACATTTGTCTCGTGGCCATCCACTTCAGGGAACAGTCAAAACTTTCCCAGGATGTGCTGTTGACGATCCGAGGCCGAAGTCGGATGGGAAAGTGCTGATGACGACTCGAGGCCGAGGGCAATAGTGCATCGGGTAGTCGACCGCGCCCAGGAGAAACATGTTTTGACTGTTCCCCGAATGACCATGCAATAACTGTTTTATTACCTTACTTTTTATTACCTTATTCGACCAGTAATATACAGTACGTGATGAAATGAACGTTAATTTGGGCTTGGATACATCGACAGACCTATATGTATTGCGTTGAATCTTATGACATTATCTTTGACACAAATCACGACGTCGTGACTTTTAGGGGTGAAAATAGTTTTGACTATTGCCCAGGCACATGCAACTATTTCCCAGACACGCCGAAATCCAGGGAATTCGTCAAAACTATGCAACTTATATAGGGAGTTAGGTAATAACGATCGATATCAGGCTACAGGAGTGTGCTATTTAATAAGGAGCTACACTAGTCACAAATCCTATAAGCCCCATTTCTCCAGTCACTCGTACATGTTCTACACTGCCATACATGCCCTAATGGCATTTTCTAAATGTGCTACTGGCTGAGAAAAGTTGCGATTTTTGTTCCGCCCACAAATCGCAACATTAACACCACTGTTTTTATAGCATACCGATACTGTGGACGAAATATTTTGTGTACGATTGTTTTCTAACGTTACTTCAATGTGGCCAGACGTTTTGATATTGAAGCTGTTTGCGATTAGACCTCCTATACGTCTGCTGGTTGAGAAACTAATCGCTGTGCGGATTGCAGTTAGCCTGCTAACAACGTAGGCCAAAGGTCAGACTGCGCAATGAATGCGCAGTCTGACCTTGGGCTACGCTGTTGTACGCAAATGTAGGAACGTTTCTTTTCTCCACAAGCGGCACAAATATCGACCTTGGACACATAAATGCTGGGAAATGTATATCCGGGCGCAATATAATGCCCACACTGGATGCCAGCTAAAGACCGACGTAGTTGCCGCCAATGGCTACCCGTGGGCCGCCGTCAATGCCGGACATCATACCCATACCGCCGCCGCTCCCCACTATGTAGCCCGCCGCTGCTCCTGCAATGTCCAGGTCATCACTTACAGGTTGTATACGACTAGTGTACAGTACAACTCGAGTTTGCGTGCGCAATTGTTTTGTGACGTTACTCCATTGCGGCCAAACGTTTTGATATTGAAACACTTTGTGCGCAATTGTTTTCTAACGTTATTTAATTGCGCCCAAACGTCTGATATCGAAACGTTTTGTGCACAATTGTTTTCTAACGTTACTACATTGCTGCCAAACTTGTTAATATCGAACCTATGTACGCAATTGTTTTCTAACTATACTTCGTTGTGGCCAAACGTTTTGATATCGAAACCGTTTGTGCACAATTGTTTTCAAACGACACTTCATTACGGCCAAACGTTCTAATATCGAAACTTGCGTGCGATGTTTTCTAACGTTACTTTGTTTTTTAACGTTACTTCATTGCGGCCAAACGTTTGATTTGTTTTCTAACGTACGTACGTCAAATGCTAAACGTTTTTATATTAAAACCTTGTGCGCACAAAGCAGTTTGGTAACGTAAATTCATTGCATGAAAAGGGTCCTGATATAAACACTTTTGGCCCGTAATGCAGTTTAATGTAACGTACGCAGTCGGTATTTTGTGCGTGCTATAAAATGAGAGTGTGTACAAGAACGGTGACGGTTTAAAAACTGTGTGCACAATATTTCTACCACCATTGTTTGGTGCGCAAACCAAGAGTTTTTTTGTTGCAAACAAAATAATTAGTACTTGTGTATTTTGCGTGCAATTAAATTGGAATATTATGCTTCTCTTGCACACACATGCTAAGCCAAGTCATAGAGCCGCATGAAGAAAATATCGAGAATGTAATGCATGTTAGCGTATAGCATATGCTTGCAAACACCTGCATATTATTTAAAATAATAGCACCCGGACGAACAACGAGGCTGGAATAAATGACTTGTCACAGTTGTCCGCCTGTACGTTATACATTTCGGATGATCTCGTACAAGTGGACGAAACGTGTTCTGAATAGTCAATGAATACAAACCGGTCATAAATCCGTCGGTTCCCGCCGGCCCGCCAATAAATCCCACACCAGCCGACGGCGGTAGTGCTAGAGCTGAAACAAATACAGTCGAATCTCTTAACCGTGCACTCGGACAACCTTGGTGAGTTTACTTTTCATGGGAATCATCGTTGTTTATCTCTAATGATACTGTATATTCATCGCGTGATACTGTATAAACACAACGTGTGTTTTTGTGTGTTTGTATGAATGAATGAACAGTGGCAACCACTCTAAACCGGACACCTGGGGACTACTAGGCTGTCCCGTTTAGAAAGGTTGCACTGGACGTCTACAGACGATCGACTTGGTGATATGATTGTATAATACAGTGTTTCAGACATGTAGAAACAGAACAAATGCGTCTACAATATGACTACATTTTTTCCACATGTCTACAACTGTAGATTATCTCATCATCTCACCAATTTGGCCGCTTGTTGATGTCGTTTGGTTTAAACGGGTGTAATTGCCCAGCAGTCTGATCGTTTTCGAATACCAAGATCATACTTGTTGTTGTTGTTTGCTTATATTTAAGGGTGGGAATTGGCTCTTAAGACCTTCCATACATGGCATCATACTTGTGAGAAATAATCCATTTATAGACAGCAAGGGGCCGTTTCACTAAACTTCGTAGGACTAAAATGTTCGCAGGTGCACACTTTTGATAGTCTGTAAATTTCACATTAATGATATTTTCTTGTAAACGATTATTGGATTTACATTTATGGAGCATAGGCTGCACATGCAGACTATGATCAAAAATGTAAATCCATCAATTGAAATTTCCAGACGATCCTAAATTTGCACTTACGAACATTTTAGTCGTACGAAGTTTAGTGAAACGGCACCAGGGCCATAGACACTGAACGGACGTTCCTAACTATTGATACATATGTGGCTAATCTTTTGTTCTTTTTACTCACATAATAGTAAAAAAAATAGCAACATAAGATCACTGATTGAATAGAATATTACATAACCTATTGTTCTCCTAGTCACATATGTAATTTATTGTATATAAATTTCAGCTCGAAAATACCCTACTACTGGGGGCCGTTTCACTAAACTTTGTATGACTCAAATGTTCGTAAGTGCAAATTTATGATCGTCTGGAAATTTCAATTGACGGATTTACATTTATTGAGCATATGCTGCCTATGCTCAATACATTTAAATCCAATAATTGTTTACAAGAAAACATTGCTAATGTGATATTTACAGATTTTCAATATTTTGCACTTACGAACATTTTAGTCGTACGAAGTTTAGTGAAACGGGCCCCTGGTCTCCAGTCAAGCGTGCTCAACGAATTATCGTCCTATAAACATGATAAACTGATACGAATTATTACCCATGTATAGCGATTGTCACGATACATGCACAGCGGAAGTCATTGCATCAATGACCTTCTAATGCATACCTACAATTGGACAATGTACGTAAAGTTTCATGAGGATTCTTCGTTTTAGTAATGACCCATTTAAATCTACATGCTTTTCTCAAGGTCGCCACACACACAACACTCACACAACACACGAATAATTGAATATTGCATAACCTATTGTCCTCCTAGTCACATATGTATCCACATTTCAGCTCGGACATACTAAGCTGTCCAGTAGCTGTGTGCTAGAAAATACGTTTGCACAAACGTGTGCTGTCGGGCCGTTTCACTAAACTTTGTAAGACTAAAATGTTCGAAAGTGCAAAATTATGATAGTCTGTACATTTCACATTAATATTGTTTTCTTGTAAATAATTATTGGATTTACATTTATTGATCATAGGCTGCAGCAGCCTATGTTCAATAAATGTAAATCCATAAATTGAAATTTACAGACGATCTTAGATTTGCACTTACGAACATTTTAGTCGTAAGAAGTTTAGTGAAACGGGCCCCAGGTGTATGTACATTATAAAGCTTATTTAGAACTAGCAGCCATAACGGAGCTATAATACCCAAATGATTTTCACAGTCCATTAACATGTCCGGGACAACTAATTACTTGTCACTGTACAGGCGCGGATACAGGGGTGAGGGGGGGGGGGGGGGGGGGGGGGGGGGGGGTCCAGGGGGTCCGGACCCCCCCACCTGCCCCCGGCAAAAAAAAAGAGAAGAAAATCTACAATACTCGAATAGTTGGATGACTTTTTTCGTGGGGAGGACCCCCACATCCCCCGACTTTACGATGCGCATTGCGCTTCGCGCTCGCGGAGGTCGGCGACGCGATTTGTAATTACAGACCCCCCCCCCCCCTGCAATTATTTCTGTATCCGCGCCTGCTGTATCTTGATGGCTTACGCATTGTGTTCTGTGGCTGGTTTATATAGTCCGGGTTCCTTGGGTATTGATTGGCTGCGCACCTCGGCTGAACAGCATCTGAAACATAATTATTACATGATACAGTTTGACGGAGTGATTTCTTGATTGAATGTTTGACGGCGGTGTAACATGGTTTATTATTACATTAACGGCGGTGTAACATGGTTTATTATTACATTACCATGTTTGTTTGTGTATTCATTTGCTGTGCAACTTGTTTGAATTGTATCTAAGCCGTTTACCGCTAAATATCCAACATTGTATTGTCCATATGTTAATTGTTGGACTATTAAAACATGCTGTTTTTTTTAGACTTCAAAGTTGAAACCATACTGACAAATGCTGCAGACCCTGATGAGACGGCTCGTGACGAGCCGGCTCATCTGGATCTACAGTGTTTACATGTATGTTGATCTGTCGGGCTTTAACATAATTGGTTCACTCTCGATCTGATCAAGACTGATATTGGGTAGTTTAGGAGTAATTGCTAGTACATGCGTAGTACACCTAACAGTGGTGATTGCAGATCAAAGGATCAACGTTCGCTTCAAAACCAGCAAATATTCGAGAGAAAAATAGAAATGAAACACAGAATACAAAAAGTTGATTTTCAAACCTTTGACCTGAATGAATCTCTCGTCACATAAGTACTGAATACATACGTGTATATTATACACATCATGCACTTGAAACTGTCAGTGGATAACATGTACGCACCTTTGCACAAAGGTTTCCATTTGTAAAGGTTCGTGCTGACAGGTTATGAATATTTAGGGAGGGGCATACCCGGGAAATTATAAGAAAAATCCCCAGATACCTGAATTAGACTGCCAAATATCGCGCAGATGGTGATATTAGACGTCCGTCCATACGTCGTTATCTCTATAGGAAAATACTGTCCCTGCCACTCAGTACTTAGAGAGAAATTTAATTAAGATTTCGACAGTCAATTTTTAACTTGTCCAACCCACAAACGGTTTGCCTGCACCACCACCCCTCGCACATGTAATACATTGATTAAACTACCAGAGAGAGAGAGAGAGAGAGAGAGAGAGAGAGAGAGAGAGAGAGTTGTTCAACCCACAAACGGTTTGCCTGCACCACCACCCCTCGCACATGCAATACATTGATTAAACTACACAGAGAGAGAGAGAGAGAAGAGAGAGAAGAGAGAGAGAGAGAGAGCAAACACAACTCACCCTTGGTCTTCGTCTTTGCACAACAGCATCCCATACCGATAGCGTTAGAATAAATGACGCCACACTAATACATTATTCATTAGGTCAAATTAATAAATAGTGGTATTGGTCTACGAAAATCCGACATCAGATACGCATAATTGGTCTGATATTCAGATAGTGGATAGTTCACATTAACACAAATATATGTGGTTTATTCAATATATCCGCTTATTCACACGAGTTGTCACCGCTATCATGGCTACACCAGTGTGTACGGAATTACAGATTACAGTTGTGTGAATAGCTTGGTTTCGATCAGTGTACGACCATTAGTCGGCAGTGACTAACGATAGCACGTTTCCAGCATTGTAAATCATATCTAGATTACACGGAAATGTCAAATGTACACATTCCATAACAAACATGGAGGATTTGTTTTGGTTTGTATACTCTTACTGACTTCATGAAGAAGAGTTTGTTTACATTTTAAGCGTGCGGAGAGTTATATCCCTTCAACAACTTGAACGCAGGGTTGTATGGATTCACGAGATTTAAGGACAACTAACCCGAATTAATGTTCTGTCTGTAACGCAGCGCGACTTACGCGACTTTCACCCTGCGTTACAGACAGAACATTCGGGGTAAATGACTACAGGCATTTCAGAAAAGCTAATACTTGGAACATCGTGATACCGTTTTCAATCGTAAATGAGTGACAGCTGATCACGATCTGCACATCGTATAACCTTGGTGATAAATGGCGTATTGAATTTACGACTAATGTGGCCGCAGTTTTAAACATGGGAATGGACATCCACGCAATCTGATCAGGGCATACCAGTCGCGGATCCAGAATTAGCCGAGGGGGGTTGGGGAGTCGAAATTCGAATGACAAATGTTCAGTACATACTGCTCCTTTATGGAACGCCAAATCTACATAAACTCAAATATATATTGCTAGTAACAAATATTTGGAGCTAGCATTAAATATTTGGAGAGGTCTCGAAATCAATTAATGATATCTCGAAATCAATTAATGATATCTCGAAATCATTTAGAGAGCTCTCGAAATAATTTGGAGCGAGCAATATAACATTTGATTTGGAGAGCTCTCTAAATCATTTGGAGCTATCTCTAAATCATTTGGAGAGCTCTCGAAATCATTTGGAGAGCTCTCGAAATCAATTAATGATATCTCGAAATCATTTAGAGAGCTCTCGAAATCAATTAATGATATCTCGAAATCATTTGGAGAGCTCTCGAAATCAATTAATGATATCTCGAAATCATTTAGAGAGCTCTCGAAATCATTTGTAGCGAGCATTTCATAACTTGATTTCGAGAGCTCTCCAAATCAAAGCTATATAATGCTCGCTACAAATGATTTCGAGAGCTCTCTAAATGATTTCGAGATATCATTAATTGATTTCGAGAGCTCTCCAAATGATTTCGAGAGCTCTCCAAATCATTTAGAGATAGCTCCAAATGATTTAGAGAGCTCTCCAAATCAAGTTATATAATGCTAGCTACAAATGATTTCGAGAGCTCTCTAAATGATTTCGAGATATCATTAATTGATTTCGAGAGCTCTCCAAATGATTTCGAGAGCTCTCCAAATGATTTAGAGATAGCTCCAAATGATTTAGAGAGCTCTCCAAATCAAAGTTATATAATGCTCGCTACAAATGATTTCGAGAGCTCTTTAAATGATTTCGAGATATCATTAATTGATTTCGATAGCTCTTCAAATGATTTCGAGAGCTCTCCAAATCTTTATTGCTAGCTCCAAATATTTGTTGCTAGCAATATATATTTGAGTTTATGTAAATTTGGCGTTCCATACAAATCAAATGTTATATAATGCTCGCGCCAAATGATTTCGAGAGCTCTCCAAATGATTTCGAGATATCATTAATTGATTTCGAGAGCTCTCCAAATGATTTCGAGAGCTCTCCAAATATTTATTGCTAGCTCCAAATATTTGTTGCTAGCAATATATATTTGAGTTTATGTAGATTTGGCGTTCCATACTCCTTTGATCATAAAGCACATAGTGGTAATATATATATTCTGAATGCAGGCGCGGATACAGAAGTAATTGCAGAGGGGGGGGGGGGGGGGGGGGGGGTGTCTGTACAAATACAAGTCGGCGTAACCGTCCTCTGCGAGCGCGAAGCGCGATGCGCATCGTAAAGTCGGGTCCCCAGGAAATTGTTAAATGCCAGATCGCCGCAGATGCGATTTCCTGACATCTAGGCCACGAAAAAGTCATCCAACTATTCGAGTATTGTAGATTTTCTTTTTTGTATTTGCCGTAAAGGGGTGGGGGGGGGGGGAATGGCAAGTAATTTTCATATTTGTAAGAGCAAAAACACCCCCTTCCATAAATGGACTAGGCTGAAAATCATTTTGTGACGGTTGGATTGGTTGCAAAATTAACATATCAACATCCATTCCAATTACTCAGGGGTGAAAGGGTTAACACGTTTTATGTACGATACGCGGTCGTGTCCGAACTGAGTTGGAACCATATATAATTTAAATAGCAATAGCAAAGAAAACCTAATCCCACCCCTGTGGTCTTGGACGACAGTTTCTGTTTGGCGATATCAACCCGCCACTGAGAACTAGGGGCTGTTTATTACGGAGCCCCGCAGGGGACGTGGATTTTTTAATTAATTCGTTCCCACGAAATAACAATTCGTTCCCTCAATTTAACAATTCGTTCCCTCGAATTAACAATTCGTTCCCACGAAATGACAATTTGTTCCCTCAATTTAACAATTCGTTCCCTCGAATTAACATTGTTATTTCGTGGGAACGAATTGTTAAATTGAGGGAACGAATTGTTATTTCGTGGGAACGAATTAATAAAAAAAATATTCTACGTCCCATTCGGGGCTCCGTAGTTTCTTTCTGGATGGTACATTTAATGCATGATTGTATGTTTCGCTGGTTCCCAGGGGAAGGCACGCAGACAGTCTCTGCATTCTTACTTTTATGGGTTACATTGTCACCTATCCTGTTCCATTTCGCAAAGTGTATCCGCATGCCTTGGTATTTTCATATGTCTGATTTACAGTGGAACCTCTCTAAACCGGACACCCTGGAGGCATCCCAGTAGCCTATTGCATCAACATTGCAAAGCAGAAAGCATACTTTGAGGGAGAAATTTTCAATTTTAGAATAAATTTATTAATTTTTATTATGCTGAATTTATTACATTATCACAGCCAATTTTGGCTGTGATAATGTAATAAATTCAGTATAATAATTCTGCATAGTTTTAATCATCAAATATATGCAATCGTTAGTTCTGCATGAAATAATGCATTTCGGAAAAATCAATGATTGCTCCCTCAAAGTATACTTTGCTAGGAAACTATACTTTGCAATTTTGATGAAATCGGCTGCTGGTTGTCCGGTTTAGAGAGGCTCCATTTTATGTTTCGCTGGTTTCCAGGGGACGGCAAGAGATGGGAAACCAAGTAGCACTAATGAGGGATCGTAGCTAGTTATTTCCCTTTGCAAATCTATTTATAGAGATCCGATCCTATGCTGTATTTCAGCGTTTTTACTAAATTGCTCAAAATGAGTTTTGCGAACAGAGTAGACCCAGATCAGAATGCACATATGTGCAGTCTGATCTGGGTATACACTGAACGCAATAACAGTTAATAAGTGTGAACTGTGAATTTGGTAAATAATGCAGTCCCAGATCAGATTGCGTAGATATGTAGGATGATCTGGATCAACACTAGTATAAATCACTATACTTGCTCCTTTTATAACAAATCATGGTACATTCGCATTTTTTACAAGCAATAAGACCCTAAACTACACAATTCGGACCGGATTCTATACATACATTTAACGGGAGATAACTAGCTACGATTCCTCATTGTCAGGCGTTTGCATAGGGCGAATAACTCTTATTTTTCGGTACACGTGGGGCTTATTAAAAGTTGAAACAAAATTCAGACTTCATGCGGAATTCATGCGGAATTCCGCAGGAGGTCTGAATTGTGTGTCAACTTTCGACATCATTTACGGAAAACAATGCATTTTCTTGAAATAAATATCGGCGATGAGATAATGGAGGCTTAATACAACGCAGACTAGTTGATAGCAATAATTTAATAAATAATTCAAATAAAATGTACAATTATACAGTGCGGATGATGTTGAGTATTTTAGACACACGGATGACAGTTACACATATGAAGCGTGCTACATGTACGACAACCAACCGCGATATATCGACATGGACGTCGCTTTTCGCAATTACGTGTGAAAGGCCAATACTAGACAGATATTTCTTGATGTTATAAGTAGACAATATAATGAAAAAAATTTCGGTTCTGAGATATTAGTGATCAACAACGATTATAGGTCATCCCTATATATGCCTAGCAGCCAGCAAAAAATAAGAAATATAAAAAAGATTCCATGAAAAGCAAATACCACCACTGATGGCATATTTTTTATTCCTTTTTCCTTTCCATGATGTTTTATTTATCACATCTTTGATACATTTTCGAGTATTGTTTCTGCATTTAAACAACACATGGACAATGTATGAACATGCGGATGTGATAACACAGTTAGATCACGTTTGTCCGCATGTACGATCGATAATCCAGTCGCTAAAGCTCGTGGATTAAAGCTCGTGGATTATCTCCTCGTCAATGCGGATGAACCGTGCTCTAACTGTGACTCACACCTCTGACCTGCTGATTTCTAAATATCATTGTGGAAAGTGTAACCATTTTGCCATCCTGTTAGTATTATTCACATGTGATCACGTATATAGGCAACCGAGTATGGTAGACTTTCTAGCCAATTCCCACCCTTAACTATAAGCTGAACTTATTCCATACCGATGCAGGTGGTTTACTTTATCGTTGCTAAATAACAATTAAATACGACGGTTGGTTAGCGTTAACATAACGTTAACTATACTGTACACATGGGCATGACATACGGGCCTGCCTTCTAACTGATGAAACGGGGGTGGGGGAGAGTTACTAATGTGCGTAAGACGTATGGGGCTTACTTTATGTATGTTATCACACCGTTGATACATTTTCGAATTGTTTTTCTGCATTTAAGCAGCACATGGGTAATGTATGGACATTAGGATGTGATAACACAGTTAGATCGCGTTCGTCCGCATGTACGATCGATAATCCACTCGCTAAAGCTCGCGGATTATCTCCTCGTACATGCGGACGAACCGTGGTCTAAACTTTATCTTACAGTTTGCCCTATTTTCTGAAACAATAGCGGTATTGGGAATATACGTATTAGTTTCTTAAACATACAGTTTAGAACGAGACGAGTACAGACGAGATCTAGTATATTCAGTGATAACTACTTCGTGCAAATGATATTTTACACGTGGCCAACTCGTATACACAGTAGAACATGTCATAACCAGGGGCCTATTTCATCAACATTGCAAAGTATACTTTACTGGCAAAGTATACTTTGAGGGAGTAATCATTTGTTTTTCCTGAAATGCATTATTTCATATAGAACTAACAAATGCATATATTTCATGATTAAAAGTATGCAGAATTATTATACTGAATTTATTACATTATCACAGCCATTAAATGGCTGTGATAATGTAATAAATTCAGTATAATAAAAATTAATAAATTAAAAAAAAAAATGAAAATTTCTCCCTCAAAGTATACTTTGCTACTAAAGTATACTTTGCAATGTTGGTGAAATAGGCTACAGGTACGCAGGCAGTCTCTGTATCCTTAGTTTTATGGGTTTCATTGTCACCTATCGCTGATGATAATGCCTGTTCAAGTTCGCAAAGTGTATCCGCATGCCTTGGTCTATTCATATGCCTGATTTACAGTGGAACCTCCCTAAAGCGGACACCCTGGGGACATCCCTGGGGACATCCCAGGATGTCCGGTTCAGAGAGGTTCCTCTGTACGATATTCCAGTAGTCGATATGCTAATGTGTGGACCCGTGCTGTAATACTTTCTTCGCATACTCTGTACTCATGCTCAGTCTCGGTCAATTACACTGCCCGATTTGGAGCACACAATTCGAGGGCGGAACTTTTATAAGCCATATATAAAGTGAAGTAAAAGCGCACAAAATGCAAACAGCTGCAAAACAACACAAATGTGTTTATATTACATTAGTATATAGCTATACAAACACACAAAATGCTTACACAACTACTATTGTTATACATACATGTATTATTCCAAAGAAAGTCTGACACATACACGAATGGAACACATGATTTATATCAGTTGCCAATTTATATCCAGCATGTGCACATTCGACACATTGCAACATGTATAAGAGAGAGAGAGAGAGACAGAGGAGAGATCTCTCTCTCTCTCTCTCTCTCTCTCTCTCTCATATGCATTACACACGATGGCAACTGCGCATGATGACGTTCAATTTGAACCGCTCTTTAATTATTACAACAGTGTTGATCATACGTTCGAATCGTACAATGGTCAGCTTTTCAATATGGAATATAATACTATGAGTATATTTATTCTACGGCGTGACTAGATTTATATTTATGAACAGTATTAACGATGTTAAAGCAATTACACATAGAACTATATATAATTGTAGACTCGGCACACGTATTTTAACAGCCACAATCATGTTCACATAACCTAGTTTGCCACATTCACAGTTAAAAGCTATACAACAATCTCATAAAATAAAAATATTTTAAAATGTTCAGACAATATGCTGAAAATTTTCCCAACTTTTGATGTTCAGGTAACATTTTATAGAAATCGTTTGCACATCTGTGGGCCGTTTTACTAAACTTCGTACACTAAACTGTTCGTAAGTGCAAAATTATGTCTGTATATTTCACATTAACACTGTTTTCTTGTAAACAATTATTGGATTTACATTTATTGAGCATATGCTGCATATGCAGCCTATGCTTAATAAATGTAAATCCACCAATTGAAATTTCCAGACGATACTAAATTTGCACTTACGAACAGTTTAGTCGTACGAAGTTTAGTGAAACGGGCCACTGTTTAGGAAAATCGCACCTGCCTGTAACATATTGCATTGAATCACTCCCGATAGTGTTTTCGCTATACTATACAACATTGAAACGATAGCTGCCTTTAAGAAGAAATAGCCATTTGAACCAACGCATAGAAAATGGGTATCTCGGTCAAGCTTGAAACCACTGTTGAATTGGATACATGGGTACATGGGTACATGCGCTTGGTATAATAGTGTGTCCTAAAAGTTCATTCCTGACTTAATTAAGCCCACCGGAAAAATGTTTGTTTTGGTCAATCATCAATAGTATACAGGTTTCAGCCAAGAACGGGAAATGGCACAAATAAGTGGTTCAAAAGTTATCATTGAATACGGAGAGGTGACGGAGAGTGTATCTACCTTGTGTATGTACATGTATCGCGAGAAACGATGATACCGTATATAGAGGCAAAATAACGAATTGTGAGTGCTCGCCACCTAGCAAAACGCCCTTTACGGCGATGGTGACCAGTGTATCCCAATACCCTACTGCGCTTGTGCACAGTCATAGTCACATATACATATTATTTGAGAGCAGGTGCTTAGAATGCGATGTCTGATCGGGGTCTACACGTCTCAAAAATACCGTTGCAGTTTTACCTCCTGCTAGGCATTTCACAGACACCATTATTCCCACACGTATTATTTTGCAATGTGTTGGCACAAAGTCAATTGAAAGGATCTGTTCGACGCAATGTATAGTCCGCCAATTGCTCGCAACAGAGAATGATAGGCATACATACAGCTCCCGAGTAAATTAATCAAACTATCGGTTATTAACTTCGGCCCTAAATTGAAACCAATGTTGACACCGATCAGGCGACGCTAACGCCGTTTGCCAGCCAAAACTGGCATTGTTGAAACACACACAACAAGCCCAAATGAAGAGAAAAGAAATGCAAGCAAAATGATTGTGTATTTCTGTCACATCCAGAGAGTAATTGAAAAGACATACAATACCATCCCTCCATCAATTGGTGGGGTATAGGTTACAAACACACAACATATATACGCTAGTATAATTACATTATTATAATGGTACAAGAATGACGCAATGAACGCAATCAATCCTTGCCAAGCTCCAGAATTGTCTCCCTTTATAGCATCGCCGTTTTCAGCCGATATTGATTTAAAAAACCAGCTATATTTTCTGTAAATGACGTCGAATGTTGACATACATTTCAGAGCATGAGCTAGATACTGTCAACTTTGACGTCATTTGCAAACAATATATAATTTATGCTTTTCGTAATCAGCAGCAAAAACGCCAAACGTAGGATATAATTCTAGAGCTAATCGATATGGCCGTATTGTGACATCAAGCGGACCTTCATATTAAATGTAACCTCGCATTTCTGCATTCAAATTCGACTGTTCCAATGTGTATGATCACGTGGTTACAACAACAACAACAACAAGTACAGAAACTTCCAGAATCTGTCCAATTCAAAGTACGTATTATTTTATATTTTATTACTTAACGGATTTTGATGAAATATGGCGCATCAAACGCGTCTTGTTAAGCTGCCTTTGGCGGTCTCTGTATTTTGTCTCAAACTTACGTCGTTTTTGCGAAGAATCGATTATATTCTTCCCAAAAACGACATAAGAATGAGCCGAACTCCATGGACCACCAAATGCAGCTCATGAAGACGCGTTTGCTGCGCCATATTTCATCAAAATCCGTTTCATATTAAGGAACATATAAAATAATACTTACTTTGGAGTGGGCGAGCTTTCAACACGTTCAGCCGTTGTTGTTGTTGTTGTAACCACGTGATCATGCACCTTGTGTTCTATGGTGTAGTGTTTGACTGTAATAGTGTTGTTTGTAGTCATATGTTAATAATAAGTATTATCAGTTTTCTACATACATGCACATTATGTATTCTTTCTTCTTGAACGCGTTAAATAAGAATAAAAAACAACAACAACAATACACATAATCACCAATATTCCAAAGGGGTGGCACTATGTAAATATTCAATGGACTCGCCCATCAATAACAGTATTAGTAATTACATTTTGCCTATCTACGTCTCTCTATAACGCTCATTTCGTCAACAGAACATCTGTATGTATATGTATGGCAATGTCCAAGCCAACTTGCTGACACAATGCATTTATAAACACGTGTTAACATACTGTGATGGTGAAACAATGGTAACCTAACACAATAGACAAAATGCGACCGGTCACACATACATTCGCATTACATAATTATTCATAATGTAGATAAAATACAAAACAGTTACATTAAATGTAAATAATGCACTCTTAACACGAAATTACATACAGGTTGCTATGGATACTACTATGAGGGGAGGCCCTCGATATCTGGTTCGAAACAACGACGAACAACAATGTACACTTTTGACGTCGGCTGCGATAAGGGCCTTACGACGATTGCGACCAGCGTAGCCCAAGATCAGACTGCGCATCTGCCATCAGTCAGCCATGCATCTGCGCTACATCAGTCAGTCATGCATCTGCCATCAGTCAGCCATGCATCTGCGCTACATCAGTCAGCCATGCATCTGCGCTACATCAGTCAGCCATGCATCTGCTCAGTCTGATCTCGGGCTACGCTGATCGCCATTAGTCAGCCATGCTGGCATCATGTAATTGCCATCATCAAAACTATTAGATTCAGACCTTAACGGTTAAATATACAAGAGGAAAACTATCTCCCAATTGTTGCAAATATGGTAATGACCATTTCCACAACCGGCTGTCTATTTACTCGTACATGTATGAGACACGCCATGTGATTGTGTACCTTCGGACATCTGCAAAAAATTGTCAACTTTTGACTTTATGTTTGAAAAATATTGTAAAGTTTGTAAAAGTATTTATTGAAATTACGCAGATGTCAGATGGTACAAAATCATATGGCGTGTATCGTATGTGATGGTGTATCACATGGTTATATCTGGGTTCTGGGACAGGGACTAGATATGTACGGTTAATCTACACGGTTACGTGTACGTCTCTGACACCCTATCTGGAAATATTAGCAAGCGCAAACACCGATATGCCTTAGAAGTTGACAAAACAGTGGACAATGTACTGTAGTCGGGAGACTTTGACTGCGGCTTTGACTTTGGTTGTGGGCTTCATTGACGTTTTTTGCGCATTCGTTGCATTCATTATACTGTAACTGTATTTCTTATGTGTTTATTTTATTGTATTGGGGAACCGTACACCGCTGGTCTTAGAGTGTGCATCAGTGTCTGTTGAAGACTTTGATTACGCGTGCCTGCTTTTTCTATAGGTTTATTTGCTTGTATTCTAGATTACCTTGGACTCTTTGGTCTCCGTAGTTGACAAGCTTGTTGGCGAACGCATTGGCTTGCGGGTGACTCGATTAGTTTTCAGAGAACGAAATGTGTATTTTGTTGCAAACTTGTAGTAAAGACACAACATTGTCAACGCTATACCAAACTTCCAATCGGGTGACTGAGATGACACACCTATCTCCTAAGCATATAGTGTATTATATACAATGATTCATCATGGCGTCATGATCTACTGTAGCAACATGACCAATGATACATGGACAAGGGTCTGGGATTACCTCCCTTGTCGAATCGTGGGTTTTGCTGATATTGAGTTTGTAAATCTATTATATTTTCCGTAAACGAAGTCGAAAAGTGATATAAAAATCAGAGCTCATGCGGAATGCATGAGCTCTGAATTTTATGTCACCTTTCGACATCATTTACGGGAATGATTTAATTTTTTAGAAATCAGTATCGGCGAAAACGGCGATGGTATAAATGACGTATTACCAGAGCCCAGTCCATGTACTGACAACGACACAAGGCAAGAGACGACCGTTTGAGGAAAATATGCGAATTGTCGCCTAACTAATAAGGACATGTACGTATGTATATAGACTAGACTCCAGTAGGAGTATATTGTAGTTGGTTTGGGTGTGGAATATTGCGTCAATGAAAATCATCAGATGTACTTTCCTATGCTCAAATATAACCCCGCCTAATGGATATCTGATAATGCAAATTGCATCATACTGTATATATATATTTAGTATAAATATGACAAGCATACTATGTAAATTACTATTTTTCATATGCTCAGCTAGATATTTCGACGAAAAATAGGGAGTCCATCAAGGCTATTGTATATACGAAATACAGGAGATATACTTTTAACAAAAAATAAACGAAAATACACGTGTTTATCTGGTTGGTCTGACTCAAATTGGATGTAGTATATGTCTCTTTATCCCGTCAACACGGTGCGTATGTGCCATGAAACACGGTGCCGTGAAACATTTTGATATCCTGTCAATACGACCTGATCACTGCGTATGCATATGTGCGGTGGCTGGGATTATTTTGTTTGCATTTTAAAGCCATTAATAGGTGTTGTACGGGGCGCCAAGTGGGACATGGCTCAATTTTGTCAACAAAATTCATTTTTGTGACACAAAATTCAATTCTGTGTCACAAAATTCACTTTTGTGTGACAGAATTCAATTCTGTGTCACAAAATTCAATTATGTGCCACAGAATTCAATTCTGTCCACAAAATTCAATTCTGTGTCACAAAATTCAATTCTGTCAATTCTGCACACGCATGTAAGAAGGACTACCATTGGTCAGAAACTGCACTGGAGAAATGGGTCACGGTCGCCGATCTACACATTCAATGTCGATGATTTATTTCTCATTCTGCCGATGATTCATTTCTCATTCTGCCATTTTGCTTCAACTATCTCCAAACAGTCAAACGTTGACAAACCCATTCGTATTTAAACTCATTTGCGTTATAATTGTACACATAATTCATGTACATGTAGATCTTCCGCGAGTACTGACGTCATTTAGTGTGTATCGCAAGGTAAATTTGCCCCAGTTAAATCAATAATACACGCGCTGTGGCCTGTGTTCTGACTGCTGTCTGTGTTTATAAACAGAATGTGTGTATTGGGCCATTTGAGGAAACCATTTGTAGTATTTGTGTAGAGACCATGGATACATGTACTAAGATGGTGTATACTGTAAATAATGCATGTAGACACATAGTTGCGAACACGTAACTTCGCAACTAGTAGACACAAATCCAATACCATTTGTTTCACAAGGTTAGATCTACTGTTAGAATACGACGTCATCTAATGTCATTTTCGAGCATAAAACGTAGGAATTCCTACGCGTTTCCTAGCCTTGCCTGATAAACTTGATATCAAAATACACTAGCCTGGTATTCTCTATATATGGGCATGCTCTCAGGTCTAGCTATATCCCGGCTACTTTATGTTTGACCCTGTTTACATAATTGAGGGAAAATTCTGAATATTTTTCTTATTTCTCCTTCAAAGTATATATGCTTATATGGTGTGACCACTCATTTGTAATCATAATATAACCAAAATAACTGTCCATAAAGAAGTATAATATTGATATATTGGGTTATATTTTCGCATTGAAATATTTAAACCTGCAAGTGTAGTACTCCACCATCTAGTAAAATGGACTAAGACCGATCTCAACCAATCAACGTAGAGATGACATACGCAACTAATTTTTGTGGACAAAAATGAATTCTGTCTTCACAAAATTGCAAAATTGAATTTTGTGACACAGAATTGAATTTTGTGACACAGAATTCAATTTTGTGACACAGAATTGACAGAATTGAATTTTGTGACACAGAATTGAATTTTGTGATTTTTAGTGTTACAAAACTCAATTTTGTACACATAATTAACCTGTCCTGCATGGCGCCCCGTATGTTGACGAGATAAATAGAATAGTAGGTTAGTGCCGTGAATTGGAAAAATATCTGGCGCGGCTCGGAAACGGGATGTGCTCGGTAGAGCCTCGCCCATCCCGTTTCTGAGCCTTGCCAGATATTTGTTCCCATTCACGGCACTAACCTACTATTCTCTATCTATTTTCCTTATTTCTGAACCAAAGTATATGTTGTGACCACTCATCTGAACCGTCTCGGCGAGACAGTTCAAATGAGTGGTCACAACATATACTTCTGATGAGAAATAAAGAAATTCTTGAGCCTTGCCGGATATTTTTTCCAATTCACGGCACTAACCTACTATTCTCTATTTATGCGACGTCAGCGTCAATTAGAATTCAGAACTAAATCGGTGTATTCTTCGCTACGACCAGAAGTCAGTACGACCTCGTGGTGCGTTAACCACCGTGTCATTTGTAGATATCAAACTTCACAAAACAGACACAAATGTTTACTGCTGTGATGGCCATCACTGTAGCAGTTATGTTACGTAAAGCATGCTGATATTTGGGCAGCCGGTTGAGAAAAAGAGATATTGCAACATGTGCGAACAACATAGTCCCAGGTAGAAACAACATTTCTACCCGGCTCCATACCTCTCGCGTTTATTGGATTTACATTTATTGAGCATAGGCTGCATATGCAGCCTATGCTCAATAAATGTAAATACATCCATGTATCATATCGGAGGCAAATTATTGCAGCTAAGTCCCAGGCATTTACGCAGTCCTACTGGGACTATGCTGTTTGGCAATCAGTCACTCGTGCATGATTACTCCCGTCAGCAAAAGGATTCAACCCTGATAATCCACGGAAGGATGCAGTGCGGTTAGAACCTATATGGGTTGCAAATGTTGTGAGGTACAGTGGAACCGCTCTAACCCGAACGCCAAAAAAAACCCACATGTGATCTTATTTTTGATGAGCTTGTTGGTTTTTTTTTATCCCAGGTGATAATGTATGTTCATGATCGCATAGCACACAACTATGGCTCAGAATGATCAAATGCCTGATTTACAGTGAAACCTCTCTAAACCGGACACCATGGGGACCTCCCAGTGTGTCCCAGGGTGTCCCAGTGTGTCCCAGGGTGTCCGGTTTATAGAGGTTTCATTGTACCTTTTCTCAGTGGCTCAGTTGTCAGATCTACAGTCGGAACACAACATTTATTTCACAACTCTTTAAAGTGTTCCGCGTTATGCTGCGAGCATTATTGACGTATAAAAAGCATATCTGCGCTATGATATAAAAACTGCGACAGAGAAAAACCAAAGTAGGAGCTAAATTAAAACATCCATCATCGAGAATTGCTCGTTGTCAAATATTTCTCCTGTAGCTGCAGTTTGCACAATTATATCACAATAGCGGATTCATGTGGCATTTTGGTATTTGAAGGAATTAATTTGCAAAAAGTTATTAGGTTTTGTTCGAATGCTGGGTAATTGAAATAGAACAACTTGAGATCGTTCTGCAATAGCTGGTTACTTGAGTAGCGATAGCATGGCGGTCTGGATTTGCATAACATTGAATATGCATGTCCAATCTGAAACAAAGATATCAGTTCCAAATACTAGTAATTAAATGTGAAACAAACTACAGTAGAGCCTCTCTTAACCAGACAACGATCACATCTCTCCGTTGAATTTTATCTATGTATTGTCATGCATTTTCTTTGATGTATCTGTTCATGATGGCAAACCACAGAAAACTGTCTCAAATACCTGGTTAACAGTGGGGCCTCTCTACACCGGACACCCTGGGGACATCCCTGGGGACATCACAGGGAGTCCGGTTTAGAGAGGTTCCACCTTATAATACAAGACAGGAACTCTCACATATGAGACAAGCTATGTGATATTGTACAGTGGGGTCAGCGTGTAAGTGCACACATGAACGAACACGACAGGTTGGAACCAACCTGTCGTGTTCGTTCGTGTGTGCACTTACACGCTGACCCCACTGTATTTAATGAGGTGTGTGCTTTATCATGAACACATTTACACAAACTGTGGTAATTGCTGTAAATGACGCTGAAAGTTGACGAAGTTTTCATTGCTAATTCTATTAAATTTTCTACGTCATTTACAGACATTACCGTACGTTTTGTAAATATTTTTCATGAGCTATCGCATATCTTCTTGGGTACAGTATCACATGGCTTGTTTCATATCTTATTTTCGTACGCGCCACTAGATCGCGTTTGAACCATCTAGATGAACTCCTTCTGGTGCTGATGACTTTGGCTTGGACCCATTCACGTGATCGAAAAGAGAAACAAGGCATCCGGCGAGACGATGGCGGCCATCTTGTCTTGTAGAAAGCTGACACGGAACACCCTTCCTCGCGCGCGTCATCTTCCTCTGTCGTGCTCTATCCTCCCTCAGGTCATACCGGCCGGCCCATGTCGTCTCGTGCACGATAATTATGTGACGTTATGTCCTTTTGTGTCTTAATCCATCGGTTGTCATCGACGCGATGAAGCAGTGCTATGGTTTAATACATGACTGCATTTGTTCGCATGGTCATTTTCTAGTGCACAATAAACCTGTCCTTTTGTATCGGTTATTCCTCCAACCATTGGTATGACAGGGCACCGAATGAGCTATAATTTTAGTAAATGACTGCATTGGTTGCTATGGACGTAGAAGACGAACAGACGGATGAACATACTGTCATTAGATGAACGACTCGCATTGAGCCGCGGAGAATAAAAACATGGACAGATTTTATAGTCTATTCCGGGATAGAAACTGACTGTTAGCTATTGCTTTGCATCAGTGAGTTATTCTCTCGTCCCAAACAGTTCTACTTAATAAAGCAACATTCTGTTACCAACTTACACCATATTTGTAAAGCGCCACGACTTCCACTAACACCAAACACTTACTTTTACGGTAGTAAAAAGTAACATTAAACGTCTACAGTTACAGTACAATGGCGGCTCAAGCTTCAATTCTCAAGTATCCTGAGATCTCGCTGTTTGTCACGTGACGTGACTACGTGGTCACGTGACGGGAATTCACATGGTGGTGTCCACTATTGAATGTTTGGAATTCTGGGCCTCCTCAGTCTCCTCATAGGCGTTTAACGTGGCCAACCGGGCATCACGGAGGTGTGTGACGTTTGCGCTGATACACATCAGGAAATGGAGCTGCAAATAGAAATTATAATTCGGTCGCCAATTGACAGTCCAGGGGCCCGTTTCACTAAACTTCCTACGACTAAAATGTTCGTAAGTGCAACATTATGATAGTCTGTAAATTTCACATTAACACTGTTTTCTTGTAAATAATTGTTGGATTTATATTTATTGAGCATAGGCTGCATATGCAGCCTATGCTCAATAAATGTAAATCCATCAATTCAAATTTGCAGACGATTCTAAATTTGCGCTTACGAAGATTTTAGTCGTAAGAAGTTTAATGAAACGGCCCCCAGTAGTCTATTTCACCAACATTGCAAAGTATACTTATCTTGCAAAGTATACTTTGCGGGAGAAATGTTCCATTTAAGGATAAATTTATTAATTTTTATTATACTGAATTTCATGATTACATTATCACAGCCATTTTGGCTGTGATAATTTAATACAATTAGTATAATAATTCTGCATACTTTTAGTCATCAAATATATGAGCCGGTTCGCGAGAAAACCTGTCTTCGGGAATCTGACGACGTTACAAGATATGACGTCGTGAAGTTAACTGACGTAATTTCAGCCGAGATTTCCAATTATCGACGTTTGTCAGACCGCCATGTTAGGTTTGTTCCGTTGTGTTAAAGTTATCTAACGAACAGAATATATCTATAATCGGGCGTATGTGTGTGAAAAAAACAAAACAGTCTTCGATCTGTCCTGGGTCCTGCCGTCTGAGAATGTATTGGATGAACGTTAAACTGCCGTACTAACGGTCGTACGATCGAAATCCACCATTTGTATTCGAAACTGGCACATCTTATATTATGTTTTTATTAACAATACTGGCGTAAGGATAAGTTCATTTTATTATTTTGATGCTGATATCACATATAAAAATGTTTGTCTGTTATAATAGGAATTAATGGCCTTTTTGTGGAATTTATCGGGGTATAAACTTGGAAAAGTCGCGGGAATACTGGACGAAGGCCGGAAAAGGCCATTCATTCCTTATCATTCCAGCATTTGAAATAAATTCGTCAAGAAAATGTGTTTATTTTCCGTTTTCTGAAGAATTATTTTAACTGCGCCTCACGGTTACGGAAAGTAGTTCGGCGTGGGAGTTAACTGGGATATAAATTTTGGACAGAGACTTGCTACGGGCCAATCAAATGTTAGGGAATTGTGTAAATATTTTTGTGCTGGAATTATTGATATATGTTTTTTATGTTCCGTTATTTTGACATAATAATTTCTTTGACACAGTTTACAGATAACTGTCCACATGAACTGTTATCGGCCACCATTTACAGGTGAAAACTCTGTGTAAACTACATTTTTTATTTACATACAGATGGTCGGCAGCATATTTGTAGACCGATGTAGCATGGGCCCGGTTTCCCGCACAACTATATGTTTCAGATCTGGTTAACTCGACACGAATTTTCAGTTTATTGCTCAATGATTTCTTTCTAATATACATGTACATGTAATGTATAAAATTTAGCGCAACCTTTACCGATTAAAAAAAAAAATATACCTCCTGCAAAAACAACAAAGCCATGGATGTTACAACTAGTATAGATGCATATGCATAGTCTGATCAGAACATACGATGTCCGCCATTCAGTCACTAGGGAATCCTTTCTCGATTACCGACAGGATATGCGTCTTACATTTATTGCAGATATAGTAAGGTCCGTTTTTTTCAGCAGGTGGTCCAAGTACAAAATATTAAATCTGAATGCACGCTGACGTGTGTGTCATGTTAATATAAGAAATAGATACGGTGGGATGTTATTTCAAGGCAACATATGTTGGAGACATTAGTATCATGGACCGTGAGTGACGATCTGTCAAGTCGTGACAAATGCAATAATACAAACAATCAAGAACTAGATGCTGTGGGATTATATTTCAAGGCAACATATTTTGGGGATATTAGTCATTTACTTGGAGTGAAAATATTGTTAAGTCGTGACGAAAGTACAATAAAACTGTGCGCACAATCAATTGATATGGTTCTTCTAGTACGATTATCAAGGATCTCTTGACTCGGGGTATTGTTATTATTTTATATCCGCCCCTCTCATTTCTGCGTACTTTGGGACCCTCGCATTTTGAGTTGAGTCTCCAAAAGACAAACTGCTACCGTAACACTCCCAAAACAAACACAAGTCGGTGGTAGGACAAGCTGATCACAAGCTGTGGTAACAAATATCTCAAATATGTTAACATAGCCATTTTGTCCATGTGGCAGACTTCCACGCGCTACCCTTGAAGGTGGTACCCACTAGGCGAGTGAGAGATTGCGATGAGTAGAAACTACATGTAAGCGATACAGGCTTTTCCTCTCACGCTATTCGAGTGACTGTGAACTGTACATAGTGAGTAACGCATAGAAGTAAGAGTGCCTGTCATCAGACATGAACACTGCCTTTCAGAGCAAACAGTTTTTCATACCCACTTGCTTTTAAAAAACTAAATGGGTATATTGTTTTCGTCACGTCTGTCCGTCTGTCACGTTTCTTGTAAGCAGTAAAACCTTTTAACCGTACTAGGTAGGGACTTGAAACTTGGTGTGTGCCTTCCTTGTGGTGTGTAGATGCGCAATGAATTTCGATTTTTGATTCGACCCCCGGTCATGAATTATCTCCCCCTTTTCAACTTCGCATTTGGGAAACGTGGGTATATTGCGATGGTGCGCCATCGACTGTGCTCTAGTTTTAATGTAATTTAATGTTGAACGTATTGTTCTCCCCGTATGCATGTGTATTTCCATATGTATGTGTTGAATTAAACGGTCGTATATGTTGAACTAAACCAATCAGTTAATCAATATACTTCCGTGGTTTTCTACAATTATAAATTGTTAACACGCTCAGCAAACACGTCAACAACAAGAAGAAATCAGCATACCTAATTCGCATACCCGCGCACGTTCATACTTGCTGGTACATGAACTTGCCGGTTTGACTTTTTCGCTTTGCACATTCATGTGCTACCAAAATACTCAAGCTCATCCGTCTTTACATTCATTATTCAATGCCAAACATGCTTCTAGTTCGATTATGTCATTTTGCAAACTGTTGTAAATGTTGACGTATAATCTATGTGTAAGGGTATATACTGGAACGTCATTTTACGTCGCTTGACGTCGCTCTTGCGTGACGTCTCTTTTGCTCAAACGACATGCATAGTGGTTTTGTATAAACTATAATATCTTAATGAATATTGCAGATATCATGATCAAATAAAAAGAGTTCAATTCATCATACAAATACCATTGTCATAGAAACAAAATGTGATATTGACAAAAACTTTCCCGAATACAGGTTTTCTCGCGTTTTATATGAAATAATGCATTTCGGGAAAAATAAATGATTTCTCCCTCAAAGTATACTTTGCTAGATAAGTATACTTTGCACTTTTGATGAAATCGGCTACTGCAATACTGTGCGATTTGGCTTGGAACGAAATGCTACGTGCATGTAACATTTCGCCCGATGTGTCTACTTATTTCCCGGTATGTCTACGTATTCGATGTGTCTACTTATTTCCCGGTATGTCTACGTATTCGATGTGTCTACTTATTTCCCGGTATGTCTACGTTTTTCCCGGTGTATCTCCTTGTGTTCCAGTACCTGGTGTATCTACTTATTTCCCGGTATGTCTACGTATTTCCCGGTGTATCTCCTTGTGTGTCTACTTATTTCCCAGCTGGTCACTTTATTTCCCACTCTTGTTTTATGGAGCGACTTCGCGATCAAATGTTATATGTATATATTTATTTATAGTTTTATACATATACATAGAAGCAAACTAGCCTATTGTCGTCATTTGATGCATATTTAAGAATTTTGAGACGGTCCCTCTATGCCTAGTCACATGGCTCCGCCTCAATTCGTGGCCGCATGCGCAGAACTGCTTCCGTCTACCGATATCGGTCTACTATTTTCCCGTTACACCGGCATAAATATGTACCATCCATAAGGTTAGAAGACACCAAATGGTGCGAAATCGCCCAGGGTGTATGCAAAAATAGTCCGGTATAAAAAAATGGTGCGGGTGTTTTGAGGTCACAGACACCGTTTGCTTGCAAATCTTGATCCATTACTACCCAGTTTCACTTGAGGAACATTTTGGGGTGCCTTTAACACCAGTTTTCAGCATATTTGTAGCATTTAAAAGAAAACACTGAACCTGTTGGTCACTTGATGTAAACGGCGTTTCCGTGGCCAAAAAATGTACACAATATTGGAGGATATGACAAGGTTGGATTTTTCTTTCTTAGGAGTAAGTGAACCTATTGTTTAGTTCATGCAGAACCAGTACAGACTGGCTGCAGGTCATGTACAAGTGGGTCCCACAGCATCCATACGAATAGTGAAAGTAGGAGAGACTGGCCTTATTGGATGGAATTCGGTTAAATTATATAGTAAAACAATTTGGTGGTGTCTAACCATAAGTGGCATCGGCATGAAGCAGACATTGACACCGGGATGCTGTTTACTCCATAGCCAATATATTTTTCTCCGAATTTACCATTGCACCATTGGGATAACACATTATAATACTAATTTAATTATGCCAATACTTAATGTTTTCTTAGCTATAGCTACGAGGTGCAATCATCTATTTTAATACACTTGAATCATTAACACTAGTTTAATGGCATGTTTAGTGAACTAACGGGATTGATTTGAAAAGAACAACTAACTTTTCTATTGTCTATTTAAAACTGCAGATAATACTTCCTTCTTGACCCATATGCATCTTCCCAGCTCTTAATCCTTTTTTTTATTAATTCGTTCCCACGAAATAACAATTCGTTCCCTCAATTTAACAATTCGTTCCCACGAATTAACAATTAGTTCCCTCAATTGAACAATTCGTTCCCACGAAATAACAATTAGTTCCCTCAATTGAACAATTCGTTCCCACGAAATAACAATTCGGGAACGAATTGTTAATTTGTGGGAACGAATTGTTATATCGTGGGAACGAATTGTTAATTCGAGGGAACGAATTGTTGATTTGTGGGAACGAATTGTTATATCGTGGGAACGAATTGTTAATTTGTGGGAACGAATTGTTATATCGTGGGAACGAATTGTTATATCGTGGGACGAATTGTTAATTCGAGGGAACGAATTGTTAAATCGGATCCATGTCCACTGCTCCGTAGTCTCGCAAATAAAAGTTGCAGAGTATACCCATGCACTGATGATATCAAGTTCATCCGGTCATGAGCGTCCAGTCATGAGGATGCGCAAAGCAGTTATGCCACTTACCAGACTGAGAATGACGATAATGGCGGAGATGTAGGCGGCCGCATAGCACTCGAGCAAATCCCAGCCCTGCGAATAGAAACAAAACACGTCAATAAATGATCATCGATCTAAAAACAGAAATTGAGAATAATGAAATTTGACAATCAAAATTAAACGCTCAATAGCACGTTCAATATTATATGAGCCGCGTCGTGGGAAAATGTACCTTATGGCAAAATGACGTTATCGAGTAAATGACGTCGGGCATCGCTTACATTTTCGCTTTTAACATGAGTGACGTCGTTGTTCACAACCAGTGTATCCAAGGTGTGGGATCACGTGTTTCAGAACGCCGTGACGTCATGTTTTTTTAGATGTGTTTACAATAGATTTCTAATGGAATGACATATATTTATGAAATATACAACAGCAAATACAGTACACGCTGCTCTTTAGTGTATAGGCGGCTTTAATCTCATCATTATGTCGTCTTGACGAAGAATCGGTTACCGTAAATGTAAATAAAAACTAGATCACGTGAATGTAAGAAACAAACGGTACTCGATTCTTCGTGAAAGTTATAAGTTATTGTTAAATAACCAATAAAGCACATATGCCATCGTATTTGGTGCGCTATATATCACCAAAATCCGTCCGTTTGTTAGGAAGATTTTAAAGAAATGACGTCACAGATTACGTCACGTCGGAAAATCGGGTTCGGAAACCACGTTATCCCACACCATGGTATCTGCTAAAAGTTCTATAAATCAGCCAATTTATACCGAAATTGCATAAAACAAACATCAGCATGTTCCGAAATGAACTCTGCATCGGAAAACGTCAACGAGTCAAATGTCAAAACATTGCCATAAGGTACCCTTTCCCACGACGCAGTTCAATTATTCAAAGGTGTATGATATAATTAGGCAGTGAGCACTCTGTTAATGCATACATCAAATTGCTATTAGTTGCTCTTATCACATCTTCGACACATTTCCGGGTGTTGTTTCTGTATTAATGTATTAAGACAGCTCGTGTGCAAGTTGTGTGCATGATGATGTGATAAATAAGTTAGATCACGTTTGTCCGCATGTACGAGCGATAACCCGCTCGCTAAAGTTCGCAGATTATCTCCTCGTACATGCGAACGAACCGTGATCTAACTTATACTTAGAACGCATATATTGAGCATACTAAAACGGATTTCTTATATTCATCATGATTGTGATTAGGCTACTAAACATGGTGATGTTAAGTTCCGAATGCTGACAATGACAAGGTTATTAACTAGATGGCCGTGACCCGCAAGTCGCGTTCGCCGCGGCTTTGATAATATAATGTATAACGAAAACAATTACTTTAAACAATATTTTATTCATCCAATACAAGTGATAAATGATACATGATAACTAATGGGATTTGACCGAAAGCAGAACTTATCGTGTTCATCTCCCATTAACGAAAAACTTTAGCCAAAAGCTTTTACCAAAAACCTTAACCCGGACGCACGTACGTACGCACATGTGGCGACTATATCGCGCTGTCCGCAAGCGGGCGCGACAAAACTGATTTCGATGTTGATGCTAATGTTGATAATACGTTTCGGGGTTCGGGGGTTGATGATGAAGTGCATGTTTCGGGGGTTGATGATGAAGTGCATGTTTCGGGGGTTGATGATGAAGTGCATGTTTCGGGGGTTGATGATGAAGTGCATGTTTCGGGGGTTGATGATGAAGTTGCATGTTTTCGGGGGTTGATGATGAAGTGAATGTTTCGGGGGTTGATGATGAAGTGCATGTTGATATTAAGTTACGAATAATGATGCTGCGGATGATATTGATAATGATTATCATGATGATTAATGTTCATGTTCATGTTGATTCCAATGTTGATCATGGATATTGCGATGTGTGTTATATTGATAAAGATGATGATAATAATGTTAATGCTGATGCTAGATATCAAATTGATAGCGATTATGATGGTGGTGTTGATACTAAGTTGCGAATATTGATGATGTCATTGATAATGCTTATGGTGATAAGGCTCATGTTGATATTAAGTTGCGAGTGATGCTAACTATTGATACTGGTTATACTGATGATGTTCGCGCTGTGGACGAAGGTGATATGGGATGTTTTAGATGGTATTAATGAAGAGAATGATGACGTTTTAGTTCCAACACTGGTGATGAATCATGATGATAAGTTGATTGCTATATAGTTACATACCTCGTTCGTAAACCTTTCCAGGTCAACACCACATATCTCGCGGTTCCAGAAACCTGAAATAGAAGACAGAAACAAACCAGTAAGATAATCATAAACTCATTAGATATAAGTTTACCGCACTATCCGCTCTCCTGTGTGAACCTTATTCTAACATCTAAACTATAACTACTGCCTGTTTCACGAAAGCTGCCCAAATTTTACGGCCATATAAACAATTCAAAAACCATATTGTTTTCGATAATATTAAATTAAAGCAAAATTTAAGAATGAGCCTTCTTTATATTTCGTGAAATTTGGTCAAATATTGGTTTTATTACGAGGACTTGTGGGAGGAGTCAAAAAACAATTGTTTGGGGGAAATTGACAATTGTTTTGGGGGAAATTTTAAAAATCGGTCCAGTATTTCTGAAATTCTAAAAAGTGTCCCCATGTTAAATACCCCATAGACATCTTCACTCCGTGAAGATGTCTAGGGCGATTTAACATGGGGACATTTTTTTTTCGCAATAAAATCAATATTTGACCAAATTTCACGAAATAAAAAGAAGGCTCATTCTTAAATTTTCCTTTAGTTTAATATTATCGAAAAAATATGGTTTTTTAATTGTTTATATGGCCGTAAAATTTGGGCAGCTTTCGTGAAACAGACTATAGACATTCTTACATGGATTTTGATTTAATATGATATTTATTAAACACGGTTGCTGATTTAATAACGATATCTAGTCCCTTATTCAATTCGCCGACGAAGTTTAATAAATATCACATTGAATCAACACAAATGTTATATTTTATTTAACCCTTTGAACCCGAAAGCCCGCTATATCGGTTTATGCAAACAGTGCAGATCCAGATGAGCCGGCTCGTAACGAGCCGTCTCATCAGGATCTGCACTGTTTGAAAGTAATTTCATATTTTTGAGAACAACAAATACCCCCTTTTTATAAATGGAATAGTCTGAAAATCATTTTCCGATGATTGGATTGGTTGCAAAATTAACATATCACAGCCCATTCAGTTACTTAGGGGTGAAAGGGTTAATATGGAATCTGTACTAATATACTAACATGTTTTCTGTGGCGGTCTCATTTGCATATTTAATCCACTTGTATATTTTGAGCTACACTGTGTTATTGCATTTCACTAAATGCAACTATGCTAGTATTCTGTTTATCACGTAGTGTGTTATGCCAAGAAATGCGCATGTTTAGCGTTGTTGTTTTTTTGTTGACATAAACGCGGACTAGTTTATTTTGTGTCATCACACGACCGTAATTCGGTAAAGTCACGTGACGTTATTCGACCATTGAAAATCAGCGAAATTAGTTTTAGAATACCGATTGACTCTTGCTGCATTGCGTCAACGCCTGTTATCAGTCACCGTGTGTTTGGTCAATGTGCTGTAATGAACATGATAACTGTTAGTTTATTGTGCAGCTCGTATCTATCAACATAAGCTGGAAGAAAGCTGGGTACGGTTTCTAAAACAGACATGAACGGCAAAAAGGCAATAACTTCACGTATTTATGTTATTGAAGCTGAATATGAGAACGTATTGTTCTCTCGCCTACACTTACATTTTACGCCAGGGAGACGGAAATTATCCGACATTATTATTGCATTTCGCATCTGCAGCGCACTTCAGACATATACAGACATATTGACAGAAACTAGCAAGCTCGGCACATAGAGAATACCAGTTTATCAGGCTCGGCTCGGAAACGGTAGGAATTCCGAGACTGACCGAGGAATTCCTACCGTTTCCGAGCCGAGCCTGATAATATTGATATCAAACTAGCCTGGTATTCTCTATATCAACACGCCACACATGCTAATTTGGCGTACAGCCGGTGGAGCATGCACACAGACACTACACGGCCAGTGTCGTTTGATAGCAAGTACATCAGCAAAGCGATGAGACGCGTAGGAATTCTTAGGTTCGACCAGGCTATCATACCGTTTCCCAACCGATTCTGATAAACGTGATATCTAATGATTATATGGATTTATCAAGTAACATTTTATTTGATGAGATAACAATTATGTGTTTTTTCACTGAAATAACGCGGATTATATTTTTCGTCATAAGTCTGACGTCTTGTGGTACATCATATGGCGTATATCGACAAACGAAACAACAGCGAAAGTATAGTTTTCGAATATGGCTTGATCGTTCTACAATGTATCAGCGTAAATGCCTGATACAGCCAATTGGTATTGGTCAGCGTGTATTGCGTAGTCTATGTGCAACTATGTAACTGATCAATAACTATACCAGTAGGACTTGCCTACATGTAACATGCTCTCCCACAATTATATATAGGGAAACAAAAGTCTAAAGAGACTCCCTATGAACCCAATGCCGATGAAGCTATGTCACAAAATTCGTTGATAGGGTATTCACTCATGGCTTCGGAACTACAAAGGCTAACAAATGACCCAAATGTGCTACTTTGTCATAAGTTACATTGTTAAATACTAATTAAACTTGCATGTGGATCTGTAAATGTGGCCTTACACCAGCAAATGTACCCAATGCCAAATATAATTAAACATATCATGATAAATATACAGATACACGTACACCACGCTGAGAATGTGGCGGAACTACAACGAGCAATAAGTGCACTGTGGTTCACCACCTCGTTCACGAATGTAAGCATCGAAGTGCACGACAGTGCACCATACTGTTCACCGTGTCTGCTACGTGTTGTGCACTGCGTGTTACCTTCGCAGGCACAATCACTGTAATGCAATCAGTAACATAGATAATCAGATACCCATAGGAGACAAATGAACCAAACGGAAACAAGAAATATAACACGCGATATACCATACTAGTAGCATGCCACGCGCACAGTGGTCGGCGAAGAGCCTCTATCGTGGCACAAACATGCACTATACGACCAGCGGTCAGTGAAGAGCCTCCATCGTGGCACAAACATGCACTATACGACCAGCGGTGTACAGTCAGTCCCAAGGAAAGAAACAAATGCAAAGAAAGCTCCATAAAACGATTCCAATGAATCACGGGGTAAACAACAGTCAAGCAGTAAGTTTGTAGAGTGTAACTTCTCAGAAGCGGTGAGAGGTGCTTATGCATGTTAACCCCGGTCTAACCCTTTGCACGCTGAGGTTACACTATTTCCATACATAAAAAGTTTAAATAGTTTCCTTATTTCGTCTCCGAAGTATACAGTAGGGTCAGCGTGTAAGTGCACACACGAACGAACACGACAGGTTGGTTCGCTACCCACCCAAAGTGTATGTTGTTACCACTCAGTTGAACCGTCTCGCCGAGACGGTTCAACTGAGTGGTAACAACATACACTTTTGATGCGAAATGAGAAAAAATGCAGAAAAATATTTACATTTTTTTTATACATGCAATACAGTGGGGTCAGCGTGTAAGTGCACACACGAACGAACACGCTGACCACACTGTACGTTGTTACAACCATCACAACCTTTTCATCGAGACAGTTCAAATGAGTGGTCACAACATATACTTCGGAGGAGAAATGCTACTATGTTATACTCAGTGAGGGGTATTCCACTGACAATGTGAAACACATGGCCCATTGTAATCCATGTAAGATCGTATTGTTTCCTTGTAATACATAAATAGAAAGTGGCATTTGAGACATAGATTACAACGAAGCCCCGAGGTTCCCTGCATATCCGGTTCGGAAGTGCTTCCCTGTATGTAAACTGCAGGCAGGATCGCTGGGTCACCACGTGGTAAGCGGATGGCTATTAAAGGTACATGCCCACTCAGTAGGCACAAACTGTTCTTTATATCAGATACATCATCTGAGACATTTTCTAGCAAAATAAACATTCATTCACCATTACCCCACGTATTGATTGGTATTATTTATTTCTACGCTGATATCAGGGGCGATAACCGTGTTTCCTTAAATGTTAAAGGTCATTACTATTTATTATCTGTATTTATTTGTTGATGTGCAATGGTCATACTTTATAATCTGTCGAATATATTATTTGTTTCAGGAGACGCATTTAATTAGTATACATTCTGGCAAAAGATAGCATGCCTCATTTGATAATGAAAATATCCTGATACCACCGCGAGTCACTATCAGTTTAATACATATTACTAAATTATTATATCTGTATAGCGGGCACTCGTAATTTTTAGAACTGGTGGAATAGTGACACAATTATACGCTTATTTAATTACTATAAAGAACATTTTGTGCCTACTGAGTGGGCATGTGCCTTTAACCCACTGCATGCACAGGTTGAAGTAACGGACCGATGTCTATAAATACATTAAATATGCCTAAAAGCATCAATAAATGAAGAAAAAAAATAAGCTAAACAATTTTGTTTACTCCCTCCATATACTCCATCAATAGACCTCGGTCCGTTACTTCAACCTGTGACTGCATGCCGAATACATGGGTCTACAAAATGCAAACACATTTTTCTTTTCTTTTTTCTCGTTTCTAATCCAAAGTATACGCTGTCACCACCATTTGAACGACCAGACGGTTCAGATGAGTGGTAACAACCTACACTTTCGAGAAGAAATAAAGAAAATGGCGAAACATATCTCAAACGTTTCATTCTACTGAATTGTATCCGGCATATAATGGGCTAACATGTTTTAGTAATTGTGGAATGCTTCAAATGGTGGTGACAGCGTATACTTCTGGGGCCCGTTTCACTAAACGTCGTACAATATTTTCTTGTAAACAATTATTGGATTTACATTTATTGAGCATAGGGAACGGGATCCTGCCACGAGATAAGGACAATATTTAGACTTTTCCGTTCTGAAAATAATGTACTCTCAGCATGTAAAGGTATTAACATACCGAATTTGTACTGAGACTGGAACTCTTATAGCCTGGTAACATTGGTATTAGTACGCCATGTGGTGGTGTCACGTGGCCTGGGGCAGAAAGTAGTCCGATAAATTAGGCCCGATAATTGTAGGCCATATACACATGTTGCTTGCAAAACCTGATCAAATCTCCCTGAGAAACATGTTAAGGCGAGTTGACTTTATTTCCATGCACATTTGTAGGATGTTTAAAAATTACCCGAACATGATGGTCACGGACTTGTGCAAACAGTGTTGGAGCCGGTGAAAATTGCATAACACTAGGTTTGTTAGAGGCAATGCTTTAGAGTTATATATGCCTCTGTTAGAGGAGATTGAATTTATTTCGTTCATGAATACGTACATTGTAAATCTAATCTGTATTGTGTTTATACATGGGTTACTCGGGTAAATTATATAGTAGAACTATTCAGTGTTTTATAGCCTAAATGGTTAAACAAGGCAGACGCCTAATCTGCGTTGTATAGGAAATAGGTAGGCGATTGATTTCCCATAGTCTAGACCCACAGTTACACAAGCACAAACTAACTGCACTAATATCGACGCTGTTGTTTACATTCCTGGAGACATTTACCTAATCTGGTTCTGGAGCCATGCCCCGACACGGGATCAAGCCCACTCATTTGTACACGTCATTCACATTTGTTCGTCGGAACCGGCCACTTTCAGTTTGGAAATCTCAGTCTGACACCCACATTAGTTCCCACCAAGAAAATTTAACCTGCACATGTAGAACATGCAAATAATGCATGCCTTTCCTTCAGCATGTATTTTAGTTATCTCTCTGTCATAATAATAACAATCAATGCCGTTATCCTGTCAATTTACTCCTTGTGGCTAAGCTGTACCAGTAGCCTATTTCATCAACATTGCAAAGTATACTTTACTAGCAAAGTATACTTTGAGGGAGTAATCATTTATTTTTCCTGAAATGCATTATTTCATTTTGAACTAAAAAATGCATATATTTCATGATTAAAAGTATGCAGAATTATTATACTGAATTTATTACATTATCACAGCCAAAATTGGCTGTGATAATGTAATAAATTCAGTATAATAAAAAATAATAAATTTATCATAAAATTGAAAATTTCTCCCTCAAAGTATACTTTGCCACCAAAGTATACTTTGCAATGTTGATGAAATCGGCTACAGGACTGGCTTACGATCGCATTATCACTTTCGCGACTGGTTCCTATAAGTGTCTCAATATCGATTGGTGGGGAAGTGCGAGATGAAGTCATTACCATAACAGCCGCAAGGATATATGTTTGCCGAATTTCACTAAATGTGTATGAAACACGCCATGTGATTATTTTACCTACGAACACGTGCGATATCTCATGAAAACTATTGACAACATTTACGATAATTTCCGTAAATGAAGAAACTTTCAGAGCACATGCGGCATTCTAACATTTCTGAACATTTCGCCAACTGTTGACGTCATTTACCACACATATCACAGTTTCTGTAAATATATTTCATGAACAATCGCACATGTTCGGAGGTAGAAAATCACATGGAATGTTTCATATAGGCTACTGTAGAGGCATCCAATTCATACGTTGGTTTCAGTTTATATCGAGGATCTTACAGACTGATGCTTTAATATGATAGTATTATACATGGATTTGTTTTATTAATTCGTTCCCACGAAATAACAATTCGTCCCCTCAATTTAACAATTCGTTCCCTCGAATTAACAATTCGTTCCCACGATATAACAATTCGTTTCCACGAATTAACAATTCGTTCCCGTGGGAATGAATTGTTATTTCGTGGGAACGAATTGTTAAATTGAGGGAAGGAACTGTTAATTCGTGGGAACGAATTGTTAATTCCGTGGGAACGAATTGTTAAATTGAGGGAATGGATTGCTATTTCGTTGGAACGATTTAAGAAAAAACAGAATTCTACGTCCCCTACGGGGCTCCGTAGTATTAAACATGTTGACTGATTTCATAATATAATCTCACATGTGCGATGATTTAATACGATATTTATTCGGTGACCGATGTTATAAAAATACTCGTCATAGCATAGTTCGATATGAACTCAGTCAACATGTGTAATAGTATCTTAATAAATCAACACAAGTGTTATGTATTGCATAAACATAGTACAATGTACCATACATTGAACCCTCTGCACTGATTATCTAACGTGTTTTATTTAGCGGCCTAATCTGTGTATTTATTACATTAATTTATTTTTTTGTTTGTATTTCCAATACGCCGTGTTATTACACGGTGAAACGCCATTTTATGCCATAAAGTAACGAATTTCTGTAGAATATAGACACCAATCACGCCGTCAGCATGCAGTATTGACACAGAAGCCGTACATAACGCTTGATTGCTTTTCAAAGAGTTGAATACAACATTAGATATACTCTATATATAAATCAACTAATATTGATTACATTTCGATTTTTGCGACTACACTACAAAATGATTTTTCATATGAATTTCATATGCAATTCATATGAAAACTTTTCATATGAATTGCATATGTACCATATGAAGTTCATATGAAAATTTCATATGAAATTCATATGCAAATTATTCATATGAAATGCATATGAAAAGTCTTCATAGGAAATTCATATACAAATCATATGAATTTCATATCGGTTCTTTTCATATGAATTTCATATGCAATGCATATGTTTTTCATATGTTTTACATATGAACATCATATGAAATTTGTTCATATGTGGCACATTTTGCTGTGTAGGATATGTATTCAAGATAACGCATTCGCCAATTCAATTGTACCTTGTGATCACATCGATTGCACGTTCAACATTCAGAACCATTTTACGAAGACGTTGACATAAAGACTAATTATATATAAAGAATTGTTTTGATTCTCCCGTCAACGCGACTGGCAGATCAATACAACCGCTCGGCCCTGCCGCTATCTTAGAACACTTGTTGCTCCGACTGGCCACATAAAAGAGCCCCTATAAATAGCAGCACTGTTGACGCTGTCGTTACAGTGCGCATGTCAATATTGGCAGGAATCCGTTCGCGGATAGATGATATTCATCGGTGGCACGTGACGCCACATTACTACGCAACAATTGTTAAGGTTGTAGTGAACCTAGCTGACCGACTCCAGTGATTCAGTTCACAGGGAATCTATAGAACATATACGTGTTACTGTAGCACTGTCATAGTACAGTAGAACATCTCTAAACCGGACACCTAGAAAACATACGTTGATGCGTACTGACGCGATTCTATATTGCTACTACAACGCGTAACGTCAAAAAGCGTCAATGGACGTCCAAATTAGTTTTATGTGTGATACAGACACTCGCTAAATGAATAAGTGTCACAGTGGCGTTTGCAGCAAGCATAGATAATGCATAGCTATTCATTGATTATTCAGACATTGACGCTGATAAAATGGTTATAATGTATCAAGGGCAATCCGTATTCGAAAACAACTTTCACTGACGTTTCATTGGTCGATTGGCGTCACGTCTCCCGGCGACATACGAATGACACCAATACGATGACGCAACACATAGCATTCGTTCCCACGAAATAACAATTCGTTCCCACAAATTAACAATTCGTTCCAACGAATTAACAATTCGTTCCCTCAATTTAACAATTCGTTCCCACAAATTAACAATTCGTTCCCACAAATTAACAATTCGTTCCCACGAAATAACAATTCGTTCCCACAAATTAACAATTCGTTCCCACGAGATAACAATTCGTTCCCGTGGGAACGAAATTGTTATATCGTGGGAACGAATTGTTAATTCGAGGGAACGAATTGTTAAATTGAGGGAACGAATTGTCATTTCGTGGGAACGAATTGTTAATTCGAGGGAACGAATTGTTATATCGTGGGAACGAATTGTTAATTCGAGGGAACGATTTGTTAAATTGAGGGAACGAATTGTTATTTCGTGGGAACGAATTAATAAAATAATCCATGTCATCGTAGCATCGCAAAAACTGTTAGCTGATAAAGATGGACACTGTCATGCTAGTCAGTTGATATCAAGTTCATTAGGTTCGGCTCGGCGACCTTCGGAATTTCTACGTGTCGTATTTTTGGCAGTATCTGCTGGTGTTGCACATTTGGCCGTTTGACCGCAGAATTGACTTTTACCGCGTTTCATAGCATTGCCTGATAAATCTGACATCAACAGCCACGAGCCTGGTATTTTGTTATATGTGTTTGTTCACACAGGTAGACTCTATAGTCAAATTGATGTGTTTTTTTTTGAATGGGTAATTTATTGGGTTCCAGGTCCGAGTGTTCCACCTGTGTTCGTTCACATAGAAGAACAGAATAAATAACACTGAAACCCCATGATCATCTTACCGTAATGCGCGAGGTCGATGCAGCGGACCTCCCGGTACTCGCTCAGGTAGATGAGCAGGACCATCATGGCAACGGGAATAAGGAGTACGGCGCTCGCCACGATCCACGCGAAACTGAGCATGTAGCCCAGTACCAGCATCTGAAATATAATATTACTGCACCATTAGAATATTTCATATCATAGGTTTGGACTAACAATTCAGCATATATTTACAGTCATGGCGGTCGGACTAACACTTCAGCATATATTTACAGTCATGGCGGTCGGATGGCGGTCGGACTAACAATTCAGCATATATTCATCGTCATGGCGGTTGATATATTTACCGTCATTGCGCTCGGGCTAACAATTCAGTATATCGGGCTAACAATTCAGCATATATTTATCGTCATGGCGGTTGATATATTTACCGTCATGTCGCTCGGACTAGCAATTCAGCATATATTTACCGTCATGGCGGTCAGACAAACAATGCCGCATATATTTACCGTCATGGCGCTCGGAATAACAGTACACATGTATCGGACTAACAATTCAGCATATATTTATCGTCATGGCGGTTGATATATTTACCGTCACTTCACTTTGATCGCAGTTGGACTAACAATTCAGCCGATATATTTAATGTCGGCCGGACTAACAATTAAGCCAATATATTTACCGCCATGGCGATCTGACTATACCATACGGAATTGTTAGTCCAAACGCCAGGTCGGTAAACCTTTTTATGGAGTGATGTACTATTATTTAATCAAGGGGGGGGGGGGGAGGGGTCACAGGGCCGTTAGTCCTTATTTATCCTAAATAGCCACAGTACCATGCTTGAACATAACTCGAAGCTTACAAACGTGTTTCCATTGAATCATTAACCCTTTCAACCCTAAGTAACTGAATGGGCTGCGATATGTTAATTTTGCAACCAATCCAATCATCGGAAAATGATTTTCAGACTATTCCATTTATAAAAAGGGGGTATTTGTTGTTCTAAAAAATATGAAAATTACTTTCAAACAGTGCAGATCCTGATGAGACGGCTCGTTACGAGCCGGCTCATCTGGATCTGCACTGTTTGCTTAAACCGATATAGCGGGCTTTCGGGAAAGGGTTAAAATTCGCCGAAATCATGAGCCTCCATAAAGTAGTGCCAATTAATATTTGAGCTGGCCCTGTTTTAAAATATGATGGGGCCGGTGGTCCCTTTCCATTGAATCCTAGATTGAAACGACTGTTTATGCTTACAAGTAGTACTTTTAGTGACACATATTTTCTGGATATATCGCTAGATCTGTATCTGACAAAGAGGGGTTTGTTTCACTACTAACCAGCGTATATATGCCACATGATTATTTGCCTGTACCCAAGAATACCTGTATACTTATCGCCTTTGCTGTTAAATAGAGAATTCCAGGCTAGTGTCTTTTGATATCATGTTTATCAGGCACGGCTAGGAAATGCGTAGGAATTCCGAGGCTTGCATGTGGCATATATAAAAAGACAGTAGCCTGGTATTCTATTTATCAGGTAATGCTCGACAATGACCACAGAACATATCGTTATATATGGACAGATCAAGGACGTGTTTACGTTGTGTCATTACACTGACGTTATTTGGTAACGTCAAGTGACGTCGTCCGACCAATGGAACATCAGTTTTCACTTCGTTGTAACCCGGATGTTTGTATCAGGTCAATGCCTGATACAACACTATGTTATCAGTCAGTACGTATTCGGTCAAGACAGGGCAGGTTACCTGATAAATTGCTATATAAACTATGTATAAGGTAGACCCTACTAATAAAACAATAGTAACTAACATAGATAAACCACATGCATGTGATCTGTAAGTCTGTATGCAGATACTCCTACCAATAAAAATGCGCACACGCCTGAAATATGCAAATAATATACCAATTTTGATGTATATTTATGTCAAAATACTGGTGTGTAAAAGCTAAAATTATACATGTAAAACACCAACATGTGATTATTATGTTCTAACGACAGCATATGGTGTGAATTCCTTGCTGGTATCATCCGCATATACCGACTTATCAGTAGGGTTTGTATTAGATTTCCATAGACTTTACATGGGACCAGAAGGGTACAACAACCTTAAACCAACCAATGTATATCCTAATTGGCTAAACGCCCATTCCACCTGATAACAACCCGCATTGGTCTCTGAGTGCATATCCAATGTTACGTGCCCGAATACCGAACGGTGTTGACCCTGGCCAAACGGCGCATGCTCGGTACAGGATCTACATTGCTCGCAATGACAATAAACCACATTTGCCAGAAGTATGCATCTATAAACAAAGGTGTTCGGCTCGGAATTAGTCATTACTGAATACATTGCAAGGATTACTTCCCTTGAAAGTGGGATAACGCCATTTGCCTTGTTATTTATAGAGAAAACCCGAAGAAAATCGCAACACGCCGAATACCGGTGTATTTAACCCTTAGGATGCTGGGAACTAACATTGTCGTCTGCTGTTATTTTATATTTTGCATTATTTCTCAACAAAAACATGGTTTGACAGCACTTTAGAATTATTTCCATTGGAAATGATTCTCAAGTGCTGTCAAAGCATGTTTTGATGAGAAAAATGGAAAATAAAAAATAACCAGTAGACGACAATTTGAAAAAGTTATTCAGCCGTGTAAGGGTTAATACAATATACTTACAAATATATTGAAGCCCTGAGCGCAGGTGTTTTTCCGTGACGTATTGAAGGCGTGGCGACAGTTCGGTTCACTGGAGAGATGGCCGAGACAGAGCATGCCCGTGCTGATGACAAACATGCCGCTGATGACGCCGATCAACGCGTACTCCATGAACCACAGCCTGGAATATAAATAGGGTATCGCCCACTGAGATCATTATCATGTGAAACAATCGAGATCATGTGATGATCTACAGAGAAACTACAGGGATCATGTAAAACGACTGAGCTCGTGTGAGACTACAGCGGTCATGAGTCTACAGCGATCATATGAAACTACAGAGAAACTACAGAAATAATGTGAAACGACTAAGCTTGTGTGAAACTGCAGCGATCATATGAAACTACAGAGAAACTACAGAAATAATGTGATACGACTGAGCTCGTGTGAAACTACAGCGGTCATTTGAAACTACAGATGAACTACAGAAATAATGTGAAGCCGAACTTTATGTCTGTAACCCAGTGCGACTTACTTGTCAGTTGCCCTGTGTTAGTGACAGAACATTCCGGTTACGGTCATGTGGAACTACAGCAGCCATATGAAGCTACAGAGAATCTACTGGGAAACTATGGTGGCATCGAGGTGTAGAGATGTTGACATAATTTATCGCAACTATAAATATCACATTATGTCGACATGTTGTGTTTACGTATCACATTTTGTGACATGTTGAGCTAAATATTACATTATGTCGATATATTGTGTTAACTTATCACGATATATCGACATATTGTGTTAACGTATAATGTTATGTCGACATGTTCTGTTAAACTATCACGGTATGTCGACTTATAATGATAACTTATCACATTATGTCGACTTGTTTTGATAACTTATCACATTATGTCGACATAATTTATCTCATCACATCGACATTGCTTCACGTCATGTAATGTTGCGATAAGCTATGTCAACATGTAGGCAGCTCGATGGCATGTATATGCCACCATATACAGAGCTCACTGCGACCTTGAGCAATTACTGAAGTCATGTGAATCGTCTATTCCATGCTCAATAATTATAAGAGATTCGTTCAAAAGGAAACTGGATAATCTCTGAAACGAAATAAAATGTATGAACGAAACATTTCAAACATGTACACATATCGATGGTCTAGTAACATAAGGTCGTAACTGCTATGCTAAAGCATAGCAGTTACGACCTTATGTTACTAGACCATCGATATATTAATATGTATACATATATTTACTTGTAAAACATCAATGTTTTAAAATACTGTCCAAAAACAAAATACATTTTCTACTGCAGCGCATGACTTAATACTATCACTATGACACAATATGATAACTTTTAACCGAGCAACCCCATATGTCTGTGAAAATAATATTGCACTTTGTGTCATTTAGTTGGTATGAATTGAAATTAAGTACCTATATAATGTCTAAGCAAGCCATTTCTGAATATGTAGCACCGTTTCCAATTCTATTAAAGTGATTAAACGACATTTAAAGACACTTTCTCAGGCAATTTACGGATGTGATTGAATGGTTCCCTCGACAACAAAAGATCGATTTGTATCGTGATGGACGTGTTTACCACAGAGTGCCATTTTGCAGGATATATGTGACTGTAATTGGTCTGTGGGATCAGTGTGGATGCAGATCTGGGACAGTCAAATGATTCAAAGCCTGGGCCCGTTGCTCAAAGCTTCTGTTAGCTTAACAGACTGTTAAATCCTTAACAGTGTTAAGGATTTAACAGTCTGTTAAGCTAACAGAGGCTTTGAGCAACCGGGCCCTGGTAGATGTGGTGGATATTGAATACAAAATCCGCAATTTTCGCCCAACTGCCCCCTGTAACATTACAGCCTCGTCTATCGACTACTACCGAGTGCATAATAATATTTTGACAGTCACTTCTCATTGTAAACTGGATAAATCCAGTTTTCACAAGTGAGAACAATGAATCTGGTATACTAGTATAACGGGCTTCCCTGAGATGGGTAGGCAGTGTACAAATAACTCGCTAGTGCTATACACTCAATTTGTCTGGTTAGAGGTCCACCACCATCACATAGTTGTCCTATATAAACTAACCAATGACCATACATTTTGCTATTCTCTGCTACTTTCATTTTTCGTATGGATGTTGTGGGACCTATTTTCCCATATCCTGCAGCCATTCTGCTCTGGATATTCACTAATTCAAATATAGGTTTAATTATTGTTAAGAAAGATAAATTCAATCTCCTCTGACGCAAAAAGTCAGCGGCTGAAATTGAAACCGCCTCACATGACAAACATGCTCCGACTTACAAAATAATCCCACAGCATATGCTTTAAACTGATGTAAATGATACATTAACATGCCTGTGAAGTAGATTAGTGCATCAATTGACTGGTTTCTGCAAGCAAATGGTGTCTATGGCATAACAAAGCTGGCTTATTCTTTTTTAATGTACTACTTTTGACTACACCGCGCATGAATATCTGATGATTTAGTTTTAGTTAAACCTAGAAGGGTCGGATCCACGCGGGGTCCCCGTGGCGGCGCCCTTTGATAGTAACTTCACCTGACCATCATGTTTGAGTAAGCTTTAAATATCCTACAAATGTGCATGGAAATAGAGTAAAATGCCTGAACATGTTTCTCAGCCATTGATTCTGTTCTGCAAGCAAATTGTGTGGCCTAAAATCATCCGGATTACCTTTTACCGGACTACTTTTGCACACTTCCTTTAAGGCCCCATTTGCAATCTACACGGGGAGCGATTGTGTAAGTGGTATGGGCAATGTCGCGTCTAATCATCGTCACAGCCGTGCTACAGCCACACTGGGTGCCCATTAGCTGGATGTGACGCCGCGAGAGAAAGATAGGCTATATGTCGGTATGTCATAGTAGCATAACGTCGATATTTCTGTGACAATATTAAAGACACGATAGTTAAGCAATAATAGTACGTGCAATGGTCTTCATGGCACGGTATTATATTTATCTTGTGAATGTATTGTGTTGTGTAACGGTGAATATGTTTTGGAACTACATGTAATTCCATATCCAGATATGGGTAGCTTTAAAAAATAGATCCGATACATTTAAATTGACAAAACTCACATTGTATGCAATATTTTGTTATTCTAGTCAATTTAACTACCCTAAAAGTGTTCAACAATTGAGCCAGAACATCGACTTGATTGGCTGCAAATATTATCTAGTAATCAAGTAATGAACAAATGGCAGCCAACAATGTATCTAAAAAGTGTCCTGACACCTCGACGGAGGAAATGTTTAAGGACTGACTTTATAGACTATGACCTATTGTTTCAAATGTAGTAGAATCATACATGCGACTGAATATCTATATATCTGACCTTGTTATTATTAGAGTATATTATACAGTGCATTGAGGCGCCATCTCCGCCAGTTTAGTTTGTACATGCTATCGGACAGTTTCACCACTTGGAGCGTTTGAATCGTACAGCAAAAACAATAATATGGCAGCAAATATAATAAACGTTGGCGCAATACGTCCCAGATATATAGGACCACAACGTCCTATAAATATTATTTCAGCAGACTACACATAAAGCTAGATATCTGAGCGCTTCTACAATCCCTCACAAAATGTACAAATGACATTTTTTCAATGTGTAAAATGTAAAACTGATGCACTGTCTATTATTAGAAGTACATCTGACACGGGTAAAAGCTGTATTTACGTGTATAGCAGGCATAGCATGCATCTACGACACTGTGTATTGTTTTTAATGTTACACAGTCTTTATTGAATTCTCAAACATTTTAACAAAGGATCAACAAACCCTTAATATATCAGATTTTGTATATAAAGTTGATGAAAACAACGCATAGCACGCTGTAGGCTGATGTATCACCATCATGTTGCACCAAAGTATATGTATGTATTTTGTCATATTATTACTGGTATGTCTCAAACGCAATAAGAGGTAAAACTGGCTGATGGCTTGTACACACTAAGATGGCCGATATGGCAACTCCATGCCTCGTGTAGGATATAGTAGGAAGAGAATGTTCACATGTATGTTATGCGTGTATCCCATCACATTTACGAAGCAATTATACACGAATAATTGGATGATCAGGGGCCCCACGGATCCTTAAGACTATCACAGTACGTTTAATGCGCAAAGTTAATTATTTGTTTCTTAAACAATGCGGAAAATGGTATAACGAGTGACATGTCGTGGGTACTTTGCTTCGAAAGGCAAAATTTGTACCATGATATAGATAAAGGAAAAACGTTTATGAAAGCCAAGATTACAGTATATAATTGTACTATGTGTAGATTAGTAAGGCTTTGAACATTGACATCTTCAATTTCTGTCACACAATGTCAGGAGTGTAACGATTTTTTAGCAACATTATTGGCCACCATTTCTTTGTTCATGCACATATTTCGATAACTTTATTTCAGACAATCGAGCTGTTATTTGAACACACCGGAAACCATGTTTAATTACAGTTACATATTGTAGTAAAAGACCTAGGTGATGTTGAAGGAAAGTTGCTTTCAGATATCATTTTGTTTAAGTTACCCATATATAGGTTGTTGAATCACAGTACAGAAGGGAGAAGTGCACACAGAAAACCATTGACAAAATTGAGACACGCCATGTGATTTTGTACCTAAGAACCTGAGATATTTCATGAAAAATATTTGCAAAATTTAAGATAATTTCAGTAAATGACGTCGAAAGTTGACGAAATTTTCATAGCAAATGCGGAATCCAATTTCGCATTTGCTATGAAAATTTACAGAAAATATCACGGGTTCTGTAAAATATATTTCATGAAAACATCGCACATGTGTTTAGGTAAAAATTTACGCGGCGTGTCTCAAATGTGTTCTTCGAATATTTTGGAGTCGCCAATGACTGACATAAAATATGTTGTTTGATGTTTGACTCTGAAACGGTAGGAATTCCTATGTGCATCATAGCCTTGCCTGATAAACTCGATAACAAGCGGGCATACCACTGGCATAGATATTCTCTCTCACCCAGGCTGTCCGATTGAAAGAGTTTCCACTGAAAAAGACGGGCATTAATGATTAAAGACAGCAGAACTGTGCACTGTTGTAACAGTCAACGATTTATGTGTTAATGCCAGACAAACACAATGCCAGAATGTTAATATGCATTACGTAATGGTGTGTCAGTCGGGTATTAAACTGTCATAATTGTTTATAGTACTGCAGATAGGTGAAAGTATTGTGGGTTTGATGAAACAAGCATGGAATTTGGTCCGCAGGTAGACTATGCGTCTGTGGTGATTTTTAGATCTAGGGCCATCTCAGATTCGACCTGTGACAAAAATGGCGGCCATTTTCAAGATGGCCGCCATCGCTTATTTGAAATTCTTTGATATTGTAGGTTAAATCTATTCTAGGGGTGGGAATGTTTTTCCTTTGTATTATAAATCATACATCAGTAATTTTACTGTCCACATAACAGTTGAAATGGCAAATAATTACTAGTTTGAGCTAAACAATAAGATTTATTATCATTTTTACGTCATGTTACGATTTTGAAATCAGGATCACTTCGTCAAGTGTGTCAAACAACCCAGAATTATTTCTTCTGTTTTTGTAGGTAGCAGAGGTACACACAATAGCTTATTATAGTCTAATTGCAAGTCAATAGGATGGAAATTGTGTCCAAACAGTAAATTAACTGTTCTCTGTGAGCCGCGTCACTCAGAGCACTGTCCACCACACTGACAAAGAGCTGTACACTGAAGAGCCGCCTTCTGGCATTTGTAGCGTCCTCTGCAGCCGTTCTTGCAGCCACATCGCAAGAGTTCCCTGCAAGTTTCTGATGCTTCTGGTAGGGTCATCTAGGTTATACTCCATCCACCACCAGGCTTCTTGTTCCAGCCCCATTCACTTGGTGACGGAAGCTCTGGAGCAGGGGTCATCATTGGGCCCAACAGTGACCAGCCTGGTAGACAGCTCTCTTGGTGTGTTGGATAAGTGCAGCCTGTGTAGGAGGCAGACCATCAATAGCTCTGCCTTGCCTGGTTCACACCCTCCTCTGTGCTGGTGCGATCGTACAGCAGGACCACAAATCGCTCTAGAGGCTGCATCCACTCGTCAATGGCACGTGGGTCTGGCATGGCACCTAAGGCGCAGAATACTGGTGTGACATCTCCATAGGTGGTCCAGGTGTCCCATGCAGTCTTCTTGCCCCTGCCGCCAAAACAGGACACCGTGTCACATCCAGTTGTGGCGTGGAACATCGGCAAGGCCACACATCGATCAGGACCAAGAGATTTGGCGATCTCATGAGCAGCGATGAACCTGAAGCTCTTCCCAGCTCCAAAGGCAATCCACAGTTCAGAGATGTTGAGGCGATTGGCTGATGCTATGGCCAGGACTACCACGTCTGTATCAACTGTGCGTATTGACACTTTGCTGTACCCCTGTTGTATGGCATCCTGTAGGTGCAGGAGGATACGAGTGTCAGCCTCCTCATGCGTGCATGGCGCTAGAGCTGACACGTCCTGGCGATTGGAGCAAAGAACGCCAGTGCCTTGTGTGGTGATGAGATGTTTGTTGGTGCCAATGTCTGCCACGTTAGAAGCCAGGAAGGAGAACAGCTCCGTCTTGTTGTCGTTGATGCGGAGAAACTCTTGCCAGTTTCCAGGAACTGCACTTGATGGCTCGACTCGTCTCCTGACTCCCTTTCCTCTCTTGCTGCGAGTGTCCGCCTTCAAGCTGTCTTGCCATGTACAGATCCCAGACAATCTCTAGTCTGTCTACATGCTGAAGCTGGGATGTGACATACGGCACGAAGACATCAGTGGCATAACCTTGAAATGTCGTTGCAGTCCCTGGTCGCAGCATGTTGATTATGGCAGCACCATCCAGGATGTTGACCTATACTCTGGGGGTGGAGAGATCCTCTTTCACTGGAACAAGGTTTTCCAGGCAGGGCATCAAGTCAGACTTGGTTACAGTTCTCAGGCCACCCATCTGAGACAGGGACGGTTGACAGGCCTGGTTTTCGTGCTGAAAGAACTCATCCAAATCACCATGACGTATCTGGGAGGCAATGTACAGCCTGGAGAATACAGTTGTTCTTCAGGGATGACATCTGTAGCTGTTTCTTTGACTTCTCTCTGACTGGTGGGCGGCTGAAAAGATGGAGTTTGTTCCGCTTGATGGGATCTGTGATAGGCACTGTCTGGTTCACAAGCCTCTCTTTAACATATGTCTCATACTGCTCGAGTCCAAGTTTCTCCATCTGCCGCACTGTGTCTGCCATTTCTGTGTCCACAACGTCTCTGCTGTTCAAGACAAGGAGATCACTGCTGTATTCAGCGAACGGGTTCCCCATCTTTTTCATGGCTCGGCTCAGTGATCGCACATCTTGTGCAAATGCCGTCTGTGCATGTCTCTTCTGTTCATGGTGACGTCCATCGGTGTCCTGCCTCTTCTCGGTTGATCCCTCGAATTCCTGAATTAAACGAGCCATCTCGGGACCAGATACCATCCAGCGACGAAGAGCTGCAGGGTTCTCCGTCAGGCCCACAGCACCACCGTCTCCCTTCACGGAAGCATTGTTCTGCTCATGGGCCTGGTCAATAGCAACAGCAGAGTATGCACGCTTTGATTTCTTGACGACAAAGTTCCCCTTCAGAAACTCAGCATAGACATCAGGATGGAGCTGCTTCAGTGACGCCATCTGGTGCAGGTTTGTCACAGAAGAAGCATGTTTCGGTGGAAGCACTTTTCTCACCAGCACTCTTGCGGGTGAACTTCTTTGAGCTATTAGCAGAGTCATCAGCAGCATCTTCTGGGGGTTTCGTACGCTTCTCTGCACGCTGTAGTTTTGTTCTGTTGTAGAGGAGCCTACATCAGAGTCGTGCCACTTGGCCTTGTGCCGCTGTAGTGTTTCTTCAATACATTTCCCATCATCAAGCCTTATTGATTGATTGATGTGGGCAAACAGCCAATCCTGTCAAAACCTACAAGAAGCTCAGCAATTGTCTTGTACCCTGCTCCCTGTGTGGCATGTGTAGACTCGGCTGGACAGTGAAGCACCTCTGACGTGTCTTCCTGACAAAGAACGCACTTGCTCCAGTCAGTTTCTAGACCCTGTGTTGATGTCCCGGGTTGTAGGGGATCCACCACCTTGTAAACTTTGGCCATTGTCACACCTGAAAGCAGAAGAATATGGTCACAATATGTGAAAGAGATTAAATTAGCTGGAGTCTATATTAAATGATTCATAGGTCTGTTTCGTGACTAGACATACACATGGACATGGATTAACAAACACTGAAGCAAGAACTGGCCTATGGATGACAAGAGCGACACTCATAGCTCTGTTCAATGACTAGACATATATTTTGGATGCTACAACACACGATATAGCAAAAATTGTACTTCGACAAAATCTGGTCAGGTCGCTGTTCTGAGAGTGTCTCGAAAACCCATGACATACCAATATTGTTGACACACTGCATTACAATGGCTTGGTTATGTTCTATATTGAAAGGGTGGCGTTTCAACCTCAATGTTTCAACTGAAAATAATGATGATTTACCTCTGACATCCTGTGGCACCTCCGGTTCAACTGTTTTCAAAACAAATTTGCGCTTCCAAACTTCTTTTTGTTGTTGTTGTTGTCGTCGTCGTATGTTCGATAATCCGCCGCTAACTTTTCGGCTCAACCGCATCAAGACTCGTCAGTGTTAAATTCTTCAGGAAAATTCCGTTTTAAGATATATGCAAAGGGCGAGAAAATCAAAAACGTCATGTATTGTGATTTTCCAGACTAATTATGAACATATACTTTGATCTGACACGAACACTGGCACTGAATCAAAACAATATCATCAGAAATTAGTGCTGGGTATCGCCTCTGAAAATCGTATCGCGATATATCGTGGTATTTCACTATGTATCGCGATACGTATCGCGATATTTTTAACCTTTTTCGGCTCGAGAAAAGCAGGCTGTTTCCTATTGCATATACATGTACTAATGGCCCATGTATGTTTTGCAGGTCAATGATGTGAAAAATAAAGCATTTATATGCAACAAATTACTATGATTTGTATTTCTTCACTACAAAACAACACCAGAAATGACATGTAATTATCAGTGTACAAGACTACTAGTCTACTACTACTGGCAGGCCTTAGCAACTAGTAAGGCTTACTTACTAGGTTACAACCTGTGTCTGTGACTGGAGAAAGCGGGCTTATGTGTTATGCAGCCAGTGTAGATCCAGATAAGTCTTATCAGGATCAACACTGATAAAGATCAATGAAACACCCGATTTGTTGTTGTTGTTGTTGTTGTTGTTTTACAATCGGCAACGTTTGGGTGATGTCGGCGTAAATCATGAATTAAATTGGTCGTCCCTTCGCCAGTTGCTTTTACTTGAGCGTCGCAGTGATTGCATATAGCAACATTTTGGTCGACGGTATCGTCAGACTTGCTTTTCTTGAGCCCAAGATGGTCCCATGCACCACTTTTTGTGTTTCTTCATTTGTTTTTGACAATCTCAAAATCAGGCGATTTCCTGTCCGCCATTTTGGAAAGCTGTGTCACTAGGGGCATCTATCGTATGCATATTGAAAATACGGTACCTAAACGTTATAAATAATTATAAAAATGCTTATTCAGGGCAGCGCACTTGTAATATCCGGATAACGATAACTGTCGGAGCGTTCCGAACATGACCGAAAAAACCGGTCTCACTCGATTTAAAACCGGTATGCACCGGGAGAAATAAATATCGGTTAAATTGGTACACCGGTTATACCGCGCACCTCTATCAGAAATAGAACCCCCACCCTTGAAAACCCCTGAAAAGATGCATTACACGACTATCTATGCCATCGAGATCAAAAGTTGAAAATCAGGTCAAAATCCAAAATGGCGGCGGCGGCCATCTTGAATTCTCCGCTCATGGAATGAATCTGGAATGGCCCTGTAGCCAAATATCTTCCCAAGCACCTTTTTTAATTGTCTGCCAAATTTCATGCTTGTTTCACCAAACCCACAATTCTTCCAAATATTTCACCTATCTGCAGTACTATTAGCTGAAGGCACATTAATATCTGTTGGATTAAATGGGTAATATATTTGTATATACTCTGGTTGGTACACTTGGCAATGGTACAGCAAGAGTATTTGTTTTCATAATCTACTGCCGATGCTGCCCAATGCATGTACATTTGAACCGCCGGCTACGAACAAGTACAAAATAACATTACGACTTTAGCGACCAGCATAGCCTCAGATCAGCCTGCGCAAATGCGCAGTCTGATCTGCGGCTACGCTGTTCGCCATGCAGTCATTGACGTAGGTTGTCTGCCATTAGCAAAATAACTGTCTGTTTCACGAAACTTGACCAAATTTTACGGCCATATAAATAATGCAAAAAACAATATGTTTTCGATAATATTAAATTTTATCAAAATTTAAGAATGAGCCTTCTTTTTATTTGGTGAAATTTGGTTAAATATCGAATTTATTACGAAAAATGATTTCTCTATGGGAATTTAACAAGGGGGAAATAGCTGGTGATTGTGCAAGAGGTGTCGAAAAACGAACAAAAAAATGGAAATTGACTCTGAAACCTCGTCAGATAGCTTGAAATGATTTAAGAAAACAAGTTAGATTTTAAAAATCGGTCATTTATTTCTAAAATTGGAAAAAAATCCCCATGTGGATTTAACACGGGGAAATTGTTTTTCGTAATAAAATCGATATTGGACCAAATTTCATGAAATAGAAAGAAGGCTCATTTTTAAATGTTGCGAAAACTAATAATTTGGACAGGTTTCGTGAAACAGATATTAATCTACTGATTGACTGAGCAACACCTGTGATATTGTTGCACATGTGGTAAAATACAGTGACTCAGCCTGTGGCCCATTTATCGCACAGGTATTGATGGATTTACAGTTATTGAGCATAGGCTGCATATGCAGCCTATGCTCAATAAATGTGAATCCATTAAAAAACGACTCAGTCCTCAGTCCCAGAAAGTGACCAATTCCAAAAGTTACCCTCTACAGAAGTGAGTGGGTATGATAACCTATACGGGACACAACCGACTAAATGCGCATATGCATACCGATCTTAAACTGTCCCCATCACCACAATGCTCATGTGGCACGGAAAACCAAACAACAAAGCACACACTACAGATATGCCCCCTGCTAGAGCAGCGCAAGAAGGACGTGTAGACCGGGAATATTTCTCTAGAGAAGCGACATGGCAATGTGGAGCACAGGTTGAAGTAACGGACCGAGGTCTATAAATACATTAAATATGCCTAAAAGCATCAATAAATGAAGAAAAGAAATAAGCTAATTTTATTTTTTTTACTCCCTCCATATACTCCATTAAAAGCATCAATAAATGAAGAAAACAACAAGCTAACATTTTTTTTTTAGCTTATTTTTTTTCTTCATTTATTGATGCTTTTAGGCATATTTAATGTATTTATAGACCTTGGTCCGTTACTTCAACCTGTGATGTGGAGGAGCTCAGAATGACGACATCCTTCATTGGCGTGGCCGCGCTGACTGTGTAAAGGGTGAACGACAAGACGAAGAGATAACCGTTTTGGATCGGGCCATTGTCTGAGTTGCAGGTCCGAGTCTTTCACTTGTTGTTTGCCGCGCGGGCCGTCAGTTTCAGAATCCCGTTGGAAAATTACCCGATTAACCCATTAAAGACGGGATAAAATTATAGTAGTATGAAACTTTTATGAGAAAAAAAGAAAAAACTTTTATGAGATTTTGTTTTAAAATTATTGTATCCTTAGACTGGGTTAAGGTAATCAACGTCAAATAATGGGACTTATCGTTTCCACTCGTGTTGCACTATGCGCCAGTGTAACATGTTTCACGTCGAAATAGGCGTCGGATTCCTGACGAATTCCCATTCATCTATATGTTGCGGACATTGCAATAAAGACATGTTCGTCTATTAACCGGCGCGACAAATTTACGCCGGTCACTAGACGAAAAATGCGTTTATGCAACAGCTGAGTATCATCTCGTCAAGAAACTGGTGCATTTTTCGACGTGCGACATTTTACGCCGGTGCGGAGTGTAGCGCTAGTGATTTCAACGCGGGTTGAAAGTTATAACGTGTGTGTCATTGTATAACGAGTACGAAATTCCTACAAAACAGCGTTTTTTTAGCGCACTTGAATCTCGATTGTCGTTATTTATGTCATGTTAATCGTCACCAAACACATTTGTGAACAGAACACGCTGGTAAATGTCAGGCAATTCGCTCCCATTGGCTCCAACTTAACAACACGTTGGAAACCCATTAACACCCTCGGAATACCAAATCAAAATCACCGATGAGCTTGAAGCTCACCGCACACTCCGTATCCTCCGGGGGCTTGGTATTATTACATATGTAGCGGCTGGACAAAATGGACCTTACGACGTTTTCAACAATTGTAGATCACGATCCTATTACACAGCAACAGAGTAGTTGCAGAAACGTAACACTTCAAACACTCCCGTCACATAGCTATAGCTGCATTGGCCGTTCTGAGCGCCGTTTCACTAAACTTCGTACCACTAAAATGTTTGTAAGTTTCTTAAGTTAACAATGTTTTCTTGTAAACAATTATTGGATATACATGTATTCAGCATAGGCTGCATATGCAGCCTATGCTCAATAAATGTAAATCCATTAATTGAAATTTCCAGACGATTCTAAATTTGCACTTATGAACATTTTAGTCGTACGAAGTTTAGTGAAACGGGCTCCTGATCCTTAGGGAGGTTTGCGGCGTTGCCATAACCAAGTTCAACCGACACAGTGAACGATGTTGTTAACTGGCCGTTCCAAGGCGGCACTATTGCTGTCGCACTTGCTGTCGCACTTGCTGTCGCCCTTCTTGTAATGTATTAGCTCGTGTTGTTTTCTCTGTGGTACACTATGGTTGTTTGTTGTGAATACATCGTTACATTTCTTGTATCTCTCTTATAGTTTGTATATAGTACAGCATGCACCAGTAGCATATTTCTTCACCAACATTGTAAAGTATACTTATGTGGCAAAGTATACTTTGAGGGAGTAATCATTTATTTTTCCCGAAAAGCATTATGCCACATAGAACTAACAACTGCATGTATTTGTTGATTAAAAGTATGCAGAATTATTATACTGAATTTATTACATTATCACAGCCAAAATGGCTGTGATAATGTAATAAATTCAGAATAATAAAAAATAATAAATTTATCCTAAAATTGAAAATTTCTCCCTCAAAGTATAGTAGATAAGTATACTTTGCAATGTTGGTGAAATAGGCTACTGCGTTTAACTGTTGTAATGGTACACCGATGTTTGTGGATTGCATTTGTGTCGCGTTGAAAACTCCTTCTCGATCGGCGTTGTGCGAATAGCATGAATCTACCATAGTGAATTGTGTTAGAATTGTGTTTACATATATACAATATGTACATCTGTCGTCTCCTTTTAGGCAGATGGTTGTCTAATTTACTCGATAGCAGTAATGCTATTTCTTTGATTGTATGAAGACACGCATAGACCCTGATCAGACTGTGCAGATGCACATGCTGATCTGGGGCTACGCTTGTCACATAAGGTTCCTTTTCGCAACATTTATATTTCCCGGATACATAGGATAACCTCAATATGTGGCAGTCTTTGTATATTTCCACACTTTTGGCATCGTTCAGTATTAAAGGTACATGCCCACTCAGTAGGCACAAAATGTAATTTATAGTAATTATATAAGTGTATAATTGTGTCACTATTCCACCAGTTCTAAAAATTACGAGTGCCATCTATACAGATATAATCATTTAGTAATATTTGTTTTACTGATATTGACGCGCGGTGGTATCAGGCTATTTTCATATGCAAATGAGGCATGGTATTTTTGATTATGTATGCTAATTAAATGCGTCACCTGAAAAAATAATATTTTCGACAGATTATAAAGTATGATCATTGAACATCAAAAAATGAATACAGAGAATAAATAGTAATGTCCGTTAACATTTTAAGGAAACACAGCTATCGTCCCTGATATCAGTGTGGAAAGTTACGTCTGATATAAAATGTATAATAATGCCAATCAATACGTGGTGTAATATAGGAATGAATGGCTTTTTTGTGGAATTTATCGGGGTATAAACTTGGAAAAGTCGCTGGAATACTGGACGAGGGCCGGAAGGCCTCGTCCAGTATTCCCGCGACTTTTCCAAGTTTATATCCCCGATAAATTCCACAAAAAAGGCCATTCATTCCTTATAATTCCAGCATTTGAAATAAATTCATCAAGAAAATGTGTTTATTTTCCGTTTTCTTAAGAATTATTTTAACTGCGCCTCACGGTTACGGAAAGTAGTTCGGCGTGTGAGTTTACTGGGATATAAATTTTGGACACATATTTGCTACGGGCCAATCAAATGTTAGGGAATTGTGTAAATATTTTTGTGCTGGAATTATTGGTGAATAACTGTTTAGTTTGCCAGAAAATGGCTCAGATGATGTCTCTGATAGAAATCACATGTTGTGAGTACTGAGTGAGCATGTACCTTTAAAATGTAAAATCTATTTTCTATTACCAGTTATATGGATCATATCTTTCCTGCATCCTTGAAATAAATACTGTTTCAAGAAGGAACTCACAAATAATACTTAATTCGAGGACATATTTGTCTCATTTAGACGAATCATACGTATAGAAGTGCACGTATAACGGTGTACACGTGACTACACATTTCAGTAGCATGCAGGACGAAAACTATGGCTCAAAGAATCATCGCAAAACAAATGCCAGTTATACATGATTGCATACACTGGCCCGATGGCTTCACCCTGCCAAAGTTAGAGAATAGGAGACTAATAATGCTAACAGTCAAAGAGATTCCGCACATATCTAGGGCGACCTACATTCCGGCTCGCATTCTCTAGCGGTTCCATAGGCCGTGGTATATACTATATCTAAATTGACATGAATGTACAGATGATGCGGGAGAAAGCGAGAGACGTCATAGTCAATTTGTACAAGTATATTCATTTAACCCTTAGTCCGCTACACACAACAATTGTCGTCTGCTGTTGCTTTTTTATCTTGCCATTCTCAATAAAAAACATGGTTTGACAGCACTTCAGAATCATTTCCAATGGAAATGATTCTAAAATGCTGTCAAAGCATGTTGTAAAGTATTCTAAAATGCTGTCAAAGCACGTGTTTGATGATGAAAAATAGAAAATAAACAGCAGACGACAATAAATTAAGATAGCGGTGTAAGGGTTAATACTAATTGGAAGCGTCTCCCTAAGCGCACGGCGGTACATGTATGTCGCCGATATTGACCCAGCACAAATGAAATATTTCCATAAAATGTATCATGTCGGAAATTGAAAACAAAAACTACGTCCTCGTCAATTGTCGACGTCATATTTTGCTGTGACTGGATACATGGGGATTATGGGTTTTGCGACCAGTATAGATCCAGGTCAAATTGCACACTCGTGTTGCACAATTACGAGATGTATTGATCGTTAGAAACATGACGGGTGTTTCATTGATGGAATGATGAACAGTGCAGATCATGAACAGACTGTGCGGAAAACACGTACAGTGGGGTCAGCGTGTAAGTGCACACACGAACGAACACGACAGGTTGGTTGGAATGGTGAACAGTGCAGATCAAGATCAGACTGTGCGCAAAACACGTACAGTGGGGTCAGCGTGTAAGTGCACACACGAACGAACACGACAGGTTGGTTGGAATGCGTTGAACAGTGCAGATCAAGATCAGGACTGTGCGGAAAAACGTACAGTGGGGTCGGGGAGCGTGTAAGTGCACACACGAACGAAACAGACAGTTGGTTGTTGAATGAACAGTGCAGATCAAGATCAGACTGTGCGGAAAACACGTACAGTGGGGTCAGCGTGTAAGTGCACACACGAACGAACACGACATGTTGGTTCCAACCTGTCGTGTTCGTTCGTGTGTGCACTGACCCCACTGTAAGTCCCATTTTGTCCAGTAACCTGTCCCTATCTCGTATTCCGAACACGCACACACAGACATTGTATTCTCTGCAGCCCGACCCCTTTGCATGTTAATAGCCTTCAACAAGGTGTGCGATCACGTGTTTCCGAACGGCGTGACGTCATGTTAGATGTGTTTACAATATATTTCCTTTAATATCTTGCTAATGGAATGACATATTTTTTATGAAATATACCGCAGCAAATGCGGTACGGTACACGTGGCCTTTATTGTATAGGCGGCTTTAATCTCATAATTTTGTCGCTTCGACGAAGAATCGGTTACCGTAAATGTAAATAAAAACCAGAGCACGTGAATGTAAGAAATAAACGGTACTCGATTCTTTGTGAAAGTTATAAGTTATTGTAAATAAATTTCAGAGCGCCCATAAAACACACATGACATCTATTTGGTGCGCTACATATCATCATAATCCGTCAGTTTCTTGGGAAAATTTTGAAGAAAATCTACTGTAAAATGACGTCACAGATTACGCCACGTCGGAAAATCGAGTTCGAAAACCACGTGATCCCACACCTTGTTGTAATATACCATTAGATCGTTGTAATATAATAGTATAACCCATTACATGACCACGTGATGTACAGTTACAGTAATATGAAACGTTTCCGGACATATTCACAATTTTATTTATTTATTTCGACAATATGTTGTTACCACTCATCTGAAGTCTCGAGAAGACGGTTCATATACATTTATGAAAAAATAACAATATATTTTTTCAACATAAAGTTTTCATCTGGCCGGTTGCATGTAATTAATTTCTCCTGGTAGAATGTGACAACACAGCTTGTATACGCAGTCAGGTCTAGGGCTACAGAGGACGCAAACTCATCACGCCTTTATTGTAATAGCGAGTGACACACTACAATGATGCCTCTCTAAACCGGATACCCTGGGAGGTCATCGGGCATTTGATCATTCTGAGCCATAGTTGTGTGTTATGCGATCACGAACAAACATTATCACGTGAGATAAATGCTCAAGAAACTCATCAAACATAAGAGAGCTGGTGGCCGTTTCACTAAACTTCGTACGACTAAAATGTTCGTAAGTGCAAAATGATTATAGTCTGTAAATTTCACACCGACAATGTTTTCTTGTAAACAGTTATTGGATTTACATTTATTGAGCATAGGCTGCATATGCAGCCTATGCTCAATAAATGTAAATCCATCAATTGAAATTTTCATACGATCCTAAATTTGCACTTACGAACATTTTAGTAGTACGAAGTTTTGTGAAACGGGCCCCAGATGTTTTCTTGGTGTTCGGTTTAGAGAGGTTATACTGTAGTATCATCATCAAATACACTAAAAATAAACACAAGTTACAGGCATGTCTACTACCATTGACTGTCAGAATTGTACTCACATGGAATCGTCCAGGAGTAAGTCACGTGTTCTGTCTGCACCAATGAGAAGGCTTCCCGTGACGCCGCCTAGCCCGAGGAGCATGATTATCCAGGCGATCAATGAGGCACAGGGCACGTGACTGAGACAGCGCATACATCGTTCTAGGCAAGAGTCACTCTGAGCTGAAATGGACAAGAAAGGAAACTCGATTAGACCCACTTTTATAAAAGAAAAGAAAACGTAATTACTAGATGGTCTTACATGAATAATATGATTTAAACAACTTTACTAATTTCATAAGAAACGATGCGATGGCAAGTGTCTTATGAAATCTGATAACGACTTTCTTGGTCATTGACAATTTTGAAACTGCCGCCATTATTTTCGGGCAGCAGTATATGAACACCAGCTAAGTAATATGATGCCGCCGCTATAGGGGATAGTAATTATCGTTCCAAACCTAAACAATATAAATGAATGAAAATGTTATGGTAAAATAATTTGTGACCGACCAGAATTTAAAAAAAAAATGGGTTGATTACGTTTTTGACAAATATATTGTGTACACGTAGTTCCTGATCAGCTTGCAACACTTACAATGTATGTAGCCTGCTATGGATATTTTTTCTTAGATGCACAATGAGTGATTCCCAAGCATAATACCGGCCAATATAGGTGCTGATCAGTAGCCGATTTCATCAAAATTGCAAAGTATACTTATCTAGCAAAGTATACTTTTAGGGAGCAATCATTTATTTTTCCCGAAATGCATTATTTCATATAGAACTAACGACTGCATATATTTGATGATTACAAGTATGCAGAATTATTATACTGAATGTATTACATTATCACAGCCAAAATGGCTGTGATAATGTAATAAATTCAGTACAATAAAAATTAATAAATTTATCCCTCAAAGTATACTTTGCTAGATAAGTATACTTTGCAATGTTGATGAAATAGGCTAGAGACTGAAGCTACACTGGTCACCACATCTATCAATCCACTGTTCCTTTGGCTGACTTCAATTGATTCCACCAACAACCATTTGCCTTCCATTGTACTCAGTACATACATGAATAATCGAGTGCGCTGTATTATACACGAGGCACGTTGATTTACTGCCGCACTTGATTGCTCTCGTGCCTGTAGATATTCCGCGAGATGTATGTTGGTTGACCCTATTATCTGAACCGTCGCAATTATTGATTTTCCCGCCAAATTATAGACGTGTCAGTACAATTTGGAATTATGTCCTTCATGGCATTTGGCCCTTCCACAGATGTGCTTGTACATGTAGGTCATCAATAAACGTCAAGTTCACTCTGCAAATCGTTGTGGGTTTCACTTTCAAATACATAATGGCATGGAACGATGAGAAATATTTACTAAACTACTACCTTTATTAACTTTTTTTCGACGAAGGTCAATGTAATTTCGGAAATATTCGACATTGTTTGATAACCTATCGGAAATGTTCGGTAATATTCGGTGTGATTTCGTAAATGTTCGTGAATAATATTAATTGGAAATCCCCGGTTTCAAACGTGATTAAATACAGATTATCACATCGTTGATGCATTTTCGAGTTTTTTATTCTGCATCTACGTATGGTCAATGTATGGACATAAGAATGTGATGAACGCAGTTTGATCCAAGTTCGTCCGCATGTACGATCGATAATCCACTCGCTAAAGCTTGCGGATTATCTCCTTGTATATGCAGACGGACCGTGATCTAAGAATGACATAGTGAAGCATCATATCAAACTGCTAGAATATGCAGATTCACAAACGTCGTGTCGTCCATTATAGCATCCAATGGTGCGCCTCACTCCGCGCCAGAGTAAACTGTTTCACGTCGAAATAGGCGCCGGCTTCCTAACGAATAATCATTCAGGCTACACGAGGAAGATACTGTATAAACACATTTTCGTCTAGTAACCGGCGCAAGACATTTGTGCCGGTTACTAGACGACAAATGCGTTTATACGATACCTCTAATAGAGCTGAGTGGCATATTGTCAGGAAACCGGTGCAGATTCGACGTGAAACAGTTTACGCTGGTGCGGAGTGGATCACCAATGCCATACGTCACCCAATATAATCTAGTTGCTATCGGCAGACGGGAATTTGCCTTAATTTCGTCGCCATCAGGCTCCATCTAACGAGTTAAAATACCCTGTTCCGTTTCATCAGGGACATATAGACGTCTACACGTTTCCCCTGGGATACATCGCCGCCTGCGCTATCTCTTGCCAGTATTTGAATGTATTTGCTACAGCTCAGGCTCAGTGAATCAAACTGCTTGATTTACGAGCTGAGATCGCGAATAGATATTAAGAAACGATGGCATATTGGCAAGATTAACGCAGTTGGTTGTATATTATCACGGTCGATGTACATGTTACGCTAAATACGATCGTATATGGGCACAGCAAACAATAAAGTGCTATTTTTTAAACATGCAATTTACACCGTTCCGTCATCTCTGTTGAATGATAAGCATAACCCTGTCATCTCTATAATGTCAAAGTTGTTGTAAAATGTAAGACTTCTGCGTTGTCATTCAAGATCGGAAAGTTTAACTTGAAAGTACGATAAAACATAAATAGTAGAACTATACCTTCCATTCACTACACGACCCGTCTGTATCATATGACTGTGACTGGAGAAATGATTCTTATGACATTTGCCACCAGTGTAGATCCAGATCAGTCTGCACTGATCGCCATTCATTCAGGGAAAGAAATGACTATTCCAACCAACTCTATACACTATATATCACCATCCAGCTAATGGAGTGTGAACTAGCAGATCGGGAGCTCGACTGGCCGCAAATCCCATAAGCGCCATTTCTACAGAGTTAAGCCATATATAATATTGTTGCTGACAGGACGTAAAACCAAAATCACGAAATCAATCATCGCTACAAGGAACAGCAGCTGTGACAAAAACAACCATTTGCAATTCTGCTACAAACTTCACTGTTGACTTAATGCGATATGTATTGTGGAAACTCTCTAAACCGGACACCCTGGGGGTCCCCAGGGTGTTCGGTATATACAGGCTCCTGTGTACAACCCAGTGATGAAACGGATAGTTTCGAGATACATACATAATTGATTCTGGTACACTCACTACTTACACTGAGGCTCCTCCAGCATACATGAAATATAAATATTTCAGTGTCTACAAGCTAGTACATGTCACAAACATGTATCCATTTCAATACTGAATTATTTGGACTAATAATAAAGATAGTTTAATGTTAGTGCATGTAAGTACTATATGTCATTGCAATATTGGCTTTAATGTTTGTGGGCAGTATTTGAAAGGTAAACTGTTTCCGCCAGCAAAAGAGATATTTCACGATGCAACAAACAGCTACACTGTCAATGGCAATCATCTGACACTCATACAACCAGCAAACGCACCGCAGTAGGTAGAAATGATATAAAACAAGTACACACGTATAGTTGCAAGCTCTTAGTAACACATGGTGTGGGTATAGCAATGCGGTATCCAGAGTCAAGCGAATAGCTAAAAACACCGAGCCAAAAACTGCATAAATATGTCACCGAATATTGCATGTAAGACTTTCTCTGTGCCTGAGGCTTCAGCCTCGGTGCATCGTAATGCAGCTGCGGCCCTACATAGCTTGTTCGTTTGTAGACAACCATGAGTCATCTGACTGTCTGCGAGCCAGCGTGTTGACATTTCATTTTCATGCTGATATTCAAAATTGAATGACACACCATTAGCAGACTTGCCAAAATGTTCTTGCAACAAGTGTAGCACATGATCAGTCTGCGCATACGCGCAGTCTGATCATGGCATGCACTGTTGTTTAGCACCACTAACAAACCAGTTAGATCCTTATCAAGTTGCAAGAGCGTGTTTATTGACATGCTATACGCGTCTGAACACAATCACATTGACCTACATCTGATGGCGAAACACAAATTCGGATCACATCGTTACCTGACCGCGTCTTCGACCGTCTCCTATATCCGTGTTTAATGGCCATGTCGGCACTTTCCATCGGGTCCCGCCCGTCCCGACCATCATTAAACGATGCCGAGCCAATAAGATTGGAAAACTCCGACATTTATAACACCTTGGATGCTTCTCCAATAAATCGAACGAGCTAACTAATTGGAATGGTGAAATTAATCCGGTGACCTGGCGGAGTGTCGTATATACCCGGGTACGAAGTCATTCGTGGCCGATATGATCTAGTGGCGAAGCTACTAGTAGTTAGTCGATGCGGCAAATGTAATCGTATATATATATTTGAATGGCCACACGATTTATAAATGTCGCATTTCAGACATTAAAATGCATTTATCAACTTCACCGAATTATCCACTAGACAATCAGAAGACTATGTGTTACACATGTCATTACAACAAACAAACTTCAAAGTCTCAGTATGTGATCAAATAATGTATACACTGTAACACTGCACATTAGTCAGTCGGATTCATCACATTTAAGTTCAATATGAAGCATCACGCAGTAGAAACATGTCAATCCGAGCTTGAAACGGCACTACAACTTAGCAAAAATATTTCAACAGTAGAATGTAGATGCACATTTATGAATATCCATGTTTATAGTCCATATTTTGATCGGTGATTGCCGTAACATCCCATCCTGACTGTTTCAAGCAAGGATTAGAACACAGAAACCAACAAACCCAGGTGATAACGGCATTAAAATGCAAATAAACCCAAACCTTTAGACTATATATCGACAAAACTGTCGACAATGCAATTAATGGCAGGCATTCCAAAGACATATAAATGTCACCTGATATAGACGACTTAATTAAGACAAGATTTTCTGCATTCCATGTGTGACGACATACAAACAGGACAAACTGATTGGTAGGGTAGAATTATATGAAGGACATTTTCCCATAAGGAATGAAAGAATCCATGCAGATTTCACCCAATCGCTGCGAAATAACTCAGCTTGTCTTTCACAGCCACCGTGTACAATTAAGATAGGTGATTCAATGCAACATGACCAGAGTCGACACGAATGATAAATACTAAAGTTGAAACTAACATAATAACAATGTTACAACCAACGTGAACCCATATCAGAATGCACTGCACATGGGTCTACGTTGGTTGAATACACGCGATTGCATGTTTTCTGGCTTCATTGGGTATGTTAAGCCTTTACTTTTTGCACATTGCGGTCTTATTGATTGATTGGGCCGCTATTAACTAGGCCTATGATGTGTCATAACTACGGTGGCACAGAGGGGACATGGAAATATGTTTTACTTTCGCGTGCGCACGCAATAGGTTTTGCGTGCGCACGCGATAGCTTTTGCGTGCGCACGCGATAGGTAAATTAAAAAGCTATCGCGTGCGCACGTAAAAGCTATCGCGTGCGCACGCGCACGCGAAAGTAAAAAATATTTCCATGTCCCCTCTGTGCCACCGTACATAACTGTGGAAACGAGAGCATGCTTATTCATTCCTCAGAGATGAATGCAACAGTTCGATACTTAAAATGTCTTCATGGGTGGCTGATTGCGTGTGGGGTCGATGGGCTGTGGATATTGCAACCTTCTGAAATAGAATGTCTAATTTGCGATTCTCGGAATTATGTGTTCGACGGTGGGTACAGTGTTTGCTCATAGGGACGACAATATAGGCGGACTTTGTGAATATCTAAGATAATATAGAGAATAGTACATGAGTGATAATTGAGTTCTTTTTAATAATTCGTTCCCACGAAATAACAATTCGTTCCCACAAAATAACAATTCGTTCCCTCAATTTAACAATTCGTTCCCTCAAATTAACAATTCGTTCTCACGATATAACAATTCGTTCCCACGAATTAACAATTCGTTCCCGTGGGAACGAATTGTTATTTCGTGGGAACGAATTGTTAAATTGAGTGAACGAATTGTTATTTTGTGGGAACGAATTGTTAATTCGAGGGAACGAATTAATAAAAAAAAATGAATTATACGTAGTACTGACCACCACCTAACGCGTTTTATGCAACCGTATCATTTGCGTATTTATTGCACTTGCGTAGTATGCTTGTTAATTCAATGTGCTATTACAACATTAACTCCCAGTTTATGCAATAAATGGCCGGGCTATAGTAAACAGGATAACATAATCTCATATGAGACACGCCATGTGATTTTGTACCTTCGGATATCTGCGTAATTTCATGACTGAAATACATGTACGTTTACAAAATTTACAATATTTTCCGTAAATGGCGTCAAAAGTTGACAAAATGTTCAGAGTACATGCGACATGTCCTCTGAAGATTTTGTAAAATGTTGACTTTATTTATGAAAAATATGATGGTGGGTCTAGTTTTCGGGGTATTAACAAGTTCATCAACTAGCGGTTTTTATAAAACATAACATATGAGCTAAATTGTCAGTTCAATCAATTTCTTTCAATGTTTATTGCCTTCAACATAAGATTTTTGTTGGATTAAAATTCGCGTTAGCGCGGTTAGCAACACAGGAGTCAGCCATCTTGAATGTTGACTTATGGTTGGTGTTTTCGGGGTATGTTCCGAAAGTGTCAATACATCTGCTAATTCGTCCCGAGTTTTCATTGGCTGTTGATCATCTCGCATATGAATGAGGCACAGTGAAGGAAAACTTGAAACTTTTCTATTGTTTATGATTTTAACAATATTAAAGAGCAGATTAATGGCGGACGCAGAAAACGGTAGGTTCGTGAACAAAATGACATAAATGGCGAAATTTACCAGTATTTAGTCCAAATATTGGATTTGATGGCATTTTTAAAGGACTTAATGTACGTCAAGTCATGCTTATTTGAATAACCTGATGTAAAGCACATCGCGGCTGCACACATGTCTATAATTTACAAAATCTGTGAATACCCCGAAAAGTCCGACTACCCCGAAAACTGGCGTATCGACCGTATTATACATTTTGAAAACGTATTTAATGAAATTACATGTTCGAAGGTACAAAATAACCTGGCGTGTCTCATATCTGCGTATGCACAACTGAACTTTGGAACAGTTTACGCAGCTATTAAATCGCCATAACCGCTTGGCTGAAATGACATGAGACTAAATTTCAGTCTAACAATGTGAAACTAGAATATGATATTTGAAAATGATCCTGCCCACAAGCTGTGTTTTGTAAGCAATGAAGGCGCAGTTGATGTGTGTGAACCACACTCCAGCAGCCTATTTCACCAACATTGCAAACTATACTTTTCTGAGGGAGAAATTTTAAATTTTCGGATAAATTTATTAATTTTTATTATACTGAATTTATTACATTATCACAGCCATTTTGGCTGTAATAATGTAATAAATAGTATAATAATTCTGCATACTTTTAATCATCAAATATATGCAGTCGTTAGTTCAATATGAAATAAGGCATTGCGGGAAAAATAAATGATTACTCCCTCAAAGTATACGTTGCTAGATAAGTATACTTTGCAATTTTGATGAAATCGGCTACTGGTCTGTTTTAGTCGTGTTAAAACAAAACGTGACATAAATGAACGTGATCTGTGCACACAGGTATAGAAATTGTCCACGAAGCGTTACGAAATAGAAGCATCTATGCACACATGTAGGCATTGCAGATAGAACATGACAAAGTTGAAATTAGAAGTCCCACATCTTCGGCTACATGTCTGCGCAAATACACGCACAAGTTTCGTGGGAATTTCAGACCAAGATGATACAATTTAACTATTCTGCATTTTGTTTGGAGCGTAAATACACAACTCTCATGCATGGACAAGAATGCAACACATGTTAATGCCTACAATCGTCAATGTATATACATTTGCATATCCACTCTATGTACATTGTGGATTTTGTTTGTAACAAACATAGCATCGCTGTAAGCCGAACTATTGTTGCTTGAACGTGGAAGCATCAGAAGTCAATACCATTGGTAATATACGACCTTGACACAGATATATATATACATTTCTGTTGGCAGTTAATTTTCTGTTTGATAAATTGGAAATAACACAAAGTAGTCTAAAGTAGTCTTACTTGTATAGTAAAGTAGATGGACCTGATCACGTGTGTGGCCAGAGTAGCCCCAGATCAGCCTGCGCATCCGCGCAGTCTGATCAGGGGCTACGCTGTCCCTATACATTACTTGAAGTAGAAATGCCTATTGCCATCAGCTGATCTATTAGATATTGTTATAGCTGTGTGAATACACACAGTGACAAAGGCATTTATCTCCATTTGGGCCCCGGTGAGAAAAGTGACCCAATTAAATATCGTGTGCGACCAGTGTAGACCAAGATCAGCTCTCGAGTCCTACACGGTTACGGTTTACCCTCTGAAGTAACAGTATAACACAACAAATTCACTGGGTAGATGACGATGCACCTGTGTGCTTGCATACAATGACACGTGTCTCTATTTGCCTGCCCTCATTTACCCCCTACACAGGTGGAGAAATTGTTGTGTGTGTGTGCGTGTGTGCGTGGGCGCGTGCGTGCGTATGACCAGCGTAGCACCATGTCAACATGCGCGTCCGCAATAACAATAAGTCACTGATGCAAATGTCTGGCAGAGAAAATGTACCTTACAGCGTGTATTACCAGCGCAGTCTGACCTGGATCTACACTGTTGGAAATCAGTCACTGATGGAGCTCCATCGGCGTCGACAGATTGCGGTGGCATAGGGTTAATGCATGTGTTACGCGTTTGTGTTTACGGCGGCTGTCATATGTACTGACATATGTTATAAGAAATACGATAAATAATAAGCACCCTGAACACAACGTGGGGTGAAGCTATATGTAAGGTTGGTCTGGAAATACTTGGTCAAAAGCCAGATATTAGAGTGTCGATGCATTCATTACATTTTCGCAAGTATTTGCCCAATTTCAGTCCAATTGGGACGGCGAAGATTTCTACTAAACATGGCATTACCGTATACCAATTCATCCGGTCAATTTCCTGCCATTTCGGGCAATTAGGTCTGATTCGCCCACGTCCATCAATTCATTATGGATATTATTCATTGATTTGTTCAGTTCTGATTGAACACCATATCGATGGTTTAGTAACATAAGGTCGTAACTGCTATACATAGCAGTTACGACCTTATGTTACTAGACCATCGATATGTCAAATCTTTGATATTGTCCACTACTAGCGACATGCATTTCAGTACATATGTTACCTCGTCTGTAGATCCTGTTCAGCTAGCCCACTCTGAGTCTTTGACCAGTGTAGATCCTATTCAGCTAGCCCACTAATACAACATGGTGCCGTTTCACAAAACTGCATACGACTAAAATGTTCGTAAGTGCAAAATTATGATAGTCTGTAAATTTCACATTAGCAATGTTTTCTTGTAAACAATTATTGGATTTTCATGTATTGAGCATAGGCTGCAATAAATGTAAATTTATCAATTGAAATTTCCAGACGATCCTAAATTTGCACTTACGAACATTTTAGTCGTACGAAGTTTAGTGAAACGGGCCCCAGTTGTCAGTGCTGTTACCCAACCGCCTGCGTTAATCTTACCCAGATGTCAGCGTTGCGGAACATCTATTGGCAATTTCAACTCGCAACCAAGCAGTTTCATTGACTGAGCCTGAGCTATAGCACAGCTCAGGCTCAGCCAATCAAGCTGCTTGATTTCAAGCACAGTATTCAAGTATTTTGACATACAGAAATGGACAAATATCGGACAAATATATGTCCTTATTAGAGACACCATATTTCACCACATTTTTAATGAGTTAACTACATGTACCAGAGATGGTCTATAATTGGAAATGAAATATATTCTATTCTATTATTTTCCAGGCACAGTCTGATCTGTACGGAAGCCTGGAGGTGACACATGAAACAAAAATCCTATGTCGTGCGCACGACATCCTACCACGTGCGCACGTGGTTGGATGTCGTGCGCACGTGGTAGGATGTCGTGCGCACGTGATAGCTATGTCGTGCGCACAAGGTAGGATGTCGTGCGCACGTGGTAGGATGTCGTGCGCACGACATAGGATTTTTGTTTCATGTGTCACCTCCAGGCTTACGTAGATCTGGGACTACACTGGACTCGAATTCATGTATGGTGTGGCGAGTCACATGTATAGTGGAGGCTACTGTCAGAATTACCAGCTTTCGACGGGGTCCTATTTCCGATAATTAGACGTATCTTCCCTGAACTGGACAATATGCAATTTCCCCACAGACACTGCTAATCAAAGGGACACCGGGTGGCCATTCCACGAGTTTGAGTGATTGGCCTTAGAAAATAGGAGCTATTAATTGTATGGTGCCTCGTTAGTGACATTTCGTTCCTCGCTTCCATATTCGTATATATTTTATCCCTTGTTTCATATTAGTATACACATTGTATTACTTGTAGTTGGTTTTCCATCATTTGTGCCTTCCTGTTATGGATCACCACTAAGTAAAATATAGTGTTTATTGTTAAGAATCGTCCCTTTGTTTCTACGTTGCGTAGAAATGAATGTTAAAGAGTCTAAATTTAGTTTCTCTCTTTCTACGCCTCTAAATATTCATTCATTCACGTTCAAAGTTTAGTTTCGTCGCAATGGCTTCCATTGCGACGAAACTAAACTTTGAACGTAAATGAATGAATATTTAGAGGCGTAAATTTACCTTCTCCACGGCGAACGCAATGTTCTAAAAAGCCACCATGTCGTGACGCAATGGCTGATGAAGCAATCTACATGTACATATACCGTACGTTGTCAGCATCGTGATATAAGAAGCACATGCTTGTATTTAGAGGCGTAAATTTACACGTTCTCCGCGGTTCGGACACTAGAAATCACACTGAGAATGGAAGTGGTCAGTGGGAGAAGGGGAGGAAGTCGTAGCCTGTCGTGATTTCATTGAATCGTTCACAATTTAATGATCGCGAATTCATTCCCAATCCCGCACACACAGTGTATAATGCACAGTGCGAGAGGGTTTATGGCGAATTCACGATCCAAATGAATCGAGATTCCATTGAATCGTAACTGCGGCTACCGGGGCCCGTTTCACTAAGCTTCGAACGACTAAAATGTTCGTAAGTGCAAAACTATGATAGTCTGTAAATTTCACATTAGCAATGTTTTGTTGTAAACGATTTTTGGATTTACATTTATTGATCATATGCTGAAATTGATTGAAATTTGCAAACGATCCTAAATGTGCACTTACAAACATTTTAGTCGTACGAAGTTTAGTGAAACGGGCCCCAGTTGTCTAAAATACTTTGTCTGATCGAATTTCTCATATTTTATACAGTAGGTAACAACATAATGATCGTGAATGCACTCTCAATCATTTCAATCATACATTGGTCGAAACATCTTTTTTTGTTACTTAAAGGTACATGCCCACTCATTAGGCACAAACTGTTCTTTATAGGAATTAAATAAGTGTATAACTGTGTCACTATTCCACCAGTTCTAAAAATTACGAGTGCCCGCTATATAGATAATAATCAATTAGTAATCTTTATTTTACTGATAGTGACTCGCGGTGGTATCAGGCTATTTTCTTATGCTACTGAGGCATGGTATTTTTGTTATTATTTAAAATTTATACTAATTAAATGCGTTACCTGAAAACGTAATATTTTCGACATATTGTAAAGTATGATAGTAATGCCCGGTTATCGCCCCTGATATCAGTGTGGAAATTTACGTCTGCTATAAAATATATAATAATGTCAATCAATACGTGGGGTAATGGTGAATGATTGTTTGTTTTGCCAGACAATGTCCCAGCTGATGTCTCTGATATAAAGAACAGTTTGTGCCTACTGAGTGGGCATGTACCTTTAATGATCGTGAATATACTCCAAATCCCGCACGCACATGCATAATATGCACTGCACGTGACGGATTGTGAGTAAATGCATTATTCAACAACGATGTGTTTGCATAAATCCATTGTGCTTCCCGTGGATCTGTCTATGATAAGTATATGATTTCCCATCGCTATAACGGCGACCCCCAGGAGTGGCATACAAGATATTATGTCAGATAAGACGAGAGTTATCTTTTAACGGGTCGATGATGCGAATCACCGGAAACGGCTCAGATATGATATACCGTGCCAATACCCACGAGGTAATACGCCATAATATTGTATGAATGAATTACGTCGACCTTCAATGCGAAAGTCGGCGTGTTTTGATTGTGCAAAAATTACTTTGAATGATTAACAGTTTTCATGGAAATGCGGAAATAAATCCGAAACTGTTGTTATCAGAGGTATTTCTGACGATTGTGATGGTGTTGCATGAATGATCAGGGTGTTTGTTTCGATAATGGTTGTTTAGAGTTGCCAAGTTGTGTGATGAACTGCGAATGATTTAAGAAAGATATAGGATGGGTCATCAGAAAACGGCTTTCGGACCAGTGTGTTGCCAATCAATCATTATTGACGCTTCAAATTAACTTTCGTGACATTATAAAAGTGGTGTAAAGTCATAATACACTTGTAAAAAAACTCAGGTAAGCCGAATTATCTGGCTGCGTGGCAGGCATAAAGTTCTGGTTAGAACTCAGCAAGCATCATATGGTGGGTCATGTCAATATGATTACTGATATTTTTACCAGTATACCCAGTCCATGGTCAGCTAAAACACACACACAGCTCGTTATAGATATAAAGTTTCCTTTACAGATATCGATACTTAACAGCGAACAGCGTAGTCCCTGATCAGACAGCGCTGACGAGCAGACTGATCTGGGACTACGCTGGTCGCAAACGTCAAAATAGTACCGTTGTTATAGCGCCGGGGTCATATAGAGCCACGGGAATAGGGCACGAATAACCTACATCATATTGTAGATAAGGAAAATGTAAATCTTTAACATGGGTTTTAGTACGTCATGTCAGTATGTAGCGTGTCTACCAGTATACATACAAATGATATTACTCTCAGAAAATATACATGTACGTATATACATTTGAGCACACGTTGCATCAATCCAATACACGAAGGTAACGTTTGAATTGCAGAAAGCCAGAAATATTCCGAAAATAAATGGACATAACTTTGGCATAGTATATGTATATACCTAATGGCCCCAGTTCGAATCGTTAATTAGGTACTAACGCCAATGTGTTCGGAAGATGGGCGAGGTGTGTTGTGGGTGGGAGGTGTGTGTGTGGGGGGGGGGGGGGGCCGGTGGCTAAGAGCACATTTCACTTCATCGTTCAAACTCGTAAATCCAACAATACACAATACAACAGAACATTTGAGCACACGTTGCATCATTCCAATACATGAAGGTAACGTTCGAATTGCAGAAAGCCAGACATATTCCAAAAATAAATGGACACAACTTTGGCATAGTATATGTATAGATCTAATGTCCCCCAGTTCGAATCGTTAATTAGGTACTAACGCCATTGTGTTCGGAAGATGGGCGAGGTGTGTTGTGGGTGGGAGGTGTGTGTGTGTGGGGGGGGGGGACCGGTGGCTAAGAGCACATTTCACTTCATCGTTCAAACTCGTAAATCCAACAATACACAATACAACAGAATGATTACTATTTCCAAAAATGCAAGTTTATAGTTGTGGGTTTATTTCATATAGCATGTCATGTTTATTTCTCGGCAAATGGTCAGAATGTTCGGATATGTATGGAAGCACATTAGGGACATTTCATCGCTCCATGTCTACGTCGCATGGAGACAACAATTAAGAACATTGAAGTTCATTGCTTCGTCAGTACGCGACGTAGGGATGGAGGTACGAAAGTTAACAAAATGCTGAACTATATTTCAGCTTAAACACTATTTATTTCAAATTATGGCAAGTGATATATATATGTATATATATGATTGAAAACAAGCTTTTTTATGTGAATTCTCCTCCTGAAAAAAATACATTTTGTCGTCGGCTGTTTTTATTTTCCATGTTTTCTCATCAAATACATGGCTTGCAACACTTTGATAAAGTGTTGTCAAACCATGTTTTGATTGCGAAGAAGACAATATATAAAACAACAGCAGACGACAGTAATTTAAGGTTAATAAAACTCAGGTAAACCGAATTATCTGGCTGCGTGGCAGGCATAAAGTTCGGGTTAGAACTCAGCAAGCATCATACGGTGGGTCATGTCAATATGATTACTGATAGTTTGACCAGTATAGCCAGCCCATGGTCAGCTAAAACACACACACACACACACAGCTCGTTATAGATATAAAGTTTCCTTTACAGATATCAATACTTAACAGCGAACAGCGTAGTCCCTGATCAGACTGCGCGGACGGGCAGACTGATCTGGGACTACGCTGGTCGCAAACGTCAAAATAGTACCGTTGTTATAGCGTCGGGGTCATATAGAGCCACGGGAATAGGGCACGTACGAATATAGAGAAGATAACCTACATCATATTGTAGATAAGGAAAATGTAAATCTTTAACATGGGTTTTAGTACGTCATGTCAGTATGTAGCGTGTCTACCAGTATACATACAAATGATATTACTCTCAGAAAATATACATGTACGTATATACATTTGAGCACACGTTGCATCAATCCAATACATGAAAGTAACGTTCGAATTGCAGAAAGCCAGACATATTCCAAAAATAAATGGACACAACTTTGGCATAGTATATGTATATACCTAATGTCCTCAGTTCGAATCGTTAATTAGAAAATAACGCCATTGTGTTCGGAAGATGGGCGAGCTGTGTTGTGGGTGGGAGGTGTGTGGGGGGGGGGGGGGGGGAGGGGGGGGGATGACCGGTGGCCAAGATCACATTTCACTTCATCGTTCAAACTCGTCGATACAACAATACACAATACAACAGAATGATTACTATCTTCACAAATGCAAGTTTATAGTTGTGGGTTTATTTCATATAGCATGTCATGTCTATTCCTCGGCAAAGAGTCAGCATGTTCGGATATGTATGAAAGCCCATTAGGGACATTTCATCGCTCCATGTCTACGTCGCATAGAGACAACAATTAAGAACATTGAAGTTCATTGCTTCGTCAGTACGCGACGTAGGGATGGAGGTACGAAAGTTAACAAAATGCTGAAATATATTTTAGCTTAAACACTATTTATTTCAAATTATGGCAAGTGACATATATATGTATATATATATGATTGAAAACAAGCTTTTTTATGTGAATTCTCCTCCTGAAAAAATACATTTTGTCGTCGGCTGTTTTTATTTTATTTTTTTTCTCATCAAAATACATGGCTTGCAACACTTTGGAATCATTTCCTATGGAAATGATTCTAAAGTGTTTTCAAACCATGTTTCGATTGTGAAGAAGACAATATATAAAACAACAGCAGACGACAGTAATTTAAGTTTAATTATCTTCGTTTCCACGTGGCGAGGTTAACGCATAGACGAAACGTCCAAAACGAGACACCATACATAAGACATTCCCATGATTTGCTACATTTAGTGTATAATAAATGCGACTAATTTAGTGTACATTCCTTTGCTTGACGAATAACACTCCAAACTGCGATGAAACGGATGTCTCTCGAGCTGTAATGGTGCATCGTTGTTTTTGCTTAATTACAGGTGCTGATGTCTGTAATTGACACTACAGACGCAGTAATCGTAAACCATGATACCACCGAAGACCTCGTCAACAACTGTATACTATTTCTTCGCACGATTTGCCTGCTTTGGCCCTAAGGTACGTTTTTATCTTTGGCTCTTTAGTTACCTGGGAGTTTAATTTGGTTATTGCCCATTACAAAAGTAGAAAGATTATTACTGATCCTACTGCTTTTGGGTGGGGCCAAGTGATTCTGGTGTGGCGAGGACCTGGCAACAGATCAGGATTATTCTGATTTCAGGGCTGAATATATAGTTTTGTTATTGTAAATATTCAGTTCTGATTTTTGGATTCCCCCCCCTTTTGTACATGTACTTGAACATGTATATGTACTTGTACAGGTAATATATGGGACTTAGTACTAAACCCATTGACCCGGCCTTAAATGACATTAGCTGTTGATAGGCCGCTAAACCCCAACAAACAAACAAACAAAACAATGTCTTCGTATATTCATGACAAACCACGTGAAAAAAAACTACGCAATAATTAAGTTTTAGAACGAACCCAAAATGCTCTTTTGAAACTTCGCAAATGACTCTTTCTCCAGTGAATGTCATGGCCAGAATGTGACCTGTAATAAACTGGCCGCCAATGATGGCCCCGTTGCTTCATTGCAAGCCACACACATCTAAAATACATTTACTGAACATGCTGACGTTAGCATTGCAGTAAAAGCACCATAATACGTGGACAACGGGTACGGAACAAGTGTTAACCCATTGAACCCGAAAGCCCGCCATAGCGGTTTATGCAAACAGTGCAAATCCAGGTAAGCCGGCTCGTAACGAGCCGTCTCATCAGGATCTGCACTTTTTGAAAGTAAAGTTCATATCTTTTAAAACAAACAATATCCCCTTTTCATAAATTGACTAGTCTGAAAACCATTTTGTGACGATTGCATTGGTTGCAAAATGAACATATAAAAATTCATTCCATTTAATTAGGGGTGAAAGTGTTAAAGCCATAAAACGTATTTTGGTTCTCAGATACCGCCGCGACAGAAAAATCCATGCGCGTCAGAGCTCTATATCGTCATGGACAAATAAAAACACTACCATGCAAACATATATTAAATCCAATCATTCAGACGAAAATATGGTGATTTTCTAAAGAGGTTATAGCTGCTCAATTAAACATGCACTTGTCTGTGAACCACATGTTAAATTGACAAGCAAAATGCGTCTAACGACTTGAAGCGTTTTGTAAATTTTGTACGGAAAATACCAGAGCATGGCTCATACCGAAGTCTTCACAAAGGGTGCTTCTGATTCATGTAACAGACTTTAAACACTACAACCCTCTATATAATAGCGGTATTTGCAAACTGTGTCGATCCAGACGAGGCGGCTAGTAACGAGCTAGTAACGAGCCGTCTCATCAGGATCTGCACTTTTTGCAAATACTTTTAGAGACAAAAAAACAACACAACCCTTTCATTTAAATGGACGAGTTTGAAAATAATTGTTTGACAATTTGATTTGTTGGAAAATCAACATAGTACAGTCCATTCCAGTTACTTAGGGGTGAAAAGGTTAACCACACTATATCCATGTACGATGTAGTCAAAAATACTACGGTAAAGTAATTAATCTAGATGTTTTCGGCCACATACACTGTTGCAGAACCTGGTTAGTTGATGTACCAAGGTGCATGATCACGTGAACAGTGGCTGAAAGTGTTGAAATCTTGCCCACACCAAAGTAAGTATTATTTGATATTTTCCTTAATATGAAACGGATTTTTATGAAATATGGCGCAGCAAACGCGTCTTCATGAGCTGCATTTGGTCGTCCAGGGAGTTCGGCACTTATGTCGTTTTTGCGAAGAATCGATTTCCGTGTCTACCGACACGGAAATCGATTCTTCGCAAAAACGACAGAAGTTTGGGCGAACATACAAAGAACACCAAATGCAGCTTAACAAGACGTGTTTGATGCATCAAAATCAACCATGAGTTTTGTTTATCTGTTGTTGTTTTGTTTTTTAAATAATCTGAATATGATTGTCATGTGACGTAGTTTCAATTCTAGCCGTTGACGTTTCGAGCCATCACTAGGGAATTTAATTTATATTCTGAGCAATAAATATACCGACATTTTAATCAGTCTATATCCAAAGCCGGACGGGTACAGGTTATGGGAAAATAGGTCCAATAAAGCTGGTGAAAAATTTCCGAAGCTCAACATTTTCAAGACTAGCTACACATAGAAATCTGGATCGTGGCATGGTATAATCTAAAACCAATATCAGGGCTATATTTGTGGCAGACATATACACACCAGGTGCCACTCCACTATACATTGCAGGCGCTACCATTTGTATTTATAGATGAAAGCTAAATTATTAATGCGTGTGTTCTGCATGTATATTCCTGCTGTTCTGAAAGTGGTGTATTATGTTATACTAAGGTGGGTAAGGTGTATCAGACGGACCAGGGGGCCGTTTCACTAAACTTCGTAAGACTAAAATGTTCGTAAGTGCAACATTATGATAGTCTGCAAATTTCACATTAACAATGTTTTCTTGTAAACAATTATTGGATTTACATTTATTGAGCATTGGCTGCGTATGCGCAATAAATGTAAATCCATCAATTGAAATATCCAGACGATCCTAAATTCGCACTTACGAACATTTTAGTCGTACGAAGTTTAGTGAAACGGGCTCCTGCTATTTAGGCCAGTTGACGTTAAAATGTTCAGAAATATATCAGCAAAACGTGGAGCAATTGTGATGCAGCACAGCGCGTATACCCCGGTACGTTGCATGCTAGTATCTCCGACGACACTACATTTATACCGTAGTCTTCACGGAGATACTGTTCTCGAAACAATTCCGAACACGGGTTGAGCTCCGAGGACGCGTCATTCACAGGCACAATCATAATTTGTCCGCGGCAACTGCGCATCAAATAAACATTGTGCATGCGTGCGTGATACATTGGACAGTGAAAACCACAAAAGACACATTTTGTATTAACTACATAACATTGTCAAAACACTCCTCTAGTATTAAAGTGGAGTGAGTGGTTTGAAAGTGGGCCTATATCCATTTCCAAAGTACTTTTATTTAGTGGATTCTGACTTATATATCACATTTGTTACAGTGACTGGAGAAATGGGGCTTATGGGCGTTGCGACCAGTGTAGATCCATAACAACGTGTATGTCTGTACAGTCTGATCATTATGTGCATTGTTCGCTATTCCATCCAGGAAACACCTGTGATGTTTCTAAAGAAAAACACAATATACATGTAGATCGTTATCAGGATAGAGGAGTGCGCTGTTTGATCTGGAGCTACTGATTATACATGTCATAAGACCCATTTCCCCAGTCGCAGTTACGTTTTACACGCCCAAATGTTCAAATCGTTCGGTATTACGCCCCGTTGCACTGACACACGTTTACCTCTAAACACGCATGTGGTAAAACAATAAATATGATACTGACTGGAGAAATGGGGATTATAGCATTTGTGGTCTGTCTAGATGCTGATCTTCTAGCACATTCCTGCAGACTGATATGGACATATACTTTTGTTTGTTGTGTGTATTGGGGTTTAACGGCCTATCAACAGCTAAGGTCATTTAAGGTCAGGTAAATGGGTTTAGTACCAAATCCCCTATATTACCTGTACAAGTACATGTTCAAGTACATCAACAAATTGGGGGGGGGGGGCATCCCAAAATCAGAACTGAATATTTACAATGAAAAACTATATACTGATCGTTAGAAGCAGGACATGAGAATTACGAACTGAATATCGAACAGCGTAGGGCTGGATCAGACTGCGCGGACGCGCAGGCTGATCCGGCCCTACACTGGTCGCATAACCCATATGCCCCATTTCTCCAGTCACCGCCACAAATATGAATCTCCCAAGGGGGGATAACATCTCAACATCTCACACACAGGCTGCCGCGATCAATGTTAATTCAGCCACCGTGTACGAATGTTATGTGTCTGTTTATACCTTCATTTTCATGCAATGAAACGTGTGGCGCAACTGTTGCATTGCGATCTAACCCGCGATGTTAGTAAAGAAAGTACAACTGACCTCTATATGCATCTGTACTGGCAGGCTTCCCAAGCTATTGCCAGCTCTTAAAATATCGCTGCGACTGGAAACATTGGTGTATTGGTTTTCTTTGCCAGTGAAGATCTTGATCAAACTGCGCATCAGATCAAGGTCTACACTGTTCACAATTCAGAACGCGAAACACCAGCAATGATTCTAGCAAACACGATATGCTTGCCAAAATATAGGGGTGGACTAACAGACCGGTTTGCTAGACTGACGACAAACGCCATATAGTCAATTTCTCAAGTCACATATTTATGAATAGCCATTAACATATTAAACATGCAGCAATATAAATATTATATGGTGAGAATCTGTTTCGGATATATGTTTTCTTTGATCTGTGGACTAAAACATGCTGTTATGTATTAATAGCGGGAATAAAAACCCAAAAATATTCGCCTCGTAGCAGGGTATCACAGCGTTTTCGGCGTAGTAAAATATTAATTCGTTTTCAACGTTCATATATCTGACTAATAACCATATACAGTCGAACCTCCCCAAACGGCCACCTCTCTACAACAACACCCTCTCTGTAATAGCCGCTATTTTATATCCCAAATGGATGATTACCTCTATATCTAACCATTAGCATGCTGAGCACGAACATTGTCGTCTGGTGTTGCTTTTGCATTCTTTCTCAATAAAATCCATTGTAAATTATTCTAAACAAGAGGCCCAAATGGGCCTGTATCGCTCACCTAAAAGCCTCCATAGTGGTCATCTTGATTCACAAAGACTCTTCACTTACAACTTCAAATGTTCCACATAATTTGTTGGTACCTTCTGATCTAACATATATTGCGAATGTGCATGTGATTTACTGCTATACCTTCGATTTGATATATAAAATGACCATATTCGGTCAAAAATAAAATTTGACCCCTATTTGACCCCTCGGGCCATGACCATTTTTGACCCAGAGTCGAAATCGGCCTGGCGGTTTGTGAGAAGAAGATTTTTTGACAATTTGACCTACTTTTCAACGGCGGACATCTTGGATTTGGTGATGACCTCCATTTTGACAAAAATGAACAAGCTTCACCAACAAACCATTTCAGTTAAGTTTGGTCAATATCGGCCAAGCAGTTCGCAAGAAAAAGTCCTTTGAAATCTTTAGTAAAAGAACAACCTTTTGACCTGTCGGTGGCCATCTTGGATGACGTAATCATCTGATTTTGGCAAAACATGCTCCAGAGTGATCGTCTCGTCGATACCTTGGATTGGATATATTATATGACCATATTTGGTCAAAAATATAATTTGACCCCTAGTTGACCCCTCGGGCCACGCCCATTTTTGACCCAGGTGCCACCATATGAACAAATCTGAAACAGGGTTAAATATCAATCATTCACACCAAGTTTCATCGAAATCAGCCTGGAGGTTTGTGAGAAGAAGATTTTTTGGACAATTTGACCTACTTTTCAACGGCGGACATCTTGGATTTAGTGATGACCTCCATTTTGACAAAAAAATGAACAGGCTTCACCAACAAACCATTTCAGTTAAGTTTGGCCAATATCGGCCCAGCAGTTCACAAGAATAATACGTTTGAAATCGTAAAACAATTATTTTACCTTTCGGTGGCCATCTTGGATGACAAAATCATCTGATTTAGACAAAACATGCTGTAGAGTGATCGTCTCGTCGATACATTCCATCCGATATACTATATATATATTCGATCCGATATACTATATGGCCATATTCTGTCAAAAATAAAATTTGACCCCCATTTGACCCCTCGGGCCACACCCAATTCTCCAGAGTGATCGTCTCGTCAATACCTTCGATTTGATATATTATATGACTATATTCGGTTAAAAATAAAATTTATCCCTATTTGACCCCTCGGGCGACGCCCATTTTTGACCCAGGGGCCACCATATGAACAAATCTGAAACAGCGCTAACTATCGATCATTCATACCCAGTATCGTCGAAATCGGCCTGGCGGTTCGTGAGAAGAAGATTTTTTAAGAATTTGACCTACTTCTCAAAGGCGGCCATCTTGGATTTGGTGATGACCTCCATTTTAACAAAAATGAACAGGCTTCAACCACAGACCATTACAGTTAAGTTCGGCCAATATCGGCCAAGCAGTTTACAAGAAAAAGACGTTTGAAATCTTTAGTAAAAGAATGACTATTTGAACTATCGGTGGCCATCTTGGATGACGTAATCATATGATTTAGACAAAAAAATGTTCCAGAGTGATTGTCTCGTCAATACCTTCGATTTGATATATTACATGACTATATTCGGTTAAAAATAAAATGTAACCCCTATTTGACCCCTCGGGCGACGCCCATTTTTGACCCACGGGCCACCATATGAACAAATCTGAAACAGCGCTAACTATTGATCATTCATACCAAGTATCGTCGAAATCGGCCTGGCGGTTCGTGAGAAGAAGATTTTTTAAGAATTTGACCAACTTTTCCATGGCGGCCATCTTGGATTGTCGATGACCTCCATTTTAAGAAATCTGAAATGGCATCGCCCATATATCATCCCTGTGAAGTTTAACCAATATCGGCTCAGCAGTTCGGGAGAAGAAGATGATTGAAAATGTTCACGGACGGACGGACGGCGGACGACGGACGACGGACACTTTGCCATAACAATAGCTCACATGAGCTTTGCTCAGGTGAGCTAAAAATGCTGTAAAAGCATTGAAAACATGTATTTCATGAGAATTATCTAAGAAAATAAATAAACAGCAGAGGACAACATTTAATTAATTCAGCGTTAACCTCCCTACAACAGCCACCTCTCTACAACAGCCAGGTGTGCGTCTTCCCATGGGTGGCTGTTGTAGAGAGGTTGCACTGTACATATATGACGATGCACCAATTTTTATTTGAATGTATGGGTATGTAAACATGTGCCTTTGAAGTTAAATAGTAAATACATGGTTAGTGCCGTCGAATATAAAATATATTCGGTTGAGCCTTAGACAGCTTTATTGGGGCGAGCTTTAGCGAGCCCCTATAAAGTTGTCGGGGCGAAACAGAATATATTTTATATTCGACGGCACTAATCTTGTATTTAATATATACCGCATACTAAACTTAATTGTTTGAACGTGCGTGACGTCATGTTTGACGTCATTACCTCGCCATAAGTCACAAATATAACGACGTCATTCAAAGCAAAATGGCGGGGTCCACGCTAGGTATATTCGGTATTGTATCTGATTAAATATCCGATTTATTTACGATGAACTTCAATATTGGCTGGTTTTAGACTACACAGTTGTCATAAGCATTGCAATCATAATGAACATGTCCATGTCGTTGGTTACGTTGCATATACTGTAAAAATGGACAAAAATCGACTGAACAGACAGCGATTTCGATTTTAAAATTCTCCGCCATCTTGAATTTGCTGTTGAGACTGACCAATCAGAGGCCGCGATTTGGAGTCAAAAGTGAAAAAATAAAGGCAAAAACGGCACTTCATGTATATTAGGCTACTTCAGGTATATTAGGTTACTTCAGATATAAACAACATTTATTCAAACCCCTTTGTTATGCTACATGGAGCAATGGTTGCGGTATAAATACACATATCGACACTGTGCCGCTATAATAATATTAACACACAAAACCTGTCGCCTCGTACATACATGTACACACAAACCGTACATGTACATGTACATAGCGGCGTACATGTACAAGTAATGAAGGGCCGCTTCGTTCCACTGAACGTTGCATCGCTCTGAAGTTCCTACGTGCAAGACTGAAATTTACCGCAATATTGGCAGGAGCAGACGATCTTTTGGGAATCTTTGGTGACTGTATCCAGATTTAGTGACATCTACATGTACGTGAATAATGGGACAGTGGAACCTCTCCAAACCGGACACCCTGTAAATCAGACTTGTGAGCACTTCATAGCACAGTCTAATGTTTTGCAGTATCCGGTTTAGAGGGTTCCACCGTAGCATACAGAAACCACATAAATGTATAAAGTCCTCGTACGAACATTTTTGTCCTGCGAAGTTTAGTGAAACCGGGCCCCTGGGGGCCGTTTCACTAAACTTCTTACGACTAAAATGTTCGTAAGTGCAAAATTATGATAGTCTGTAAATGTCACATTAACAATGTTTTCTTGTAAATAATTATTGGATTTACAATTATTGAGCATAGGCTGCATATGCAGCCTATGCTCAATAAATGTAAATCCATCAATTGAAATTCCAGACCATCATAAATCTGCACTTACGAACATTTTAGTAGTACGAAGTTTAGTGCCAGGTCACCAACGGGACATGCAAATGAAAACATTTAAAACTAGCATCGTACCATACAAACTGCTTGATATCGGCATCGTTCTCAAAACGTTTCATAATCATGGAATCGTGTTCGTTGCAGACCTCTTATATATATAACTGTAAATGCAAGGTGGATGTGATTGGAGAATGGGGCGTATGCCAGTTGCAACCAGTGTAGTCCCAGATTGGCCTGTGCCTTCGCGCCGTCTGATCAGGTCCTACTATGTTCGCCATTCACGTTATGTTTTGAAATAACAGTATATATTATTATAAGACTGCGGGATAAAAGTAGCAGATCAAGAAATAGACTGACCACAAATACCATACGTCCCATTTCTCTAGTCTAGCCACATGCATGCACAGGTACGATTGCGTTCAATGTATACTGGTTGTTGCGAACGAGAACATAGCGCAATAACCATTGATGTTGGCGGATAGAAGCCACATATATGTAATCAAATTAAATTTATTTTTCATTTACATCACTGATATATCGGCCAGTACGGTTGCTTAACCTGTTCAACCATACAGGCCATAAACCCAACATTTGCAAAAAACGTAGATTCAGATGAGCCGCCTCGTAACGAGCCGTCTCATCACGAACTGCGGTATTGTTCAATTATAAAACAATTAATCAGCATGACTGATTAATTAGTGGAGGGGCACTTTGAAGAGAAGTGGCTTAAAAACGATTTCTGTTCAACCCAAGAGAGCAAAAGCAACGACTATGCTAGATTGATACATCATACATTCCTGAACATGAATCCAGTGTTTCGGTCAATCAAATTAGGTGGGACAAGGTCACTTTTGAGGTCATTAAGTGCAAAGAGGTCAAATGAGTTCAAAAACATATTTTATATCAGTAGATGGACATGTACGTGCATATCACGTTTCACATAGCAGATAAAGTTGTTTAAATTGTTGAATATTCTTCCTAAGGACATATATGAGACGCTTCGTTTTTATGGTGGTTCAAACCGGTGTGTATTTTTCGATTTTCAAGATGGCCGCCAGGTATCAACATTTTGTCTTAAATGTATTCTGACTTGCTTATTATATGGCGTTTGGTACTTACATTATGCGTTTACATACATAGAAATAGGTTTTGATAACTTATACCAACAATTCACCACTGACAAATTCATATACATATAAGATGGCCGCCAAATATTCACACAGACGTGCAGTAAATGTGTGTGGAATAACAAAAATATATAGCTACACTTTCATGCACATTTATATTTCAGTTATTTGTCTTTTTTTGTTATTATTGAATGTGTTCTTTGCAAAAATGAATGAGTTCATCTAATGTACTTATTAGTTGACCATGTTGGAATATTCAAGACGGCCGCTAAGTATCGCTTAAGCTCTTAGGCGCTGTTGATCGACAAAGTAGTAAAGAAATGAAACATAATTGGAAATAAAATTTGTAATATTTTAAAAGTGCGAGGCTTGTGTTCCAAACTGCAAACAAACGTAAATCAAAGATGACCGCCAACATGGATACAATTTTGACACATCTATATTAAGTAGGGTAGTCATCAACGGCATAGCATATGCCACACCATAAAATCAATGTTTTAGTGTTTCCGATGGCAACATAAAGAATACTATTTTATGACCGACATTTTAGTTACCGAGATGGCTACTATAATGCGTAGTTTTATAATATGAGCTATCAACAAAATATTGGTGCAACTCATGGATAACAATATATCCTAGCTGTAACATGGTAATGGTTAGTAAACGACTTCATAGTCACGATCTTGGATTTCAAGTGGAACATAATACATCATATTGACAATGTCAAAGGAAACAGGAACATATTTACAATTACATCTAGGTATTCATTCATTTGAGTGAATCAACATAATGCCCGTTTCTAATACCTGTATTCGGATAGAAATAACATACAGTGGCAGGTTGGGAGCATGTGAATGGTAATTTATTATATAATTAACGATGGTGGGTTGATAATTGCCGGGGATCGCGATATCCCTGGCTTGGCCCTTATTCGCATGTTCAGCTTTCTTGTAGGCGAGAGTTGAACCCGTCTAACCCCGTTATAAGAGTAATGCGAGCAGTGGTATTCCTGCTACGTTTACGTGGAGGGGGTCTAAGTTACTATAGTGTGGTGAAGACCTGACAGTAGATCCGGTTTTTCTAATCTCAGGGCTGGATGGTAATTGTATGCAAATATTCAGTTACCCGCCCCCATCCATGCAGATGAATTGACCTGTCGATAGTCCGTTTAAAATCATTATACATTAAACCGGAACTCTATCATGTTATCTTTAACACGACCATGGACACCAATGTTGCATTTTAGTATTGCAACAGGTCCGTAACCAGGGGAACGGTGCGGTCGGACGATCCCCTCCCCCACCTCCCTCGTCGTGCGTTGATGTCCACTCTTCCATGCACTAAAATAAGAATTATTGTCAATACGTAGTCATTTTATAATAGTGATGCAAGCAGGACAGTCGTATTACATGTATGTGCTCAGTTTTTGCTGAGAATATATACAATGGTATTTCAGACCATCTGGATTACACAATTGTCTGGGAGAGCATGGCCCCGTCACACCATAGCTGCCTCGGGCCATTCAAGCCATCGAAAAGACTCATTGCTTCATAAATGTCTGGTTATGGCACTGCTGCATACATCGAAACCATGAGATACCGGTACATTCCATCTGGATGCGCCTATTGTCTCATTTTCCATTATAACGAAGCCTACTATCTATGTATGAAAAACGATAATCAATTTATTAATGCGGTACACGACAAGGTAGGCACAGCGATTGACATATCAAAGGGAAGTTGATACATTTTTAACTTGATTGGCTACGTAACAACTACCATTATTCACTTCCCACATAATGAAAGCAGCGTTTTATTTCATAGCGAAGAAGTATGCTTAGCTTTTTGGATATGAAACTGAAAACCACGCCATCGCATCTTGAGCTATATAAGTAGTATGCTAATGTCCACATTATAGTGCGCTATAGAAGACACGGAATTTCATTTGCTTACGTTATATTCCTACCATTTATACCTGAAAAGTATTTATCGACACATTTATTATTTTAACAAAGTCGTAATATTGACGACAGTAACATGAACATGGAATACCAATAACTTGGAAACACTGCACATGTACACTGTGAGTGTGCTTGTCGGTGTAGCAAGAGACATAATCAATTACTTGAAATTGGGAAATTATATAACATACATATCGTATATATGTAGAGTCAATGGTGTGATCATGGTCATTGAATCTCTGTTTATATATGACATATGATGTTGTTATTGCCCAAAATAAAATAAACTTTTGGATGACGTATTATTTAAGTAGTCATATGCCGGTAGCCATGTGCTAGGCCATGTACGTACATGCATGAATAAATAACCAGTATTTGTGAGCCATATTCAAATTACTTTCTATTCGACGAATTCAATGTAAGGTGTCATCCAGACCGTTACATCTCAGTTCATAAACGGCATATGCTGTGTTTATTAACAATAAAATCTCGTTTGGATGACCTATAATATCAAGAAGTCATCTACAGGTATGCATGTACTATGTACATAGGAAGAATTTAATGAGTCAGTATTTGTGAGTCACATAAGTATGGATATTCAACTATAATGCGATCGAGATCAATATGTTGTGAATTCATGATGGAACATATGTTGAGGTCATTCATGAGATTGTTTGGTACATAGAAAGAATAAAAGTTATACAAATATATTATACGGTCATAATACAATCTATATTGAATTCATATGTATGTATATGTATCACAGTTATGAAGGGCATTGTTTCTGGGGAATACCATACACTGTAATCATATATCTTGTAGTCATATAATGTCCTGACATGGTATGTGTAAGTGGCATACATGTGTATTGTAATATTACAACCATATGTGTAATAAAATATATAATACTTTAAATGCATTAAAATGAAATGGTTGATTATTCTATGCTAATCTAGAATCATATCAGAAAGTTCCCACCGTCCGTGTCTATACACACCAACATACGACATATACTTAAGATCGTAAGAGACCAAACAGAGACACTTATTTTCACATGCACGTATTTGGGTAGTTGCAATTGCGATTCATAGATAAATAATGTACACAAATCAACCAAACAATCACTTTTCAGTATAACACCGCAATTCCTGTGACTGGATTTTCAACTAACCGGGTTTAATCTGGAAGCGAAACGTGTAAAGCTTTGACACATAGCTGATATGAGGCCTCTAAATCATGAGCATTCGTTACAGCATTTTATGTTTTATATATGTGACACGCATAGACGCTGTCAATATTGATTGCAGTGCAGTGCAGAATATATGTTAATTGACAATATATTTCCATTTATCAGCGATGATTTTTCAGTGTAATTTAAGTGTATGCATATGTGTATATCCACGTGTGAATGTATGGATATTCACGGAAATAGAAACTGTAATACACACTATTTGATTAGTGTTGTATTTTACATGAATTGTTTTATCTTGGTTATAATTAAGTCTAAAGTGATTGAAATGTCATGGTACTTAGCCGTATACCAGCATATAACAGTTCGATATCTTACTGTAATGCGAACATGGCCGAACTATAGCATATGGACCAATCGCAATACGTAGTGTATACATATATGACATTATAGTGCAATTTACAACGTATATGATAACGTAAGACTCAATAAAATACAATATTTAAAACAAACAGTACATGTATTTTAATATTCTGACTCTACAACGAGTGTAACCTAATTCTAGCATCACCAAGTGTATTATGGGGCATATACAATATAATAGTATATATATAGCGATCTACTAGTCTGAACATATATGAATCTGTCCTATAAAGACATTTAAAAGTAAATTAAAAGAAACGCGCAATTGCCAGTACCACACTATATTAAAATAGCCTAAAGGAGGCGACCATTTTGAATAAACATAATTACAAATGACTTCAAAATCAAGTGTGTCCAACTTACTGATTTAACCGCCTAACAGAATGCAGTAGTATACATAAGTAAAGCAAAAGTAAACATTATATTCAATAACTTTCGAGTTTTTGGAACATATGGCGGCCATTTTGAATTAAACACGTTCTTTAAGAAGAGCATAAATATTGATCTATATTTTTAATATCGTGTCTCCGATGAAAATCAAACTAATATGTTCATATCTAGCTTAGTACCAAGATATGGTCCACCACATTGTAGATAATGCTGCCTGATCTTTGAATATTTGGCGTCCGTCTTGGATTCATATGGATTTGATAGCCTCCATCTATGTTTAGAATCAATGCATGGTATCCAACGGGTTTTCTGCGTCCGTCCGATCAAAATCCAAGTGCCTATTTGTTTTCATTCATCTATTAAGTACACATTTCAGGCTAAATATTGATGCTTGGTGGCCATCTTGAATATGTTGATACTCTCAACGATATAGACGTCCGAGCAAACCGAATTGCTTTGTAAATGCCCCATAAAACAATAATCACCAATAAAACATACTTTATCGGATTGTTCTGTAATGTTATGCAAGTACATATTGTACATTTATTATCAAAATAGAGTGAGCTTTGCACTCATTTGACCAATGTGCACTTAATGACCCCAAAAATGACTTTATCCCATCTGATTTGATTGACCGACACCGGATTCGTGTTCAGGATGATATAATGCATTGAATTAAAGTAGTCGTTGCTTTTGCTCTCCGACTCGGGTTGAACAGAATTCATTTGGATGGGTGTTTGCCCCCCTACTAGATGGTTCTCATTAGTGGACTAGTCCAAACATTAGCATGGAAATTCAAATGGTAGATATTCAGGGTTGAACTGGTTAGATCAGGGATGTATTAATAGTTATGTACCCTATTTCTGAGGTAAAATGTCGCCATTTTTATACAGTCGAACCTCCCCGAACGGCCACCTCTCTACAACAACACCCTCTCTGTAACAGCCGCTATTTTATATCCCAATGGATGATTTCCTCTATATCTAACCCTTAGACTGCTGAGCACGAAAAGTGTCGTCTGATGTTGTTTTTGCCTTCTTTCTCAATAAAAACATGTTTTGACAGCACTTTAGAATCATTTCCATTGGAAATGATTCTAAAATGCCGTCAAAACATGTATTTGATGATAATTATCGAATTAAATAAATAAACAGCGGGCGAAAAAAATTAATTCAGCATTAACCTCCTACAACAGCCACCTCTCTACAACAGCCAATTTTGCGTCTTCCCATGGGTGGCTGTTGTAGAGAGGTTGCACTGTACCATAAATGCCATTAACAAACAATCCAAATCCTTGCACGTAAACGTAGATCCCGCACCAGTAAACAAAAATGTGAGATTTCTATGATTTCTATGAGTGTGACACATTGAACGTGTTTCTCTAATGCTACCATGTTGGTACCTACGGTTTCACGTCATTAAATGTGGCACATCAACGACAGATTTTACAAACTCGGCTATCAGAACAAATGTTATTGTGGATTTAAAATTTGTACTTACGAAACGTGTCAGTGCTTGTACCCAACCGCCTGCGTTAACCTTGCCCAGATGTCAGCATTGTGGAACATCTATTGGCAATTTCAACTCACAACCAAGCAGTTTGATTGGCTGAGCATGAGCTGTAGCACAGCTCAGGCTCATCCAATCAAGCTGCTTGATTTCAAGCACAGTATTCAGGTACTTTGACATACAGAAATGGACAAATATCGGCAAGATTAGCGCAGGCCGGTGGTGTAATACAGCTGTATCGATTCCCGCCGGGTCACAGCAGAATTTCTACAGATTTATGGCTTGCTGACAACAGAATACAGGACAAGAGAATTGTTTGAACAATCCCCGATGAAAATATAACTCTCGAATTAGAAATAATCCTTCCTAAGCCGACCATAAAAAACAATCCGTCTTTTATGCCACCATGGTGAATATGGTACGCGTAACGTGCTGTTCACTCAACATTCAACAGGGTACGATGGTGCACTATTATGGCAAGCCAAATGCACAAACAGTCCGAAAACCCGGATTTGATATCCAGACCATGTTTGAACTCCCCAAACCCGGGTCTGGAGAATACTCACAACCACGATCGCAATATAGTTTTTCATAAACCCGGGTTTGAGTAGTTAGTGTAAATTTCGCACATAAAGATAGGAAGTCGGATTTCAAGCACAACACGCAACGATTTATCAGGTAACTTGCTTCTATGGAACGCCATAACTACATAAACTCAAATAATTAATGCTAGCTGTAAATATTTAATGATATCTCTAATTTTTAGAGCTAGCAATATTATTTGAGTTTATGTAGAGTTGGCGTTCTATATGCTTTGAACTGACTGACTACAACACATTATTGTACCCTGTATTGAACTAGATACACATATCCGGGTCACAGCGGATGCTGAACTACTTTCGCTGATCTTTCATTGGTCGTATGTCGTCACATGACGTCAGTGTAATGACACAAAGTAAATAAGTCCGCGTTGTTTTCAATGAAAGCCATGCTATATTTGCCCATCATATAGCACCAAACGTTATCGAATAATAGAATAACCAGTGTTTTAAAATCAAGAAAACCAGACCAGGCTTGGAAACGGTAGGAATTCCGAGGTTCGCAGAAAAATTCCTGCGCGTTTTGTAGCCTTGCCTGATAAACCTGATATCAAAAGGCGCTAGCCTAGTATTCTATGTATGCTGGCTGGATGTAGTGTCCCACAGCAGGATACATCTCTCATAGAGGTCATGGACCATACATAGCCATGAAAACATCCACATAACCATAAAGATAAAAACATGAACCGTAACGGGCTGATATGGCATTCAGATATCACGTTTAAGGTCATTGCCGATATCTTCATACTGAGGCGGAACCATATAGGCAAATACGTCATAGTTATGACTATATATATATATATATTTATATAAGTACGAGACTTAAAGGATCGAGTATTTAAGTATAGTAAGTGATTAGCGATCATTTACGTTTCAATTCGATATAAGTGAACACAATTCTTCGATTTACAACCAGTTACCAGATATCATGGGAGCTCAGATTTATAGACATGTACCACTGTATACAAATAGTCCAAATACCGAATATACCAGTACATCAACAGATATATCATAATATAAGATTGATCAGGCCACAGGAGTCTGTTATTTGATCAGCAGCTACACTGATCACATATTTCATAAGCCCCATTTATCACGTCACAGCCACATATCATGATGATATACGGCAACTGGGGCCCGTTTCACTAAACTTCGTACGACTAAAATATTCGTAAGTGCAAATTTAGGATCGTCTGGAAATTTCAATTGATGGATTTGCATTTATAGAGCATAAGCTGCATATGCAGCCTATGCTCAATAAATGCAAATCCAATACTTTTTCACAAGAAAACATTGTTAATGTGAATGTTACATCATAATTTTGTACATTTTAGTCGTACGAAGTTTAGTGAAACGGCCCCAAGCTTCACATTTCATTAAACAGCAAGGTCGGATTCCTTATACGCGAGTAGAATTAGACATTAGTTTCGGTCCATAGCTTCGACATTCATATTGATTCATCTACGTGCCGTCCCGAGAACAATCGTTGTCACTTGCATGCACACTAGATAATGCCAATATACAGCTAGCTTCTTCATTTGTATGTTCTGTTGGATTACAACGTTCATAGTTATATAGCGTCATTCTTGGTAATACTAAGGGAACGATGTGTCCGCATGTACGAGAAGATCAATCCTACATGCGGACAACCGGGCTCTTAAGTTATTGATCCCATATCGATACCCGTACCATGTAATTCAATGGGTGGTTTTCCTAATAAATCGGGGACAAAACTCAGAAATACGTGTGAAGTGGAATAGCAAATGTTTAAGCCACCCAATGAGCGATCGTAGCTAGTTATTTCCCTTTGCAAATCTAATTTTAGAGATCCGGTCCTATGCTGTATTTCGGCGTTTATTTCTTACCGAATATAATAATCGAGATGGCCGCGGCCCGCATGTCGCGCCCGCCGAGGCTTTGATAGTACATGTATACCGAAAAACGTTAACCAACAAAGAAACTTTAACCAAACACTTTGACCAACGCACGGATGTACGTACGTACGTACGCCAATTGAGTTGTACAAACAGTGTAGGCACAGATCAGACTGCACACGTGAAAATATGAATCTGGCAAATAATGCAGTCCCGGATCAGCTTGCGCAGATATGTACATGTAGGATTATCTGGATCAACACTAGTGGAACTAATGATTCCTTTTAATAACAAATCCTGGTACATTCGCCCCTTTTGCAAACAATAAGGCCCTAAAGTACACAATTTGGACTGGATTTCTATAAATAAGTTCAACGGGAGATAACTAGCTACGATCCCTCGTGCATGGATTGCATACATCATGAACTATTTACTAACTAACCTTACCGTTGACAATGAGCGATACATGAAGTGCCATTACTTATGTCGTTAGCCACGTTAACATTTTATGAACACATCATGTAGCCTATTTCACCAACATTGCAAAGTATACTTTTCTAGCAAAGTATACTTTGAGGAAGAAATTTTCAATTTTAGAATAAATTTATTAATTTTTATTATACTAAATTTATTACATTATCACAGCCATTTTGGCTGTGATAATGTAATTAATTCAGTATAATAATTCTGCATACTTTTAATCATCAAATATATGCAGTCGTTAGTTCTATATGAAATAATGCATTTCAGGAAAAATAAATGATTACTCCCTGAAAGTATACTTTGCTGGAAAAGTATACTTTGCAATGTTGGTGAAATCGGCTACAGATCTTATGCATTGTCCAATCCACTGTTGACTGTCATCATTAGTATTGTGTAATGAAGCCCATCAGGGGCCCGTTTCGCTAAACTTTGTACGACTAAAATGATCGTAAGTGCACATTTCGGATCGTCTGGAAACTTCAATTGATGGATATGCAGCATATGCTCAATAAATGTCAATCCAATCATTGGTTACAAGAAAACATTGTTAATGTGCAATTTACGAACATTTTAGTCGTACGAAGTTTAGTGAAACGGGGGCCCCATATCTCTTGGTCTGTGTCAATAACACTGATTAAATTGACCAATCAATCAACGGGTATATACACAACGGAAGCCCGCGTTATTTGACAATATATGAATGACACAACATTGGTGAATATGTAAAAACAATGGTTTGTTATTATTTTATTGGTTTATGGAAAGTACACTTTCTGAGGCTGAGGTTGCAACCATTGAACGTTTAAAGATTCATTTTGAATAGTTGTGGCAAAGTAAATGAATCCCATTTGCTGGAAAATATCATTAACATTATTAAATATTCAACGCAGCGCGAGATTCACCGTGTCGAGAGAGATAGACATTGTCTCTAGGTGCTGCAACCACTTTACCCGTTATACCCGGTGATTCGCCGCGGGACTCTAGCTATTTGCACGGTTGATGGCTGATAATTATCACGGTTGCACGGTGTGTCAAACATGGCAGATCCGTATCGATAATACCTGATGGAAGCAGGTTCCGCAATTTGTCGTTAATAATTGTCGTAACTAGTCGATAAAAACACGATTGCAACGAGATCTGACTGACCCGGTTTATATAAATTCTAAACAGTATACAGTCTGATGTAACGGGATAATATCCAACTTTGATTGCTAGATGAAGTTGCTTCTCAACTACGTATACGCCACTTACAGAGAGTAATCTAGGAATGAATGGCCTTTTTGTGGAATTTATCGGGGTATAAACTTGGAAAAGTCGCAGAATACTGGACGAAGTAGTCCAGTATTCCCGCGACTTTTCTTCCAAGTTTATATCCCGATAAATTCTACAAAAAGGCCATGCATTCCTTATAATTCCAGCATTTGAAATAAATTCATCAAGAAAATATGTTTATTTTGACAGACGGCAGCCATTTCTTTACATTGACAGCACTGACAGCGCACCTGTAGAAAATAGTTCGGCGCAGGAGTTTACTGGGATATAAATTTTGGACAGAGACTTGCTACGGGCCAATCAAATGTTAGGGAATTGTGTAAATATGTTTGTGCTTGAATTATTTGCACCATATTCAATGGTTAAATTACGATTTATATCCGCTGATATGCAATTTGGGCCCGCGTTTATAAACTTACGGAGCACATGCTTCGTCCATATTCTCGAAATCCGGCAGTTTGTTTCGTCGAGGCTGAGCTGTGCTCAGCGTCGCCCATTCAAACTGCGCGATTTCGAGTATCGGCTTGGAGAAAATGTTCAGATTTGTTTAAGCTTTTATTTGGCCTGGATCTTGCTTACACTGGTCTCATAGTAAAACACGACCGATTTATGTGCACACTACGGTACAATTCGTGATCAAAGAGAATTAAAGTTAGCATGTTTTGTTAATTGATATTATTCATGCAATCGCGTCATTACGGTACATTCGCAGAAACTTTAATTTATTAATTGATATTGCTCTTTATTGCTGCTATTCGCCAATAATGGAACAATCGTGTCAATTCGACTGAAACTGTGCCATTTCGGCTGTAGTTGTGTAATATCGACTGTTGTCCTGTCATTTCGACGGAGGTTGTGTTATTTCGAGTGTTTTGAGTCATTTCGATTGTAGTTGTGTCATTGCGACTGTTGTGGTGCCATTTCGACTGTAAAAATCATTGCGTCGAAAAACAACTTGACGGTTCATGAGAACATATCTACGAAGAATATGGTATATTTTGTATACGGTGGCGATCTTGGATTGTGTATATGACTACAAGTTAGTCCTCTCGTATAGGTAAGGACAGCGTCTGTAAAATTGTTAATAAATGTACGTCGTTTGCGAAAAGAAGACACGTGAATACATATGTCAATATATTGACCTTATGTAGTCTTGAACTGGTATATGCAATCAACTAGAACATAGTAAACACGTCACCAATGTTATCGACTCTTTCAGCTTATCAATTTGACATATCACACGACTAATTTCTGCAATAACAACATTTTATCTCATTTGCCACAATAAAGGCCACAACCATTTTATATGACTGTGTTTCAATTTGTACAATCCTGAACACACACCAGACAACGAACATTGGGACCTGATAATAAATTCAAGATGGCCGCCATATAAAAATAGGCCAACTCCTATTGGAATCTAATCAAGAACCATCAGGTCCATTCTAACCTGATGGTTCTTGATTAGTTTCCAATAAGAGTTTATTTAATTTATTTGATTGCCCATTTTAACAATGTAGGTAATAACTTTGGTAGGGGCTTATCCAACAACTACACCTGTGTCATTTGTTGACACTTGGGAAGAACAATTACTGGAAGACACTTGAAGATTCTTAACTTTAGAACTGTTGGATGCTGCTGCTCGAAATGAGGCAAACGGAACGGGTTAAACTTAGCATCAGTCAGCACAATAGTGATACGTAGAACCATGACTTCGGAGCGAATCCATTCCGGGAAGGCATACAGTGGGGTCAGCGTGTAAGTGCACACACGAACGAACACGACAGGTTGGAACCAACCTGTCGTGTTCGTTCGTGTGTGCACTTACACGCTGACCCCACTGTATAATAATACAGTGGAACCTCTGCATATCGGACACTCTGGGAGGTCCCCATGGTGTCCGGGTTAGAGATGTGCAACTGTAAATCAGATATATGACTATGGCGATGTATGCGGCTGTGTTTGCGAACTTGAACAGGCATTATAATTATAAATATACACGAATGAAACCCATAAAATTAAGGATACACAGAATATCTGCGTGTCGGATTTAGAGAGAGGTTCTACTGTATTATCAAAACAAACAAGCTACACGTACGTCCGCTATAGGGATGTAATATTAAATGTAATTCCACATTCGATTACCCGTAGGTCTCGGTAATACATGTAGTACAGGTTAGCTCACGGTCAATATACAAATTGAGTGTGACGTCACACATTTCTGGAAATCATTAATACGTAATCTCCTCTCCGCTGTCTGGCTTTGTATGCAGCAGTGTGAGTTGTTGCATAATTATGTTCTGAACACAGACACATTTACATGCGTCGTCTTGTCAAGCTGAATACTCACTAACGCATAATGCGTTGGCGCTAGGAGTTTGAAATTAGTAGCCTAAACGGATCTATAAAATTAAACAAGACAATACTATTTTAAATTTGCTCCAATATTTGTAAAAACGTAGTAACGTTACTTTTTCAAATAATTCCTGCAAATAATAGTAACTAAGATGTCAATTTGTGAAATATTAGTAGCCAAATGCTACCAGTAACAGTAACGCCAACCTAGGCATTTAGCACGTTCACCCCTAAATATCTGGAATGGTTCGGTTCATTTTAATTTTCAGACTTTCATTGAACACAAAGTTTAATGAAAACATAAGAAAATATTCACAAACAGTGCAGATCCTGATGAGACGGCTCGTTACGAGCCGGCTCTTCTGGATCTGCACTGTTTGTAAATATTATGATATTATAGTACTGTGGTGTTAAATGGTTTTACCACATTAATATAGCCTGCAGTCATGTATTCATGATCATCCATAAATGAGGTGTCTGATACGTCGTATCGGTGATAGATCGCTGATCGCACCTGTTGGCACAGCTAAATATGTTAAAGTAGACAGTTGACGGGTTTTACATATTTATGAGCGTACGTCAGTTATATATAGTATTATACAATACAATACATGACCGTTTGTGCAATGATTCGGGGCGACATAAACACACCGTTGTGAAATGTGCAGAAAGTAAAAACACATGAAAGTAATCAGCTTGTCCAAAGTAGTCAATTGCTCTAGCAGTGCACGTATATTTTTTATATGTTTCGCGTTTCTACCTCAAATCAAGATACCATTAGAGAAGATTATAAAGACCCCTGACATGTACGTGTGTATGTCTAACTGATATAGCTTCGCTTTAATAATGCTTACAAGTCGTTATTTGTGTTAGCTGGGTTGGTACCTTGGATCCATGTAAGACATATGTAACATGAAATGAACCGATCATATAATTTAATGGAGATCTCACCTTGTTCTCCCTCCTCCTGATTATGGTCCGCCAGCAGTTCTCCCTGCTCTCCCGAGGCCGTTCTCACTTCCCACGGCCCCTCCATTACAATCCGATAATATCGTACTCGCCCAACTGATAATCCCGCGTAGCACCTTACACACAGAAGAGTCACATACAGCTGATCCGCCACTCGAGAATATGCTACGCGTCAAAATTCACGTAACACCGTATGCACTATGATGTCACATTCGGTTCGAGTTTATATCCGTGGAATACGTTACGCATTCAAATGCATTACATGCGTCAGCTAGTGTAACACAATACCGATAATCAGTAGGTACAACTGACCCATTAGAAGGTACATATTAAACACAGTTTCAATAATACGCATGACATAATAGCACAAAATGTTTCTGCAACAACACAGGAATCATTGTAACTTCCTGGACTTCGTGATTTACGTATACCTACTTGTTCAAGTGCTCCGATTTAGCTAATTATTTCCTATATAAATAATGAATACATGTATAGTTTTAAAATCGTCTCTGAAGCCATCAATCTTATCACATCTCACAATTTTGCCAAAATACAAGTGTCCGTAAAAAGCTTGTAAATGCACAAATTGTGGCGTATTAGACAAATTGACAAAAATCCTAAGACATGAGATTGATTGCATAGATCCGAGGCTTATTTACGTATTGGCTAGTGAAGTCCCTGATCAGAGAGAAAGTATTTGTTTACCCTATACAACCCGACACTAGAAACACGAATATATGTATTCGTGTTTCTAGTGTCGGGTTGCATAGAGTTAAGTGGTACACTTTATATTGTGGTATGAACAAACAGCGGCAACGACAGCTGCTATCCTGATTTTCCATCTAAAATCTGATACTACCAACTTGAGCATTCGTGTTTTCAGTATCGGGTTTCATATGGTGATCGTATATCTACAGTGAACGTTGAAACACTCCTCATTAAACTGTCAATAATATCCATGTTCTCATGGCGCATCTCATATATGCAGGCGTATGCCTTTTATAAAACACTTCCAGGACGAGGAACCAATTATAAAACTCGTAGACAAACCGGAAATGCAATGGTAAGAACTCTCCATTTAATCATTGTCCTCCGAGCGCACGCTACAGCGTCCATTAACCAAGATGATGGGATTTCCGGAACGTGAAAGCCGCGCACGTAATTTCCAAATCACTCTAACTGAAAGCAGGACAACTATCCATTTCAAATAGAATATCTGGGACACAATGCGTTGCTACTGGGAATTGCGGAGAATAGAACTTGCACTAATTCAGATAGGCCGACTGACTGTCTAAATGCTAACACAATTACGCGGTGACGGTATGGTGAATGACAGTGCCTGAGAATACATATATAGCGCTCAAATGTAGAATTTCCTCATGTTGCATTCTAGCTACAGCTAGAATGCAACATGAGGAAAATGCTACAATTGAGCGCCATGTGATTATAGAGTTGTAAACACTTGCGAATACACGAAGTAAATAGTACGTATCATTTAAATGCGCGTTTACTGGGTCGAAACAACACACTATCTCGTGTGACGATCGGAACATAATACTCAACCCGTTGATGAGAAAATCAAGCATTTGTCATTGGTTGACGGTATACGTTCTTTCGGCCAGGTTTACCCAGTTCTTCAACCTTGCAATTAGTCGATGTATATTATGGATATGGATAAAAGATACATTTAATAACTTACATGCACAGCACCTGTGAACATCACAGCCGTGTTCCCTCACTATAGCAATAAACACATTTATCCCGTCAACACAGTGCGTATGTGCCGTGAAACACGATGCCGTGAAACATTTTTGATATCCTGTCAATACGATTTGAAGTGGGGAGAGCCTCGCCCATCCCGTTCCCTAAGCCTTGCCAGATATGTTTTCCCATTCACGGCACTAACCTACTATTCTCTATTTCTCTACTCTAGATAGCACAGACATACGAGTACTCCGGAAAGCAGTATCGTTTTTACATCAGCCCCAAGTCTCTGACGGTTATATTGACATGGTGGCTCTAGATACACATACGTATCATAAATGACCTGTACCAAATCTGGCATATCTAATATCTATAATGTGGCATGCACGTATTATATCAATGTCTGGTTAATATCGCATAGTCGGCCACTTTGTAATAAATACGCCGACTCATTATTACAGCGCTATTTGTTATTTTGTATTATTATGTAAATTAGGTCAAGTTATTCCACCATAAATATGTCGTTTTCACCAGAATTGACCCAGTTATCGTGGTAACACAGTCCTGAGTCCGCATTCCAATACAGTTCTGTGTCTTATGTTTAGAGGAACTAATGAGACAGACGTGTAAATCAGCGACTGTACTGCACCTGCGACCTAATTAAATTGCATTTATTCGATCCAACGTTATACTATAAGTATACTACCACATAATCATGAACGCATATGAGACAAGCTATGTGAACTTGTAGCTAAAAATATGTGCGATATCTCATGGAAAATATATAGAACATTTACGATATTTTTTTGTAAATAACGTAGAAAGTTGATGTAATGTTCAGAGCAAATGCGGAATTCCACATTTACTATGGTAATTTCGTCAACTCTGTCTCTGTAAATATCTTGTTCATGCCAAATTGAATATCTTTCAGGTACAAAATCATAGTGCTTTGCTAATATATAGCTTTACACAATTTGCATGCGTATTCACCGGTGTGCGGTATGATTGTGACTTGCAGGTCATGTATAGATCCAGTATTTATTTTCAATCACGTTTTACATAAGTTACTTGGTGTACGAATATAAATATTCAGAGAACGTACGCCGCCCTCACATTGCTCTGCTCTTGCTCCGCGCCTGTGGTCAATTGAACTTCTAATTTGCCTATGCCAAATTACTGGCGGTGGATGCACATGTGCATGTACAGTAAGATCTGCCTATCCGTATGTAGGCCTTATGGTAGCTAGCAACAGTATTAGTGGGTGGATGGGTGTAGATCATACACGATATCCTATTACATTTCGGTTCAGACTAAATACCTGGGGGCCGTTTCACTAAACGTCTTACGACTAAAATGTTCGTAAGTGCAAATTTAGGATCGTCTGGAAATATCAATTTATGGATTTACATATATTGAGCATAGGCTGCAGATGCAATAATAGTTTACACGAAAACATTGTTAATGTGAAATTTACAGACTATCATAATTTTGCACTTACGAACATTTTAGTCGTACGAAGTTTAGTGAAACGGCCCCCTGGAGGTGAGCTAAATCGACATTCCCGAGGCTGTCTCTATACACTGGTTGTATAAACTACGTTCTCTTTTCTCAACTGCATGCACGGACAAGGCATCCGATACCATTTTCCCACGACAAAGAATGAAGTCACACAGTGTACCAATTATCTGTCGAGAGGGCCAGTATTATGCTAAGTACTAATGCTGTCTCGGGAACTAAATTAAATCAACTGAATATGCGCGAGTTACGATGCGCGTAAATATTTGTTAACATCATATTTGTTTCGTCGGAATTTGTCCGTGATAGAACTGTCAACGTTCTTGACGTCATTTACACAACGGTCTAGTCAATGCCTGATATGATCATATCTTGATATGTTTTCGAGTTTTTGTTCTGCATTTACACGGCAAATGGGAAAGATAACGCCATGAGGATATGATAACACAGTTAGATCACGTTCGTCCGCATGTACGGTCGATAATCCACTCGCTAAAGCTCGCGGATTATCTCCTCGTACATACGGACGAACCGTGATCTAACTGTGGCTTTATTCCCAACAAAATTAGCCGATGAATTATAGTATCAAGTTTCCGCTTCATTGTTGAACTTTCTGCAGCCTTTTGTTTATCAAACCACTACCACTGGTTATCTGGTATGTCACGCGGCAATAATCGTGTCCTATAATCAAATCGTGACGTACCATGGGTGATTGTGATTTATCCGGAAATCTCCGGAAATCTCCGAACGCAACGGAAGTGCTGGGCGAACAAGACTTTGACCTCAATACTATACTGTATGCAGTGGCCACCTATGAAATCAGTCAACGAGTTCAATAAATTCCATATTAAATAATAACAAATGCTAGATTACATTTATTGCATAAAAACAGCATCATATATTGCAGCTGCATTGATCATGTAGCATGTTTCCTGTAAAGCTGTCATTTACATATTTATTACACTAATGTATTATAAATTTAATACACTTTGGTATTACACTGCAACATTCCATTGCCAGCAATACTACCATATTCTTTACTTTCTGGCAACCGAAACAATATGGTCCTTCCTACGGAGCATGGGACGTAGAATTAACAATTCGTTCCCTCAATTTAACAATTCGTTCCCAATAAATAACAATTCGTTCCCACGGGAACGAATTGTTAATTCATGGGAATGAATTGTTGTATCATGGCAACGAATTGTTAATTCGAGGGAACGAATCGTTAAATTGAGGGAACGAATTGTCATTTCGTGGGAACGAATTGTTAATTCGAGGGAACGAATTGTTATATCGTGGGAACGAATTGTTAATTCGAGGGAACGAATTGTTAAATTGAGGGAACGAATTGTTATTTCGTGGGAACGAATTTGTAATTCGAGTGAACGAATTGTTATATCGTGGGAACGAATTGTTAATTCGATGGAACGAATTGTTAAATTGAGAGAACAAATTTATCAATTCGTTCGAACGAATTGTTAATTCGTGGGAACGAATTGTTATATCGTGGGAACGAATTGTTAATTCGAGGGAACGAATTGTTAAATTGAGGGAACGAATTGTTATTTTGTGGGAACGAATTAATTTAAAAAAATCATGTCCCCTGCGGGGCTCCATACCGTGCTCACTTCAACACATGTGTACATACTTGAAGCTGTCAGAATTGACATTTGCCTGAACAGTTGGTACATGTAGTGGGTCCATAGCTTAGCAATGTCAATTAACCCTTAGAATGCTGCACGCCAAAATTGTCGTCTGCTGTTTCTGTATAGTTTGTCTTCTTTGTCAATAAAAGCATGCTTTGACAGCAATTTAGAATCATTTCCATTGGAAATGATTCTAAAGTGCTGCAAAAGTATGTTTTTGATGAGAAAACTGGAAAATAGAAACTAAACAGCAGACGATAATTTTTAATTTAGCGTTAAGGGCTAAAGCTCTGGTTACGCTAAATGGGCGTATTCATTACAAGTCAAGTCACAACAAAATCGGAGTGTATACGTATGTTTCCCATATGCATTGTTTACAATGACAGAAACCCGGATGTGTTATAATCACCCGTATGCGACGCTGTTTTCGTGCATGTCTCTCGTTTGTTGTATCGATCAGAGACGATAATTTCACATTTTCCCAGTGGTTACCACTTTTCAGCATGAAATACATTATATAACTAATATCTTACAACAGTTACACATGAACACGGAGTATAAGAGTACCTGGTGTTTTTAAAAACTCAATTGCAGCACCATGCGGATACTCGCATACGCACTTTGCTAGTTTTCAGTGTAACATTTCTTTGCGAAATACATGTACTGTTCACACCCGTACGTTCAATAGGGTATCGTATATTCGGACAATGTTTAGTCACCGCAACAGCTTAGATTTAATATGCCATAAATGGGAGCATGATATCATGCTCCCATTTATGGCATATTAAATTTAAGTTGTTGTAAGTGTAACCTGTCTAAACCGGACACACGTAATACATCATATAATTAATCTAGGATTTGGTTTACTGTTTGTCATTTCTAATGACAACTTCCCTTCAGGAGTTCAGAGCAAAGTAACACGTCGTGTAAATATAGTCATTACAGTGGAACATATGTAAACCCAACACCCTGGGGAGCTCTCAGGGTGTCCGGTTTCGAGATGTTCCAATGTGCGATCAGATATGACATCGTTTCCCTAATTACTGTTCTGTAGAATCATAGATACATTCCGCGGAGTGCACGATCGATTACATTACAGGAAACGCGATCAATTGGAGACGAATCTCACGCTCGTTCACCGTATTTGCCGAATCAATCAGTGCAAATAGCCCCAACTCTGACCTGGTGTAAACAGACGGTGTACATAGTATGCATTATTAGTTGACCAGACCAGATAAAATATTGGGCTGGTTACATATACCGACTTCGCCTACTGAAATAGACAGTCCCCAATGAGCCACATCATTCGCATTATGAGAACACGGAACACACTCAAGTACAGCATGAAAAGACATGGCAGCGAGTGTGCCGCATTGGAACGGTCAGTTAACAAAAAATGTCACTACGCCGGGTAAACCTGCCTAGCGGGCAACCGCAAACTCCATCAAAGAGTATAGCTATATGCGGACACGCAACATGACAAATACCCCGTAGCTTCCATACTATAGAAGAAGAATATGAGACACGAACTAATGAGTAACGAGTACCCGTGCAAATACTTGATACTATTACAGTGGAACCTCTCTAAACCGGACACACGGTAAGACTGGCGACGTGAGTGTGTGCGTTGCAATCATAACCCCTCAAGACCCCATTTAAAGTGTTTTTGTCTAAACTTTCCCACAACTCTCTGGTAAATCCCTGGATGATATTCAGAAAACTGTTTACAGTGTGTGTACAGTTATGCTAACAATAACTGACTGCAGAACACGTGTGAATTAGGCAACTTATTATGTATCTCATTACTTGCAATGTTATAATATTACCGAGGCTATAAATAATGGACATACTGCTTTGCAAATGAACACGGTTATAATAGTGTCTGTGACTGGAGAAATGCGATCAGTGTAGATCCAGATCAGCCTGTGCATCCGCACAGTCTGATCAGGATCTGCACCGTTCGCAATTCCATCAAGTACCAACCATGATATACATACAAGCAATATAGATCGTTATAATGCTACGAGAGTGTGCTATTTTATCAGGAGCTACACTGGTCACAAACACCATAAGCTCCATTTCTTCAATCACAGACACATTTGTTTTCCGCCTGTGAAGTCGTACGCAACAGCTGCGAACCGCAATATGTACTTGTTTGAAACAAACTTTAACCTACGGAAGCCCATTAGGGCCACTTCACTTTTTTTTAATTTCCATTTATTCAAGATGTTTTCTTGAATTTTCAAGTTATTTTCTTGAATTTTCAAGAAAAGAACTTGAAAATGAAAGAAAACATCTTGAAAATTCAAGAAAAGATAAAAAAAAAAAGTGAAGTGGCCCTAATGGGCTTCCGTAATAACCAACCAATATACAATATCTTATTGTTGGCGGCAACAAAAACATCCTCCGGGCAAAGCGACAAAGTAGCTGTCACCACAAACACCCTCCGGTAAATGCAACACGGACGAGCGATAATTTCACTGAAGACACCAAGATTTACTAGGTTACTACTTCAAATACGCTAACTATATATCCCCAGGCATTTTCGTGTATTCTTAACCTTACATTAAAGGATATTTAAACCACAGATTACGGACTTAACAATTACCCAGTAATGTATACGACTCGAGTTGGCTGTCAACGTATCTAATATATATCATTCCCTAACAAGTCCATATATTATAGCATGCTTTATAAGCAACGAATTCGAACTTCCACAAACCATGTTAACATTCAACGGTACGATGTGTAAATAACGATTGGTTTAACTGGCTGGTTAGTTATGATATAAGAATTGCCTTTTTTGCAGGAATAGTTTTTTATTATGTTAACAAAATGTACAGTCGAACCAGTTTGAACAGCATGCATATCGTCTCTCATAATTCTTTTTGGCATGACAATATCCGAGATGATTATTGAGTAAGTTTATTTTATGTTTTATATGTTAGTCTACAATTATTGATAGGTAAATAAACGATTTATCTGTCAATATATAGAAAGCAACATTAGCTCACCGAGAAAATATGAATGAAATATTACCCAAGTCGAATTTATTATTTTCAGAAACGCACATCAATCCGTCTTATCACTTATCACCTATCTCTATCTTTATCACTCGTGAAGTGCTTTTTGTCTCCAAAATGTTCCCACAACCATCTGATAAATCCCATTATGATATTCAGATAACGCTGTAGAAACGTACTACACAAATGACGCGCCTGTCAAAATGAAATGTGTTCTATAAAATGAACTGGATACAGTGGAATCTCTCCAAACCGGACACCCTGGAGGGTCCCCAGGGTGTCCGGTTTGGAGATGTTCCACTGTAAATCAGACATGTGAGCACTGTATGATACATTCTAGTGTCGAAAAGTAATGTAATCAGAGATACATAACAGCGAAATACATCTAAGGTAAACAACTTTATTTTGCCGAGTGTCCGGTTTAGAGGGTTTTCACTGTATAAAGGTTATTACAAGAGTGCAGATTTAATGTGATAGTTTATTAAATGAGTTTACTGATTTCACAAGAATATGCTATTTGTTGCTGATGTCAGAAACGTGACACAACACGAACAACGTAGACCCAGGTCTGGCGCTAGGCTGGTTGTAAACTTTGTCACGTCGATTTGGTCTACTGGCGGTCCACATATGGTCAGTACGTCCAGACGAGTATTACATGTTCATACAACCAGATTATGCATAGAAATAAACTCGCGTTAGTTTTGAATCGATAAAAAAGCCATCATTGCATTTCCGGTTTTAGTTCATACTTTGAGCGACTATTTCAAAAAGAGCATCGAATTGTAATGCAAATGCGATTTCCGTATTCACGATGAGATTTATGACTACTTTCAACGTCATTTGTATAAAACTTTCCCATCGTTGTCGACAAATAAAAATTGCTGCAATAGATGTTTTCATCGCATCTGCGCAACTGTTCCACTTTCATTACACCAATGTTATCGATTGCAGTGGAGCAAAATATAACCTGTTTTAAGTTCCGTATATTAAGCATACGCCCGCGACAATAGATCATCATCCGTCACAACACATCCCACACAGAACGAACCGAGACTATCAGAATAACATCATTTCCTGTTACGCCAAATCACAAAATAAATCCTTTAGCGTGTCAGGTCGCTCCGTCCGATATCATAGATCCAACACAACGTAACCTTCACACTGCACTAACACGTACTGTGAGAAGTACCCTACTTGCAGCGCCAACTCACAAATAAATACTTGCAGCGCCAACTTAGAAATAACTTATTTCACCGATCGTCCTGTGTCTGTTGCGCTAAATCAGAAATAAAATCCTAATACGTATCCGCTGTTGTTAGCGGTAGGCACACCGGATAACGGAGCTTGCCGCTCGTAAATTCAATACACAAGCACACATATTCAATACATCATTTACCAGTAATCGTAATCTAGTTGCGTCCCGAGTGTATCCCTCGGGCATACATCCACCGTTTTAGCCTACATTTATATTATGTCTGAATTTCCGATGGCAGTGTTGAATACAAACAGAACACATAACTGCACCAGGTCGTGGAAATTCAATAAATAGAGGATCTTACATGAGTGATGATTTAATATGATATATATTAAACAAGTTTACTGATTTCATTAGAAACGAGGCTATGCCGGGTGTCTTATGAAATCAGTCAACGATTTTAATAAATCTGATAATAATTCAACACAAATGTTAGATTATATGTATTGCATAAACACAGCACGATACGTTGAAGCTGCAATTACACTTAGCCTGTTATCTGTAACGGCCTCATTTGCATATTTATTACACTATAGTCTGTTTCACGAAATCTGCCCAAATTTTACGGCTATATAGACAATTCAAAAACCACATTATTTTCGATAATATTAAATTAAAGGAAAATTTAAGAATGTGCCTTCTTTTTATTTCGTGAAATTCGGTCAAATATTGATTTTATTACGAAAAATGTATTTGTCTATGGGAATTTAACATGGGGAAAAATGTGGTAAGGAAGTGTGGGAGGAGTCAAAAACGATTTCTTTTGGAAATTGACTCCGAAACCTGACTAGATAGCTTGGATATGATCTAACTAAGAAAACAAAAGTTAAATTTTAAAAATCGGTCCAGTATTTCTAAAATTCAAAAAAATTTCCCCATGTTAAATCCCCATAGACATCTTCATGGGGAGATTGTATTTTCGCAATAAAATCAATATTTGACCAAATTTCACGACATAAAAAGAAGGCTCATCCTTAATTTTTCCTTTAATTTAACATTATGAAAAGAAATCTTGTTTTTGAATTGTTTATATAGCCGTAAAATTTGGGCAGCTTTCGTGAAACAGACAGTAGTGTATATTACCCGAGTTTGATCACACCGTGTTATTACTCTGTGAAAGTATGCAATAAACGTTTATCTGACAATACAATGCTGAATGCAATTTTATCGTCTGCTGTTTATATTTTATTTCTATTTCTCTCAGCAAACACATGTTGACAGTGCTTTAGAATCATTTCCAATGGAAATGATTCTAAAGTACTGTCAAACCATGTTTTTTATTGAGAAATAAGACAAATTATGAAACATCAGCAGACGACAATGTCCGGTTCCCGCCTTCAGTGGAAAATGTTTGTATTTGTGGCTACACCCATTATGCATAAATTGAAATATTTACCTTTCTTTTCATTGTTGTAATTGAGAGAAGTCAGAGGAATAATAGACCAAATAAAAGGCCGTGTTTATACATGTGTGATATATGTACAATACCTGATAACGAGTGGAAATACCTAGACGTATAAACAGACTAAGAATAAAGCACGTCTGGTATACTGTCGAATAATCATTATTCCAAAATTCATGCATATAAGCGGCCGTGACTGTGAATATGGGGCTTATGGGATTTGTGATCAGTGTAGCTCCTGATCAAACAGCGCTCTCCTGTAGCTTGATAACGATATGTGTTGTTTGTTTAAATCATGTATTAGAACCTCTCTACATCGGATTGATATGTGGAACTCCCACGATGTCCGGTTTAAAGAGAATAGTAGGTTAGTGCTGTGAATGGGAAAATATCTGGCAAGGCTTAGGAAACGGGATGGGCGAGGCTCTGCCTCGCACATCCCGTTTCCGTGCCGCGCCAGATATGTTTTTATCCCGTCAACACAGTGCATATGTGCCGTGAAACACGGTGCCGTGAAACATTTTTGATATCCAGTCAATACAATTTTTGCATTTTACAGCCATTTGAAAGTGTTGACGGGATAAATAGAATAGTAGGTTAGTGCCGTGAATGGGAAAAAATATCTGGCGCGGCACGGAAACAGGATGTGCTCGGCAGAGCCTCGCCCATCCCGTTTCCTGAGCCTTGCCAGATATTTTTTCCCATTCACGGCACTAACCTACTATTCTCTATTTCCCATTCACGGCACTAACCTACTATTCTATTTATCCCGTCAACACCTACAAATAACTTTAAAATGCAAACAAAAATAACCACAGCCGCATCCTCAAAATCGGAGAATCGACTAGTATGACAACTGCACATATTGATACGCAGTGATTTGGTCGTATTAACAGGATATCCAAAATGTTTCACGGCACATACGCACCGTGTTGACGGGATAAAGCAAGATTACACGGTGTGTCCTGTCAAATTCCACTAATCACCCATTCATCTAAAGTTAGACATTTATTTGGGAGTTAGTTTCTGTGAACCAATCTTTGCAATTCCTATAACCAGTCATACACCACCGACTGCGCTAATCTTGCCAATATTTGTAAAAAGTAATATTTAGAAATACTTGACTATTGCGCTTGAAATCAAGCAGCTTGATTGCGAGATGTGGTCACCAATAGATGTTCAGAAACCTTCAAGATCACGTGGTTATAACAACAACAAGCTTTGGCTGACAGTGTTGAAATCTTGATAGTATTATTTTATATTTTCCTTAATATTAACCGGATTTTGATGAAATATGGCGCAGCAAACGTTTCTTCATGAGCTGCATTTGGTGGTCCAGGGAGTTTGGCACAGACTTATGTCGTTTTTGCGAAGAATCGATATCCGTGTCGAAGACACGGAAATCGATTCTTCGCAAAAACGACAGAAGTTTGGGCGAAAATACAGAGACCACCAAATGCAGCTTAACAAGACGCGTTTGATGCGCCATATTTCATCAAAATCCGTTACGTAATAAGGACATTATAAAAGAATACGTACTTTGAATCAAATGGATTCTGGACATTTCAGTACTTGTTGTTGTTGTTAGTACCACGTGATCATACACATGGGCAAGCTTAACGCAGGCCTTTGTGTATAAATAGGTTTCTAAAAAAAATCACTAGAAACGTCCCTTAGAACTACTTCCGGGGCATCATCAGCGGTGGAATGTGTCGTGATGTGTCGGTTTGACGTCGGGTCGATTAGGTTAAACCACAGGTGACTGAAAAACATCGCATGTCAGTATCCTTTTTAGTATAAGTGTTATTTATATTAGAAACTAGATATTATCGCTGATTTTTTTCTTGCACCTGTGACGTGACGTCAGACCAACACATTCCGCCAATTCCAACGTCAAGGACGCTACGTGAATATTTCTAGAGGAAGACTACGAGAAAAAAACATACATTGCACGCACAGTAATATTGCACTTTTTCATATGTATTCGGTGGTTTTCTATCAGGTATGGTTTAAAAATCATGCACTCAGATTAAGTATGGTATGTCGGATATCCCAAAGAATATGCTAAGAGTCAGACTACCAGAAACAAATATATACTGCAACTACGATTTGATTGGATTTTTCATATCTACATATAAAGCGGTTTCTGATAGGACTTGTATTGAATGTACTAAGGGCTATGCACAGAGTGAGACTACCTCAAACATATACAATGAGGGATCGTAGCTAGTTAGTTCCCTTTGAATTTATTTATAGAAATCCGGTCCAACTTGTATATTTTATGGCCTCATTGCTTGTAATAAATATCGCATAATTATCGGTGTAAAGAAGCCATTACAGTGTTTTAGTGTTGATCTAGATTATCCTACATATCTAGATTATTCTACATATCTGCACTATCTGATCCGGAACTGCATTATTTGCCAGATTCATATTTGCACACGTATTAATTGTATTGCAATCAGTGTAGACCAAGATATAAGCGCTAAAATAAACCAAAGGATTTGGGGCCCGTTTCACTAAAATACGATTAAAATATTCGTAAGTGCAAATACAGGATCGTCTGAAAATATCAATTGATGGATTTACATTTATTGAGTTACGATCCTTCGTTGCACACACGGTGCTGTTGACTGGTTCATGCTAATGAAGATCGGGCATACAGCTCATACACTAGCATCATGTTGCACGGTGTATAGGAAACAGGCAACTAATTGATTTCCCATAGACCCACATTCACACAAACATGACAATCGCAAACTACCTGCGGCAAAATCAATTTTGTTACTTCCATTCCTTGAGTCGGTGACCTAAGCCGGTTCTAGATCCATGCCAAACCACAGGTGGAAGACTCAGACCTATGACACCAAAAAAATGCCCATTAAAAAAAATCCCATTACCCCACCCACTTGGTCTCGTACAGTACTATACGCTATATCAAGGTGAGTATAAATAGCGCTATTATAGAAAGAGCCCTCTTTTTTCCGGCTCGCACAAACACAATAAACATCGATTAAATGTATGAAATATGTCTCTGGCAATCGATAAAGGTATTAGGTGTGTGAATATACTCACTTCAAATCGCTGTTTCAAGTATTTATTGAGTTATTCGCGTTTTGATTACCCCATCCAAAGCGAAAGTTGCGTGTACGAAAGAATCTCACACAGAATCGGAGGCCGTCCGGCTGGATTATCGGTCATATTTGGCCGATAGCTGATCGCCAGCTCAAACTAAAGTCGTGCACCATGATCATATACATTAGAGACTCCAACCATACAAAGTTCGTCCAATTGTGATCTTTCGCCGATCTAAAAAACACTTTTTTCTAATTTTATTGACTTTCATTCATGATTCGCGTACTATCAGATTATGTCTTCCGGAAACCCTGATCATCGCGTCTATTTTTAGGTTTAACCAATCAGAGATGTTCTTATATAGACGCTTCGGTGGTTGTATTATGGAAGATAGTGCATTGACCCAGTTCCAGATAATGAACGAAATTATAGAAAAAAGTGTTTTTTAGATCGGCTAACGATCACAATTGGACGAACTTTGTATGGTTGGAGTCTCTAATGTATATGATCATGGTGCACGACTTTAGTTTGAGCTGGCGATCAGCTATCGGCCAAATATGACCGATAATCCAGCCGGACGGCCTCCGATTCTGTGTGAGATTCTTTCGTACACGCAACTTTCGTTTTGGATGGGGTAATCAAAACGCGAATAACTCAATAAATACTTGAAACAGCGATTTGAAGTGAGTATATTCACACACCTAATACCTTTATCGATTGCCAGAGACATATTTCATACATTTAATCGATGTTTATTGTGTTTGTGCGAGCCGGAAAAAAGAGGGCTCTTTCTATAATAGCGCTATTTATACTCACCTTGATATAGCGTATAGTACTGTACGAGACCAAGTGGGTAGGGTAATGGGATTTTTTTTAATAGGCATTTTTTTGGTGTCATAGGTCCGAGTCTTCCACCTGTGTGCCAAACACGGGGTCATGCGGATTGATTTCCATGAGTTATTTCCCCTTTTTTGACAGAACCGTCTACTTTCACTGTCAAAATCTCTATCTCAACCCCACATCAAGCCGTGCACAGAAAATTTAACCTGCATGTATAGAGCATGCAAATAATATAATAAAATGTTTGGCACAGATATACCTTTCCTGCAGCATCAATTTTATTTATCTCTCTGTCATAATAATAACAATCAATGCCATTGTCCTGAGAATTTACTCCTTGTTGCTAAGCTGTACCAGGATTGGTTTACGGTCACATTATTTATTGGCCGACTGGTTCCTATATGAACGTAGTGAATGTCCACAGGGGCATGCCTAGGCCGAGCTTTATTTCACTCTAACCATCAACTTAATACAATGGCCATGGGGTTGCGAATATAGTTCAACGATAATCGATTTCTGATTGCAATTGGATACATGACCTGCAATGTAAATGCAATTATCTAGTTCGAAACTAGTGGTATTACGCGTCTTGCCCGATACTTTGTCAAAAATGCTGATTGTTTGAAATGGGTTGAAGAAATACAATATCTAACTACTGTCTGTTTCACGAAAGCTGCCCAAATTTTACGGCTATATAAACAATGCAAAAACAATATTTGTTTCGATAATATTAAATTAAAGGAAAATTTAAGAGTGAGCCTTCTTTTTATTTCGTGAAATTTGGTCAAATATTGATTTTATTGCGAACAAAATAATTTCCCCATGTTAAATCCCCATAGACATCTTCACAGAGTGAAGATGGCTATGGGGATTTAACATAGGGACATTTTTTGAATTTCAGAAATACTGAACCGATTTTCAAAATTTAACTTTTGTTTTCTTAGTTAGATCATTTCCAAGCTACATGTATCTAGCCAGCTTTCGGAGTGAATTTCCAAAAAAAATCGTTTTCTGACTCTTCCCCCAGCTCCTCCAGCTCCTTTTCCCCCATGTTAAATTCCCAAAGACAAATAAATTTTTCGAAATAAAATAAAAATTTGACCAAATTTCACGAAATAAAAAGAAGGCTCATTCTTAAATTTTGATAAAATTTAATATTATCGAAACAAATGCTGTTTTTGCATTGTTTATATGGCCATAACATTTGGGCAATTTCGTGAAACAGACAGTAACCATCGCGCTCAAATTAATTCAACGTCGTCTCATACCTAGTCGCCGGTATTCTCGTGTTTTGCCGCTGGGTTATTACCATGTACATGTAGGAACACTGGGCATGGTACGACATGGTGGGATACATAACATACTGTCTGTTTCGTGTAGTTTTGTCAAATATAGATTTTGTTTACGAAAACTTGTTTGTCTTTGGAAATTTAACATGTGGGAAAAAGAGATGGAACAGCTGGGGAGGAGTAAAAAAACAAAAACTTTTGTAAATTGAGTTCTAAACCTAGCTAAGACAGCTTGGAAATGATCTAACTAAGAAACTAAAAGTTAAATTTTGAAAATCGGTCCGCTATTTCTGAAAAAAAGAAGAAATAATTCCCAATGTCAAATCCCCATAGACATCTTCACTCTGAAGACATCTATGGGGATTTAACTGGTTAATTGGTTTTTCGTAACAAAATCAATATTGGACCAATTATGACGAAATAAAAAGAAGGTTCATTCTTAAATTTTGATAAAATTTAATATTATTGAAACAAACTATTGTTTTTGCATTATTTATATGGCCGGAAAATTTGGGCAGGTTTCGTGAAACAGACAGAAGGGCACGTTTGTCCGCATGTACGGCCGTGTCCAGGGTGTCCAGTGTTGATATATTCCACTGTAATAGAGATGCGGGTTTCTCATAACAAACATGAGTGCACAATCTTTTGTACATTACCACCCGTGCTAATCTTGCCAATATTTGACAATAATTTTACTTCTAAATATTTGAATATTGTGCTTTAATCTAGCATATTGATTGACTGAGTCTGAGCTGTGCTACAGCTCAGGCTCAGAAAATCAAACCGTTTTCCAATAGATGTTCAGAAACACTGACATCATGACAAGTTTAACGCAGACGGTTGTGCAATAGCTTTTGCTTTAACATCTTGGTACAGTGAAACCTCTCTTTATGAGCCATATTTGTGTGTTATGCGATCACGAACAGACATTATCACCCAAGATAAATGACCAAGAAACTCATCAAAAATAAGATCACATGTGTTTTCTTGGTGTCCTGTTTAGAGAGGTTCCACTGTACACACATTGGCATGCATGAAATACGGATTATGCAATCAACACGGTTACAGTGGGGTCAGCGTGTAAGTGCACACACGAACGAACACGACAGGTTGGAACCAACCTGTCGTGTTCGTTCGTGTGTGCACTTACACGCTGACCCCACTGCATGTACATGTCATTGTGCCATTGTGTCATTGCCACACATGACAACAATGTCGATCTCGACATATAAAGGGGTGTTTCCACAAATCGACGAAACAGTTCATGCACTGACCCAAGGTGCATGATCACGTGGTTACAACAACAACAACGTCGCCCACTCCAACGTAATTATTATTTGATAGTTTCCTTAATATGCAACGGATTTTGATGAAATATGGTGCAGCAAACGCGTCTTAGTGAGCTACATTTGGTGGTCTGTCGGGTTTGGCACAGACTTGTGTCGTTTTTTCGAAGAATCGATTCTTCGCTAAAAACGACAGAAGTTTGGGCGAAAATACAGAGACCACCAAATGCAGCTGAACAAGACGCGTTTGATGCGCCATATTTCAACAAAATCCGTTACGTAATAAGGACACTATAACATAATACGTACTTTGAATCGGTACTATTGTGTGTGACTAGCGTAGAACCTGATGAAACATCACAATCATGTAGCCTAATAATGATAGCCTAATTGCTTGACGGGTGGTTCATTGATGGAATTGCGAACAGTACAGATCCGGATGCACAGGCTGATCTGAATCTGCACTGGTCGCTGAACTTATAATATAAGCCCCATTTCTCCAGTCACAGCCACATATTCTTTATACGGTACAGTATATTTATGTTTTTGTTTTTTATTTTTGTCCTATGTACCTGCCGAGTTGACATCCATATGGGGACAGGTGTTGCATGTTATTAGCTATACCGATCTATGTTTTAAATTAACAGTTTGTTGCACTTCTCTGCCCCCTATATTCTATAGCAAGTGGGGCATAATGCGTTGCTCTTGAGGTTCCGTACGTCCGTCCGTGAGCATTTACGTAGAAAAGTCGAAATGTTTGTAAGAGTTTCTCCAGTTAGAGCCCGGTATGCCACGGGGGCATATGAATCTATGTTTTACAAACATCATGTCTAGTTCCATATAATTCTTCCGGTAAGTTTTACGAATTACACATCAGTGGCAAATTGTGTCCCTGTAACAGGGAAGATTTAACTGCTGGGCTATAACCATATATTTGTCTGTGCACTAGCTTCCAATTTATCAAATTGAATGCACATCGTCACCAACTAACTCGACAAAACCTATTTACCAGGGAAACCCACGCATACACATCCGCCAATGGCTTCCTGTTCGTCCGCAATGTAGTCCGTGGATATTCGCTAATCAATTGGGGATACAGCTTCAACATGCTCGGGTTGATATTTATGGAGAATCAGATATTTTCTCTCGGCCATTCTGTCACAACAGCTTTGTTTTCCTGCCACCAAATCACATTAGCGAGCCCATTGCGGCTCATTGCCGCGCATTGCGGATTGTTATCAACCGGGTTCCGGGGGAGTTTGTTTATTGTATAGCAACGAGTTGTTGTTCTTCTCCCACACCGGGAAACGTGTAAACAGTGTCAGGCAGTGTTTTTTGTTTGTTTGCTTATATTTAACGGCGGCACTGGCTCTAGAACCTTGCATGCCGTCTCCCAAGAATGGGAGAAAGAACGGAGGTAGAGATTTTTGAGAGAAGCCGGTAATTCGTATTTACAGAGCAACTACGAATTATCGGTACCCATTTACAGCTGGGTGAACTGGAGCAGTGTGGATAAAGTGTCTTGCTCAAGGACACAACGCACGCCGCTAGTCAGGCTCGAACCCACGACCCTTGGATCAGTAGTCCGACACACTAACCATTACGCCACGGCGCTCCACTTTTTGTCAGGCAGTGTCATCGATATCGGCGACCTTATAAATATGCAATGTTCCACAAAGATTAAGCCGGGGCAAGCTGTTGCAACAGCGTTCTGATTCCAGGGTATTTAACCTGCTTTCTGAAAGCAGCTCTATCGATCTGTACATCCAATTGGTGCCCGCGTTAACATGCGGTTTGCGTGGCCTGAGGAATAAACCTAATTCCAGAACCAAGCAAAGCTATTAACTACATCAGAACCGCACATATATGCGTTGAATATAAACAACGCGAATGGAAAAGAACACGTATTTCCAGAATACTGGTTTATAGAACATGAACAACGCGCATGAAAATGAACAAATGGTTCTATAATATATAGAGGATAGTACATGAGTGACGACTTAATAAGACTATTTATTAAACGGCTATGCCGAGTTTCTTACGAAATCAGTCAACGAGTTTAATAAATTTTATATTAAATCAACACAAATGTTGCATTCTATTTGTTGCAAAAGCACCGCACACTACGTTGACGTTATAATGACCACCTAACATGTTTTTTGTAGTGGCCTCATTTGCATATTTATTACATTAGTGTATTATGATTTGTATTGCACTGTGTTATTCATGTTCGTTTATATAATACAAACAACGCGCATGAAAAATGAACAAATAGTCCAAGAATATGGGTTTATAAAATATAACCAACGCCTACGGAAATGTGCAAGTAGTCCTATAATACGGGTTTATAAAATATAAAACGGGTTTATAAAATATAAACATCGCGTATATAGAAATGAGCAAGTAGTTCTGGAATACGGGTTTATAAAAATTCAACATCGCGTATATATAACCACCGCGTACGTTAATGTGCAAGTAAATATAGTTCTCGAATACGGGTTTATAGTTGTTCAATATAAAACCGCCTTCGCGCCAGCAATCGTGCACGATAAGTGCACGAATGCTGTCGCGAAGCTGTTTTTTTTATAAGTAACCATTGATTATTTGTTATATTGCCTCGCGCGAATTGTAAAACACAATCTCCTAGAACTGACCTAGTTCGTGCAAGATTCCCGGCACTACGGCTTAGCTATGGCGGCAATCTGGCGTGATTAAACTGGAGAAATACAATCAATAACGGCGAATAATTGTCACGAGACATGTTATTACATCACGGTACGCTGCACGTTTGTCTCCAATCCGCCTGTGCTTTGACATAATGTGGTTTCTGTGTGGTGCAGCCACGCTGATAGTTCAAGGCGCCAGTGGAAGAAAGGGAAGCTCGGGTTGCATACCCATTATCTTTAGAAACTATTGAATGTAACCCAATCCTGTGTATTTTGTTTCCCTGTAGCAAATGAGGCATTTCTGAGTTAGCCAACGGGAAATAAATACACACGCACCTGTATGAGATAATGTTTCATTTTCTAAACACTGATGTTATTCGTACCATCTTTATAAGTACTACCCAACTCTTAATAAGCTGATATATACGGGACCCCGCAGTGGACGTAGAATTATTTTCTTTTATTAATTCGTTCCCACGAAATAACCATCGTTTCCTCAATTTAACAATTCGTTTCCACGAATTAACAATTTGTTTCCACAAATTAACAATGCATTGCCTCAATTTAACAATTCGTTCCTTCAATTTAACTATTCGTTCCCACGAAATAAAAATTCGTTCCCGTGGGGCTCCGTATCATCGTTTTGACTATTGTTCAGGATGTTGCCGGGTTTGGGAAATAGTTTCACGTGTATATGCAATATTTTTACCGTGTCTGTGGAATAGTGAAAACTATTTCCGCCCCTAAAATTCATGACGTCATGACGTGTTGTCGACGATTACGTCATAAAATTCTATGCAATTTGTATCGGCCAGTGGATGCGCCCCACCACAAACTCACGTTCATTGTATCACATACAGTATATTACAAGTTGAATAATAGAACAGTTATTCGGAGAATTCGGAGAATTCCCCTCGGTGCTGTGGACTACCGTATGTACTATTGCCCTCGTATTTCCCCGGGTCGTCCGCAGCACCGCGAGGAAATATGTTTGACTGTTCCCCGAATGACCATCAAATAACTGTATACTGTCATATTTACTCCAGACCACTCGTGTTAGTGTTCGTGGTTCCAATGAGCAGCTGGATAGACGGCGTCCGTTTCTAGCAACATGGGTGCCGCTTTGACTAAAACGGAATGGGTCCGCTGTGTAACATGGGCGTTTTGTCATGCAGTCACATTGAGTTATTTCCCTTCGCAAGATGTATCGCCATATATTCTATTTAAAGTTTTACTAACATCTAAGCAAAATAACATCTAAGCAAAACCAGCTGTCGCCGTGTTTCATATTGAATGAATTGTTCTGTTTTATTGATACGCGGAAAAATGACAAATCCTATTACTGTACATGTAGTAATACTCAGACGCAGATACAGAGGGGTTCAGGGGGTCCAGGGGGTCCAGGGGGTCCGGATCCCACCCCCCCCCCCCAAACCCCTGCTCCAGGCAAAAAAAAAAGAAAAGAAGACGAAAATCTACAATACTCGAATAGTTGGATGACTTTTTTCGTGGCATAGGTGTCAGGAAATCGCATCTGCGGCGATCTGGCATCTAAAAATTTCCTGGGGGACGACCCCCACACCCCCCTACTTTACTACTTACTACGATTTCGCGCTCGCGGAGGTCGGCTATGCCGAATTGTAATTACAGACCCCCCCCCCCCCTGCAAGTATTTCTGTATCCGCGCCTGATACTATATTAATATTGATTTATTCATATAGTATACACCACATAGTATTATTCACACGGGTGTGTGAAGTTGGCTCTGACATCGAACATCGAAATTCGATATTCACCGGTTTGAATTTCGAGTTGAATATCGAGTTGAATTTCGAGTTGAATCCAAAGCTGCGAGGTCGATATTCACCGGAACTGATTTCGAGCTGGGTGTTTTGAATATCGAGCCAGCTGTGAGATCGATATTCGAGCAGGTTGGACATACGTATTTGAATTTCGAGCTGGGTTCTTTTGAATATCGAGCCAGCTCTGAGATCGAAATTCGCGCAGATTGAGATGTGCATTTGAATTTCGAGCTGGGGTGTTTTGAATATCGAGCCAGCTCTGAGATCGATATTCGCGAAGATTGAGATGTGCATTTGAATTTCGAGCTGGGTTGTTTTGAATATCGAGCCAGCTGTGAGATCGATATTCGCGCAAATTGAGATGTGCATTTGAATTTCGAGCTGGGTTGTTTTGAATATCGAGCCAGCTCTGAGATCGATATTCGACTACAAGATGGTAAATGCAATGCGAATTTCGAGCTGGGTGTTTTGAATATCGAGCCAGCTCTGAGATCGATATTCGAGCAGGTTGGACATACGTATTTGAATTTCGAGCTGGGTTCTTTTGAATATCGAGCCAGCACTGAGATCGAAATTCGCGCAGATTGAGATGTGCATTTGAATTTCGAGCTGGGGTGTTTTGAATATCGAGCCAGCTCTGAGATCGATATTCGCGAAGATTGAGATGTGCATTTGAATTTCGAGCTGGTTGTTTTGAATATCGAGCCAGCTGTGAGATCGATATTCGCGCAAATTGATTGATGTGCATTTGAATTTCGAGCTTGGTTGTTTTGAATATCGAGCCAGCTCTGAGATCGATATTCGACTACAAGATGGTAAATGCGATGCGAATTTCGAGCTGGGTGTTTTGAATATCGAGCCAGCTCTGAGATCGATATTCGAGCAGGTTGGACATACGTATTTGAATTTCGAGCTGGGTTCTTTTGAATATCGAGCCAGCTCTGAGATCGAAATTCGCGCAGATTGAGATGTGCATTTGAATTTCGAGCTGGGGTGTTTTGAATATCGAGCCAGCTCTGAGATCGATATTCGCGAAGATTGAGATGTGCATTTGAATTTCGAGCTGGGTTGTTTTGAATATCGAGCCAGCTGTGAGATCGATATTCGCGCAAATTGAGATGTGCATTTGAATTTCGAGCTGGGTTGTTTTGATATCGAGCCAGCTCTGAGATCGATATTCGACTACAAGATGGTAAATGCAATGCGAATTTCGAGCTGGTGTTTTGAATATCGAGCCAGCTCTGAGATCGATATTCGAGCAGGTTGGACATACGTATTGAATTTCCAGCTGGGTTCTTTTGAATATCGAGCAGCTCTGAGATCGATATTCGCGAAGATTGAGATGTGCATTTGAATTTCGAGCTGGGGTGTTTTGAATATCGAGCCAGCTCTGAGATCGATATTCGCGAAGATTGAGATGTGCATTTGAATTTCGAGCTGGGTTCTTTTGAATATCGAGCCAGCTCTGAGATCGATATTCGCGAAGATTGAGATGTGCATTTGAATTTCGAGCTGGGGTGTTTTGAATATCGAGCCAGCTCTGAGATCGATATTCGCGAAGATTGAGATGTGCATTTGAATTTCGAGTTGGGTTGTTTTGAATATCGAGCCAGCTCTGAGATCGATATTCGACTACAAGATGGTAAATGCAATGCGAATTTCGAGCTGGGTGTTTTGAATATCGAGCCAGCTCTGAGATCGATATTCGAGCAGGTTGGACGTACGTATTTGAATTTCGAGCTGGGTTCTTTTGAATATCGAGCCAGCTCTGAGATCGATATTCGCGCAGATTGAGATGTGCATTTGAATTTCGAGCTGGGGTGTTTTGAATATCGAGCCAGCTCTGAGATCGATATTCGCGAAGATTGAGATGTGCATTTGAATTTCGAGCTGGGTTGTTTTGAATATCGAGCCAGCTGCGAGATCGATATTCGCGCAAATTGAGATGTGCATTTGAATTTCGAGCTGGGTTGTTTTGAATATCGAGCCAGCTCTGAGATCGATATTCGACTACAAGATGGTAAATGCAATGCGAATTTCGAGCTGGGTGTTTTGAATATCGAGCCAGCTCTGAGATCGATATTCGAGCAGGTTGGACATACGTATTTGAATTTCGAGCTGGGTTCTTTTGAATATCGAGCCAGCTCTGAGATCGATATTCGCGAAGATTGAGATGTGCATTTGAATTTCGAGCTGGGGTGTTTTGAATATCGAGCCAGCTCTGAGATCGATGTTCGAGCAGGTTGGACATACGTATTTGAATTTCGAGCTGGGTTCTTTTGAATATCGAGCCAGCTCTGAGATCGATATTCGCGTAGATTGAGATGTGCATTTGAATTTCGAGCTGGGGTGTTTTGAATATCGAGCCAGCTCTGAGATCGATATTCGACTACAAGATGGTAAATGCAATGCGAATTTCGAGCTGGGTGTTTTGAATATCGAGCCAGCTCTGAGTTCGATATTCGAGCAGGTTGGACATACGTATTTGAATTTCGAGCTGGGTTCTTTTGAATATCGAACCAGCTCTGAGATCGATATTCGCGAAGATTGAGATGTGCATTTGAATTTCGAGCTGGGTTGTTTTGAATATCGAGCCAGCTCTGAGATCTATATTCGCGCAGATTGAGATGTGCATTTGAATTTCGAGCTGGGTTGTTTTGAATATCGAGCCAGCTCTGAGATCGATATTCGCGCAGATTGAGATGTGTATTTGAATTTCGAGCTGGGTTGTTTTGAATATCGAGCCAGCTCTGAGATCGATTTTCGCGCAGATTGAGATGTGCATTTGAATTTCGAGTTGGGATGTTTTGAATATCGAGCCTGCTCTGAGTTCGATATTCGCGCAGATTGGAGATGTCTAGTTGAGTTTCGAGCTGGGTTGTTTTGAATATCGATCCAGCTCTGAGATTGATATTCGCGCAGATTGAGATGTGCATTTGAATTTCGAGCTGGGATGTTTTGAATATCGAGCCAGCTCTGAGATCGATATTCGCGCAGATTGGAGATGTGTATTTTTATTTCGAGCTGGGTTGTTTTGAATATCGAGCCAGCTCTGAGATCGATATTGAGATATGTATTTGAATTTCGCGCTATGGATATTTGAATATCGAGCCAGCTCTGAGATCGATATTGTAGATATGTATTTGAATTTCGAGCTATGGATATTTGAATATCGAGCCAGCTCTGAGATCGATATTCGAGCTGGAATGTTTTGAATATCGAGCCAGTTCTAAGATCGGTATTCGAGCAGATTGGAGATGTGTATTTGAATTTCAATCTAGGATGTTTTGAATATCGAGCCAGCTCTGACATTGATATTCTGGCAGATTGTGGATGTGTATTTGAATTTTGAGCTCGGTTGTTTTTAATATCGAGCTAGCTCTGAGCTAAATATTGTAGATATGTATTTGAATTTCGAGCTATGAATATGGAATTTCGAGCCGGGTTGTTTGGAATATCGAGCAAGCTCTGAGATCGATATTCGAGCAGATTGTAGATGTGTATTTGAATTTTGAGCTCGGTTGTTTTGAATATCGAGCTAGCTCTGAGCTCGATATTGTAGATATGTATTAGAATTTCGAGCTATGAATATGTAATTTCGAGCACGGTTGTTTGGAATATCGAGCAAGCTCTGAGATCGATATTGTAGATATGTATTTGAATTTCAAGCTTCGAACTATGGATATTTGAATATCGAGCCAGCTCTGTGATCGATATTGTAGATATATATGTATTTGAATTTCGAGCTGTCTATATTTCAATATGTTTCCAGCTCGTACATCTATATTCGAGCTGATTGGAGATGTGTATTTAAATTTGGAGCTGGGTTGTACAAGACTGCAAATGCAATGCGAATTTCGAGCTATGGTGTTTTGAATATGGAGCCAGACGTGACATCAAAATTGTATATAATGTATTTGCATTTCTGTCTGCTTTTGCTTTTAATATGAAGCCACCTCTGACATCGATTTTCGAGCTGAAATGATATGTGCATTTGCATTTCGAGCTTGTGTGTTTTGGTTTACGAGCCAGCTCTGATATCGATATTCGAGAAAATTGTAGATATGCATTTGCATTTCGAGCTGTTGTGTTTTAAATATGGAGGTTGACATTCAAGTAGATTTGACATGCTTAGAAGCTCCAGCAGGTGTGTTTCGAATATCAGGCCAGATCTTCTCATACATATATTGGACTACACGATTATGGCTGTGATTTCGATAGGAATACGTGCGCATGTTCATGAAACGTCACTGTAGTGTACATCACAACCCAGCCGTTTCTCGGATGCATAAAACAAAAAACTATCGTATAGTTAATGGTGGAGTTAACTCCCTATTTTATATAGATTATTTCCTGCAACATAACACATGTTATACCGAATGTAATATTTTCCGGAAAATGTGTGTAGGTGTACTAAAACGCTATGTGATGAAACATGCTTCCTTGCTCTTGTGAATAAATATCAATTTCCACTGTTACATCAGTAAAAAGCAGACTTTGTTGTAGTTGATTGTTTTCATTATTCATGGCAGTTAGCTTTACTGAATAATCGTTGCAAGGGACATACTTGCTATTGATAATGTAGCAATTATATCTTTAGAAAATACATGTGTAATAATTGTTATGACAATATTTTCACAAAATTACCGAACGACCCAAATTCCCACAAAATACGCTAGATGTAATTAATATGTAGTTTGATAATTGAATAGCCAAAGTACACGTAATCTCCGTCTCACTTAATAATTTAACTGGAGAAATTGTATAACATATAAAGTAATAATTTCCAAAGTACTATAAACTAGAACACAACAATGCAGTTTGCAAATTGCATGTAGGCATTTTCGAAATGTTTAATTTCTTGGTTATGTATACAGATATTCTAATTGTTTCGTCAGTAAAGAACTGAACAAACCAAATGATTTGCAACTTTCTCATATTCCTTTTCTGCTGACTATGTGTAGCTCATCGCATTCAATGTTTGTGTTTGGGTTGGTTACATCAACATATGTTACTTTTTCGGAAATGTAAGCGTTGAACAACCTTAAATCCACTTTTAAAGGCGTTTTAAAAGCTTTAATCATAAATGTACATATGAAAGTTAGTTTACCTTGACATTACCATGAATCCGCCTATCTAGAATACAAAATGAAAAATGGATGGTGAAAAAGATGCATTATTTTCAAGACACACTTAATTAAAACTGCAGAACAGATACTGTTTCAGACGGAGGCACGGGCGGAAGTCAAAGTGTCTATTTTTTACGACCAAACTTGTGTATGTAGTCAACTTTATAATGGAATAGGCATGATCCTTTGGAATATGGTAGACATGAATATATTTGGTTCCTGGATGCATGCCCCCTTGATGTGTCAAAAAGCTACTTATGTTAAAAATGACGGTATTCGTGTAGACGACAATGTTACATTCACCCAAGAAAATTGATGTAAACTATATATTGCAGAGATTGAGTAAGATGATTCGGTGCCCCGATTGTCTGTTGTGGGTATTGGATGCCCGGTCAGCTGGACCAGTGTCTCGGTACTTGTACTGATTGATGACCGTACGGTCTTGTCTTTTCCGGGCACGCAGGTTTTCCTACACATGAAAAACATGCCGCGGCTACCCGGCAGACTCTTTGTCAGCATGAATGAAAAATAAGCGCATGAAAAACAAATAGAGCAGAAACCAAATGCTGGTCGTTTGTACATCGCAAACCCCGTTGTTTCTTGGGTATTTTAGACAAGGTATAAGTCAACTGGGTATGTGTGGAAACAATGCTATCGCAGTCTTTGTTGCTGTAGAGGTATTCAGACGAAAATAAGCGGCTGAAAATCAGTCATACAACAATAACAACAACACGCGCAAGTTAGAATCCGTGGAGTTTCCAAGAAGTCGCGCCTATATCTATCTTTCGTTACCGGAGCATCATGGCAGGTTCATTGCCACCAGAAGAACAAAAGATAGCCATCTCCAAGAATGGAAGAGTATCATTCACTTGAGGTAAAATACATGACAATAGTGGTGGGGCTTTATAAAAGCATTGCTGCACCAGTGGCGCATCCAGTATTTTTCACTGGGGCGGGGGTGGGGGGGGGCAGTCGAAATTAGACTGACTAAGTGTCTAACATAATGCTCATGTGACAATGTACATTGTGGCAATGTCTTTTGAATGAGCTCACTATAATATCTGGACCTTGATCTGACATAGTTGCGAACAGTAACTGTTGCAATATAATAGTTGCGACGGTAACTCTTGCAGCTCCTGTAGCTAGAGCTACGATTCCACTCATAGGCTTCCTCTGCAGAATAGAGAATCAGATCTGATTCGCACTTTAGCAGTTAATTGTGAAAGATATTCTATATTTTTTAACTCAAATGAGTGTTAATATTATGAAAATAACATATGCAAGTAGACACAAATTTACATATGTAGATGACCTGATATAGTGAATTTAAGCTAGAGTCAACAAGTGACCCAGTCAGTGGCATTCAAGTTCAACATGTAAAAGATATGATGTGGTCCATTTTCTGTAAAGGCTAAAAAAATAATTCTAAACCTACAATGGTAAAAGTTGTTTCGGAATTATTAGTTTGTATTACTTTTATAATCGTAAGTCTGGCTACGGGACGGTAGGGGAATAATTGCAAGAGTTGCCGTTCGTAACTGGCAATATACTAGTTGCGAACGGTAACTCTTGCAATTTATTACCGTACGGTTCATAGCTAGAGTTACGATTCCACTCATATGATTCCTCAGATCTGATTCGCACTTTAGCAGTTAGTTGTGAAATATTTTCTATATTTTTTAACTCGAATGACAATGTCAACATTTTAAAAATAACAATTTACAGTAATTATGACATAAATGTATGCATGTATATGACCTGATATAGCTATTCGCTATCATGGACTAATTTAAGCTAGTATCAATAAGTGACTCGGCCAGTGGCAGCCAAATTAAACATGTACAAGTTCAGATGGTGTCAATTTTCTGGAAAGGCAAAATGTTATTTTCTAAACCTTGTACAATGGTCAAATTTGTTTCAAATTTATTAGTTTGTATTACTTCTACATGTATAATACTACCGGTAATGTTGTATTCAGATGGAAAATATATAAAAATTATGTCACAAATAACTGCTGAAGTGCGAATCTGGTGTGATTTGCTATTCTGCAGAGGAAGCCTGTGAGTAGTTTAATAGTTGCGAACAGTAACTTTTGCAATCTACTCCCGTACCGTCCGTAGCCGCCAGAGTTACTACGGTTCCACTCGTAGGCTTCCTCTGCAGAATAGCAAATCAGATCTGATTCACATTTTAGCAGCTAATTGTGAAAGATTTGTGTTTTAATTGAAATGAGTGTCAACATTATGAAAATAACATATTCAAGTAATTATTAAATAAATTTACATATGTAGATGACATGTTAAAGTAAATTTAGGCTAGCATCAACAAGTGACTCAGTCGGTGGCAGTCAAATTCAATATGTGAAAGTTAAATGGGGTCCATTTTCTGGAAAGGAAAAATTATAATTTTCTAAACATTCTACAATGGTAACATTTGTTTCAGAATTATTAGTTTGTATTAATGTACTTTTACAATACTTTTCAGAATTATTAGTTTGTATTACTTTTATAATACTAATATTTCCCCCCTCCCTGTATCCGCCACTGCACACATTCAGGTTGCCGGCCGATAGCTTGAATAAGGCACAGTGTTGATGCCAGAGTGGCACGATTTACCCAAATCTTACCTGAATTAACCCAAATCTTCATGTAATTATTATATTTGTTAACAAATAAAGCTGTACATCATAATAATTATGAATACGATGCTTTGACTGTACTTACATAATAAAGAAATATAGAATAATTCCATGTTTCTGCATAATATTAGTTGCGAACCTAGTTGCGAACAGTAACTCTTGTAATCTACTCCCGTACCGTGCGTAGCCTGAGTTATGAATCCACTGATAGGATTCCTCTGTAAAATAGCGAATCAGATCTGATTCGCACTTTAGCAGTTAATTATGAAAGATTTTTATATATTTGAACTAAGAAATGAGTGTCAACATTATGAAATAAGATATTCCAGCAATTATGTATGTAATTGTATGTAGAAGATCTGATAGTGATAACGTAAATTGAAGCTAGAATCAGCAATTGACTGTCAGTTGCAGCCAAATTCAACATTAACAATTTAAAATAGGGTCTATTGTCTGGAAAGGCAAAATGTAATTTTCTAAACTTTCTACAATTGTAAAATTTGTTTCATTATTAATTACTAGTTTTTATTAATACTAATATTGTTTTCAGATGGGAAATATATAAAGTACAATGTATATCACAATTAACTGCTAAAGTGCGAATCAGATGTGATTCGCTATTCTGCAGAGGAAGCCTATGAGTGGAATCGTAACTCTGGCTACGGACGGTACATGAGTAGATTTCAATAGTTACTGTTCGTAACTAATGAGAACCGTAACTTGCAATACTTCACACATGCATAGACCCGACCCAAAGGTGTGTCGCGCACAATAATAATAACTCTTGTCTCACTAATTTTCAGTTATCTCCCCACCCCATATTTGTTCGAGGGTATCCGTGAGCACCTGCTCACTTGCTCCATTGTGACAAATGCAGTACCCACTAAGCTGAAGGTCAATATCATTGTATTTTCAGTACCAGCATGGGGAAGAAACATAAAGCAAAATCTGGCAGCAGCTAAAAAGAGAATCCGGCTCTAGAAAGATTACAGAAAACTATAGAAGAAAGACAACGGACAACAAAATCAAAATCATTTAACAAGAGTGCACATAACTGTCCTTCCAGAACCGAAACTATATATATACATGTACATGTGCTCACTAATGCAGAAGTAGAAAAGCAACAGAATGACACACATGACTCGGCAAATGACAATGACATTATGTTTGTAAAACATGGATATGCCCCCATGGCATACTGGACTCTTAACTTGAGATTGAGTGTCAACAAAAGAAAACTTTAAATTTACATAAATTTCAAAGTCATTTGAGAAAGTCTTACACACTTTTTGACTTAATAAAATGGCTAGTATTTCAGCACCATTTTGAAGGTCACATAGGTCAAGGTCATGTCACTGGTGGTGTGATTGCGTCACACATGTTCAGGTGAATGAAGTATCCAAATATTAAAGAAATACTTACAAACTGTTTGACGTAAGAAAATGGCTAAGTGTTTCAGCATCATTTCGAAAGTCACAAAGGTAAAGATCATGCCATTGGTGGTGCGAGTACATCACACATATTCATGTGAATGAACTGTCCAAATATTAAAGCAATCCTTCAAGTAATATGATAGATATTGCATGATGGAGAAACTCTTATAAACTTTTCGACGTAACAAAGGGACTAAGTGTTTCAGCACCATTTCAAAGGTCACAAGGTCATGTCATTTGTCATTGGTGGTGCGAGTGCATCACACATGTTCAGGTGAATGAACTGTCCAAATATTAAAGCAATCCTTTTTGTATTATTGAAGATATTACATGATGGAGAAACTTTTCAACTTTTCCACATAAATATACAAGTACGGACGGACATAACCTCAACAGCAACGTAATATGCCCCTTGCTATCGCATAACTAATATGTATATAAATTATTTTGAAGATTGAAAGGTTATATACAGTGTATGTCTAGGGATGGTGCTCTGTTTTTCTACGACTCGCATCCGACTGCTCTATGTCACCTTGTTTGTAAGGAAAAAATGTTAATGTTTTTTGTTTTGTTTTATTCCATATCTTATGAACCACTTCATCGATTTTGATCATATGTGGCCACAATGTATATCTAGGGATGGTGTTTTGTTTTCATACGACCCACGTCCGACAGCCCAAGGTGAAGGTCATTGATGACTTGTGTGTTGTTGTTTGTATTATTATTATCAAGGCTGCCATCGAAGGGATTAGCTTCGTAATAACGGTGCCCTTGTTTCTGTATGGAAGCCCATGTTTACTGAGGTAACTCATTGTGCAGATAGTTACAGTTACGTTTATCTTTATATGTCTACACATGTACCTGCACCAGAGACCAGCTAAACTAAATGTTAGACATAAAAGAAAGAAATATGTTCATGACCATAAGCAACTACTCATTAGCTTTTCTACGTTTATGTTATGCCCTACCACAATAATGGAGGGGCATTTAATGTTAACCTTGTCTGTTAATCTGTTGTTAATTATTGTAATTAGTAAAATGTTTAAACGATAATATATATTGACTTGATTACTCATAGTGGGTATACAGCTTCCTTGTCACTTGTATATGTGTAAGGTGCTTTTCAAGTTTTATTCAACCCTGCTGACATGCACATCTCCCCTTTTGGCGAATATCGATCTCAGAGCTGGCAGGATATTCAAAACAACCCAGCTCGAAATTCAAATGCACATCTCAATCTGCGCGAATTTCGATCTCAGAGCTGGCTCGATATTCAAAACAACCCAGCTCGAAATTCAATTGAAATCTCCAATCTGCGCGAATATCGATATCAGAGCTGGCTCGATATTCAAAACATCCCAGCTCGAAATTCAAATACACATCCAATCTGCGCGAATATCGATCTCAGAGCTGGCTCGATATTCAAAACACCCCAGCTCGAAATTCAAAGACACATCTCGAATCTGCGCGAATATCGATCTCAGAGCTGGCTCGATATTCAAAACAACCCAGCTCGAAATTCAAATGCACATCTCAATATGCGCGAATTTCGATCTCAGAGCTGGCTCGATATTCAAAACAACCCAGCTCGAAATTCAAATTGAAATCTCCAATCTGTGCGAATATCGATATCAGAGCTGGCTCGATATTCAAAACATCCCAGCTCGAAATTCAAATACACATCCAATCTGCGCGAATATCGATCTCAGAGCTGGCTCGATATGCAAAACATCCCAGCTCGAAATTCAAATACACATCAATCCAATGCGCGAATATCGATCTCAGAGCTGGCTCGATATTCAAGACAACCCAGCTCTAAATTCAAATGCACATCTCAATCTGTGCGAATATCGATCTCAGAGCTGGCTCGATATTCAAAACAACCCACCTCGAAATTCAAATACACATCTCCAATCTGCGTGAATATCGATCTCAGAGCTGGCTCGATATTCAAAACAACCCAGCTCGAAATTCAAATACGTATGTCCAATATGCATGAATATCGATATCGGAGCTGGCTCGATATTCAAAACACCCCAGCTCGATATTCGCATTGCATTTACCATCTTGTAGTCGAATATCGATCTCAGAGCTGGCTCGATATTCAAAACAACCCAGCCCGAAATTCAAATGCACATCTCAATCTGCGCGAATATCGATCTCAGAGCTGTCTCGATATTCAATACAACCCAGCTCGAAATTCAAATACGTATGTCCAATATGCTCGAATATCGATCTCGTAGCTGGCTCGATATTCAAAACACCCCAGCTCGATATTCGCATTGCATTTACCATCTTGTAGTCGAATATCGATCTCATAGTTGGCTCGATAATTAAAACAACCCAGCTCGAAATTCAAATGCACATCTCAATCTGCGCGAATATCGATCTCAGAGCTGGCTCGATATTCAAAACAAGCTAGCTCGAAATTCAAATGCACATCTCAATCTGCGCGAATATTGATCTCGGAGCTGGTCGATATTCAAAACAACCCAGCTCGAAATTCAAATATACATCTCCAATCTACGCGAATATCGATCTCAGAGATGGCTCGATATTCAAAACACTCCAGCTCGAAATTCAAATGCACAGCTCAATCTCCGCGAATATCGATCTCAGAGCTGGCTCGATATTCAAAACAACACAGCTCGAAATTCAAATACACATCTCCAACCTGCGCGAATATAGATCTCAGAGCTGGCTCGATATTCAAAACACCCCAGCTCGAATTCAAATGCACATCTCAATCTTCGCGAATATCGATCTCAGAGCTGGCTCGATATTCAAAACACCCCAGCTCGAAATTCAAATGCACATCTCAATCTTCGCGAATATCGATCTCAGAGCTGGCACGATATTCAAAACATCCCAGCTCGAAATTCAAATAGATATCTCCAATCTGCGCGAATATCGATCTCAGAGCTGGCTCGATATTCAAAACATCCCAGCTCCAAATTCAAATAAACATCTCCAATCTGCGCGAATATCGATCTCAGAGCTGGCTCGATATTCAAAACAACCCAACTCGAAATTCAAATGCACATCTCAATCTGCGCGAATTTCAATCTCAGAGCTGGCTCGATATTCAAAACAACGCAGCTCGAACTTCAAATTGAAATCTCCAATCTGCGCGAATATCGATATCAGAGCTGGCTCGATATTCAAAACATCCCAGCTCGAAATTCAAATACACATCCAATCTGCGCGAATATCGATCTCAGAGCTGGCTCGATATGCAAAACATCCCAGCTCGAAATTCAAATACACATCTCCAATCTGCGCGAATATCGATCTCAGAGCTGGCTCGATATTCAAGACAACCCAGCTCTAAATTCAAATGCACATCTCAATCTGTGCGAATATCGATCTCAGAGCTGGCTCGATATTCAAAACAACCCACCTCGAAATTCAAATACACATCTCCAATCTGCGTGAATATCGATCTCAGAGCTGGCTCGATATTCAAAACAACCCAGCTCGAAATTCAAATACGTATGTCCAATATGCATGAATATCGATATCGGAGCTGGCTCGATATTCAAAACACCCCAGCTCGATATTCGCATTGCATTTACCATCTTGTAGTCGAATATCGATCTCAGAGCTGGCTCGATATTCAAAACAATCCAGCTCGAAATTCAAATGCACATCTCAATCTTCGCGAATATCGATCTCAGAGCTGGCTCGATATTCAAAACACCCCAGCTCGAAATTCAAATGCACATCTCAATCTTCGCGAATATCGATCTCAGAGCTGGCTCGATATTCAAAACAACCCAGCTCGAAATTCAAATACGTATGCCCAATATGCTCGAATATCGATCTCGTAGCTGGCTCGATATTCAAAACACCCCAGCTCGGTATTCGCATTGCATTTACCATCTTGTAGTCGAATATCGATCTCATAGTTGGCTCGATAATTAAAACAACCCAGCTCGAAATTCAAATGCACATCTCAATCTGCGCGAATATCGATCTCAGAGCTGGCTCGATATTCAAAACAAGCTAGCTCGAAATTCAAATGCACATCTCAATCTGCGCGAATATTGATCTCGGAGCTGGCTCGATATTCAAAACAACCCAGCTCGAAATTCAAATATACATCTCCAATCTACGCGAATATCGATCTCAGAGCTGGCTCGATATTCAAAACACTCCAGCTCGAAATTCAAATGCACAGCTCAATCTCCGCGAATATCGATCTCAGAGCTGGCTCGATATTCAAAACAACACAGCTCGAAATTCAAATACACATCTCCAATCTGCGCGAATATAGATCTCAGAGCTGGCTCGATATTCAAAACATCCCAGCTCGAATTCAAATGCACATCTCAATCTTCGCGAATATCGATCTCAGAGCTGGCTCGATATTCAAAACACCCCAGCTCGAAATTCAAATGCACATCTCAATCTTCGCGAATATCGATCTCAGAGCTGGCTCGATATTCAAAAGAACCCAGCTCGAAATTCAAATACGTATGTCCAACCTGCTCGAATATCGATCTCAGAGCTGGCTCGATATTCAAAACACCCAGCTCGAAATTCGCATTGCATTTACCATCTTGTAGTCGAATATCGATCTCAGAGCTGGCTCGATATTCAAAACAACCCAGCTCGAAATTCAAATGCACATCTCAATTTGCGCGAATATCGATCTCACAGCTGGCTCGATATTAAAAACACTCAGCTCGAAATTCGCATTGCATTTACCATCTTGTAGTCGAATATCGATCTCAGAGCTGGCTCGATATTCAAAACAACCCAGCTCGAAATTCAAATGCACATCTCAATCTGCGCGAATATCGATCTCAGAGCTGGCTCGATATTCAAAAGAACCCAGCTCGAAATTCAAATACGTATGTCCAACCTGCTCGAATATCGATCTCAGAGCTGGCTCGATATTCAAAACACCCAGCTCGAAATTCGTATTGCATTTACCATCTTGTAGTCGAATATCGATCTCAGAGCTGGCTCGATATTCAAAAGAACCCAGCTCGAAATTCAAATGCACATCTCAATTTGCGCGAATATCGATCTCACAGCTGGCTCGATATTCAAAACAACCCAGCTCGAAATTCAAATGCACATCTCAATCTTCGCGAATATCGATCTCAGAGCTGGCTCGATATTCAAAACACCCCAGCTCGAAATTCAAATGCACATCTCAATCTGCGGGAATATCGATCTCAGAGCTGGCTCGATATTCAAAAGAACCCAGCTCGAAATTCAAATACGTACGTCCAACCTGCTCGAATCATCGATTCGAAATTCAGAGCTGCTCGGATATTCCAGAAAGCAGCTCGATCATTAGTAAACGCACTCTTCGAATATCGATCTCAGATTGCTCGATATTCAAATTACACAGCTTCGCCCATCGTCATGCATTTACCATCTTGTTAGTCGAATATCGATCTCAGAGCTGGCTCGATATTCAAAACAACACGCTCGATTCATGCACATCTCAATTTGCGCGAATCAATCGATCTCAAACAGCTGGCTCGATATCAAAACAACCCAGTTCTCGAAATTCAAATGCATCATCTCATTCTTCGCGAATATCGATCTGCAGAGCTGGCTCGATATTCAAAACAACACAGCTCGAAATTTCTAAATGCACATCTTCAATCTTCGCGAATAATCGCATCTCAGAGAAACTGGCTCGATATTCAAAAGAACCAGCTCGAAATTCAAATACGTATGTCCAACCTGCTCGAATATCGATCTCAGAGCTGGCTCGATATTCAAAAACACCCAGCTCGAAATTCGCATTGCATTTACCATCTTGTAGTCGAATATCGATCTCAGAGCTGGCTCGATATTCAAAACAACCCAGCTCGAAATTCAAATGCACATCTCATCTGCGCGAATATCGATCTCACAGCTGGCTCGATATTCAAAACAAAAAACCCAGCTCGAAATTCGCACATCTCAATCTAGCGAATATCGATCTCAGAGCTGGCTCGATATTCAAAACAACCCAGCTCGAAATTCAAATGCATGCATCTCAATTTCGCGAATATCGATCTCAGAGAATGGCTCGATATTCAAAAGAACCCAGCTCGAAATTCAAATACGTATGTCCAACCTGCTCGAATATCGATCTCGCTGGCTCGATATTCAAAACACCCAGCAAATCGAAATTGTTCAGTATGCAATACATCTGTAGGTCGATATCATCTTCAGAGCGCTCGATATCAAAACAAAACAACCCAGCTCGAAATTCAAATGCACATCTCAATTGCGCGATATCGATCTTCACCCCATGCTGCTCAAGATATTCACATTGAACCCAGCTCGAAAATTCAAATTGCCAAATCTACATCTCGCGTATTCGATCTTTCCAGAGCTGTGCTCGATATTCAACACAGCTCCATCAAATCGCACATCTCATCTTCCCGCGATCGATCAACAGATCATGGCTCGATATTCAAAACACCCAGCTCGCAAATCATAACGTATGTCAACAACTTAGCTCGAATTTATCGATCTCAGAGCTGGCTCGATATTCAAAACACCCAGCTCGAAATTCGCATTGCATTTACCATCTTGTAGTCGAATATCGATCTAGAGCTGGCTCGATATTCAAAACAACCCAGTCGAAATTCAAATGCACATCTCATTTGCGCGAATATCGATCTCACAGCTGGCTCGATATTCAAAACAACCCAGCTCGAAATTCAAATGCACATCTCATCTTCGCGAATATCGATCTCAGAGCTGGCTCGATATTCAAAACACCCCACTCGAAATTCAAATGCACATCTCAATCTTCGCGAATATCGATTCTTCTAGCTGGCTCGATATTCAAAAGAACCCAGCTCGAAATTCAAATACGTACGTCCAACCTGCTCGAATATCGATCTCAGAGCTGGCTCGATATTCAAAACACCCAGCTCGAAATTCGAATTGCATTTACCATCTGTATCGAATATCGATCTCAGAGCTGGCTCGCTAAATCAAAACAACAACAGCTCGAAATTCAAATGCAACATCTCAATTTGCGCGAATATCGATCTCACAGCTGGCTCGATCTTCAAACAATCAGCTCGAAATTCAAATGCACATCTCAATCTCGCGAATATCGATCTCAGAGCTGGCTCGATATTCAAAACACCCCCAGCTCGAAATTCAAATGCACATCTCATCTCGCGATATCGTATCTCGAAGCTGCTCGATATCAAAAGAACCCACTCGATCAAATACGTATGTCCAAACCTGCTCGCTATCGACTCAGAGCTGGCTCGATATTCACACCCAGCTCGAAATTCGCATGCATTTACCATCTCTTGTAGTCGAATATCGATCTCAGATCTGGCTCGATATTCAAAACAACCCAGCTCGAAATTCAAATGCACATCTCAATTTGCGCGAATATCGATCTCACAGCTGGCTCGATATTCAAAATAACCCAGCTCGAAATTCAAATGCACATCTCAATCTTCGCGAATATCGATCTCAGAGCTGGCTCGATATTCAAAACACCCCAGCTCGAAATTCAAATGCACATCTCAATCTTCGCGAATATCGATCTCAGAGCTGGCTCGATATTCAAAAGAACCCAGCTCGAAATTCAAATACGTACATGTATGTCCAACCTGCTGGAATATCGATCTCAGAGCTGGCTCGATATTCAAAACACCCAGCTCGAAATCAGTTCCGGTGAATATCGACCTCGCAGCTTTGGATTCAACTCGATATTCAACTCGATATTCAACTCGAAATTCAAACCGGTGAATTTCGATGTTCGATGTCAGTGCCAACTTCACACACCCTATTCACGCATGTATATCAGAATATAAATTGTATTATACTGTTGACGTATCTGGTGGCCGGATTAGCTCAGTAGGTAAAGTGTCGGACTGCGGATCGGGAGTCCCCAGGTTCGATTTCTACCTCGACCGCGGTGAATGGCCGATTCGGCGTGTCCTTGGGCAAGACAACTTAGTCCTCTCGGATGGGGACTTAAATAGTCGGTCCCGACATGCAAGGTCATCGAGACAGTGCCATCGTTAAATCAAAGCATACACATTGACCTATCTGTGCTCATTGCAACGGGGATGAGGTAGGAGGTTCTGGGAGGTGGTGGAGGGGCCAATGCAGCCTAATCTGGGTAGTGGGTATACATAGAACCGGTGAAACATACACTGTACTGATTGGTGCTTGTCGGGGTACCGTTTTCAGACCATAATATTTGTGCTTTAACGATTACATACGTCACCGGTGGAGAGAATGTACCCGACTACGCATGTGACCAGCGTAGACCCATATCAGCCTGTGCATCCGCGCAGTCTGATATGGGTCTACGCTGGTCGCCATTCAGTCAATCGGATGTTGTTCATGCCTCTATAAGTTATAATCTAGATCAAACAGTGATCACATATGGCACACAAGCCAATCTCGCTATAAAGTGTAAAACAAGATCATAATGTACCTTTTCTTAGCTGCATGTCCAGTTAAAAGAGCGGTGATCTATCATCTCCGTCAAATCTGTGAGGAGCGAATTCCGGGCAATAAACAACTACACCCAAGTGAATATATATTGGGATGATTTAACACTGATCGATGGAAACATGACCTTATTTAAATTTACCATCGGGGCCCCCTTTTCCAACTGACCACTTCAATGAAACACACACAAGCATTACCCGGTTTATAGAGGTACATGTACCACTGTACTTATCTCATCTGCCAAACGTGGAATAATAGAGGCAACAGCGAATCTTATCTATCGACGAGTCTGGTATATTTGTTCAAGGCCCCCTCCATAAATAGACTGGCTGTCAAGATGGTGATTTAGCGAATCGATATACGTTTCCATTACATAATAGGAGGCAATAAGGCGCGGGAACTACGGCGAACGGCGCTGAAAACAGTGCATTGCTTTGGTCGTAGTCGCGCCCACAAGATACAATGCTATGGTACACAAACAATGATATGTAACCAAGAACGTCATATAAATGAGTTTATTTTGCTGATATTGATTTCGATATATGGCATATGTGTTCAAATGTTCAAATAGTAGTCACAACATACTGTACTAAATATTGTCGGAAAAAATAAAATATTGTTGGCGAAAACAAAGTAATTCATGGCACCTTTAGCGTTTCGAAATACTGTCGTTCGTGCGCATTTTTGCCAGTTTATACATATACAGTCGAACCCCTCTAAAACGGACACGTATAACAGTTATTTCTACTTAATTGAAAACAGGTTCATTGTCATTCATCTCAGTTGAGTATGTTTGTTCGTGATCGCAAAACACCCACGCGTGTCTTGGAGTAGTTGTCGGTTTTACAGTGGAACCTCTCTAAACTGGACACCCTGGGGACTTCCCAGGGTGTCCGGTTTAGAGAGGTTCCACTGTACTTTTGAAATGTAACAAATCTTCATGGAGAAATATTGACCGTCCTGTTTTCTTTCTGCTTGCAACTATCTAATACGATTCTTGGAAATATCTGCGGTTACAACCGCGCTGGTTTCCCATTTCTCGATTACAGACACGTACATGTACGTGTGGTTAGTTAACACTTGCCAGAGTTAGGTCCCTTGTGACGGTATCTGGTAGATAGTGTTATTACCCAACTCCCTGTATAAGTTGATATTCTATAGTTTTTATTAATTTTCTGGGTTTCGACGTGCCTGGGAAATAATCAATAGTCAATAGTTTCGCGTTGCCGGTCAATAGTCAAAACTATGAAAAGCATGATTGTTTACATAAAATTCAACGTAGATCGGTCACTCGATGCGCTCCACGCCACATTTACGTTCATTGTGTCGCATACACAGTTTGCAGGTTGAGTAACAAAACAGTTATTTCGTGGTCATTCGGGGAACAGTCACAACATATTGCCCCTCGGTGCTGTGGACGACCACTAAGCTCACTTACATAGTGACAAGCCTTCTTATGTGACATGACAATAATAGGCTTGGTTTGCTCACTGTGCATACACTAGGGCTTATTCGTCTGATAGATACATGCCTTAGATGCCGTTACGTCATTTCTACGCCACGGTCACGTAGAGACGAACATTAAGCATTCTTAATTTTCATTTGAACGCGGCGTAGAAAAAATGATCGAAATTTAAGGTTCTTAACTTCGCCATCAGCTCACAATACGTACTGGTAGGAGAACCACGTTCTGTCCTTACACAACGTCAGTCCACCAATAATATTATAATGCTGTAAAATATAACTTATATAAAGTATTGTTCCCCAATGCTTTAGTGTATGTTGATAGCTGTCAGCCACCGAAAACGTATAATAACACGGCATGTATAATTAAATTTAAAATATTGCACTATGTATGATAGTATGCCAATGATGTGTTCAATGACGTTTATAATAGAGGGACATGGAAGCCAAGTGTTGATGCATTATGGTAGGGAGACAACCTATAAGTTGCCAAGGTACCAATCGCCATGCTGCCTGGTGCCTGGCATAAGGGACATGGATTGGGAAATACAGTGGATCCTCTCTAAACCGGACACCGTGAAAACACATGTGATCTTATGTTTGATGCGTTTCCTGATCATTCATCTCCGGTGATAATGTCTGTTCGTGATCGCATAGCACACAACCATGGCTCAGAATTATAAAATACCTGATTTACAGTGAAGCCTCTCTAAGTCGGACAGGGTGTCCGGTTTAGAGAGGTTTCACTGTACTGCTTGTTCGATAGAATGCATCATACGTCAAACATGACTGGCCCGTTGAATAGGGGTCACCCTATAATAAAGAACTCTTTTCAATATAACAAAAGCCGCACTGTTAATTGATGTATAAACGGTTGTGGGATGTCAAATAAAGACAGTTAAGGATGAAAAAGCTTGATGTTTGGATGTAAGTAGGTCTCCATGTATTGTCTCTAGACAGGCTGTGTAGACCCCCTATTGTTCTACACGGCTATATCGTCGATATAGACCATCCGAGATAACGCGTATTGGAAACTGTAATGGGCGCTAGGTCCCGTGGGCTTCCAGCAAAATGCTCAGTTTCAATTACCGAGACAAATTCTATTATACGGAGGATGCTGTATATCACAGGCCTTCGTAGATCTAGCTATACAGTTACGTCAATACAGCTGGGGGCCGTTTCACTAAACTTCGTACGACTAAAATGTTCGTAAGTGCAAAATTAGGATCGTCTTGAAATGTCAATTGATGAGTTTCCATTTATGCATGATATGACAATGTGTTATCAGTGTGTATCATACCAATGCAACGCTTGTTACCAGCTCTGTGGGTCATTGGCTAGCACAAATGGGATTTTGGGCCGTTGCTACCAATGGTGACCCAAATCAATAGCCTGCTGGGGCCCGTTTCACTAAACTTCGAACGACTAAAATGTTCGTAAGTGCAAAATTAAGATTGTCTGTAAATTTCACATTAACACTGTTTTCTTGTAAACAAGTATTTAAATTTAAATTTAAATTTCTAGACGATCCTAAATTTGCAATTACGAACAGTTTAGTCGTACGAAGTTTAGTGAAACGGGCCCCAGGGTCGCATATTTGCGGTGTTTTTGTCTTTTATTTTGTTATTTATCCACTGACTAAGGTTGGAGATATCAAAGCTTCCGTAATAGAAACAAAATATATTGAATAACCAGGGGGCCGTTTCACTAAACATCTTACGACTAAAATGTTCGTAAGTGCAGATTTAGGATAGTCTGGTAATTTCAATTAATGGGTTTACATTTATTGAACATAGGCTGCATATGCAGCCTATGTTCAATAAATGTAAATCCAATAATTTTTACAAGAACACATTGGCAATGTGAAATTCACAGACAATCATAATTTTTCACTTACGAACATTTTAGTCGTACGAAGTTTAGTGAAACGGCCCCCGATGCTGACAGTTTGCCAGACCTGTATGTACTCGTATGTAGGAAGTTAAATGTAACAACTCACTGTACATAACGTAAACAAACAATTGTTTCTTCCTTTAAAGGTACACTCCCACTCAGTAGGCACACACTTTTCTTTATATCAGAGACACCATCCGGGACATTTTCTGGCGAAGTATACATTCGTTCACCTTTACCCCACGTATGGATTGGCATTATTATACATTTTATATCAGACGTACATTTCCACACTGCTATCAGGGACGATAACCGTGTTTCCTTTGTGATCGTGTTTCCATTTTAACGTACATTACTATTTGTTCTCTGTATGTATTTTTTGATGTGCAATGATCATACTTTATAATTTGTCGAAAATATTATTTTTTCAGGTGACTAATTTAATTAGTATAAATAATTAAAAAATAGAATGACTCATTTGCATATGAAAATAGCCTGATACCACCGCGAGTCACTATCAGTAAGATAACTATTACTAAATGATTATATCTGTATAGCGGGCACTCGTAATTTTTAGAACTGGTGGAATTATACACTTATTTAATTCCTATAAAGAACAGTTTGTGCCTACTGACTGGGCATGTAGTACCTCAAAAGTTAACGCAAACTTTTTTCTTTTTTTAAATTGAGACACGCTGCGCAATCATTTGGCTTATTTTCACTTTTAAACACGCAATTATTTTGTTTTTAAACTGTTTTACATTTAAAGTTCCTACAACGCATCAAACACAGGTATGAGGTATTGCCGTAGTAAATACTTAAAGGCCAGGCAGGTCTATAAATAGGTGTGGGCGGAGCTATTTCAAAACCGCAATACTTTTGACTTGTTGTCTTTCTCAGTTGTATTATCAGTGATTATTAAAAAACTAATTGTTAGAAAAATATTAAATTTATATTCTAAGTTGATATTCATATAGTGCATTTATAGAGCAATATATTTGCAGAAACAAAAATCTAGAAAAAGCAGTATTTAATATAAACAATTCAAAATTCAAACTGTTTGCAGAGATATATATAGGCTATTTATATCTCTGCTGTTTGTAACCTCTGACCCCCAGTCAGGTGGTTGTATCAACAACATACCAATGCTGAGCGTGTATATGCAACTGTAAGACAATACAAATAACACTTTACATACATACTAGACACTAGTACATGTTGCACAACTTTTTCACATCTACAATTTATTAATGTGCAGTTCTTTATTTTCTCCAAAATATACTTAGACTGCACATTAGAATCGTCTCAGGAGATCATTCTACTAGCTGCCAATACATACTTCAGTAGGGAAATAAAATAAAAAATAAATATGTTGTCTGCTGATTTTACATTTCCTTTATAATTAAGATTCACCAACATACGATGTCATAGTTTGGTAGTGAAGTAAATTTTGTTCCAAATGAGATGACGCTAGTGTGTTGCCAACATTTTTTGAGAGAAAAAAAAGCAAAAAAAAAGCAACAAAAGAATCATATTTAAAACCAGCAGACGACATTAGATATTTAACTTCATAAAAATATTTTGTTAGCGAAATACATGTAGAATCGTCTCCAATGGAGACGATTATATTGTCTCCAATTGAGATGATTCTATTTTGCTGCCAACTGATGTTCTTTTGAGAAAAAAAAGAGAATACTATTTAAAACCAGCTGTATAATGATATCAGATATATATATTTAGTTTCTAAAACCCATCTTGATTGCAAAGTATAATTGTCTCTAATGGAGACGATGTTATTGTGTTGCAAAAACATGTTCTGAAAAAAAAGCAGCATGTGACACGTACATGTACCATATATGTATATTTATTTATTGTTTATATAAACATTTTTTGGTAGTAAAGTATTATTTTCTTCAAGGGAAATGATTCTACTGTGTTCTCAAACATGTTTTAAAAGAACATTTAAAACTAGCAGACGACAATTTTTGTTTCTAGCATTGAAAGGGTTTCAAAAATGTAACTACAGCTATATAGCCGCCACATGCAATTAGGCAATATCTTTGATACTAAATATTGCGAAAAAGTATTCTTCTTTCTCCCTTAAAGTGCTGAGATTTACATAATTGGAAACAAATCTCTATTGCTGGCTGCAGCAGTTGTGGTATATACGGTAATGTTTCCATACACTTAATCAGCTGTTAGATAAACCCTTCCCACTGGAGGGTGGGTAGGCGCTACCGCGGGTTCGTAGTTTGAACTGACGAAGCTGACTTTGTGCATCAAATCCAAGTTTGAGAAAGTGTTTCAAGAGAAGCTACTAATCGAGATCGCAATGACATTACTTTCACAAACCAGGGTTTGCAGCGTAAACCTGTCCTCGTTTTAAATATACCGGTCAAATAATTGAGACACGCCATGTGAGTTTGTACCTTCGGACATTTGCGTAATTTCATTAAATACGTTTACAAAAATTACAATATTTTCCGTAAACGGCGTCAAAAGTTGACAAAGTTTTCAGAGTACATGCGCATGCGCATGTACTCTGAAAATGTTGTCATCTTTTAAAGCCATTTACGCAATATATTGTAAATTTTTAAACGTATTTCATGAGATTACGCAGATGTCCGAAGGTACAAACTCACATGGCGTGTCTCATATGTGAGACATTATTTACCACGAGCGCAGATTCAAATAACATTTCGGAGGAGCGCAGCAAAGTAAAACTAAAGTTTCCATGTGTACATGTACTTATAAACCATTCAGAGAAAGTACTCCAATGTCGTACTCAAAATCAGGCAATCTGATTGGCCGAGATTGAGTACAGCTCAACCTCAACCAATCAAACGTCATCATTTTCGATCATGTGAAGTGAGTACACGGCTCATGCTTTGGACTGGAATACTTCGTAATCGAAATCAGGCTGTTTGATTGGCCGAGACTGAACATTGCTCAGCCTCGGCCAATTAAATTTCCTGATTCCTAACATTAGCACGGAGTACCCACAGTCTGATAAGTGTACACACAGACTCTACGCTGATTATATCCACAATTAGGCCCATTTATCCAAGCTGGCGATGTATATATCAATCAAGAAGCCGAGGTCCTGGCACCGTACGTATTAACGTATATCTCCCTCGTATTCCCAGGTCGCAGCCGCGAAAACGGCGTGCCACTCGGCCATGAGATACCGTACACTATCGCATGGGGAAGATTTTATTGAATATTTTCATGAAATTTCCGAATTTACCATCGATTATTTGGCGAAAAATAGTTATTTTTAATTAAAGTATGCAACCATGAATATTTCGACAACTATCAGTATGAATTTTCAAGAATATCGTATATTTTCTGGATCAGTTTGGGTAAACATCTGTATACGATAACGTGCCTTATTGTATAGCTGTGTACAATTATGATGTGAGACTCGGGCCTATCTATCATATTGTTGATCATAAATAAATGGACTGTTCGCTGAGAAAACCGGCCCGGTCATTTTCGTATCTTAATCTAGTTGCGAACAGTAACTCTTGCAATCTACTCCTGTACCGTCCATAGCTACGGACGGAACGGGGTAGATTACAAGAGTTACTGTTCGCAACTATTATTTTTGAACATGCTCCAAATTGACGAGAGCAACAGCAACACTGGTATCAATATAGACCTCCAGCAATGTTGCTATTTATGGATTCATAGTCTCTGTTCTTGATACATTGCATTTGTTGTGGTCAAGCGAGGTTGGTATTGATCGGGTTGGTACAGTGGAACTTCTCTACTCAGAATAGCATGTGAACTATCCAGGTTGTCCGGTTTTGAGAAGTTCCATTGTGTGTGTGGTAGTATTACGGCCATGGTAGGATAATCGAACATTTGTACTGCCTGCTGGCTTTAATACCAACATGGTTGGTAGCGTTCGCATTCCACTCATAAGGTGCATGATCACGTGGTTATAACAACAACAACAGGATTTTGATAAACTATGGCACAGCAAACGCGTCTTCATGAGCTGCATTTGGTCGTCCAGGGAGTTCGGCACAGACTTATGTCGTTTTTGCGAAGAATCGATTTCCGTGTCTACCGACACGGAAATCGATTCTTCGCAAATGCGACAGAAGTTTGGGCAAAAGTACAGAGACCAACAAATGCAGCTTAACAGTATGCGCCATATTTCATCGAAATCGGTTACGTAATAAGGACAATATAAAAGAATACGTACTTTGAATCGGATGGATTCTGGAAGTTTCAGTACTTATTGTTGTTGTTACTACCACGTGATCATACACCTTGACTCAGGCGGCGTGGGTTCATTTCATAACGCATTCCCCTCCTACTACAGTAAATGTGGAATATCAGCAACGCAAGACTTGAGTGTTACGCAAGTGTGGGTATTATCATTACACATTACTTACCTTTAGCCCTGCCTTTATCAACATTCAAAGTACTTAGGTTTTAAGGGTGCCCGACCTCGGGTTATTTGGTAGCACGCGAATGAATACATCAAACGGCAGATCAAATAGACAACAGTTAATCATGAAATTAACAGTCCGATTAATTCGATGCCACTACCTTCCAATTCTAGATTGAAATCATTTAAATTACTTTTTCTTCCGCATCGAATTCCGTTTCGACTCGAGCCGTCTAAAAAGATTCGCATGTCTTAATTACTTCCACACAAATTAAGCATAAACCACCGCTTTGTTGTTGTGTTGTCATAGCTAAGCCAGACATTCATTGCTACGGGAATTCCATTACACTACATAACTGTATAACATGCACCTTTGGCTGAGAGATTACATACGGACGATTGCGATCCGCTTAGTACTATACAGTGGAACATCTATAAACCGGATACGAAGAAGACATATGTGATCTTATTTGTATGGGTTTCTTGGTCATTTATCTCAGGTGACAGTGCATGTTCATGATCGCATAGCTCACACACGTGTCTCAGAATGGTTATATGCTCAGCTCAGAGACACAGTCAGTACTGATTCACGCAAACGGTGATCATATTCACTATTATTTGGTTGGGTCCGAGGCTTTGAAAATGAAGGGTCAGTGGAAGAAAGGGGTTCACTCCTTCAGGGAGTAGCCCCCTTATTCCACTGATATGAAGGAGTTAGCCCTCTTATTCCACTGATATGAACGAGTTAGCCCCCTTATTCCACTGGTATTACCATCTGTAAACATGACACACACACATAATATACATGTACACTGTACCTCCATTCCGCTATACTTCGAGTGGCAACGTGATTATACGTGTTACCATGCTTACTGATCACAACTGTTCTGATAACTCCTGCCTTTACACGCAACTATTCAGCTGGCGATGACAATGTTTCAAGGTGGATATTATATATGTCGATGGCTGGAAATCACTTTTCGGTCTGGAAGCGCATGTGTTAGAAGTATGAGATGTGTTTACACAACGGCGACCAGTGCATGCCCTGATCAGGCTGCGCGGAAGCGCAGGCTGATTTGCTGATTTGGGTCTGCACTGGTCGCTAATGCCAGGAGAAGAATATCTCCAAGCACCATCCACCACTCAGGGTGACACTTTCTACATCTACATTGTTGTCGAGATAGCGGTATTATGCACAATCTCCATATTACTTCTAAAGTGGTCTTTTATAAATGTTCACATATTAAAATTTAAATCTAGCTGGGAAAAAGGACCTTAGGTCATTTTCAGAATTTTTTCCACTAGAATTCAATATTATTTCAGACAATGTCCGCACTTGGCGTCCAGCATAGGCACAGATCAACGTTACTCGCATACGTCTTAAAGATACATGCCCACTCAGTAGGCACAGCATGTGTTTTTATAGTCTAAACATTATGAGTTCCCGCTATACATATACATGCATAATCATTTAGTAATATTTATTTTACTGATAGTGACGCGCGGTGGTATCGGGCTGTTTTCATATGCAAATGAGACATGGTAGTTTTATATATTTATACTAATTAAATGCGTCTCCTGAAAAAATAATAGTTTCGACAGATTATAAAGTATGATCATTGCACATAAAAAATAAATAGGAGATAATAAATAGCAATGTCCGTTAAAAGTTTAAGCAAACACGGTTATCGCCCCTGATATCAGTCTGGAAATTTACGTCTGATACAAAATGTATAATAATCAATACGTGGGATAATAATGACTGAATGTTTATTTTGCCAGAAAATGTCTCAGATGATGTCTCTGATATAAAGAACATTTTGTGCCTACATAATGTCCCTTGTCCCAATCGAGTATCCATTTCTGGTATCAAAAATATACATATATGAAATCCTATCAATATACATATATGAAATCCTATCAATATACATATATGAAATCCTATCAATATACATATATGAAATCCTATCAGGTTACACGGATGTCACGTGTTGTATATGTGCAACTGATTTGAAAACAAAAATAAAATGATAATGTCGAAAGTTGTCACATAATCCAAATTGGTAACATGATTTCAGTAGCCTATTTCATCAACATTGCAAAGTATACTTATCTAGCAATGTATACTTTGAGGGAGTAACATTTATTTTTCCTGAAATGCATGATTTCATATAGAACTAACAAATGCATATATTTCATGATTAAAAGTATGCAGAATTATTATACTGAATTTATTACATTATCACAGCCAAATTGGCTGTGATAATGTAATAAATTCAGTATAATAAAAATTAATAAATTTATCATAAAATTGAAAATTTCTCTCTCAAAGTATACTTTGCTACTAAAGTATACTTTGCAATGTTGATGAAATAGGCTACTGGTCTGCTCTGCTACTCCCTCATGCAGTTAGCCCCATTATTCCACTAACTCCTTTATCATGTTTATATGTGACAGTGACTGGTGACGTGGGGCTTATGACATTTGCGATTAGTGTAGCTCCTGATCACATAGCACACTCCTGTAGCCTGGTAGCGATCTATATTGCTTGTCTGAAGCATGGCGGCCGCGGGTGTCTCATTGATGGGATGGCGAGCAGTGCAGATCCTGATCAGACTGTGCAGATGCAAAGGCTGATCTGGATATACACTGGTCGCAAAACCCATAAGCCCCATTCCTCCAGTCACAGCCACATACGTGATAACCATATTTTCTCAGGAACTGTCTCGACGTACTAGGGCATTAGAGTTATAGGCACTTTAATCTTAACTGTTCGTGTCACCTTTCCAGGATTAAAATCTGCCAGGACAAAATGGGGATAATTGTGTTTTTGACTACTGTCTACGGGGCGCCAAGTGGGACATGGCTCAATTTTGTCAACAAAATTCATTTTTGTGCCACAAAATTCAATTCTGTGTCACAAAATTCACTTTTGTGCCACAGAATTCAATTCTGTGTCACAAAATTCAATTCTGTGCCACAGAATTCACTGAATTCTGTGTCACAAAATTCACTTTTGTGCCACAAAATTCAATTCAGTGTAACAAAATTCAATTCTGTGTCACAAAATTCAATTCAATTCTGTGTCACAAAATTCACTTTTGTGCCACAAAATTCAATTCTGTGTCACAAAATTCAATTCTGTCAATTCTGCACACGCATGTAAGAAGGACTACCATTGGTCAGAGAAACTGCACTGGAGAAATGGGTCACGGTCGCCGATCTACACATTCAATGTCGATGATTCATTTCTCATTCTGCCGATGATTCATTTCTCATTATGCCATTTTGCTTCAACTACCTCCAAACAGTCAAACGTTGACAAACCCATTCGTATTTAAACTCATTTGCGTTATAATTGTACACATAATTCATGTACATGTAGATCTCCCGCGAGTACTGACGTCATGTAGTGTGCAAGGTACATCTGCCCCAGTTAAATCAATAATACACGCGCTGTGGCCTGTGTTCTGACTGCTGTCTGTGTTTATAAACAGAATGTGTGTATTGGGCCATTTGAGGAAACCATTTGTAGTATTTGTGTAGATACCATGGATACTAAGATGGTGTATACTGTAAATAATGCATGTAGACACATAGTTGCGAACACGTAACTTCGCAACTATTAGACACAGATCCAATACCATTTGTTTCACAAGGTTAGATCTACTGTTAGAATACGACGTCATCTAATATCATTTTCGAGCATAAAACGTTACCTGATAAATAGAATACCAGGCTAGTGTATTTTAATATCAAGTTTATCAGGCTCGGCTCGGAAACGGTAGGAATTCCTCGGCAAGCCTCGGAATTCCTACGCGTTTCCTAGCCTTGCCTGATAAACTTGATATCCAAATACACTAGCCTGGTATTCTCTATATATGGGCATGTTCTCAGGTCTAGCTATGTCCCGGCTACTTTATGTTTGACCCTGTTTACATAATTGAGGGAAAATTCTGAATATTTTTCTTATTTCTCCTTCAAGGTATATATGCTTATATGGTGTGACCACTCATTTGTAATCATATATAACCAAAATAACTGTCCATAAAGAAAGTATATATTGATATATTGGGTTATATTTTCGCATTGAAATATTTAAACCTGCAAGTGTACTCCACCATCTAGTAAAATGGACTAAGACCGATCTCAACCAATCAACGTAGAGATGACATAGACTATCCTACGCAAACTAATTTTTGTGGACAAAAATGAATTCTGTCCTACAAAACTGAATTTTCTTCACAAAACTCAATTCTGTCTTACAAAATTGAATCCTTTATAACACAAATGAATTTTGTATACGAAACGTATGCAGAATTGAATTTTGTGACACAGAATTGAATTTTGTGACACAGAATTGACAGAATTGAATTTTGTGACACAGAATTTTGTGATTTTTAGTGTTACAAAACTCAATTTTGTACACATAATTAACCTGTCCTGCATGGCGCCCGTACTGTCTGGTACACGGTTTCTTGCCGACGAACATTTTGTTGGCTATTAAGCATATTAAATCTAAAAAATGATGTAAGTGCTTTTTCATCAATAACAAAAAAGTCACCCTCCCAATTTGTGTTTGTATTTGATAAAATCAAATTTCGACAAAAAAAATAAGATGCGGTAAAAAGGAGGATGAGGGTGTGGAGGACGGTTGAAAAATGAAAAAATAAGATGGAAATTCACTCCGAAACCTGGCGAGATAGCTTGGAAATGATGTAAATAAGAAAACCAAAGTTATATTTTGAAAATCGGTCCACAAAAAAAAGTATTTAAAAAATCTATGTTTAGCCCGCATGTTAAATTATCATAGAAAAATCGTGTTTACGCTATTGCGGTATTTACATTTAATGTTGCAATTCCGATTGTTTGTGACTGGTCTGCGTAGCCCCAGATCAGCCTGCGCGCAGTCTGATCTGGCACCACGCTTCTATCTCTTCAGTCAATAAGCTTACTTACAAACGCCAGTAAAATGTTCGAGCCTAGTGTGTACACAGTGATGAGGGCGTACATACGCGGCGAATGTGCTGATGTTCTTGTTCTCAGCCCGTGTGGGTTGTATAAAGGGTCAGTCAGCTGACACACAATGTTTATCCTCATAAGGAATACAATTGTATATGTACGGAGCCCCGCAGGGCAGGTAGAATTCTTTTATATGTACGGAGCCCCGCAGGGCACGTAGAATTCTTTTATATGTACGGAGCCCCGCAGGGACGTAGAATTCTTTTTTGTTATTAATTGGTTCCCACGAAATAACAATTCGTTCCCTCAATTTTACAATTCGTTCCCACGAATTAACAATTCGTTCCCACAGAATAACAATTCGTTCCCACCAATTAACAATTCGTTCCCTCAATTTAACGAATTGTTTATTCGTGGGAACGAATTGTTATATCGTGGGTACGAATTGTGAATTCGAGGGATATGGCTCCGTACATATGCGACCAGCGAAATGGTCGCAATTGTCTCAGATTAATAAGAATCTATTTTGCTTGTTATAGAATAATGATGTGTTTTTGCAGGACATACTATGGCGAACAATGCAGACCCTGACCAGACTGCGCGATTGCGTAGGCTGGTCTGGGTCGACACTGGTCGCAAATGCCATAAGTACCATTTATACAGTCAAAGCCACATATAGAGAGTGACCTTTTGATTCTCGATCGTCATTGAAAGCAGATCGATAACTGTGTCTGGTACTGTCACACCCAGGACAGCTAGAGTGACCGCCCATGGATCGACATATTCGAAAAGGAGTGATCTTAGCTATTTATCTCCCATTGAATTTATTTAGAGAATTACGGTCCAAATTTTAGGAGTTTAGGGCCTTATTACGGGGCGCCAAGTGGGACATGGCTCAATTTTGTCAACAAAATTAATTTTTGTACCGATAAACTAGACAAAAACAAAACAAAATTAAACATATACTGATTTTGTCAACAAAATTCACTTTTGTGCCACAAAACTCAATTCTGTGTCACAAAATTCATTTTTGTGCCACAAAACTCAATTCCGTGTCACAAAATTCAATTCTGTGTCACAAAATTCAATTCTGCATACGTTTCGTATACGTATTTGCATACGTTTCGATTCTGTTGCCCAAATATGGCACACGCATGTAAGAAGGACTACCATTGGTCAGAAACTGGACTGGAGAAATGGGTCACGGTCGCCGATCAGCGATCCAAAATGGCGTCTGAAGAAGTAAGTTTCGGAGAACGCTGGATGAAAAACACTTGTTACTGCTTTGTAGCTTAGTGTTGCAATCATAATATAACCAAAATAACTGTCCATAAAGAAGTATAATATTGATATAATTATTGAGTTATATTTTCGCATTGAAATATTTAAACCTGCAAGTGTACTCCACCATCTAGTAAAATGGACTAAGACCGATCTCAACCAATCAACGTAGAGATGACATAGACTATCAGTTACGCAAACTATTTTTTGTGGACAAAACTTACTTTTGTGGACAAAACTGAATTCTGTCCCACAAAACTGAATTTTGTTCACAAAACTCAATTCTGTCTTACAAAATTGAATCCTTTATAACAAAAATAAATTTTGTATATCCGAATCTTACATAATTGGATTTTGTGATTTTTAGTGTTACAAAACTCAATTTTGTCTGGACAAAATTGGTTTTGTACACATAATTAACCTGTCCTGCATGGCACCCCGTACTTATTGCTTGAAAAAGAGCGAATGTAGCATGATTTGTTGTGAAAAGGAGTCGATTTCAAATTTCAATTGTTGTGCTACTCAGCAAGAAATAAACGCTGAAATACAGCATAGGACCGGACTTTAAGAAACATATTTGCAAAGGGAAATAACTAGTTACGATCCCTCATTGAAACATCATACATGCAATTATATAACGCACGTATACTCATTTGATCATGGTATAATTACACGAACAAGGTACAGAAACGAAATAAAGTATGGTAGATGTATTAGCATTGAAGCTTGAAAGGTGTGTATATGTCTCTCATTTTATCTGAATAAAGCAAATGTGTTCTCTCGCACTGATTTAAAGGTACATTCCCACTAAGTAGGCACAACAAGTTCTTAAAATCAATTACATAAGTGTATAATTGTGTCAGTATTCCACCCGTTCTAAAAATTACGAGTGGCCGCTATACAGATATAATCATTTAGTAATATTTGTTTTACTGATAGTGACTCGCGGTGGTATCAGGCTATTTTCATATGCAAAAGAGGCATGATATTTTTTAATTATTTATACTAACTAAATGCGTCACGTGAAACAATAATATTTTCCACAAATTATAACGTATGATCATTGCATATCAACAATTAAATACAGATAATAAATAGTAATGTCCGTTAATATTTTCAGGAAACACGGTTATCGCCCCTGATATCAGTCTGGAAATTTACGTCTGATATAAAATGTATAAGAATGCCAATCAATACGTGGTGGGATAATGGTGAATGAATGTTTATTTTGCCAGAAAATGTCTCAGATGATGTCTCCGATATAAAGAACATTTTGTGCAAGTACCTTTAATGATCATAAACCGGAACCAAGTTAACATTTGTTATGACATAAAATGGTCTCGCTACCAATACATGAACATGTGCAGACTTGGATGTAGTTCACATCGCTAGCAGGGGCGTAACTATTTTGCAATACTTGACTATATTATCGAACGAGCTAAGCTCGTTCGATAATATAGTCAAGTATTGCAAAATAGTCGACCGAGCGGAGCGGAGCGGAAAAATGCATGGAATACATGGCACTTGGCATGAAACGTGCCTTGTAACTTGTAAACAATCTTTATTCGGCGAATGTTAGGGGGGGGGGGGGGGGGGGGGGGGGCGCCGGGGGGCCGGGTCCGCCCCCGCCCCCCGCCCCCCTGAATCCGCCCATGGCTAGTTAAGTTTGAGAACATTTGACAATGGAAATATGTGGAGTTTCGAAAAGTATTTCAAAGGTCTAGGGGCCGTTTCACTAAACTTAGTAAATTTCCTGATGATCCTAAATTTGCGCTTACGATCATTTTAGTCGTACAAAATTTAGTGAAGCGGGTTCCAGTAACATAAGTATACACATGTATGTTATTTAGGACGGAAACTACAATGTAATGCATACGAATAAAACATATTCACGAAGTTGCAGGTATGAGAAAAATGAACCACAACCTACCCCTTTCAACCATACAGACCATAAAGCCAACATGTGCAAACGCTGTAGATCCCGATGAGGCGGGTTCCCGTGGGAAGCCGGCTCATCTGGATATGCAGCCTTTATCTGTGTTGTTTTAAATATTCAATTCTAAAAACACTCCGAATGTTCTCATTAATGGAATAGTTTAGTTTAAACATATTTTATTGCTCTAAATTTACAATGTAACTTTACAGTTAATAAATACAGGTTAATTTACAAGAGCAAACGGGTTGGGCTACAAGTTTTAGCAACATTAGTTACAGCCCGTCCCAATTGCTTATTGCATATATATAAAGTGGTATAATAGTGGTAGGTAAATACTTATGATGTTTTACATATTCTGTAGAGCAAGTATATATACAAACATATATATACACATACATACACACACATATATACACATATATATATACATATATATACACAAATATATATATATATACACATATATACACATATATATACACAAATATATCGATGTGCACATGAGCACATCAGTCTAGGTGTTGAAACAATATGTTTTTCATAAACAGTCATATTAATGTGCTCATGATAAATCGAAAATAAACAATAAAACAGGATAAGTGTTCAATGTGCTGCACCAAATGTCCTCACCGCACACACTCCAGAATCTGGGACCACGATTATGAGATCCCCCGAATATGCTCTCGTACCCCATACTCGAAATCAAACAGCTCTGCCGGCCATTACCGAGCGAAGCCCAATCATGACCGATAGAAAGTCCAAATGCGAGCACAGAGCACCTAACACATCGCGGAAGACCCACGAATGGAATAGTCCAAATATACATGAAAAAGCCAATGTTTGTTTATGATCGCAAAGCACACGCTCATGTCAACGATTATAGAGAATATCAGGCTAGTGTATTTTGATATCAAGTTTATCCGGCAATGCTAGGAAACGCGTAGGAATTCCGAGGTTCGCCGAGGAATTCCTACCGTTTCTGAGAAGAGCATGATAAAGTTGATATCAAAATACACTAGCCTGGTATTCTATTCAACAGGTAATGTGTTGTAGAGGGTGGGCAACTATATCACGGTATTCACTGAAAAGAGCGTAGACTTTGTGTCATTGCACTGATGTTGTTCGGTAACGTCATCAGAAGAGAGTATATGGTACATATAGCAAAGAGTTACCCTGAAAATATAAGCTATTACAATATGACTTACCGATAACGTAAATCCTTTCCTTCATATTTGGCTGTTGAATCAATTAAACTATCCTTTACATCATTGCTGTCCATTATAACACTGTTGTTGGCGAAGGTTGCCCATGTATATATGTCATATATGTCACACCGCCCATGTTTTCTGTGTAAGTCATGTTACTGTGCTGATATACAAGTCCGTGAGAATATACGCTCTATCTAAAATATGTAATATTTGCAAATGAAATGTTGATTCCGAAGGTTAACGATATTTTTGGTAAATTATGTAAAAAATTGACAAAACAATCAAGTCAGATGCGGAATTAACTCTGCAACTGACATGATTTTATTTGCCAACTTTCAACATCATTTACGGATAATATTCAAACACAATTACAGGAATTTGTTCATACGTAATAACGGTTGAAATCCCATGGACTGTCCTATGGCTAATATAGACGTGCTTGTGTCTATGTGATGCTTGGTCGCAGGAAGTAGTTTTTCAAACGAAGGCTAATTGCGTGCTGCAGGGTAATTAACCGGGTCATAATGTTAACATACGTATAATACGATTGTGTATAGTACATGTTCACGTTCTGTTGATATTTACATTTTGTAAAGTCTTGCGAATACGAATTTATATAAACATTTATGCTTGTATCTAATTCTGTACAATTTGTATTGTTTAAATATAGCGTATAGTTTGACTTTTAGTGAAGTTGGTTTGGAATATTGTCGTTTATATACTGAACAAATAAAGAAACGCTATACGGTTTTCAAATTCCTAACATTTGAATTAGGTGCATTAATGTGCATACTCCGTGTATATTCTTTGATGCACTGACTCGCACGAATAATTTGGCGAATAAGAAATACACGTACGATGTTTATATTGGACTGGAGGTAGGAAAACATGTAAAACAGGTTATTCCCGTCAAATGAGGTCACGTGACAAGAAGTTCCGACAAATTCGGATTTCTGCTACATTAAGCGGATGAGTATCGTTGTTGAGGTATTCGAGATTATTGGATAGACGCGTACGTCAATGACGCCAACAGCCAGAAACGTTAGATTTATGCCAGACACGTGTCATTGACTGCTGGAACACGTCCTACAACGTGCTATATGTCGGTTGGTTGGCAATGCGTAGATACAGTCCAATGTTAATGAATTACACAAGGTTGTGTGAGAAACTGAAACTTGCGAGTGAATTGTGCGACCCCCATGGTCGACACATACAGAGCACATTATGTCAGTTAACAATACAATGTTTCGCCTGGTTATAGAGGGATTGGAATAAAACACGGTTATACAATATAGGAATGAATGGCCTTTTTGTGGAATTTATCGGGGTATAAACTTGGAAAAGTCGCGGGAATACTGGACGAAGGCCGGAAGGCCTCGTCCAGTATTCCCGCGACTTTTCCAAGTTTATATCCCCGATAAATTCCACAAAAAGGCCATTCATTCCTTATAATTCCAGCATTTGAAATAAATTCATCAAGAAAATGTGTTTATTTTCCGTTTTCTTAAGAATTATTTTAACTGCGCCTGACGGTTACGGAAAGTAGTTCGGCATGGAGTTTACTGGGATATAAATTTTGGACAGAGACTTGCTACGGACCAATCAAATGTTAGGGAATTGTGTAAATATTGTTGTGCTGGAATTATTTGATAATACAATAGTATAAGTATGTAAGTAGCGTTATGTATGTTTATTTGTTCAGTATATAACATTATTGCTAACTGTGCTTTCACAGTGTAATAACATAGTGTGTCACAAGCATACTACACGAGTGTAATAAATATGCAAATTAGATGTATATTGCGATGCTTATGCAATACATATAAACTAACTGCTATATTGATTTAATATGATATTTATTAAATGTATTGAATCCATTCGACTAGTGTAAATATAATTTTGTATCATCATTATGTATGTGTAATACCATTAATGCAAATACTTTACAGCCATAAGTTACTGTCTGTTCAACGTTTTTCTGCCGACGATCTTTTGGTTATTAAACACATGAAATCTAAAAAATATTTAAAAGTAAGTACTTTTTTATCAATAACAAAGAAGTCACTCTACCCAAAAAAAATAATTTGATTAAATTCCATTAAATATTGATTTTATTGGGAAAAAAATATTTTCCTATGGAAATTTAACATGGGGGCTAAACATATTTCAAATATTTTTTTATTTGTGGACCGTTTTTCAAAATCTAACTTTTGTTTTCTTAGTTACATCATTTTCGAGATAACTCGCCAGGTTTCGAAGTCAATTTCCAAAATTTTGAAAATTGACACCCCATAGGAAAATTTTTTTTTCGCAATAAAATCAATAACAGTGTAATAACATAGTGTGTCACAAGCATACTACACGAGTGTAATAAATATGCAAATTAGATGTATATTGCGATGCTTATGCAATACATATAAACTAACTGCTATATTGATTTAATATGATATTTATTAAATGTATTGAATCCATTCGACTAGTGTAAATATAATTTTGTATCATCATTATGTATGTGTAATTACCATTAATGCAAATACTTTACAAGCCATAAGTTACTGTCTGTTCAACGTTTTTCTGCCGACGATCTTTTGGTTATTAAACACATGAAATCTAAAAAATATTTAAAAGTAAGTACTTTTTTATCAATAACAAAGAAGTCACTCTACCCAAAAAAAATAATTTGATTAAATTCCATTAAATATTGATTTTATTGGGAAAAAAATATTTTCCTATGGAAATTTAACATGGGGGCTAAACATATTTCAAATATTTTTTTATTTGTGGACCGTTTTTCAAAATCTAACTTTTGTTTTCTTAGTTACATCATTTTCGAGATAACTCGCCAGGTTTCGAAGTCAATTTCCAAAATTTTGAAAATTGACACCCCATGTTAAATTCCCATAGGAAAATTTTTTTTTCGCAATAAAATCAATAATTTTTTGGGGAGGGTGACTTTTATGTTATTGATGAAAAAGTAATTTCTTTTAAATATTTTTTTTAGATTTAATGTGTTTAATGGCCAAATGTTCGTCGGCAGCAAAACGTGGAACAGACAGTAGGAACGCATCGGAATCATGCTAGCGATAGGGTTTCAACGATGAGTGAGACAGATTAGAACATTCAAGCAAATTCCAACGACAGATACATATGTCATTGCAACTCAAATCACTGCCCTAGAGGTGTGCAGCCACTTGTGAATTACAACTCGTGTGTGCAAGACGCATTTTGAAAACAGGCTGTTGGAAATTTTCTATAAGTAAAAGGTTAAATGAAAATATTATGTTGGCATATGAAATATATACGTATATTGTCATGGTGTGACTGTTGGAATATTATTTTACGCAATTATATTTTGAAATTGAAATGTTCGGCAATACCATATTTAGCGGAACACTATTCATAATTTTCGACATATCGTGTGCAAAATAAGACAATATTAGCAAAACCCGGTCTCACGTACCTGGAAGTACATTCAATATAAGCAGACCGCCAAGTAATGGAACATGTTCCCGACAGCTGACAACACCGACATTCCGTTCATTATTCAAATACAATGTACATATAATTAGATTGCCGGTATATTTCATTACGCTTGTAAATATATGACGTTGTGTTAAACAATACTCATAATGGATATTAGAGAAAGGTCGATGTCGACGTTTTATAATTGTTATGTTCAAAAGGAGAGATAATCCACGATCCGGGTGTCGAAAAGTACATTGGAAATTCTGCACACCATAAGGAAGCCGCAATCATATCAAGTCTCCAGCTATTACGATTCATATTTTTTGCTAGGAACGTGGCAGACGGATATACGGATGAATGTACAGACGGACAAACACCCATGACGACAAACAATATACATGTACATTGTTTCATCTTCCATGAAGACGGTATACGTATGTCTATTGCAATTAACATAGTCAATGTGTATGATCACGTGGTACTAACAACAACAACAAGTACTGAATTTTCCAGAATCCATCTGATTCAAAGTACGTATTCTTTTATAGTGTCCTTATTACGTAACGGATTTTGATGAAATATGGCGCATCAAACGCGTCTTGTTAAGCTGCATTTGGTGGTCTCTGTATTTTCACCCAAACTTCTGTCGTTTTTGCGAAGAATCGATTTCCGGAAATCTGTGCCAAACTCCATGGACCACCAAATGCAGCTCATGAAGACGCGTTTGCTGCGCCACATTTCATCAAAACCCGTTGTATATTAAGTAAAATATAAAATACTACTTACTTTCAAGTGGGCGACGTTGTTGTTGTTGTAACCACGTGATCATGCACATTGATAGTGTTAATTCAGATCAGTGTTCTTAACGATGTCTTACGCTTAGTAAGTGATCGTTAAGAACACTTCTCTGAATTAACACTATGCCAAACGTCGTGTTAGTAGTACCATTAGGTTATATTGTGTATGTGTGTTATACTCATTGTTGGTTGACAGGCTCATAAAATATTCATCCGCGGTCAGAGTGGGGTTGTATGTGGCAAATACCAGACGTATATTTGTATAATAGCCAGCTTATCGGTGACACATCGCTACAATACAACGGCCTTATTCATTACAGACACGCCATGTGATTTTGTACCTAGGAAGATATGCGATATCTCATGAAAACTGTTTACAACATTTACGATATTTTCCGTAAATTGCGTCGAAAGTTGACGAAACTTTCATAGCGCATTTGCTATGAAAGTGTTGCCAACTGTCGACGTCATTTGCAGAAAATATCAGTTTCTATAAATATTTTCATGAAAAATCTCACATTTCCTTAGATACAAAATCGCATGGTCTCACTCATTCGCATGCATATGTTGGTTTGATAGTCTAGTGTTATAACATTGGATTTTAATAGCGAATATTGTAAACCGACGCCCGTCTCTATATGACATTATATGTTTCTGGAACGTTAAACACATGCACGTCTTTTCATATGACCGTTTAAACCATAATGCAAGTGCATGTAAAATTTAATTTAATATGATATTCATTAAATGAGTTTACTGATTTCCTAAGAAACGGGGCAGAGCCGAGTTTCTTATGAAATCAATCAACGAGGATAAAGCTGGTGTCCCACATGCCAGGTTATAATATAGGGAGACCGATAGTTTTGTATATTCTGTAGATATAACATTGTCTGGCAAAGTAAACATTCATTCACCATTACCCCACGTATTGATTGGCATTGTTATACATTTTATATCGGACGTAAATTGCCACACTGATATCAGGGATGATAATGTTGTTTCCTTAAAATGTTAACGGACATTACTATTTATTCTCTGTATTTAATTTTTGTATTTAATTTTTGAGGTGCAATGATCATACTTTATAATCTGTTGAAAAAATTAGGTGACGCATTTAATTAGTATAAATAATTAAAAAATAGCATGCCTTATATGATTATATCTGTATATCGGGCACTCGTAATTGTTAGAACTGGAATGGTGACACAATTATACAATTACTTATTTCCTATGAAGAACATTTTGTGCCTACTGAGTGGGCATGGACCTTTAATAAATATCATAATCATAGGTTTACTTCCGGTCTAATGTAGAGTTGAATCAAAATAGTGTCTCGATGAAAACAATGGATTTATTATCAATTTAAGTGTGTTTTGAACGGATTGAAATGGATGTTATCAGTGAGTAATGCATATTCAATATCACTAACATTGCAACCACCGATAACCTGATTTAGACAGTAATTTTGTAATTTTCTGTGTACCATACCCCACCCACTTGTCTGATGCTTGAAAACAAGAATGGGTCACGTTGAAATTTTTTAAAAGTATACTCAACAACAAAAAGTTACGGACCACAATGTAAAAATGAACAGTTGGTAAACGAGGGTCACCGAATCGGAAACTATTATACAATCGAAGTAAATACCCAAACTGACACGATGAACAGAGCAGCGGACAAAGCGACAATCGAAACCGACAAGGGGAAAACGGGGGATGAATCGGATAAAAAATAAAAAACGTAAGCGAAATGACTTGTCAAGTGCGAGTGACTTATTGGGGGAACACAGCTTTAATGTAGAAGCAAGGAAGAAGAGATGAAAGTATAAAGCTGAAATATCAAGGTACGAAACCCAAAGACAAAAAGAAAAAACGACCACAGAAATCGAACAGCATGAAACAGAGGCGACAATAGACATACACAGTTTCGAAAAGAAGTTTGGAGAAAGTCAAAAAACAATACATGCAATTCACGAACAAATGAAGAAACTCAGTGATAAAATTGATAATATGATATCAAAAGATGAACTAGAAGCAGTTATAAAAAATGAATAGTTGAACACAAGAAGACAGTATAGCCACCAAAATAAAAGACGACGTTTACCGATCGGTCTCGCATAGAATCGACATAGTAGAAGGAGAACTACACACCAGCAAGATCGAAACAGAAACAATGACGAAAAACATCAAATCACTGAAAGCAGTATAAACGAGAAAGATGAAACGATAAACAAGCTACGAAACGAAATTGAAGGAACAAGAAACCACAACATAGAACGAACCGATGAGTTGGAACAATATACGAGACGAAAACAGTGTAAGGCTGAATGGACCTGGATTGCCACTGGAAAAAGGAAGGAGAAAAGGAGAACGCAGACCAAACTACCAAGTTGGCTGTCACAATTTTGAAAGACTCAATGGGAATGACAGTGGAAGAACGAGACATTGACATCGCGGCATCGGATTGGGGGTTCTAAGAAATCAAGTACCCCGACCAATCATTATCAAATTCGTATCGCGTAACACCAAAATTAGATCGCTGAAAGACAAAAAAACTAAATTGAAGGGCACGGGAATTTATATACAGGAGGACTTGACGCAGTTGAAGGCTAAGGTGTTGAAGGAAGCTCGCGAGAGCAGAGAGACAGAATCTGCCTGGAGTAGGGATGGGCAACTATACATAAAACTTCGGGCCAATGGTAGAATCGTACAAATAAAACACAGTGAATATGGTGACTGGCTGCCGAGATAAACTAATATAAACGATTTTTTTGCCTTTTGGCTGTACTCATGACATGGCAGTAGCTTTTTTGTGCACTATAACTTTGAATCTAAACACTTGCATCACATGAATATGTGCCTTAATTATACTGTCCGTGCAACTAAGGCTATTGTCATGTCTTGTGGGCAGTGATGTGCTTGAGTACTTGTGTTACACACTCTCAGTGAGTAGTACATTACCGATATATAGAAATATTAAATATGTAACAGCAGTATACATAACATCTGATATCAAAATTGACGGTGTAGAGTGGCACGATGAAAATGGTTTACTGCTATTGTATTGGTCGTAAGACGTTTTTCCTCAAAGTTCGGCCACTGGTCAATACAAAGTTAGTCAGGCCAATCGTGAACATGATAACTATTACTATCGAGTGAACCGTAATTATAGTAGGACCGAACATGTGAAAAGGAGCCTACAAATGTGAAAATACTGGTTGCGGCTCAGTCTCGCATGTTCTATCACACTACACACGCGATACTCAGAGAAAGCATTGAATAGAGGATCACAGTTTATGTGGTGGTCTAGTTGGTCGGCTGATAGAACCAAACGTTGTAAAACTACCGGTTGATAAGTTAATTAATAAAATAGCCGCAATCACCATACGCGAGGTTTATATATAGTAGTCCATACTGCTATACTGGTTACACATGCAATAAAGTTTACTCTCCATAGTTCTCCCAGCCGAGCAGTCTCGATTGCAACACATGTCCATGATGTTACTTATCAGCTGTGGATATTATACATGCATTACCATGATGATTCGCTAATATTATCAAAATACATTATTATTGATTATTTGCCGGTGATGGCCACATTGAGTTGTCCTCTCCATAAACCAATGTGGTTCTGGAACAGGTGTATGTATGTGCAGTGTATATTGTCAGTCAATCTGTTGAGGCCACACTGAGTTGTCCCCTCCATAAACCAATGTGGTTCTGGAACAGGTGTATGTATGTGCAGTGTATATTGTCAGTCAATCTGTTGAGGCCACATGGAGTTGTCTCCCGTATACCAGTGTAATTCTAGATAATTTGTATGTAATTAAAGCAAATATACTTCCGCAACACACCTAACTAAAGTGATCAATACATTATTGCCATTTCTCAATATCATCAGGATCTGCACTTTATGCGAGTGGTTTTTCGTGTTTGTATGGCGGAAACTCCCTCTTTTTATAAATAGACTGGTCAGGAAGTTTTTTTTTCTTGCAAAAATGGGATTGGCTGCAACGGTAACATGTTTCAGTTCATTCCATTCATTTGGGTGAAAGGGTTAATGTTTAAATGGGAAAATATATTTTTTCATCAAATTTTCAATTAGTTTCATTTTTTATTTTTTTTTTTTTGTGGTAAATATGATTATCCATGATAATTTTTTCTCGTCCTTTTATTTCCATCGCAACTCCCAAAAATTCAGATTTAATGATTTTTTGTTTTACAATAGCTGGTATCATTGTCTTTCCTTTAAAAATATGAATATTATTGTGACCTATTTGTTGTTTTATTTACCTAATTTGCATAGTTAGTACACTAGTGTGTTATGATCAAAAATATTAACCGTCTCTATACACTCCCAATGTTCATAATATGAAAACAGATATATAGGTTTGACCACGGCGAGTGACCAATACAACATACACATGTATACACATCTCGTATCCACTTACAGCAGATATGTCAACAAATAGTACGATTTATAAACAATATTTATATATACAAATCAATGTTTATTTGAAAATGAATTCTCACACGATTTCGCTATCTCTTTCGAGTGTGAGGGTGGGACTTACGCTGGGTGTTGACATATTACACTCTTCGCAACCCATTCCATGGTATCTTTCTCAGTCTAAATGAGGCTGAGATTGATACAATCTGGCGTGGGAACTGCACGTTGGTATGCTAACATATGTTGGTGTGTATACATGTATATTTTGTAAACTAGTAATGCATAATAGTGATAAACAATAGCATGCCAGCAAATTACGGGTATTTAGCTGCATTTACTTGAAAGCACAATATGCAATAATGTGTAATATACATCTTCACATCTAACATGGACTTACACATACCCGTTGAATGTTTAGCTCCAAAAACTATTGTAAGTGGATTGTGCATCATGAAATTTGTAAATCGGAATAATATGTTGTTTTTTTGTTGTTTTTTGACGAATATCCACACGCAACATATATACAGTGTTTTCTATACCAGAGCTCCAGATAAAGTGTGTAATTTGAGTGGATTTTCGTTGTTCTGTTGTGGGTGGCGAGCTGGAAGCGCCTCAGAATCGTCTCAGTGATGTGATTCGGGGGCGCTCCTGACTATTCAGAAAAAAGGTATAATCTCTAACGGAAAATAATTGAAATATTAAAAAAAAACAACATATGCAATTCATCAACGTTTACAATATTACTATGTACAATGTATACACTATTATGGCTATTGTACAGGTCGTGAAAATTATCAAGAGTTGTGCCATATGTGTTATAACATGTAAACTAGCATTGTTTCTACATAATTGTTTAACATAGTATGTCGGTTTTGTTTTTTGTTTTGGAAGGAAACTCGCATGTTATGAACGACGAGAGTAGCTCCAGATTAGCCGGCGTACTCGCGCTGGTTGGTCGGGCTCTGCGCTAATCGAACACAACCTAAAATTAATAGCAAAATATAATTATTCATGTATCTACATAATAATGTGAATGCAAATGTAATCTTTATGACGGCAAATAAAATAGGGTTTCCTTTGACAACGGCAGGGCCACGTATAATTCATAGTTGATGATTCGGTGACTCTTGTTCAAAATTTTCCACTGATGCAACTCTCACATTCCCCTCTTATCTGTCTCCTTCTGTTCACGGCTGTTGAATCGTTGATGAACTATATGTCAGTGAGTAGTGTGATTGATTAAATACACGTTAATATTGATAGAATAATATGGACTTAAAAATAGGAAGCTTCAATGTAAAGGGTATGGGGTCAAAAGTCAAGCGACTACAACTTTTCGAATGGATAAAAGAAAATGATTATGACATATGCTTCATCCAAGAGGCACACTTCACTATACATGACAAAACACAGTGGGAAAGTGAATGGGGTGGAGACGCTTTTTTTAGTGGGGAATTCAGTAATAAGGAAGGTATATGTATTCTAATAAATACCGGTTTGGACCATGAAACTGTATATTATGAAAACATTGTAACTGGTAGAATTCAAACTCTTAAAATCAGCATATCCGACAAAGAATACACATTAATTAACATATATGGGCCAAATGAAAATAGTTTTCAATTTTATCAAAATTTTCGAGACATATTTAGAATCTGTAGAACAGGATACGCTAATAATAGGAGGGGACTTCAATATTATTTTAGATCCCGACCTTGATAAGAAAAATGGTAGACATGATGCTAACAAAAAAAACAAGAGAAAAAATAGTGTCGATTATGAACAAATTTAATCTACATGATATCTGGAGAATCCTTAACCCTAATACTAAAAAATTCACATGGCACTCTAATACTAAACCACCAATATTCTGTCGATTGGACTTTATTCTAATATCGGAGAATATAATAAATAGAATAACAAAAAGCAAAATCACTACAGGAATTAAATCAGACCATTCGATTATATATATAAAATTACTAACGCATTGTAATGAACGGGGACCTGGCTACTTTAAAAATAAATAATAGTCTGCTATTAAAACCGGATTACCAACAACTAATTAGAGATAATATAACAGCTATTGCTGATATTAACAACGACGCAAATCCTAACACATTGTGGGAAATTATAAAAGGAACGATAAGAAATGAAACAATAAAATTTGCATCGAAAGAAATAAAATAAATTTAAAGTTAGAAAGAAACTCGTAGAAGAAATAGATCAACTGGAAACAGAATACGCAAACAATAATATCGGACACCACTTTATTAGAATTACAATCTAAAAAACAAAGTCTAGAGGACATCCATGAAAAGAAAGTAAGAGGAAGTATCATACGATCAAAAGCAGAATATATAGAGGGTAATGAAAAAAATACAAAATATTTTGCAAATTTAGAAAGGAAACGAGCAGAGAACAAAACTATAGTCCGATTAAATGTAAATGGAAAAAATGTCACGAAAAATGATGATATATTACACGAGCAAAACGAATACTATAAAAAGCTATATACAAAAAAGATGTTCAGAATAGTAATCACAATTTTTTTACAAACAACGATCAGAATAAATTATCTGAAGAAAACAAACAGCTATGCGAAGGTAATCTTTCGAATATGAATGTAGCACTGCTCTAAAAGAAATGAATAATAATAAAAGCCCAGGCTCCGATGGACTAACAGTAGAATTTTTTAAAATATTCTGGAATGATATAAAAAAGTATTATATAGAATCTTTCAACTATTCATTAACAAACGGGTCGCTAAGCGAAATGCAAAAACAAGGAATAATAACATTACTACCGAAAAAGGGCGACTTATCAAAATTAACAAATTGGAGACCCATATCATTGCTTAATGTAGATTATAAAATAGCATCTAAGACGATTGCAAATAGAATTAAAAAAGTTCTACCATCAATAATAGATTATTCACAAACTGGATTTCTTAAGGGAAGATATATTGGCGAAACATTAGAACTCATTACGAAGCAATTGATCATCTTAACGAAAATGATGCCCCAGGTCTCTTTTTTTTCGCAGACTTCGAAAAAGCATTTGATACTGTTGAACATACATACCTTTTGAAAACATTGGACTATTTTAATTTTGGTAATGAGATAACTTAATTGGATCAAACAAACTATTTTACTCTGATGCAAAAAGTTGTGTAACAAATAACGGATACTTATCAGAATTCTTTTCAATACAAAGAGGTGTGCGTCAGGGCTGTCCGTTATCACCGTATCTTTTTATTATGGCCATTGAAATATTATCACAATCTATCATAAATGAAGCAGATATAACAGGAGTCAAAATGTATGATGTAGAACTAAAGAACACAATGTTTGCTGACGATGCAACCTTTATGACAGACGGCTCTCAAAAATCCTTCGAAAAGTTAATATACATAATAGACGAATTCAGTATGATTTCTGGTGGCCTAAAACTAAACATTAAAAAATCAACAGTAATGAGAATAGGTGCTCTTAAACATACAGACCACATTTTGCCCCAACAAACAATTTACTTGGACCTCACACAGCGCGAAAACATTAGGCATCACATTCCTAAATGATTATTAATACCCATGACCATAATTTTTTTTACAAAAATCTTAGAATTTGAACAGTGCCTAGACAAATGGAAACACAGAAAGCTCAGCTTACTCGGAAAAATCACGGTAATAAAAACATTTGCTGCCCCAAAATTAATTTTCCCATTGACAGTTTTACATGATCCACCAGAACATATGATAAAACGTGTAAGAACCAAGTTATTTCAATTTTTATGGGATAACAAGCCTGATAAAGTAAAAAGAAATACAATTATTCAAGCTTACGAAAAAGGGGGACTAAAAATGTTAGACATCGATAGTTTTATTACTTCAATAAGAGCTTCATGGGTAAAAAGAATATGCGATACTACTAACATAGGGAAATGGAAAGCAATTTACGAAAAAATACTTGAAAAATATGGCGGGACTTTTATTTTCGAATGTAACTTGAAACCGGAAGACATACAAAACATAGTGAAAAATAAATTCCTGAACAATGTTTTGAAATCTTGGGCAAGTATAAACTATTCTTCTCAAACAGATACAGTATCAAAAGAAATAATTTGGAACAACTCTAATATAAAACATCAAAATAAAACTTTGTTTCATAGACACTGGTTTGATAAGGGTATCAAGTACATCGAACAATTATACGATTATAGAACAAAAACTTTTCTGACATTCGGTGATATTGTAGAGTTATTCAGCATAAGAAATGATGATTTTAATGAAATATCAATGTATATTAAATAGTATAAATCCAATATGGAAAGAAACAATAAAAACAGAACAAATAAACATAATACAACTGTCTGAAACACTGAAATCAAGGGTACAAAAAAGCAAATACGTTAATAAATTACTTTATACAATACAAACAGAAAAAAAAATCACTGAAGAAAAAAAGTCTGTAAAAAAAATGGATAGCTGAATTTCCGGAAGCCAACTTAAACTGGAAACATATTTACATGTCAACCTTTATTGTACTATAGATTCCACATTGCGGAATTTTCAATATAAATACCTTATGCGAATGAATGGAACAAATAAATTACTCTTTCGATGTAACCTAATTAATAGTAGTTTATGCGATTTTTTGCTCTATGTATGTATAGAAAACTATAAAACATTTGTTTTGGGAATGTACTCATGTACAACATATGTGGTCACAGTTACGTACCTATTTGAATGAAAAAGGTTTTACTTACGCTGTAAATTTCCAAAGTATTTCTTTAGGAATAGATGAAAGTACACACAAGGCACAACAATTTAATTTTATACTCATATTAGCCAAATACTTTATTGTTAAATGTAAATATGAAAACCGGGAAATTGCTTTCGAACCGTTATAAACTACTTAAAATATAGGATAAATTTAGAAGAGTTAATAGCTACTAAAAAAGACAAACTTGAGCAAACACAACATTAAATGGGGGGATGTTTTTCAAACATAGGTATGTTTTTTTGGGCATAGTAGGGAAGGTTCAATCACACTAACCACACAAAAGTAAACGAATATATATATAAAAAAAACAACTCAATTCAAGCGGATGTGAACAAAAGGGGACATATTTTATACTTTTCGATACTCTTCCTTCTTCCTGATTGTACTTTACCATCTATGCTTTTCTATACTCTTTTTGTCTTCTCTTTCTCTAAAAACTTATTTTCAAGTACAATGAGTGCATGTGCAATCATTTCATAGCGACTTTAGTCACAGTGTGTTAGTTAATAATACATGTGTTGTATTGTATGTACATGTTTGTATTTAAAAATAATAAAAAATATTAATTAAAAAAAAAAAAAAAAAATATCATAATAAATCATTATAGGAATGAATGGCCTTTTTGTGGAATTTATCGGGGTATAAACTTGGAAAAGTTTTAATTCCAGCATTTGAAATAAATTCATCAAGAAAATGTGTTTATTTTCCGTTTTCTTAAGAATTATTTTAACTGTGCCTCACGGTTACGGAAAGTAGTTCGGCGTTGGAGTTTACTGGGATATAAATTTTGAACAGAGACTTGCTATTGACCAATCAAATGTTAGGGAATTGTGTAAATATTTTTGTGCTGGAATTATTATGAAATATGTAAATGAGTTTAACAAATATTATATTAAATCAGCGCAACTGTTATATTATTGCATAAACACAACATCATCATTATATTGTAGCTGTACTGATCCCAACGAGGCTTGAACCCACAACCTCCGGATTGGAAGTCAGGTGTTCTAACCCCTAGGTCACAATCCATCCTTGTGTGCGACAAATGTGCATATAACTTCCTTCTACAAACACTCAGTACGAATTGCTGACGCTAACATGACACAGCCATCTGTGACATTTATGAATGACATTGGCTGGTATCCGGTATCACGTGTATACTACACTATTCCGTGTATAATTAACAGCAGAGGGAATTCCTCGAGTATCATTCACAATTGAAGGGATCAGTGGGAAAAGGGGGCTAACTCCCTCAGGGAGTTAGCCCCCTTTTCCCACTGACCCTTCAATTCATATAGCAGGAAGAGGATTTATATAAGCTTGCTTTCAATTCAATCCCATTTGTGTAATCCTGTATATACTACTATTGATGCCTTACTTGTAAATTATATACAAATAAAATATGTTTAAACCAATTCATATTCCAAAACACATCCCCGTCTACGGCGGACGAAAGGGAACACGATATATTGTTATAGATGGTGTATCCTCGTCCTCTTGTACAATCACACTGTTACATACAATCTAATTGTTTTCCCAACGTCAACTAAAATGCGACCAGTGTAGACCCAGATCAACATTGTGATCTGGGACTATCTGGTCACATCACATAAGATCCATTCTTTATTAAACAGTGCCATATGTACATCACTATGTGTATAGTATGACTAGTTTCCGTTTCATGTTGAGTGTATCAGTTGTTGCTGAATTATTCACATATTCATTACTTGTTACTTGTCATACAAACAGTAGTGATATTGTGTATCTTGTCATAATTACATAGAATGTCCACCGATATATAACACAATTATATAAATAGCGACAAAACTACACTAGAATGTCAGTGCCCGCGTTAAGCTTACATAGTTTAAAAGAACGTTGCGCATTAACAAAGTGTATTGCATGACTCAGGTTTGTATAGCATAACAACACTGTGTATTAAAAATCATAATACACTAGTGTAATGAAAATGCGAATCAGGAGGCCGTTTTACTAAACTTCGTACGACTAAAATGTTCGTAATTGCAAATTTAGGATCGTCTGCAAATTTCAATCGATGGATTTACATTTATTGAGCATAGGCATATGCAGCCTATGCTCAATAAATGTGAATCCAATACTTGTTTACAATAAAATATTGTTAATGTGAAATTTACAGACTATCATAATTTTGCACTTACGAACATTTTAGTCGTTCGAAGTTTAGTGAAACAGGCCACTGAACACTGCAAAATTCACGTGATATGTGATCAGTACAGCTTCAATGTATGGTGTTGTTCTTAGAAATGCAATAAATATAAACTAACATTATCAACTGACTTAATGCTAGTAACCTATAAGCCAAACGGCATGAACTATTTATGCGATATGACAATTTTAATGGTATCGTCCACTCCAAGTTTTAGTAGACTAAAACTAGTTGACAAATATCGCTCTCGGATAAAAGAATAACACAATTGTAAGGTGTCTCGTTAGATAATTTTATCTCTTCCTCTCTACGAGACGAAATGTAAGCAGCTTAAATTTCATCTCGCCGTTTCTGTGTTGAGCATAGACAACAATTAAGGTCATAATTCGCGTCTCTGCGCGGCGTAGAAACGAAATAACGAATTTTAAGTTGTTTAATGAATGGCTATCGCGGAACAGAAACGATGGTGCGACATTAAAAGTTTTTAATGCGTTGATCAAAACGGCGTCGAAAGGAATAAACACAATGTAAAGTTCTAAGGCTTAGTCAACGTGGCATAGAACCGAAGGAATAAAGTTTAACATTCTTAATATTCATCTCTATACTACGCTTTGCAGAAATCAAGAGACGATATGCACTGGATGAGACACCATATATTGTACATGCATTCGCGTCTATAACTATATGGGGTCTCATTTTCTGGACTATAGGCTGTCAAAATCGTCTATTTCTGAACGGCGTAAATCCCCAAGATTACTCATTTTAGTAATAACAGTTCCGGACTATGATCAATACAGATCAATCATACATGTGTCTGTGACTGGACTAATTGAACTTATTGATTTTTACGACCAGTGTATATCCACATCAGCATGTGCATCCGCACAGTTTGGCCAGGATCGGCACTGTTCGACAATCCATTAATGCATCACCCGTCATGTTTCTAGCAAGCAGTATAACTCGTTATCAGGCTACAGGAGTGTGCTATTTTATCAGGAGTTGCACTGGTCACAAATCGCACAAGCCCCATTTATCCAGCCACAGCCACAGTCATATTGGATCCTTCATGAGAAAATGAGACTTGTCGAGGTGACCTTTCCAGGGGCCCGTTTCACTAAGCATCGTACGACTAAAATCTTCGTAAGTGCAAAATTACGACAGTCTGTAAATTTCACATTAACAATGTGTTCTTGTAAACATTTATTGGATTTACATTTATTGAGCATTTATTGCTCAATAAATGTAAATCCATAAATTGAAATTTCCAAACGATCCTAAATTTGCACTTACGAACATTTTAGTCGTAAGAAGTTTAGTGAAACGGGCCCCAGGTCATACTCAGCTGCATTGTAACACAGTCTGATACACTATACCACGGCTTATGAGTGAAATCTGAAATATTTACATTAGCCACATGTACATATATAATTTCAGGCCATTGTCTTTTGATATCAAGTTTATCAGGAATTCCTACCGTTTGCGAGCTGAGCGTGATAAACGTGTTATCAATTGATACTAGCGTGGTAATATATTTATCAGATGCCATAGTAGGACCTCTGCATGTTATATAAATAGAGCATCTTACATGCGTGATGCATTAACGTGATAATTACTAAAAGAGCTGACTTCATAAAAATGGCTAAAAAATGAGCGATGCCGAGTTTTATTTTTATGAAACCAGTCAACGAGTTTAATACATATTAAACCAACACAAAGGTGAAAGTGTATTTATTTACTGATCCCATAATATGTTATGCTCTGTATCTGTCTCATGTACGTGATTATATATTTCACTAGTGTAGTATGTCTGTTAAGCCACTATGTTATTACAATGCGAGATACAATGTATGCACTATAAGTATATACAGAAACACTCGTTACTTCAAACTCCCTTACTATACGTCAGGCTACTGGTAACTCACAGTCAAATTATTGGTCCTACGTACATGTTTTCGTATATAATAACTCTCGTTAGCTCAAATTTTCACTAACTCAAAGTATTTTGCTCAGTCCCGTGGAGTAAACGAGTGTAGACTGTATTTTACTCAGTCCCGTGGAGTAAAGGAGTGCATACTGTACAGTATATATGTACATATTGTATAAACGAATATATATTATATGCGGTATTCGTTGAATTCGTATGTACTCAATTTATTACGCGGCGTCGAAAGTTGACGAATGCTACCTTAGAAAGGCGGGATTAACCTGTGATACATACATATTGACACTTTTACCACCTTATCTACGAACATTGGAAATCATTTCGCGAACTATCAAAATATCCGTCACCAAATACTGATGTTGTCCTATAACTGATCACTCACTGTGACCCTGTAAAGTCCATGATATCGACAAGCATAGAAGCCCCACGTGACAACAATTATTAAAACAGGAAAATTGCAATATGGATCCAGGAGCTGACAATCGGATATTGTATTATATCCCGGATTATGGACCCTGTAACAGTTGTATGTAGGAGAAAATGTGTCTTTTTGCGACCAGTGTAGTCCCAGATCAGCCTGCGCGTCCGCGCAGTCTGATCTGGGCCTACACTGGTCGCCACTCAAACACTGACGTAACACTACTTTTGCCGACACTATGGGAATTTAACACGAGGGCTAAAAATATATATTTTTTTAAATATTTATTTTTATTTGTGGACCGATTTTCAAAATCTAAATGTTTGTCGGCAGCAAAACGCGGAACAGACAGTAGATGGTGTACATTTAATCGATTGCTAGAATGTACAAGACGATCAGGATCTACAAGCCAGTATAGGTTCCATTTTCACAATTATTGACCATGTTCCCGAAACTGACATAGAATTATCAGTAATTTTTATGATATTGAAAACTTGTCACAGTTTAATCTTAGATGTTGTATTGCATTTCAGGGGCCCGTTTCACTAAACTTCGTACGACTAAAATGTTCGTAAGTGCAAAATTATGATAGTCTAAAAATTGCACATCAACACTGTTTTCTTGTAAACAATTATTGGATTTACATTTATTGAGCATAGGCTGCATATGCAGCCTATGCTCAATAAATGTAAATCCATCAATTAAAATTTACAGACGATCCTAAATTTGCATTTACGAACATTTTAGTCGTAAGAAGTTTAGTGAAACGGGCCCCAGGTATGCACGGCACCTTGTCAAATGTGCGTAACCTTTATAGAATACTATCACATTTTCGAAATCACGTTCTGGTAAATTTTCATTTCCATAAGGCGGATAACCTCATGAACTGACGTAAGTTATGTCCAGAGTTCAATGATGATATCCGGCTGATTCCATGACAGGAGACAGATACAATTGGAAGTTAGGAAATTACACGTGACACCCGTGGAGAAAACACGCTACTGGACGTGTCCTAGATAGAGATAATTACACATTATATGACTGACAAGTAGAATATACATTTAACCGAAGGAAGAACCAAATATGATTATATAAACATGAATATAATTTTACCTGAGTGATTAATATGGTATTTATTAAACGAGTTTACTAATATCATAAGTAGTAATGTGCTGTCGGGTTTCTAATGAATTCATTCAAAGGGTTTAATCCATATATCGTATTTAATTAGCACAACTTTTAGATTATATGTACAGTGGAACCTCTCTAAACCCTACATCCTTGCGACATCCATGTGTTAAATTATGACCAATCGCACTGTCAACTATCGCTGACGTTTCTCGGAGTGTTCATCAGTGCTCATGATTGCAATGCACGCAGGCATGTATTTCAGTGCTCTTACATCGGAATCACAGTGGAACATCTCTAAACCGGACACCTAGGGTGTCCGGTTTAGAGAGGTTCCACTGTACTACATAATATAAGCACAACATCATACCTTGAATGTGTACTGATCACCTGACATGTGTGCTGTGCTGTAGCCGTCTCATTCATCGAGTTTCTTAATTAAGCCTCAAAACATATTCGTGTGTGAATCTACGGAGCCCCGCAGGGGACATGTATTTTGTTTCATTAAATAGTTCCCACGAAATAACAATTCGTTCCCTCAATTTAACATTTTGTTCCCTGGAATTAACAATTCGTTCCCACGAAATAACAATTCGTTCCCTCGAATTAACAATTCGTTCCCACGATATAACAATTCGTTCCCACTAATTAACAATTCGTTCCCGTGGGAACGAATTGTTATTTCGTGGGAACGAATTGTTAAATTGAGGGAACGAATTGTTTTAATTCGTTGGAACGAATTGTTAAATTCGTGAGAACGAATTGTTAAATTGAGGGAACGAATTGTTATTTCGTGGGAACGAATTAATAAAAAAAAAAAGGAATGTTAAGTCCCCTGCGGGTCTCCGTATGAATCGGAGTTTTAATCAGCTTGTAGAATATTCTGACTCGTATATTTAGTGTCATGAGAAAATATACTTATTCCCGTTTATGTCGTCTACAGATATGCAGACGGACGGACGGACGGGCCGACCGACGGGGACAGCGACGTCAACAGATGTGATCGTCAAAGTCTTCGACTTCTCACATGGTCGTGGAGCAACAAGACGTCCTAATTCTGAAGCCAATCTCTAATTTAATTAATTCCCTGACAAAATGAACGTTATCCTTCGTTTACTTTAATGCTACAAATTGATTCGCAAATGTAACGGAATTTGAGGTAATAAAATAGTCTCTTCGGGCCGAGACTCATTATCCACGTGATCATACCACATGGTACCTCGCTGATGTGTGTCTGCAATTTCCCCAGTGTGTAAATGCATATTTTCCTGGCAACAGATAAGTGTACATGGTGTACACGTAAGGTTTCTTATCAGATGCTACTACACTGGTCAAAATATGCAACAATCCGTGTTTTGCAGCAACCCGGGTGCATTCGATGCGACGGATCGATGATCATGCTGATTTTGTCTGCCGTCTTGCATTCCGGAAGCCTGCTACACTGTACTACATAAACATAAACGTGTCTCCGACATATTATATGTCCCTTGTGAAGTTTGTGACCAGTGTAGCCCCAGATCAGCCTGCGCGTCCGCGCAGTCTGATCAGGGGCTACACTGTTCATAATATATAGCGACATACATATATTCGCCTCCGAGAATGTATGAATGTATACGTATGCTGAAAATGTCGCAATGTCATTTTTTCAGCTAGGTGTGATTATGAGCTACACGGTTCACAATCGACAGAAATATATTGTATTCACAGAGTGTATGATGTGTATGATGTGTGAATGTGTATCTTTGTACGAAGTGCAAACTTTGTAGTTACAATTAAATAAGTAAATAACACTTGCACTGACAGGTGACGTTGGCAAATCTTTCCTGGGTGAGTTCACATACTTATAATGATGTGTAGATGGCATTTGTAACGTAATGGAACAACGTCAACGTTAGACTTTCGTACGAACTTTTCTATCGTACGAGTTTAGTGAAACTAGATAATGGTTCATATTTAATTTCATTCTGCAAGAACATTCCATCATGTTATCATGTGTTTTCATATCACATAGAATTTACGGAATCTCGTTGCATAACGGCAGTTCAGTGTTGCCATACATGTAATGTGACATTTGTGATGATATTTACTGGTTCCCGTTATTTATCATACGCGGACTGACTTTGTGAATATCAACCTTATCACATTTCCGTTCATGCTTATTGTTATTGTTCAGATATTGGATTTTTAAGGAATTAAATGCGAGGGAGCGCTAGCGACCGCAGCATTTAGTTCCTGAAAAATCCAATATGTGAATAATAACTGACTTATAGTTCAGCCAAGTGTACATTGCAATTTCCCAGTCGAGTATTGATTTTCCATTTCCTGTCGAACAGTTAATCATTAAGTCTGGTAATATATAACTTATTGAGGAAAACGTTGCAATATGTGAATTAAGTGGAGTAAAATACTGTCCAGCAGGTGAACTATAAGATTCATTATAAAAATGGTGTGGTGGAAGACGACTGACCGCAGGTGGATTTCACGCACGTTAATCTCCCCCACCCCACTAAATATATAACATTGGCTTTTCTACGCGTGGGGCTTATGGGATTTGCGATCATTGTAGCACCTGATCATAGCACACTCATGTTGTGTAGCCTGATAATGCATGATGGATGTTTCATTGATGGACTGGCGAACAGTGGAGATCCTGATCAGACTGTGCCCATTTCTCCAGACACATTTTTCGAAAATGTCATTAATGAGAAAATGGAATTTATTTTATAATGGAACAATATTAACCAATACTGCAGATTCCTGATAAGACGGCTCTGTCTATATATGAGCCGCCCCATCTGGATATACAGTGGAACTTCTCTAAACCGGACACCCTGGTAGGTCTCCATGGTGTCCGCTTTAGAGATGTTCCACTGTAAAACCGGCAAAAAAGCACTCCAAGCAGTGAGTATGTGGTTTACGAACAGGAACACACATTAACATAATAAATAAATCTAAACTAAACCCGCCATAATTAAGAACACCAATCTTTCTCGGCGTCCGGTTTAGAGAGGTTCTACTGTATAATGTTTACACGTGCTGTGTTTATGGTTGACAGGGTTAATATATGGTAAATTAATTTCCGCTTGCTATTAAAAAGTAACCGAAAATCTAGCTAAGTGCACTTTCAAGTTAAGGGAGTAATTTTCAATTGATGCAATTTCTGATCATAATGTAAATTTAATAAATACAGTATACGAATGTTGCATACATTTAATCATCAAATATAAACAGGCGTTTGTTTTAAATGAAATTCTGCATTCAGTACAATATATAATTATTCCGCAATGTACACTTTAATGTAGATAAGTGCATTTAGCAATGGTGATGATATCCGCTACTGATATTGTCTATAACTGTTATTATGCAGCAATTCTTGTCAAATTGTTGCCATTCTGTTCACGTTCAACGTTATTTACACCAAAATAAATACCACATATGTTGCAAGTATATGTGTATGTGTCTGTATAGCTCGAAACGTGTATGTGTATATACTAGTCTATGTGCGCGGATTTACAAGACTTTAATAGTTCATACTGGATTGCATTAACTGTAACTACGCGGTAATTTAAAGATATTGAAACTAATTTGTACTGATTTAAGTAAATTAAATTTATATTTTACTAATATGGATAATATGCTTGTGAATTACCCTGCATACACGACTTTCATAGACACAAGTATGTTTTATTATAGCTGCGGACACGTAACTTTACAAAGACTCCCGTATCTGCTACGGACGATACGGGAGTTGTTGAAGAGTTACGTTCCCGCACCTATATAGTGTTATCATTTCTTACTGACAGCAACAGCGTAAACTCCATGTAATCCTCAAACAGTAAACCTAAATCCGACAAGAACCTATATCCGGATTTATAAAACAAACTTTGGCTTAAAGAATTAAATTCAAGCTATTATAAGGTCATAGATGAACATATATACATGTATGCAGAGTAACCCATGCCATGCTGAATACCCATATATGGGGTATGAACAAAATTGAAATAATTTTCTCACTTTTGTTATTACTTCTGAAAAGTATATGTTGTGACCACTCATTTGAACCGTCTCGTCGAGACGGTTCAAATGAGTGGTAACAACATATACTTCCGCGTACAATTAAGATAATTATTATATTTTTAGTTTGAAAAATCATGTAACATCTGCATGTACTTGGATAATACCGCATACCAACACAGTGACTATTCCACTTGCGAATCGAACAACAACTCGTTTTAGAATAACACCCTCTCTCGTACATACAGCCAGTCAATGAAACATTGAATGGAAAATCCACTTAAATGCGCGTCAATAACAAAATCGTATACATTATAAAACCGCATTTTCCGCTTAAAAGAATGTAGCGTGAATGAGAACTTACGAGTGACACGTTAAAGACCCTGGATCTCAAATGGTATCTTGGATATTCAATATGTGGGTTTTCGTTTCGTGCACTGCAAATGATCCACGCGCAATATTTCATTTGATCAAATTACAAAATATTGTGTTATAATATCAGAAATTGTGATAAATACAAATATCCTTTTGTTATACATTTTCGTGAAACATATACCAATGAGGGACATTTGCAACATTTAATTAGTTGTCTGCTTTGAATTAGTAAAACTATATATACATGTTCAAATTTGTTTCCATTGGATATACTAATCTACGTGATATAAATACTATAAATAAATAAATTATTAACGATCGATTGCAAGAATACTAGCGTTTTTTTAACAATCCCACTTTTTAGGTGACCCATATGTAAACTTGGTTCAGAATACAAGGCAAATATATAAGTAACTTTATTCTACTAATCTGTTTCAACACTTTCTGCGCATATCTGAGACGAAGTGCCTTTAAAAGAATTTAACGTAAATGGGAACTGCCTATTGACATGCGAATTGATCCGATGTTGCGTTTGCTCGTATATCAGACATAAAGCATCATAGCCGTTATAGCATCATAGCCGTTATAGCATCATAGCCGTTATAGCATCATAAGCCCGTTATGCATCATGCCGTTATAGCATCATAGCCGTTATAGCATCATAGCCGTTATAGCATCATAGCCGTTATAGCATCATAGCCGTTATAGCATCATAGCCGTTATAGCATCATAGCCGTTATAGCATCAAGCCGTTAATAGCATCATAGCCGTTTATAGCCCATCTACATAGCCGTTAGCATCATAGCCGTTCTATAGACATCATAGCCGTTATAGCATCATAGCGTTATAGCATCATAGCCGTTATAGCATCATAGCGTTATAGCATCATAGCCGTTATAGCATCATAGCCGTTATAGCATCATAGCCGTTATAGCATCATAGCCGTTATAGCATCATAGCCGTTATAGCATCATAGCCGTTATAGCATCATAGCCGTTAGCCGTTATAGCATCATAGCCGTTATGTCGGGAAAATGTTCCGTCGAGAATCGTGCATGTGGAGATCTACTCATATAGGACACGATCTGACAAAACCGGGCTTATTGTATTTCTGAGCAGCGTATCTCCTGTATCGGATATCAGCACAGTTGCAACCTGAACTTATCTTGCTACGCATGGGGTAGACATTTTCAATTTAATGATAACTTTATTAATTTTTATTTAATGAAATAAAATATTTACGGACCAAATTATTATACTGAATTTATCACATAATCACAGCCATTTTTACAGTGATTATAGGAATGAATGGCCGTTTTGTGGAATTTATCGGGGTATAAACTTGGAAATGTCGCGGGAATACTGGACGAAGGCCGGAAGGCCTCGTCCAGTATTCCCGCGACTTTTCCAATAATGTAATACATTCAGTATAATAATTCTGCATACGTTTAATCATCAAATATATGCAGTCGTTAGTTCTATATGAAATAATGAATTTCGGGTGAATTTAAAGGATTATTCCTCAAATTATACTTAGTTAGATAAGTATGGTTAGCAATTTTGGTGAAATCAGCACAGGTCGGTGAGCTTCTATATTGATACAGCCTGGTAGCAATCCATGTTTTGTTCTATGCCTAATCAGGCGGCTCCAGGGGGCCGTCTCACTAAACTTCGTACGACTAAAATGTTCGTAAGTGCAGATTTAGAATAGTCTGTAAATTTCAATTGACGAATTTACATTTATTGAACATAGGCTGCATATGCAGCCTATGTTCAATAAACGTAAATCCAATAATTGTTTACAAGAACACATTGTTAATGTGAATTTACATCATAATTTTGCACTTACGAACATTTTAGTCGTACGAAGTTTAGTGAAACGGCCGCCTGATGACACGGCTTGCTACACACCGGCTCACTGTGATCTACACTGTTTGCACGTGTTGACTTCATAGTATGTGGTGTTGAAAGGGTTAATGTGTGGTTTTAGGACTGAATGGCGAACAGCGTAGACACTGATCAGATCTTGGTTTCGCATTCTTGTTTGCTTTAACACTGGACGCAAATGAAGTGGGTCAGGTTTTGTGCAGATATTATCAAATCTATATTTAATGATTACTGTTTTTAATATTAAAACCTGCGGTCCGGATATGAGAAATGTATTCTCAGAATTCCGATGAATTCAGTGTCGGAGAAGAATATGACATTCGTAAGGCAGCTTACGAGGGACATGCACATCTCGTTCCCACGAAATATAATCTCGTTACCACGAGATAAGCATCTCGTTCGAACGACATAATCAGCCAATAGAATAGCAGATATTATTACTCCACCATGTTCAATGACAATGATGCTAGCTTTTCATTGGCCGACTATGTCGTGGGAACGAGATCCTAAGTCGTGGAAACGAGATCCTATCTCGCGGGAACGAGATGCTATGTTATGGGAACGATACGGATGACCCTTTTAATCTGCCTTTCATGCGTAGTAAACGTACTAGGTATATGTATATTTATATTTTCATGCGTAGTAAACGTACTAGGTATATATATATTTTCATGCGTAGTACGTGTACTAGGTATATGTATATTTATATTTTCATGCGTAGTAAACGTACTAGGTATATGTATATTTTCATGCGTAGTACGTGTACTAGGTATATGTATATTTATATTTTCATGCGTAGTAAACGTACTAGATATATATCATGCGGTAACGTGTATAGGTATATGTATATTTATATTTTCATGTAGTAAACGTACTAGGTATATATATATTTTCCATGCGTAGTACTGTACGGATATGTATATTTATACATGAGTATAAACGTATAGGTATATATATTTTCATGCGTAGTACGTGTACTAGGTATATGTATATTTATATTTTCATGCGTAGTAAACGTACTAGGTAATTGTATATTTCCATGTGTAGTACATGTACTAGGTATATGTATATTTTCAGTAAAGTTACGTCAAATTTCAAACAAAGCTCCGTATAGAATAATATTAGCCGTTACTATTCACCGTTATGGTTTAACCCTTCCTACGCTGTTGACGGAAATTGCCGTCTGCTGTTTTTCATTTTTGCTTTAATTCTTAGCAAAAACCTGGGTTTGACAGCACATGAGAATCGTCTCCACTGGAGACGATTCTCATGTGCTGTCAACACCAGGTTTTTGTCGAGAAATATTGAAAATAAAACATTTCCAGCAGACGATAAAATTTAATTCAGCGTAGTAAGGGTTAAAGGTACATGCCCACTCAGTAGGCACAAACTGATTTTTATAGGTTTAAACAAGTGTATAATTGTGTCACTATTCCACCAGTTGTAATAATTACGAGTGCCCGCTATACAGATATAATCAGCTAGTATATTTATTTTGCTGATAGTGACGCGCGATGGTATCAGGCTATTTTCATATGCAAATGAGACATCGTATTTTTTAATTAATTATACTAATTAAATGTGTCACCTGAAAATATTATGTTTTCGACACATTATAAAGTATGATCATTGCACATCAAAAAATAACAACATTTTAAGGAAACACGGTTATCACCCCTGATATCAGTGTGGAAATTACGACTGATGTAAAATGTCTAATAATGCCAATCAATACGCGGGTGTCCGGTTTAGATATGTTCCACTTCAATCATCAGCACGCCCGAACGTGAAATAAATGACAGTGAAACCCATCTACATGAAACACAATGGTGTCATAGAGGTGTCCGGCTTAGATAGGTTCTACCATACGGTACTGATAGGTGTAAATGCGCCCAAGGGGTCATACAGTAGTCAGGTGAAATAAGCCCGGTGATTTCAGGCCGCGGGCTCAGTTGGCTTGCAGAAACCGGGGGCCGTTTCACAAATCTTCGTACTGCTAAACTGTTCGTAAGTGTCTGGAAATTTCAATTTTGTATTTACATTCTGTAAATTTCACATTAACAATGTTTTATTCTAAACAAGTAATGGATTTACATTTAATGAGCATAGGCTGCAGCAGCCTATGCTCATTAAATGTAAATTCATTACTTGTTTAGAATAAAACATTGTTAATGTGAAATTTACAGACTATCATAATTTTGCACTTAGGAACATTTTAGTCGTACGAAGTTTAGTGAAACGGCCCCCTGATCATATGCTTGAGAGAAACATGTCCATTATCATGCGTTTTTGTAGGATATTTAAATATTACTCGAACTTGACGGTCACATGGTGTAAACAATGTTGGAACAGGTGAAACTGAGAAGAGAAATCATAGGGTGGTCCGAGGAGATTTAATAAGGTTTTCTTAATAGTAAGTGAATCTATGTTTTATTGACTACATAACCAGTGCAGATTGGTTGCATCTCATGTACAACATACATGAAAAATAGCGAGTACATGTAGCAGAGAATTAGATATATGTGTGGTATTCGGTTAAATATTTAGTAAAACTAACTTGTGTTTTTTATAGCTTATAGATACTAGCGTACACGGCCTATCAACAATCATGGATAGCGGAATAATTCCGTCCCAGACACCAGCTGAGTCATATCAGACAGTTCTTGGTGAAATATTGATAATTTGCCCGTGCATGCGGGAAATAGAATTAATTTTGTATCAGTATCATGCTGATCGAGTTCTATGTAATCCTGGCATTGTGGAGCACCGTGAAACCCGATAGCCGCGAATAGAAGCGACCTGATGATATTTGCATAAATAGACGATCTTAGATGAGTGATGATTCAATATGATGTTATATTAAACGAGTTTACTGATTTCATAAGAAACGAGGCTTTGCCGAGTTTCTTATGATATCAGTCAACGAGTTTCATACATATCATATTAAATGAACACAAATGTTGAATTCTGTTTATTGCATAAGTACATCACAATACATTGAAGTTGTAATGACCACTTAGCATGTTTCATGTAACGATCTCATTTGCATATTTATTACACTATTGTATTATGATTTTTATTACACCGTGTTATTAAACTGTGAACACTCATTTTATGCAATAAAATGCAGATATTTCGTGATGTAGAGCTGTATATTAGCACGGCGGAATCAGGACGAAGACATTTATTAATTATTACTATTAACCCTTTGAACCCGAAATCCCGCTATATCGGTTTATGCAAAAAGTGCAGATCTAGATGAACCGGCTCGTAACGAGCCGTCTCATCAGGATCTGCACTTTTTGAAAGTGATTTTAATATTTTTGAGAACAAAAACACCCCCTTTTCATAACTGGACGAATTTGAAAATCATTTTGTGACCATTGGATTGGTCGGAACATTAGCATATCACAGTCCATTCCAGTTCCTTAGGGTTGAAAGGGTTAATCCATTACATACTTGTGATACTTAGTGTAGCATCCAATTTTCTATAACTAAATATTTAATCTGGCAAGTATATGCTGTTACCAATCATTTGAACAGTCTCGACGAGACGGTTCAGATTAGTGGTACCAAAATATACTTTTATGAAGAAATAATACAAATACTCAAATATGTGCTGCAAAAATAAATAGTTATACTGCTCAATGTATCAAGTATATTTCAGTGAAGCACTGATGAACAGTGTAGAGCCTGATGAACAGTGTAGAGCCTGATGAACAGTGTAGAGCCTGATCAGACGGTGCATCTCAAACTAGCGTAGGGTCTCTCAGAGCTTCAGATAAGCTGCGTATTTGCTTAAATACCCAAATAAAATTGTCAAAAACCCAATTGAAATCAGAAGTAGCGAGTATCAAAAAGCAATAAAAAAAGATGGTACATTTATCATGCAGCAGAAAACAATAAACAGACCACACATATAGCATATGTTTCTTATATTCCATGAAAACACATCTTGGTATTTCATTAGAATTGTCTCCAAGGAGACAATTCTAATGAAATGCCAATATATGTTTTCATTTCGAAGCAAACTATTCAATAATTTCTGTCTGTGGATGTGTAAACAGAAGCGTAATTTCATTTTACCCAATTAAAATTTTGAAATACCCAATTGCTTCAGAAAGTATGGAGTGACAATACTCAATTACTAATTCCTTATCTGGAGCCCTGGTCTCTTTCTCTACATGTGGCATACGTATAACGAATCACTATTTGATAAAACCGGGCGTATTGTGTATTTTACCTGTGTATATAGATCATACTTAGCATATATCGGTGGATAAACAGAATGACACCCACATTCAAATTCCCATATCTTTTAACTTTATTGGCGGAAAATACTGCATTGTTTCGAAATCCATATCGGCTAAAGGCAAGTACATGTAATACTATAGTTGCGAACAGTAACTCTTGCAATCTACTCCCGTACCGTCAGTGACGGTACGGGAATACACGAGACGAATTAATGTTCGCAACTAGTAATACCAGAACCGATCTTTGATCAAATGCAATTAACTGACTATATCCAATACTATATATGGGCCGCGTCATACGAAAACCGGGCTTAATGACAACGTCATGAAAAGCGGTAAACGACGTCGGAAAAACGACGTTTCAAATTGTCTAGCGTCGTCGTAAAAGTTCACAATTTTCCCTTCCATTTACGTTTACTGGTGTCGGTTAACATTAAGTGTGAACAGAAAACGGAAAATGATAATTTACTGAAACTTTCACTAATATGAGACGCGATACCTTGTACATCGGTACACATATTATCACGTCATGACTTGACGTCACGTACTTGTGACGTCATTGAACGTGAATACATGTTTGATGACGTTATAGCCATGGTGTCGTGACAAAATATTATAGCAAGGATACTTGCACGAGTTCCTCGCAGCATCAATGACTTAGAAATGCTTCATGCGCTGTACATTGTGGCCTAACTGTCGTTCTTTGACATTTTTACTCTTTTTAGTCGGTTGTCCTTATGAATTCAAAATGGTGAACGCATAATTTAACTGGCTACATATCAGCGAAGTCTTTGCTCACACTGCACTTTGATTCCTAAATAATCTTAAATATGAACAACCTAGTGTATGCCAACGATATTAATTTACCATCTATTATCTTGGTAAATTGAGTCTTTTAAACAATTCTATCCAGTACTTAGCGAATGATATGCCATTTAATGCCACTCATTTTATCATAAATGGAGGTAGACACGCAGCTATAAAATGACATAAATATCCGGGGTTTGTATTGAATTTAAAATAAATGCATCAACATATTAATTGGAAATGTCATAAATTTGCTTTTGTAGTCGAAAATGCTTTTGTAGTATCAAATCATCAGTTTATCACTTGACTGCATAATAATGTATATCAGGCGATGGTAATGCGATCCTCAAGAAAGACACACGGCGACAATTATAAGGTATCACGCTACCAAATCTGCCCGGTATCGTGTTTTGTCACAAAGTTAATGTTATAAGCGGCCTACTGCCTACTTTAAAATATGTCGTCTCATACGAAATGTTAAATGATGTCGCTATTATTCCCCAACATTATTTCAGACAGCAGCAAACAACAGGGAAACGCCTCACTCTGCCTTATTTGAAAATTATTCATACGAAATTACGTTACTTGGGCCGCAATCCAAAACATGACGTTACATTAGCAACTGCAACACGAGCCATACACATTATTTTCATACTTTGTCTTGGCCTAATGGGAGACACTTGGCCAGGCTACGAGATATCCAAATTTGGTTGACATGCGATAAAAGATGACAAATCTATAGGACTTGTCCGGATCAACACCCCTTGTATACGCCGTTGATAAAAACGTCGTAATTTCGACGTCATTGATCTAAAACGTCATATAAGTTTTTACCACGCGTCATAAAACTACTTCTAAAATGAATTGGGATACATTGATAATCTTTGCGGCATATGGCTTTTAAAAGATGTACAATTCAGAATACGCGACAAAGTAAAAAATGAAAATGTTGTCATTAAGCCCGGTTTTCGCACGGCGCGGCTCATATATAGAGAATACCAGGCTAGTGTCTTTTGATATCAAGTTTATCAGGCAAGGCTAGGACACGCGTAGGAATTCCGAGGCTTGCCGAGGAATTCCTACCGTTTCCGAGCCGAGCCTGATAAACTTGATATCAAAATACACTAGCCTGGTATTCTATTTATCAGGTAACGTTTTATACTCGAAAATTACATTAGATGACGTCGTATTCTATGGACAGAACGCGGACTTGTTTACGTTGCGTCATTACACTGACGTCATTCGGTAACGTCACGTGACGTCATCCGACCAATGGAATGTCAGTTTTCACTTCGTTGTAACCCGGATGTTTATATCAGGACAATGCCTGATACAACAATATGTTATCAGTCAGTACGAGTCAGTACGTATATGGTCAATGCAGGGCAGGTTACCTGATAAATATATATATAATCGGTTCAAAAGCCTATAAATGCTTATGTTCACTTGTTACTGTCTTGTCGGCTCCAAATAATTTTTTTAATTAATATTATCTATACTGGTGAGCAGCGAACTAGGACCGGTTGTGTGAGGGGGTAGTATATGATGTATCAATCAATCATACAGAAAGGATATCATTGTTCTCTGACTGACGCAAACCGGAAATTACAATATATTCGGCTACATTCGGTCATGCGACGTTTCCAACATTCATTCATGCATGTACGGAGGTATAGGATACAATCAGACACACATGTTCGATCTTTTATATACCATATGGCATCTGATACTACATAGAAACAAGAACATTTATGTTGCATACGGTAAACAAGGATGATCATTTGTGGTTGTGACTGGATAAATGGGGCTTATGGGTTTTTGCGACCAGTGTAGATCCGGATCAGCCTGTGCATCCGCACAGTCTGATCAGGATCGGCATTGTTCGCTATTCCATAAATGAAACACCTACCCTGTTTCTAACAAGCTATATAGATCGGTATCCGGCTACGAGCGTGCAATTTAATCAGGAGCTACACTGGTCACAAATCCCATAAGCCCCATTTCCCAATTTATCCAGTCACAGCCACATTTATCCACATCCTATGCAACCATATGGCACCTGGGGGCTGTTTCTAAAATGTTCGTAAGTGCAAATTTGGGATTGTCTGGAAATTTCAATTGATGGATTTACATTTATTGAGCATAGGCTGCATATGCAGCCTATGCTCAATAAATGTAAATCCATAAATTGTTTTCAAGAAAACATTGTTAATGTGACATTTACAGACTATCATAATTTTGCACATTACGAACATTTTAGTCGTAAGAAGTTTAGTGAAACGGCCCCCAGATATGCAACACGATGCTAAAACACAAATATGTCGCATAGGGTAAACCAGGATATAGAGATTTTCTTTGTCAATTATTATTTTTAAAAACAACTCGAACACAAAACACGAACATGCGAGTTTCTAATATCAGACTGTATAAGGTGATGCATCCTATTAAGAGCTACATTCGCCTCGTAGGAACATATTATACTACGATTGCGTCCTGTCTAGACGATTCAAAGTAACGATCAAATATTTGATGCTTTCCATTTGCCACCATCATCCACTATCACCTGATAATAGCGAACACTGAAATCATATCAACTGCAGTACACATCTTGGTAAGGGCTGTAACTAATGGTGTAATAACTTGTAGCCCAAGCCCATTGTATTTATATGCAATAAACTATATTTAAGCTAAGCTAAACTAAATAATTAGAAACCATTGAACTGTATGAGGAAATTACATTGTTTTGCAGATGCAAATAGTTAATTTTATAGAATGTTAAACATTTTTATCAAATCCAACTTTTACAGGTTACTCATCGGTGCATGTGAAATCATGTTCCGTGTCATTGTCACGTTAATATTATTTTCCGCATCTCCAACACTTGCTGGACACGTCCACTGGGATATCTCTGCTCTTGGGACCAGTGTAACGCGCAGTGTGACCCGTTTACATTGTTCGCCAAATTACCAGTGAAATATTCCTTGTTCTTCCAGGTTAGACCAGTCATTATAAGGCGGCGGCGGTTAACTGATTGGCAACTATACTGATCAAACATGATATAAGTTTGCGTTTGTGACAGAAGAAAGTTGGCTTTTACAACGAGCAGCCAGTATGACTCGTCTGTTGCACTGATCACACTGATACACTATTTGTTAGAAATATGGCGGCTGTTTGTCTCGACAGAATGACAAACAGTGTGTGTCGGGATCAGAATGTACTGAGGGCCGTTTCACTAAACTTCGTACGACTAAAATGTTCGTAAGTACACATTTAGGAACATCTGGAAATGTCAATTGATGGGTTTACATGTATTGAGCATAGGCTGCATATGCAGCCTATGCTCAATAAATGTAATTCCAATAATTGTTTGCAAGAAAACAGTGTTAATGTGAATTTTACAGACTATCCTAATTTTGCTCTTACGAACATTAAAGACGTCCGAAATTTAGTGAAACGGGCCCCAGCAGACTTTTGATCTGGGTCACCATTGGTATCAACGGCCCAAAACGCCATTTGTGCTAGCCATTGACCCACAGAGGAAGTTTATCTGATAACAAGCTTTGCACTGGCATGATACACACAGACTGATGACACATTGTCATATCATGCATAGACTAGACATGCACATCAACGTCACCACGGATTCGAAATTGATTTCGCTGATGATTCATTCTATGTATTTGGCTGAATGACAACACGTACAAAATGACGTCATTGTAATGTTGCAACATGGACAATTCCGCTTTCTTTACAAAAAAAAGGCTCAATTTAAACATGCTACACAATGTTACCTGATAAATGGAATACAAGACCAGTGTTGTATTTTTTATATTAAGTGTATCATTTTTGGCTAGGAAACGCGTAGGAATTCCGAGGTGAACCTCGGAATTCCTACACCTTTCCTAGCCAAACCTGATACATTTACATCAAAAGATATTATCCTGGTATTCGCTATGTGTGTATACAGCATGTATTGATTCCAAGCCGACGGCGCACATTCCTGAATACCGGCGCTGCCGACAGGTAGAATACACGCGTGGAAAACCGATAAAGACATCTGGTTGGCCCCGCGGTCCCACACAGGTTGATGACTCGGACCTACGACACCAAAAAAAATGCCTATTAAAAAAATCCCATTACCCCACCCACTTGGTCTCGTGCAGTACCATATTCTATTTATAAAGGTGAGTATCAATATGACTATTATAGAAAGAGCCCTCTCTGTTCCGGCTCGCACAAACACAATAAACATCGATTAAATGTATGACTTCTGTCTCTGGCAATCGATACAGGTATTAGATGTGTGAATATATTCACTTCAAATCGCTGTTTCAAGCATTTATTCAGTTATTCGCATTTTGTATACCCCATCCAAAGCGAAATTTGAGTGTACGCAAGAATCTCACACAGAATCGGAGGCCGTCCGGCGTGGATTATCGGTCATATTTGACAAATAACTGATCGCCAGCTCAAACTAAAGTCGTGCACCATGACCATATACATTAGCAACTCCAACCATACAAAGTTCGTCCAATTGTGATCGTTCACCGATCTAAAAAATACATTTGTTCTACTTTCATTCATGATTCGCGTACCATCAGATTATGTCTTCCGGAATCCCGGAATAGGTTGAATGACGTCATCACAGTTTAGATTTAGCCAATCAGAGATGTTCTTTACATAAACGCTTCCGGTTGTCTTATGGAAGATGGTGCATTGACCCGGTTCCAGATAATGAACGAAATTAGACAAAAAAAGTGTTTTTTAGATCGGTGAACGATCAGAATTTGACGAACGTTGTATGGTTGGAGTTTCTAATGTATATGGTCATGGTGCACGTCATTAGCTTGAGCTGGCGATCAGCTATCGGCCAAATATGACCGATAATCCACGCCGGACGGCCTCCGATTCTGTGTGAGATTCTTTCGTACACGCAACTTTCGCTTTGGATGGGGTAATCAAAACGCGAATGTCCGAGTCTTCCACCTGTGCGGTGTCATGGGTTGTAATCAGTCATAAATCAATACCGTGCACATAACACATATCAGTCATAGGTTTGTAATACAATACGTACATACGGATGCACGTGTATGCCATAGGTGGTTTTCATTGTCACGATGAAAGACTCAATCGTTAATGAGTAACTGACTGAATGAACAAATCAATGCATCAATTAATCAACCAATCAATATATATATTGGTTATTTGCGGTTATTTGCGGTGGCAATATAACCCATTAGCAAGGATATAATACGTAAGTACTAACGAGTATATATATATATATAAATATCGGGCCGCTTTTTTATAAAGGGACGAACCCGTCCAGACTTTTAAAACTCAAGTGGGACTGTTCGTCCCAATAATGGGACGAACCGTCCCGAGAGAAACGTCCGAGGTCAAGGTCATTGGCACGAACAGTATCAGGAGCGAACAGTCATTGGGACGAACGAGCCCGTATCTGTTTTCATTCGTATAACAATATTGAGCACAATCCAGATGAATTGCGAAACTTCACACACCTCATACATACTCCCAACGATTCAACACTATACGAAGCTACTCAGTTCGTAAAATATGACAACAATCTACGAAGCTACATCGTTAGTTAAACATTGCTACGTTTCAAGAAGCTACCTTGTTCATTGAAACAGTCTACGACACAACTTAATTGGTATAATATTGAAACATTCTACGAAGCGTATCCATTACATTACACTAAGCTATTTAGTTCGCATTGCAACAGTCAACGAATCGTCATGTACTCAGTTCGCACACCACTGCAATAGAATACGAACCTATTTAATGTGAACACCATTGTTCGAAGAAACTTGACTTTACTTAGTTCGTAAAACATTTCAACAGTTTACGAAGCCACGTAGTCCGTACTGTACACCGATGATTGCGACAGTACACGTAGCCACATCGCACGACGCTAAGTATTGCAACACATTACAGTGTATTTTATAGTAACAAGGAGAACGGTGAAACTATTCTTTGTTCGTACATAACTTAAAACCATGCATCAAGCTACGTACGAGTCCCAACTGTGTTTGTACAACATTGCAGCAAATTGCGTATGTCTTGTCGTGGTACACAGACCGTACCAGGCCATGAATGATCGAAATGTAATATCGCTGGTGTCTGCCAACACGGTAACGTAAACAATGGTAATTATGCGCCGCCATGACAAAATTGGCTTACTGCTTATTAGTGTAGCTCCTGGTAATCTAGTTTGTGAACAGTAACTCTTGGAATCTACTCCCATACCGTCCATGGCTACGGACGGCACGGGAGTAGATTCCAAGAGTTACTGTTCGCAACTCCTGGTTATCCAGCTTACTCGTGCTGACGTATACTTATGACTTATTCGATAGCTGTATCAGGAATAATGATTCCCAACCGTAACATCGAACATCGTAGCCCCGGATCAGACTTCGTATATGCGCAGGCTGGTCCGGGCCTACACTGATCACAAATACAACAAATCCATTTTTTATTCTGACAAATATCATACGACCGACGAACTACGCAGTTGATGAAACTGGGCTTAGCAAGTTTTCTATTTCTGCCGCAATGAATGTTTTTGCAAATAATATTTAATTTTAATACACAATTCGTGACATTGAGGGACGTTCAATTCGTAATTATTCTGTGAAGTTGTCATCAATTGTCAATCTCTTTCGTTTTCGTAAAACTCCACAAAAGCCGACGTATTTACTATTAAAGTGGAATATGCTATACGGGCGGTTTTGCGGGAGTCAGGCATATATCAGTAATTACTATCCAAGCAAACAAGCGAGAATAATTAATTAACTAGACAGCATGCACCCCCCAGACGTGGCGAATATTGTGGTTAGCATAATTAATATTAGCGGGAGTCTGGGGATCTTAGCGTCAAGAAAGACTGTTTTTCTTAGTAAGATACGGTAATACGTTAGGTCCTTAGTTGAGTACCACTTGCATTGAATTACGTCCCATGTGCACTGGTATTCGCCTAAGACGTGGCTAGTATGAGGCGTTTCTGTCATGTGCTTCAACGACACATGCTTGCCCAGTCCATGACACAAACGAACTAGTGTATTAAAACCGTTTTATCTTTCATAACATGGTGGATAGAACAACGTGGTGTGCGCGAAAGCTGCAAACAAATGTATAGGTTTGCCAACCTGGCAGGCGTATTGACCAAACATGATATGGAATGTAGCAACCATACATGCCATACTACGTTTTAATTCGTCGAGTACTTTCAAGTAACTGCTTCATATTTCACAAGTGCATTTTTTTTCTGATGGTCCTCTATTATGCTGTGACAAATCCACGATCCTCCGGCCCTTTGTACTTTCAAATGTGCCCTCGTTTTCTTTTCTGGTTGCCAGTGTTCCGACAGGCAAATATAAAATATCGGATGACATAAAAAGCGAGAATTTATATTTTAGATTTGACCAGTGTAACTAAAGCTCGTCCAGCGCTACCAAACACCATACCACGCATATCTATATACAGTGAAACCTCTTTAAACGGACACCCTGAGAGGTTCCACTGTAAAACCGGTGAAAGAGCACTGAAATACATGTACATGCCTGTGTGTATTGCAATCATGAACACTGATCAACATCAGCGATATTTGACAGTGAAATCGGTCATACTGTAACAGTCGATGTCCCAATGTTATTCGGTTTAGAGAGGTTCCACTGTATATAGATATGCGTGATATGCGTGTATCGTGTTTGTTAGAGACTAATTGTCATGTTTTAGAACATACAGTTGAACCATGCAGGCCGTGATCAGACACGGGTTACAATTGCACAAAGCTAATTGTTTCCTAGAAATATTAAAATATTTAAGTTTAAACTTTATTTATTTTACAACGATTACAAATAAGCGCGACAGCACTTATACAAATGCTTTCGTTGGCACAGATGAAGGCGTAAGGGCGGTCATTATTTCACATATTACCTACATATTCGAATGGGCGATTATGGCCGATAGTGATTTCGAAGAAAATCAATATTTTCCATCAATGACATCGAAATATGACATTGATAAAAAATGTCATAGCTCATGCGAAACTGAATCGAATTCCGCACGTGCTTTGAATTATTCGTCCAATGTCGACGTCATTGACAGCGAGTATGACCGATTTCTGAAATGATTATCATTAAAATACGGCGACAATATAAGGTAGGTAATTACAGAGCCATATATTTGGTAATTCAGAGTAAACAGAATTTCGTATTTGCTCTGAAACATATAGATCTCTTATTCCGGCTTAGCTGCACGTTTTCCGCTTCACAGGCAACATATCGCACTATACCGCTACATCACACTACACAGTAAAAATGTGCGTAATAGCATTACTTTTTGTTATACGTCGCCGCACTAAAATATAGAAAAAGACCTGCAGGGCGTTGACGTCACTCCACTAAGTAGAAAGTAAACAAAGAACGCTTCAAACGCACATTTGGAAAGACTTCTCCGTCATAACTCTTATGTAATGCAGTGTAATGAAACGCAATTAGAGTTATGTACTCGGAACTAATTCCGGGTCAATATGGGTGAAACACATACAGCGGAGAATATTATGAATGGGTGAGTGGAAGAAGTGGGTAAGACTCATTACCTTATCCACTTATACCCTTTCTATCACTGACCCCTTCATTTGTCCTGGCGATGGCAAATCTATGAATGTGCCAGTGGAAGAAGGGGGCTAAGTCCTTTATGGATTTAGATCCCTTCTGCTACTGACAGCAACTATATGAAGTCAGTTAGTGGAAGAAGGGGGGCTAAGCTAAGTCACGTGTAGACTGGAACCCTTCTTCTACTGAACAACTAATTTGGCATACAATGGTAAATCAATGAATGGGTCAGTGGAAGAAGAGGGCTAAGTCCAATATGGACTTAGCCCTCTTCTTCCACTGACCCATTCATTTTTGTGCGCAGTGCCAATAAACAAAATGGTGAATATTCAAAGAAAACAATGCTTACGTTCGGATATGTTCGCTTCTCGTCGGAAGCAGAATCCCCCAAACGCCATGGCCGTGTGGAATAACTAGTTTATATCACCGACGCCGACGGAAATTTGATTAGTTACAGTCACTTCCAAACATCACTGTATATGATAAACTATATTAACGCGGGTCTGACAAACACACCTTTATCGCATCATCATAGTTTCCTGTGATAGCATAACCTTATTAAAAATAATCCACATATTACATTTAAACAAAAGTTCGAATTTTCAACGCAAATGCAGTAACATAATCTGAAATGAAAATAAGTTGTTTTTCGTATTTTTTTATGACATTTTACGTAATTTATTGATAGTTCTGCACGTATGTGCAAGTAATAAATTATGCGAGGATGCAGAGAAGGATGGAAAATACAAAGTATGCAACATATGGCATAATTCAATTCTGCGCTGTAGTGAGCGTTAATCAAAACCATATTTGATTGTTAGGCGCATACATTTGTATTTCGATTATTCTTCTTCACGAAGAAAGTGCAATTAGCCCACTAATTTGGAATGTCTCTGTAATATGATGCTAATGGTGGCCGCAACATGCATGGCCATTTCGAGATATAAAACACCATTTGTCATACATATGCGAATTATTGTTTTCTATTAGGAAAATTGTGTGTATTCAAATCACTTAATAGGTCGGTAACATTGATGTGGTCAGTGGAAGAAGGGGGCTAACTCCCTTATGGAGTTAGCCCACTTCTTTCACCGACCCTATCAAAATATTGTTACTATAAATGTCGATTAACAAACTAGTTTATCCAAACAACGGGTTAATTACAGTTTAAGTGTAAATTAAGCATTGTAATTAATCCTGATTTACAACGTAAAATAACGTAATATATTAAATGTGTATCCCAATATTGTAATTGAAAGGTCAACTAAGGGGGCTGACTCACATATGGAGTTACATGTAGCCCCCTTCTTCTAACCGACCCGTTCTATTGTTCATATAAATTTAGATATATAAACCGATTAATCCAAATAATGTAACACGTTAGTTACATTGTCTGTATAAATTACGCATCGGAATTAATCCAATATAGTTATTACTGTACTCAATACGTATCCATAACGCACATATCACTCCGCCCGACTGCTGTGTGTAGTGTCGGTGCAGAATCCCCAGTAAATTACCCGTCAGTTATGAGAGGAAGGTGGTTTGTTTTTCTCTAATTTGCCTCGAAGCGGAGAAGATTCAGTATATGGTGGAGAGTTACGGACATACCGTCTCTCCTTCGTTCTATCGACACGTATGAACGAAATAATTAAATAAGAACATTATATGTCCTTCCTACGCCACTGACAAAAACGACATATTTCGTTTCTTCGTTTCTTCGTCGCGTATTGACAAGCATTAATTATAAGAACCGTAACGCTCGTCCCTTCGTTTCTACGCAGCGAATGTTAAGAACCATACATTGAGTCTGTTGTTTTACGCCGCGTAGAGACGACCACTTAGACCATTAATCTTTACTCCTTTGTCTCTGCGTTGAGGAGAAACTTAAGAACCTTCGTTCATTAATAACCTTATATTTAGTTGCTTCGTTTCGACGCCGTTTAAACTGCGTAGAGACGACACTTTCGTACCTTCGTTACTATGCCGCTTAGAGACGAAAATTCTTAATTTTCGTCTCTACGAAACATAGAAACGAAGGAAAAGATTTTAAGGTTATTAATTTATATCTCTACGCGGCACGGAATCTAACGGACATGTCCCCAGCGATCCACCATACGTTACTGCATTAACTGCGGTCGCTGCAGTCGGCACGCTAATCCACGATGCAGCCGTTTTATATATCCATCCATCGAGTTCATTACAAGCGCAAATATTATCTTAATCAACTTATCGAACAGTCAATATCATGACTAGACTGTGCAGATGCTGATCGATAGTTTATTTACTGCGTGCCGATATATTCAAACCGTTCCAAGGCGGGTTTTCGCGTGAGTAGTATCTAAACACATATCAATTGTCATCTAAAACAAGCCTAATTCGCACCAGGAAGACTGCCGCAGTTGGTCATACAGTTCATTGTAAACCATTGCTTGTCAATAGATACGAGGGATTTATTTTCACACAAATGTTTGTACAGTGCAACCTCTCTAAACCGGACACCCATGGAGGTCCCCATGGTGTCCAGTTTAGAGAGGTTTCATTGTAAATTGGGCATTTGATCATTCTGACCCATATGTGTGTGCTATGCGATCACGAACAGACATTATCACCATGTAAATGACCATACAACTCATCTAAAATAAGATCACAGGTGTTGTCTTGGTGTCTGGTTTAGAGAGGTTCCGCTGTAATTCCGATATAGAAACGATATCTTTATCGGGTTTACAAACATCGATGAAATATGCATGCTGATCGGGAGCTATACTGTTCGCAACGTGGCAAGGTCCATTTTCTCAGCCGATGCCTCAAGCTATATTTGAACAATATGTATGGAGTTTTTGACGTATACATACATATATCTCATCGTGCAGATTGACGAACCGTACTGTGAGTATTGCGTGTACGTGCAACATGAAGATATAACAGACAGGCAGTGATGTAGACAGGTGCCGCCGTGATATTTACCCCGTGATGCTTTAACCTTTCACCTGTTCTGACAACGTGCATGCCTATACTGCACAAACAACTGTACTGTTCTGACAACGTGCATGCCTATACTGCACAAACAACTGTACTGTTCTGATAATTCCATACGTGCGTCCGTGACTAAACCGACTGTGTTTGCGAGCAGCATCACCACATATGAGGAACATGTTGTACTATTGACGTCATGGGGCCCCCCATAAAATTCGCCGATGGAACCCCCCCCCCCCTAAAATTCGCCGAGTACAGATTGTTTACAAGTTACAAGGCACGTTTCATGCCAAATGCCATGCATTTCATGCATTTTTCGGTCGTTTTCTTATTTCAAAATTTAAACGTTTTCAATCAAAAATCATGTCTAAACATATTGTGACAGTGTCAATATGTTTGCTCCAAAATGCGCCAGAACGCAGAAAATGCGATGTAGATTTCCAAAAATTTCCGGGTGGTGGGGGGGAATGCCCTCGAACCCCCATAGCGCTATCCCGAGCTCTGCTCGGTCGACTATTTTGCAATACTTGACTATATTATCGAACGAACATAGCTCCTTCGATAATATAGTCAAGTATTGCAAAATAGTTACGCCCCCCTAACCCGAAATCCTGGATCCGCGCCTGGATGTGTACCTATGTCAGTTTTATGAATGAAACTGAAATATGTAAACGTCATTTGCGATATGGATCGATACGGAGCTAATGACATTTGTGGCGAATATATCTCATGAAATCTGACAAGAATCTACATGTACATTTTTGTTAAAAGCATACCGGCTGTTGCACTGACTGCATATAACGACCAGTGCAGACCCTGATCAGACTGCGCGGATGGGCAGGCTGATCTGGGTCTACACTGGTCGCTCAGGCAATAAGTCAAAATTCACATGTTACAACCCGTTTTGTTTTGTAAGCTGGTGGTCTAAGTGCTCGGTAGATAAACGTAGTTCGTCTAAGAGGCCTTAAGTGCAGACAACTCAACCATGTACACTTGCTGCTGACTCTGATTGTTTTAACTTAAACGGACACATCATACATATTGCAGTTGTCCTCAGTTGTTATCTGTCATGGGTAGATTCCTTCAATTTCAAGAGCCATCAAATATGGTTCTGAGCACAGAACTCTAATTTCATTTCATTACACTGCATTGCATACGAGTTATGACGGAGTAGTATTTCCAAATGTGCGTTTGAAACGTTCTTTGTTTACTTCTACTTCGTAGAGAGTGACCTAAGGATTTGCTAATACACACTTTAGTAGGTAAGTTATGGTAATATTTGTTGGTGTCATATTGTAGAATTGTTTCTCAATACAAATATAGTGAAGTATGAACGTGAACGCCCTGCACTTGTTTCTATATGTTAGTGCGCGAAGTGTAAATGCTATTACGCACATGTGTACTCTGTAGCGTGCTGTAGCGATATAGTGCACTCCTATAAAGAGGACAATGTCTTGGAATTGCATTAGAATTGAGTCCTGAGGACTCAATTCTAATGAAATTCCAAGAATTGAACGTGCAGCTACATCAAATCATATGCTCTGGAAAGAATATGTATATCAGTTTGTACATTCACATATAAACCTGTCAATAAACATAAATAAATATTTTAATTCCACACCTCGTATATTCTTCTGGACCACTGTCCGCGTCACTGGATTGTTTTTGTCTTGTCAATTGAATTCTGCATACTTAGGATATACATTGCATAAGTGTAGTATATTCGGTTTTCATTGCGTACATAAAACAAATATTTTTGTTGCGATCCAACCACTTGATCGCAACTTCACATTATTCATTGTATAATGTTGGTGTGGCTAGCAAACGAAAACAAGATGGAGGATGTACCTACCCCTTAAACATGTTAACTCAAATGTATTAGTCATTTGACAAGGGCCGCATCTGTGGGCTATAACATGTAAAGTTGGATGATGACAAATACGTATGCGACATTTCATCAAGCCAATCCGATTTACAGTAACATATAGAGTCGGAAATCGAAAACGTTAACGCAAATCGTGGAGGGACGGAAAGATTGAGAGACGGAAAGATTGATAGACGAACAGACGGACATTGCGGCGACTATATATTCCCTGTTTCGGGATATAGACAGAAAGCGTGTACGGCGTTCACAATTTATTTACTGAATACATTTTTCATTATCAAACAACGTGAAACAAAATCGTGATGTAGACACATACGGAGCCACGCAGGAGACATGGATTTTTGTTATTAATTCGTTCCCACGAAATAACAATTCGTTCCCTCGAATTAACAATTCGTTCCCTCAATTTAACAATTCGTTCCCTCGAATTAACAATTCGTTCCCACGATATAGCAATTCGTTCCCACGAATTAACAATTCTTTCCCGTGGGAACGAATTGTTATTTCGTGGGAACAAATTGTAAAATTGAGGGAACGAATTGTTATTTCGTGGAAACGAATTAATAAAAGAAAATAATTCTACGCCCCCTGCCGGGTTCCGTAGGTATGCCTAGAAGGGATGAGAGAGTTTCCCCGGTGACTTATCTCTACACCTGTGTTCAGAAGAGCGCTACAAATCTGCAATGACATTATGTTTTACTACTCTGTTTCATCACTTTTATTTCTGCGCATATCTGAGACTCGGTAATGTTCTCCTACAGGGCAGCAATTATGGTATAAACTTGGAAAAGTCGCGGGAATACTGGACGAAGGCCGGAAGGCCTCGTCCAGTATTCCCGCGACTTTTCCAAGTTTATATCCCCGATATGGTCTGCTCTGTCTACCATATATGTAAGACCCAGCTAGTGGGGTCAGTCCCAGAACGGGGGCTAATCCGTTCTGGGAAAATTTGACCCTCGTTCTGGGAGTTGGCCCCCGTTCTGGGGCTGACCCCCGCTCTGTAAATACGTGTACATATATATATATATATACGTTTAAAGAGTTCGCTGAATATAATAATAACAAGTCATTTTTTTATAAACACTGACACCACAGATATATGCACTGATTGGCACGGAATGTCTTTGTCCTTATTGGGCGTAGCGAGCGAATTTTCTAGCAAATTCAGTGGAACATCTCTAAACCGAACACTGAGCTGATTTAAATTTAAGACTGTTTTGTTTATTTTATTTTCTCTCTAAATGATAATGAATGTTCCTGATTGCAAAACACAGAAACTTACGTCGACGTGCTCATATGCCTGAATTATAGAGGAACCTCTCCAAACAGGACACCCTATGAACCTCCCTTCTTGCTGGTTCCACTCTATATTTCAAAATGGAGTTCACCATTGCATAGCCAACACTGGGCTGTCAATGCCATTTTCTTTGGAATATTCAATTACTTTGACAATGTTGCTATTTTTAGAATTGAGTAATACTGACAAATACTTTAGATCCTGTAGCCTATTTCATCAACATTGCAAAGTATACTTATCTAGCAAAGTATACTTTGAGGGAGAAATTTTCAATTTTAGGATAAATTTATTAATTTTTATTATACTTAATTTATTACATTATCACAGCCATTTTGGCTGTGATAATGTAATAAATTCAGTATAATAATTCTGCATAGTTTTAATCATCAAATATATGCAGTCGTTAGTTCTATATGACGTAATGTATTTCAGGAAAAATAAATGATTACTCCCTCAAGTATACTTTGCTAGAAAAGTATACTTTGTAATGTTGGTGAAATCGGCTACTGATGAGCAGGCTCGACACGAAAATTTTGACTTGAAATGGTTAAATAAATATCAGAAACGTTTAGTACTCATTACTAAACCACTATACCAGCTAACTTGTACCCAAATTACATGTTTTTAAGCTACGTGTAAGCTTGAAAACAGGTCATTTTGGTACAACATCGCCGATGTACGGAAACACACCCGTTCTACCTGGCTCACACTGGTTAGGCCGAACGCTTGGTCGACAGATGCAACGAATATCCGTACGTTTTGGAACGCGCGGTAGTCAGATAAAATGGCCGAAAAGGAAGCAGTTTTTGAGGTAAGCGTTGTATTTATATTTATATTTATGATATATAAACGAATTCAGCCTCATGATTGGTCTTACGGAATGCCCCCAAGTATCCGCAGTCTGCAAATACTGCTTTTGAAGCTGTGTAAGTGGAATTGATGGAGAAATGAAAAACAAAGTTTGGGTTGTCAACAACAAAACGTGGAATTTATGTTTCAAAGTAGCACAAAATGGCCCTGTATGCCCATTTATCGTACACATATGTGACCCCCGGCATTGGAAATCATTGAATACATGTAGAGAAATACAATTTGAGACACCTGTCGACACAACAACACATTGCATGCAGAATATTGACATTTTTTTACTGCAACGATGGACAATGCCGATTGACATGCAACGCATATGCTGCCGATGCAGTATCAATTGAACGAATAATATGTCTTTCGGCATATGTCTTACGTGTTCATCCAGCATTACAACATCCAGTGATCGACGCGTAGATAACAAACAATTATAGCTGGCCGATTTTGACAAATTAGATACATTCTTTGTTTTATTCGCGGCGGTTACAATGGTATGAATCCACAGCGTATGCTTTCCCTGAAGCATTTATATGTTATTATTTTTCTTCCACAGATGGAGAGACCCTTTGTCTGCGAAATATGCTCGAAAATAAACTGTCGATTTTTGCCGAAAGACATATTCGTTCAATTGATACTGCATCGGCAGCATATGCGTTGCATGTCAATCGGCATTGCCCATCGTTGCAGTAAAAAAAATGTCAATATTCTGCATGCAATGTGTTGTTGTGTCGGCAGGTGTCTCAAATTGTATTTGTCTACATGTATTCAATGATTTCCAATGCCGGGGGTCACATATGTGTACGATAAATGGGCATACATGGCCATTTTGTGCTACTTTGATAACTATTTCCATGTTTTGTTGTTGACAACCCAAACTTTGTTTTGCATTTCTCCATCAATTCCACTTACACAGCTTCAAAAGCAGTATTTGCAGACTGCATATACTTGGGGGCATTCCGTAAGACCAATCATGAGGCTGAATTCGTTTATATATCATAAATATAAATATAAATACAACGCTTAACTCAAAAACTGCTTCCTTTTCGGCCATTTTATCTGACTACCGCGCGTCCCAAAACGTACGTATATTCGTTGCATCTGTCGACCAAGCGTTCGGCCTAACCAGTGTGTGGCTGTTGTCTAACAATGAACTAAGAACTACGTTCTCGTGGATACGCGTATATAAACTACGTGGTATTTTTGCTCTAAGGTTTTGTTGATGTGAACATGAGTTGAAAGGCAGATGCCGCGAGTTATAGCGTAAACATTTACCTCGGCTGTCCGAATGATGATACAGGTTAATTATACCACTTGTTATGTTTGTTTATACTTTATATTAACCCTTAGACCGCTATCTTATTATTTTTATCGTCAGCTGTTTATTTTCTATTTTCCATTTTTATCATCAAAAACATGCTTTGACAGCACTTCAGAATCATTTCCATTGGATATTTTATTGAGAATTAGGGCAAGATATAAAAGCAACAGAAGACGAAAATTGTTGTGAGTAGCGGTCTAAAGGTTAAGATTCGTGTTTAATAGAATCAGCCGTATATATTATATGTCCGAAACATGTATATGTAAGTTATGCACAGCTGGTTGCCCAGTCAGTGCAATTGGTAACGAGCTAGTTTCTCACCAATGCGACCCGGATTCGACCGGGCGGTATGAGAGATGACAAGGTGGTCGCCAGATCGGAAAAAAATAATTTTCTCTGGGTACTTTGGTTTCCTCCAACTTTAAGTACCGCCCTAGCGCCTCTTTATGTGCCAGTGAAGCATTTGTAGAAGAGCTCTCGAACTTATTTCTAACCGTAAAATAGATAGTTTATTTTAAAACTATGCACACTACTTCTAAAAATAAAATTATTTATTTGCATTCAGTTCGCTACTTATATCATTTCGTTATTTCATTTTCACATGAAGCCGTTTGACATGAGAATACATACCCTTGGGTGAATATACACAATATCATGCCTGTTTTCGTGTTCAATCTCGACTATTTTGTAAACAGTGTAGCCCCTGTAAACCGGGCTCCTTACAGTCTGGTCGGTGGGTACACTCGTCACAAATTCATAAACTTCTGGTAGTCTGATAGTCTGTAAATTTCACATTAACATTGTTTTCTTGTAAATAATTATTGGATTTACATTTATTGAGCATAGGCTGCATATGCAGCCTATGCTCAATAAATGTAAATCCATAAATTGAAATTTACAGACGATCTTAAATTTTAACTTACGAACATTTTAGTCGTAAGAAGTTTAGTGAAACGGGCCCCTGTTGTTTTGGGCTAGTCATGAACAGCATGCAGTCCGGTCAATATATATGACACTGTACGCGTTGCCGGATTGATAAAACATGGGCCGCTATCTGACATTAAATGTGGATGCCCTCAAATTATGTAAAAATACATAATTACGGAAATTAAGCGGCTACCTAATTATCTAACTATTTCACATGTTTTAACATCGAAAGTGTCCGTTTTTACACAGTATTAATTTAATATTTCAAGTTCGTGCCGGTAGTGTATTTGAATGAAGAAATGGTAATTATATTTAATGGTTTAAGTAAGTAATGTGTGTAAACTTAATTACAACTGCTGTTGATATCTTATAAAGTATATTTATTGTACACCAGAAAATGCATTCAATTGTACGAATAAATATTCATTTCCGTTGAATAAATATTGATTTTATTTTTGTTAATATTTTTTAAAAATGCGGTTATCTCCCCTGACCTCAAAATTATTAAAATAAGTCATTCAAATGAGGCAAAATAGCCAATAAGTGTACCAAATAATAAAACTGAATTGCCATTTGTATATATTAATGACATACGTAATGGTTGAAACAATAAAAGATAACCCCTACAAGACATCCTAACCCCATCTTTAAAGGCACATGCCCACTCAGTAGGCACAAAATGTGCCTACTGAGTGGGCATGTACCTTTAAGGTAAACTTGAATGTACGGGTTTCGTAAAATGTCGTAATTTACATTTACGACAACCGTAAATGTCCCTGGTTTTCCCGCATATTCCAACACGCTGACCAGACTCTATTGATATAAATGACGGCAGTAATGCTACTGAATGCGACCGGCATTACACTTGACACAGAAACTTGCTTATCTAATCCGGTCATACATTGGTTGGAAACGTACTAACATATCATATGCCGACAGTAGACCCACGTGCACTAATCTGCATGGCTGATATTTTGGTAATTCTGCAATTTGTTAAAAAGGGTTCCTTTCGGTTTGTGTGACGCGCGTACACACCCATTCCGTCTGCATAGGCGTTAATCAGGGTGTTCAAAAGTCAATGATACCGTACATATCGTAAGTATTAATGATAATATATGACTGTGTAGAATCGTCAGGAGGCTAGTATTCCATAATGTAGGCCCTCTTATCTTTAATAACTACCAAAATATGACATCCTTTCGCGATTTCGCAATATAGCGTGACTGTATATTCTGGCTTGTCAACCGTATAAAGCAGGATAAGAAATTGACATTTCATTATTTGCACGGAACCATTGCATGCACATCATAAGGTAAGATGTAAAGGCTTCATGGATTACTATTTGGATAGCATATTCACTTTCACAGCACCGTGAATGTTTCACAACAAATAATAATTATTTTCCCAAATTGTAAGTCCTGGTTCAGCTGTAGCGGTACATTACGGAATTATCTCCCCTGTGTACCACAGTCGGTGATAACATATAATGTGATACATCAGAAATTGTTTGGAATTTACATGAATAAAATGGTACGTTTGATGGAGTTTGGTTATTTTCAGTCAATGAAGCGAAAAACAAACATATTGAAAATCTGTGACATCATTGGAGACACAGTGCCTTTAAAGGCACTGTGTCTCCAATGATGTCACAGATTTCTCCGATGATGTCACAGATTTCTCCAATGATGTCACAGATTTCTCCGATGATGTCACAGATTTCTCCGATGATATCACAGATTTCTCCGATGATGTCTCAGATTTCTCAAATGATTTCTCCGATGATGTCTCAGATTCTCAATTTATGTGTGTTCGCATTTATACAATATCTGAGACAGTATCTGGGACACAGTCTATTTAACCCTTTCAACCCTAAGGAACTGGAATGGACTGTGATATACTAATGTTCCGACCAATGCAATGGTCACAAAATGATTTTCAGATTCATCCAATTTATGAAAAGGGGGTGTTTTTGTTCTCAAAAATATTAAAATTACTTTCAAAAAGTGCAGATCTTGATGAGACGGCTCGTTACGAGCCGGCTCATCTGGATCTGCACTTTTTGCATAAACCGCTATAGCGGGATTTCGGGTTCAAAGGGTTACGTGTGACAACTTTATTCGAGGTGCATGCATGTCCTTTTGTTCTAGCAATGATTGCACAATTGTGTATACAATTTGTATTGTTCTATTATACTGGAGATGTTGTTATCGTTGCACAAAGACAGCATTTTAACAAATGTGCGCCCATCTTTTGATCTATAGTAGAATACTGTCTGTTTCACGAAAGCTGCCCAAATTTTACTGCCATATAAACAATTCAAAAACCATATCTTTTTCGATAATATTAAATTAAAGGAAAATTTAAGAATGAGCCTTCTTTTTATTTCGTGAAATTTGGTCAAATAATGGTTTTATTACGAAAAATTGATTTCTCTATGGGAATTTAACATGGGGAAAAAAAGAGGTAAGGCAGTGTGGGAGGAGTCAAAAAACTTTTGGAAATTGACTCCGAAACCTGACTAGATAGCTTGGATATGATCTAACTAAGAAAACAAAAGTTAAATTTTAAAAATTGGTCCAGTATTTCTAAAATTCAAAAACATTTCCCCATGTTAAATCCCCATAGACATCTTCACTCCGTGAAGATGTCTATGGGGATTTAACATGGGGAAATTTTGTTTTCGCCATAAAATCAATATTTGACCAAATTTCACGAAATAAAAAGAAGGCTCATTCTTAAATTTTCTTTTAATTTCATATTATCGAAAAAAATATGGTTTTTGAATTGTTTATATGGCCGTAAAATTTGGGCAGCTTTCGTGAAACAGACAGTAGTGTGGCAGAACGTGTTGTGTGAGCCATGTAATTATAGGTAGGCAACTATGGGTGTAGTTACAATTATAAACTATGGTTTTATGAATCCTAATTGCCGATGAGTTTTGACTGATTAAACATATTAAATCTCGATATTACCAAAGGCAAGTACAATTTTCTTAATAATAACATTTTACCATCCTCAGAAGGTTTTATTTGATGAAGATCGGCACAGTCTGGTCAGATCTGCACTGTGCGCTGTTCCATCATTGAAACAAACACGTGTCATGCTTCTAGCAACCGATATAGTTCGTTACCAGGATGCTGCAGTGTGCAATTTGATCAGGAGCTACACTGGTCACATATCCCATAATCCCCAATTTTGCCAGTCACAGCCACATATATAGACCACACTCCGATGAAGACATCAACGTAAGTTAATGTTGTTTTGATCGGAGTGTGGTCCTTCTGTTTTAAGTGTATGTTGATATCTTGTGATCAGAGAGTGGTCCATCTATTTTAAGTTAAATATTGATGTCTTGATCAGAGTGTGGATCAACTATTTTAACTTAAATGTTGATGTAATGTCTTGATCGGAGTGCGGTCATCTATTTTAAGTTAAATGTTGATGTAATGTCTTGATCGGAGTGTGGTCCATCTAGTTTAAGTTAACTGTTGATGTCTTGATCGAAATGTTGTCCATTTATTTTAAGCTAATTGTTGATGTCTTGATCAGAATGTAGTCCTTCTATTTTAAGTTAAATGTTGATGTCTTGATCGGAGTGTGGTCCATCTATTTTAAGTTAAATGTTGATGTCTTGATCGGTCCATCTATTGTATGCGGTTACCAGCCATCTATTATGTACACCAAGACTAGCCAGAACGATGAAGGTGGTACTAGCTGTAACCTCCGTGCTGGTGTGTATGCTGGTTGCTGTCCAGGCAGGGTTGCTCCTACATAGACTGTGATGGAGGGACTAGATTCACGAAATGTGGGCTTGCAAAGGAGCTCATATCAGTAGGCGTGACCAGGGATGAAGTTGCACATTGTGAGTTGGTTAAACCTGAAGGGCACGTAATTAGAAAATATAAACTTCAATATAAATTGTGTGAACTGATAGATAATGATAATGACAATACAAATCACATACAGAAATCATAATCCGATTGAAAGTTATGAAAATTTTCATATTAAGTTTACCTTTTTATGAAAATGTATGCCATTTGTCCCAATCCAATTACAAATTTTGCAATAAAACGTTTTAATGAAAATAAAATTATTTTCTGTTTAACTTTTATTTCACTTTTTCACTGTTGATTATGTTGTAATATTGTATATGATATGTCCTTAAATAAAACGCGAAGATACATGTGGTAGTGATGTACATAGACATAATTCTGGTATTTTGTATCAAAATGTTTCATTTGGCAATATTCTTGTCCACGTATAACCAGGTGAAGCATAATACTAAATGTAGAGCCCAAGTCACACTGCCAGGTATTGAGGGCTTGGTATTACTATGGTTTTAATACGTAGTAAAACGGCAATATACGTATTAAAACGTATTATATACGGCTATATAAGTAATGAGGATTGCTCCCGCGTCGTTTGTTTTGGATATTATTCAAAAGTAACGTGGGGTTTCGATATACGTAGCTTATACCTATTGAAATGTATTAAAACGTAGTTCAATCGTAGTAAAACGTACTTATACCCATACCTGGAGGCGCACTACATGTACGTACTACTACGTTTTTCTACGATTTACTACCTTTTTATGACATCTTGTTGCGTATTATTTCTACGTTTTATTATGTTTCAGTAGTATAGCTCAGTACGTTTTTGTACTTATCTAATACATTGTGATACGTTTCAATACGTTTTAATAGATATATGCTACGTATATCAAAACCCCACGTTAACATTACATATATATATAGCCGTATCTAATACGTGTTACCACGTTTTAATATAGTACTACGTTTTCGATTTGGAAATCAATTTAATTTGGAACATGTCAAAAACAATCGTGGCGGGAGCAATCATGCTTACATATATAGCCGTATTTAATACGTTTAACTACGTTTTAATACGTATATTACTACGTTCTTGATTTGGCTTGTCAATGCGGCCGCGTTTGTATTAGGTTTGCCGACCTCGTAGTAATCGTTAACACTACCTAGCAATCCCTAGTAAAACGTACTGAATCGTAGTAAAACGTATCGAAACGTGGCAGCCACATAGTAAAGCCTACTAATCCCTAGTGAAATACCCCCGCCTCAAAACGGGGCAAAAAACAAATTTGCAATCTGTACTGGTGGGATACGTATTAATACCTAGCACTCAATACGTGAAAGTGTGACTGTGGCTTTAAGCATGTCTCAGAATTAAAGCGGTACCAAAGTTAATATCCGTTATGCTATTGTTGAAGTTGAGGTATAATGTACCTGTTTAAATTTGTAACCGATACTAAATCAAAGGCTGGCGACCGTCACAATAAGATAATATTTGCTATTAAAATGTCGTAGGCTGCATATAATAAGCCCCTGACTTGATAATACGAACATGAAATAGGGTAAAATGACTTTAAAGCTCCGCAAACGAGCATGTGTTTATTATATTAAATTGCTTTTCGAATTTCAGGGGTCTGCGCAGCGGAATACGAATCTCAGTTCTGCGCATGCGCCGTGAACTCGGATACACGTGACCACGGACTATTTCAAATAAATGTCCAATGGAATTGTGACGATGGTGGCGATTCTGACAACGGGTGTAACAGCCCCTGCTCTGGTATGTCTCTGTTCCCTCTATATATACAAATAACAAGAGTGCCGTAAGTCACAATATACGGCCAGACAGTGAAGATGCAGAAATGAAAAGCTGTCACAAAGGCAATAAACATTAATGACAATTTGAAACTATATAGCATTATTTCTTCCTCACATTTTGCTAAACAGGTATACTAATTTAGGTAGAGATGTGTAAAGCAGAAATTATAAAAATGTAGAAAAAATGGTGAAAAGGTGATATTTTTGTTTCGGCATAAAAACACCAAGGTGCATATCTTCAATATGTGTAGAAGACGTGTGTATAGTTTCGGATCAAATGACGGAACGGTTTCAGAGGAGTTGTGTACACAAAATATGTACCCTGTATGGAATTGTATACACAAATGTAGAAACAATGGCTAAGTTAAAGAGGTGATATTTTTGGTAAACAATATTTTTCGACATGAACACACCAAGGTGCACATCTTCAATATGTGTAGAAGACGTGTGTACAGTTTCAGATCGATTGACTGAACGGTTTCAGAGGATGTACACAAACTATGCTGTTTTTCTGTCCGCCGCCAGTCCGCCCAGCGGTAAAACATAATACGTGCAATTTTTTTTAAAACTGTCGTATAAAACTGAGAGAAAAGTCAACAGAACAAATGACAACGTGTTGACAAGCATTTGTTCACTTTTAAATTTGTGAAAAACACATTGCAGTGATCGACGTGATTACAACTTCATATAACGCCACTGCCGCAAGCGTGATTGGATGGAACGTGACAGTAGATGTCCCTCATGTTTAGCAGCCACTATTGTATTTATTTAAGCTTTCCGCGACGATGACCTCACATATGATGTAGTATGTATGCGCAAGATTATCGCCTGGCAATATTATAGCTGGAACATTGTGTCGTAAGTCATTTAACTTCATTTTCGATTGTTGTCAAATTGTTATAATTAATATATATATGTATATTGCATAAAACGCACCATACATTGACGATGTGCTGATCAACTAACATGTTGTCTACAGCGGTGTCATTTTGCAAATTTATTACACTAGTGTATTGTGACCTTATTACTACAGTGAAACCTCTGTAAACCGGACCCAGGGTGTCCGGTTTAGAGAGGTTCCATTGTAAATCAGGCATACAACCATTTTGAAATGCAGTGTCGTGCTTTGCAATCATGAACATACATTAACATCTGAGAGAAATTATCAAGAAACCCATCGGACATAAGATCGCATAGTTTGCTTTGGTGTCCGGATTAGTCAGGTTCCACTGTATGTTTTATTACACTTTGAAACCCCATGTTCTGCAATAAAAATGGTACGTTAAACGTCGCTAAGGTTTGTGTCATTGTAGTCTCGTCAACATCAGCAGCGACAGTTGGATTTACTTTCCATGGTTATAATCATGTGGCCGTAACTGGAGAAATGGGACTTACTGGTTTTATGACCAGTGTAGACCCAGATCAGCATGTGCATCCGCAGTCGTATCAGGTTCTGCACTGATCGCCATTCCATCAATATAACACCCGTCATACTTTTAACAAATAATATCGATCGTTGTCAGGCTATAGGAGTGTGCTATATGATCAGGAGTTATCATGGCCACACATCCCATAAGTTCCATTTTCCCAGTCACAGCCACATACGAGAAAATATTGTGTACCGAGGTTGAAGACATTGTTAGAGCAAATGCGGAATTATATATCATATGAATGTGTTTGTAGGTACGCTTACTGTGAAATGTGTTCTGGCCGTACAAATATTGATCTTAGTAGTTGTAACTAGCTGTACCCTGCAGCAGCCATGTACAGTGGGGTCAGCGTGTAAGTGCACACACGAACGAACACGACAAGTTGGTTCGCTACCCACCCGAAGTGTATGTTGTTACCACTCAGTTGAACCGTCTCGCCGAGACGGTTCAACTGAGTGGTAACAACATACACTTTTGATGCGAAATGAGAAAAAATGCATTTACATTTCTTTTTATACATTAAATACAGTGGGGTCAGCGTTCTAACCTGTCGTGTTCGTTCGTGTGTGCACTTACACGCTGACCCCACTGCATGCTTATCACAGTACTGCATGCTTATCAACGTGTTTGGAGCGACATGTGTGCTGGCCGTAAAAATATAGCGCTCTCAGTGGCTGTAATTGCACACATTTATAAATATGCAACAGCACACATTTATAAATACGTCTGTTGAGAATGTCACATGAATATGTTTTTATCCCGTCAACACAGTGCGTACGTGCCATGAAACACGGTGCCGTGAAACATTTTTGATATCCTGTCAATACGACCTAACCACTGCGTATGAATATGTGCGGTGGCTGGGGTTATATTTTTGCATTTTAAAGCCATTTGTAGGTGTTGACGGGATAAATAGAATAATAGGTTAGTGCCGTGAATGGGAAAACATATCTGGCGCGGCACGGAAACGGGACGTGCTCGGCAGAGCCTCGCCCATCCCGTTTCCTGTGCCTTGCCGGATTTCTGTTTCCCATTCACGGCACTAACCTACTATTCTCTATATAGGTGCAACTACCGCGGCATGTATTTGTTCTGGCCGTGCCAATAGCTGTTTCAGAAGCTGTAGTAACAGACACATATGCCTATAATCCATATACCTATGTCATATACATGTACATATATGTGCAGGTACGCGTACCGTGACAATTGCTCTGGCCGTACCGACAACTACCTCAGTGACTGTAACCTATAACAATGAGGCATACACATTTGTGGCTGAGTGACTCGAGGCATTGGACGTATTAGATTTGCGACCAGTGTTTTTTATTTTGTAGTTTTTATTTCCAGATATAGTCATGTATAAACACAATTTAAATTCAACCAGTAACATTCTCAAATATATTCATTTATCTATGCATGTCAATTCACATGGATACAGGTCAAGGTACATGACAATAATAATTGTATTGTATGTTTATATATATATAAACATACAATACAATTATTATTTACAATACAATTATTATTGGCATGTACCTTGGCCTGTATCCATGTGAATTGACATGCATAGATAAATGAATATATTTGAGAATGTTACTGGTTCATGACAATAATAATTGTATTGTATGTTTATATATATCCCGTTTCCTGAGCCTTGCCAGATATTTGTTTCCATTCACGGCACTACCCTACTATTCTCTATATATGTACATAATGTATTGTTATTCAACTTTTATCCCGTCCCATTTTCCTTCATGTGTAGCAATTTTATTTTTATTTATAGCTAATGCTCTCTCAATATATTTTCTGTTTTTGAAAATAGCTTTTAAAATCAGAAAGGTTTGGTTCTGTATTCCTTAATTTACAAGAATATATCAAATATTTTCCAAATATAATGCACAGGTTTAAGAATATATTTTTCTGTTCATACTGTCCAAAACTTATTAAATGCCAATCTAGGTTACATGTAACATTATGATCCTTTAAAGAGGAGCCCACTTGTGACCAGAAATGTTGACTTTTACTGCATTCCCAGAACTCACTCAACTCAACATATCTTTATTTACATCCCATTACAGTGAATAACATGCAACATGGGGAAATAAAACAGAGTATATATGCATGGCGGTATCTGCTACAGTACAATATAGTGGTTTTTCAAATATGTAAATACCGTATAGTATTCGAATGCACGAAATATATTACTATTGCATGTCCGTATTAAACATGAATATGCGCAGTGTATATATGTTTCTGGGGAAAGCCAAATCCATCATATTCCTAGTAAGTATATGTAATTGCAGAGAATTACTTGCGATGCGGATTATCGACACAAATAGTGGTGTCGGTACGCCAAGTGGATTATATTACAAATGTATCACATACTGAATGTGACGTACTGAATGTGACGTACATGGTTACAAACATGTCTGCGCACAGAGATACGTACTGTAAATGCTCAACAGTGTTATCAACAGAAGCCTAGATCGAAACGAAATATCTAGGAGACTGTTATATTCACGCGTTCGTAGCTATGTTAATACACACTGTAAATGCGTATCATCTACAGAAGCCTAGACAGAAACGAAATATCTAGGAGACTGTTATGTTTATGACATGGTAATATAATAATACGTTTGTGCACATATCTATTATACAAAGGCAGTCACTATTTCTGCAGACGTACATTTCACGAGCAAACATGATATACAACATATACTTCCAACAATGTGCATGATAGAACTAAAGAGAATATCGAATTGTATGTGACGCGGCCGTGGGTAAAGCTAATAAGTCCATGTGAAAGAACGTGTATCACTTTCGCAGCGAGTTTGTCATCCGACCATATCACGTATATCCGTGATCTGGGCACGTGTCACACCTACTACAATATTGGGGAATAGTAAAGGCGGTGTATAGCCACCAAAGACCAATAGCTGTTCACATAGGTATACATAATCGACATTGTAGATTAGTATAAAATCGGCTATGCTGGACTGCATTCTTACAGTTAGTGTATTTAGTGGACCAGACATCGTTCACTTGTTATATCATTACCAGTGTCGCTATGCGATAAGCGGGCATATTGGACTCTCGCCCGATGCAGTGTCGGATCAGAAGGCAGAAACGTGCATCCCGGTATGGACATCACTGTGAGTATAATTTGTATGACAGAGTATCCATATTTGAACAGGGAACTATATAGGTACATATCGGGCTGCACGGTTGTGCAAGCTAGCACGGGACTGCATTGTTCGGGAACCAAACTTTCTCTGTCTTAATTGGTATGGTGACTTAGCGAAACTTGTTCATGATTACGTTTGCGAATTTACTCAGGTTAATTAATTCGACTTTATCTTCGGTAGTGTATGTTCGCTTGGCATTTCATGATATCGTGAATGGATAAGCTGTTCACGTTCAGTACGAAAAATGGTACATTTTAAAAGGTAGTGTTTTTCGGACCCTACCTCGTTTAAGTTGCAGAGTCTACAAATGCGGTCATTGAGTTCATCGCCAGACCATCGTCCCGTTTCTATTTGGAATCTATGATTAGCTGTGCGTAATCTAAGAATCGACAATGCCGAGTTATGTGGTAGTTTTATTAAGTAATTCTCAAAGGATATTGCTGATTTAAAGCTATCGTAAATCATACCTTTATTTGAGTTATTTTTGGCAGCATTCCAGCTTTGTATATATTGGTCAACCAATGTACGTTTAACTCCAAATTGGATGCTTCGGTTTTGTAGTGTTAATTGATTTAGCCATAAGTCGTGTCTTCCTACTGACATTAATATGTTATAAATGCATGTTGGCCATTTATATTCGACTTCAGGATTATTAAGCATTGATAAGTATATAAGGTATGCATATTTGGTATGTTTACCTGTAATAAGTCTATTCCAATATCCTATTAGCCTACTTTTTACAATTATCGATAGTGGGTAACGGCCTAGTTCTCCGTATAACATATATATCGGTGTGCTTTTTCTAGTTCGGGTTATTTTACCTCAGAAAGTCGTTATGTACCTTTTCAATCATGTTAAGAGTTTCAAAGCCCCCTACCTCGCAATTATACGTTAATATGGGTACAATTGTATGATCGAATAGCTTGAGTTGGAGGTCGATGGGAAGGTCAAGATTGTATATTCTCGTGTAAAGCAGATACATTGCTTTTCTTGCCTGTTCTGTTAAGTGTTTTCGAGTAGTAGCAAACGAGCCATTACTAGTAAAATATACACCCAGGTATTTGTATTTATCTATGATGTTTATATTCTCACCGACAACTTTGAATTGAAACCTATTCGTATTACGTGCCCAAAAAACAATTACATTGCTTTTCGATAAATTAACTTTCAGTTTCCATTCGTGGAAATAAGTGGAAAAATAGTCCAATGAATTTTGGAAATCTATTGGATTATCTGATAAAATTAACGTATCATCGGCATATAGCAAAACAAGTAGCCTCAGCCATTGATGTGCATCACCATATTGAATATTTACTCCTTGTGATCCTGATATTATTAAATTTGATTCTAGGTCGTTCAGAAACATCGAAAAAATTATGGGGGACAAGTTTTCACCCTGACGCAATCCACGTTCGCATACAAAAAAGTCTGATGTTTGACCTTCACTAAAAATGCATGATTTAATATTGTTGTACATATTGTAGATCAGGCGAAATAATTTTCCATTTATTGAGGAAGATAGTAGTTTTTGCCAAACGCCCACCCTCCAGACTGAGTCAAACGCTGCAGCGAAATCAATGAATGCACAGTATAGTTTTTTCTTGCCCTTTTTCATTAGTTCTATTAGGCTATGCAGTAGAAAAACATGGTCGGTGGTTGAATATTGTTTTCTAAAACCAGCCTGATTCTCATTAAGTAGATCATTTTCTTCTACGAATATATTTATACGTGTATTTAAAATTGACGTAAATAATTTGCCTAAGCAGCTGAGTAAAGTAATAGGACGGTAATTACCGGGTTCTTTCGAATCTCCCTTTTTGTATATTGGTATAATGTAACCCTCGAGCCAGCATTCTGGCAATATTCCAGTATTTAATACTCTGTCAAACAAGTCAGCATAAACTGGTACCATACTATTCTTTGTGCTCTTTATGTATTCATTTAAAATGTTATCTGATGGACTAGAAGCTTTAGCATTGTTTAGGTTAGAAATATGTTTTATTATTTCATTTTCAGATATTGGGCCGTTAAGTTGCTCTTCGCTGTTGAGTAACAGATCATGTGGCAAGTCAAAATGCTCATTTTCGTCATTATTCTGGTTGCTTTGCTTGAAAAAATCGTACAAAACATCGATTGGTGGTAGGTCCATTTTGGACTTTGTTTTCAGACTGTTGAGAAAAGTCCAGTATTTTTTGGGGTTCGTACTGTGCATATTACGCAGTTTATTAGCATTTTTATATTTATACTTGTTAATATATTGTGCATAGTTTTTTTGTAATTTGTAATGTTTACTTTCACGAGCTAATTTGCCTTTGTTATAGCTACTTTTATTGTGCTGATATTTATTTTTGGCTCTATGATACCCTTTTCGTGCTCTCTTACATTCATGACCAAACCATGGCTTGTTACTATCTGAGCTTTGTACATATTGTGAAGTTTTATTAAAAGTTTTATTTGCTGCCACTTCAAACACCTGTGCTATTTCAGTGGTGATTCGATTTATTGAATCCTTTGAATCGGGCAGTATGAGTAAATTATTTAATGTCGTAATATTAATATTGCGTGAAAAAGTTTCTGACAAATTATTATTCCATCGTTTCGTTTTCTTTTTATGTGGAGATGAACTTCGCGCATTTTGTACAACTCGTTTACAATTCAAATCCACACTCAGGACAGCGTGTCCGTCCGAGAATAACGGGTCGGTCTCTGTAATTTTAAAATCAGCGATATGATGAAACATATCAACAGACGCTATTGCGTAATCAATAACTGATTTGTTTCGGAATGTGAAATCACCGTTATGTTTATCAGATCCTGCACGACCATTTAGTAAAAATAAATTATTATTTCTATATGTTTCGATTAAGAAATAGCCATGTGGGTTCGTTTTCTTATCTTTAGACTGTCGTTGCAATGGGTAACCTAGGTTTTCTAGTGTGACATGCTTAGAAAAGTAGTTCGTTGTTTCGGTATCAAAATCGAGACGATAAAAAATCATCCGATACAATATAGTCAGGCAGGCATGAGGTTCTGGCATTTACATCCCCAAGTAGTATTGAGAATGTATAATTTGTACAATATTGAGCAAATACCTCATCAAGCAATATCATTTGATCTTCATCGAGATAGCGAGAACCAGTAGGTGGCAAGTATATTGCGCCTAATAATATATCGCTATCAAAGTTCAAAATATCATGTTTAATCGTCAACCATATTATGTATTCACATGTGTTATGCAAAACAGTTGTAGATCCGAGAATATCATCCTTGATATATACACCAATGCCACCAGATCGTTTGGATGATAGTGTGTTTCTACATTTACTATGAAAAGTATAGCCCTTTACATCAACTACATCATGCGGGCTCATATTGGTTTCTAATACACAAAAAATATCAAACGTACAAAGCATATCTATAAATTCTGGATAACAAAGTCTACGCTTCAGTCCATTTGTGTTTAAGGAACCAATTCGTAAGGGGATATCGCTACTATGAGAGGCTTTCCCCGTGCTGTCCTATCGTGAGACACCGTCAGTGGTCAGTTCAGGAGAAACCGTGTTATGCCGCGCCGGTGCGGAGCTGACCGGTGGATTGTGTACCGATGATGCGTCAGCGAATGTTCCGGGGCGGTGATCACTGTTGCCGAGAAGTGACGGCGATTCAGGGTCGGAATTACAGTCAGTTCGCTGTGTGTCGGGATTAACTGTGGGAACATCTCTCGAACTTGGTGTGACGATTGGTGTGTCCTTCACCTTGGGACGTGTCAGTGGTGGGATCTGGGCGCTAATAAGTGACGGGGATACAGGATCGTTAGCTACGACGTGACGAGCTGTGACTGCTGGTGTATCAGTGGTGTATCAGTGGTCGGGCTTGGTGCGATTGAGTGCGGGGCATTCGACGTGGATGGCTTGGGAAATGGGTGAATGCACGCCTTGACAGCCGTGATGTCCATAGCAGTATATCCAGTATCTGATGAGTCGTCGGACGTATCACTCGGGGGGGGGGGGGGGGGGGGGGGGAGGGGGGGGCGCACGTGTATTGCTCCGCTCTGCACGTGGTGTGTTACTATTGCGTTCGCTGGGATTAGACCGCAACTGCTCACTGACCTGTTTATAACTCACTCGACTGCGCCGCATGAATTCGTCCCACTGTGGGAACATGTCCACTATCACTCGCCCGTTATGCACGAGTTTGGCAGGGTAAACAATGGACACGGAATTCCCAGTACCTGTGTGACGTGACCGCAAGTCTTTGTATCGAGGCCATAACATTTTACGTGCCTAAACTATTTCATGCAGGAAATCCCTGCTGATACTGTAGGGTTTGTTTTTCAACATGTGGCCTTTTGACAAAATATATTCAATGTCAGTGAAATATGTGAAGGCAACGATGATAAATCGCGTGTTGCCACTGCGGAATCTGCCCAATCTGTGCGCACGATCCATATACATTTTGCCCTCACCTCCAATGCCCAGTTCGGTTTGCAGAAATTCTTGGATTTTCTCAGCACAGTTTTCATACCGAGACTCGGCAAGGCCCTTGAACAGAAGGTTGTTACGCCGGACACGTGCCTCATTGTCAATTGATTTGTACTCGAGCACAGTGATGCGGTCCGAATGTTTAAGGACGGTTTCCTGGGTATCACGCAATGTATGTGTGGCACTGATCGCACGATCCAACTTGGACTCAAGATTGTTTATTTTGGTCATGGTCGATAGAATGAGGTTCAGTTTTTCATCTGTAGTCAGGGAATGATAATTATAATAGATGTTTATTTGTTTCCTGTGCCATGGTACAGAAGTCACACAAATTAGAATTTACTATGCTACAGTTGTACAAGTAATCATTTGTTGCTACAATGTTCACTAGAAATTTGTATTGAAAATTTCTTAGTTTAGAACTTATTGTGCTTTGAAAATAATGTGTGTTTACTACCTTCCAGTTAATATTTTTATTGACGAATTCTTCATTCCATTTTGTTCTTGCTTTATAAACAACATTTGTTTGACGATTAAGAAGCACAGTATATAGCATTTTGTTACATTCTTTTGTAGATTTAATTATTTCTATTAGTGGTGTGTTTGTGTTTATTGCATTTATTCCTTCGTTTGTTTATCTGTCTCTTCCAATCTGTATTTATGCTTGTTACAATCTTGTAATATTTTAAATAATCGTTATTACTGATATTGTATAGTTGTTTTCAGTATATCTATGAATTCAAAGAATGACTTACTTCTATAACCATATAAAAACATTATGTGTTCTATATACTTAATTCCACGTTCATGCCACTCTTTATAGAAAAACATTCGGCCATTTCCTTTTAGCTTCGAATTATTCCATATTGTTTGTTTTGATATATTCTCTTGCGACCAGTGTTATTCCTGATCAAACATCACAATTCTGTATCCTGATAATAATCTCTATTTCTTGTTAGAAGCACGACGGGTGTTTCATTGATGGAATGACGAACAGTGCAGATCCTGATCAGACTGTGCGGATGTTCAGGCTGATCTGGATCTACAATTGATGGATTGATGTAAATCCAACAATACACTTGTCGCAAAGCCGACAAGCTCCAGTTCTCCAGTGGCAGCCACATATAACAGCTGCCGTGCATTATCCCGTGATAGAATATCCGAACCAACTGCATGTTTTCATTTCGATTTTGAGCAAGCCAATTACAGAGGCCAGTGGAGGATGTGGTCTAACATCACGGAGTTAGCCCACTTCTCCCACTGACCCTTTCAATTTCAGAATCACTATAGTCATACAATGTTACTTGTTTATGACTTATGATTGTCATTGTTTAGAAGCATACCTAGGCCTATAAAAATATTCGGGGTGCGGGCCAGAACAAAAACAGGTAGGGAGAGTAGGCTTTTTTTAACACAATTTGTTTGTCTTCTTCTACGTCAAAAGAAGACACACTGGTTGTTGTTGGTTGTTGTTGTTGTTATTGCTGCATGCACAATGAAGACAAGCGCCTAAAGGACGCATTAAGCACACGAAGGATCGAAAATGAACATTTTTATTTTATTTCTTGTTCAACGGCCAACAAAGTCTCGGGTCGGCGGCATAGTCATAGGTAGGGTTCGATTGCCCGCAACACACTACCTTTTTAGGCCCTACCTATATGTGAATGTGACTGAAGACTGGAGCTGCTGTTATATATGTTATATCTATTCCCCGATCTGCTAGAACATGCATTCCTTAGGATCTATGATGTGTTCATGTACCTATATTCCGCACTCAGAGGAGTGGTGGTAAGCCTACTCCACTGCTCAGGAATTAGACATATTCTAAAATGTACTGTTTAGTACCCACTGCTCGGAAATAAATTTGTGTCTAATTCCGGTTTGGAGATCCTACAGTACGGACTACAGTACGGACAGACGTGTGTCTAATATCCCAACTCATGATTTCATTGGCCTTCTAATTCTCGTCTCTGTGCTTTCTTTTAATAAACATGCTAACAAAACGTCAAGACATGTAACGTGTCTAAACGGGTCACTCTGGCGTTCCAGGGTGTCAAATTTAGACAGGTTTCACTGTAATTCCGGTATATTAGAAATTACCTATGTCATGAGGTCTATGATATACATATATGCTTTGTAATAATGAACAGACACATAAAGGCAATTTTGTTCTCTGTTAAGCGTCCGCGTGTGGCTAGGTTTTGATATTCGTTCTGTGAAAAACAAACACAATGTATATGCTATTTTACACTGTTTACTGGTGCAGTAATATGAAAACTGATTGGGGGATTTGTCCAAGTATTAAATCCGTTCATGAATGTCCATTTAATAAGTTTCATAAGAGTATAATTTTCTTTTTTTTCTAAAGTTTGCTTGCTGAAATTTAAATTTATGCTAAAACCTTCATCAACCCTGCAAAGCAAAGGGTTGAGGAAGTTTTTAACATAAATTTGCATTCGTCTTTTGTTTTCAAGACCTTATTGCTTTTACCGGATACGTTAGGAAGGTTTTAGTAAACTGGGTGGAAGCTCAACATAGAACAGATATGGTATGGCCTTATTAGAGACACCGTACAGTCAATTTGGTGACTTCTTTGCGTTCAATTTGAGGAGGTTCGCCTGTTTCCATAAAACTGGTTCGATGTAAACACATAGTGCCAACAAATACACACGGATAGTAATTAGCTAAGTAATTGTGTTTATATACCATTAGTATCTGCTTTGTTTCTCCCGTCCACAGTCAACAACCTGCAACCAGGAGCTTCTGTTAGCTTAACAGACTGTTGAATCCTTAGCATTGCTAAGGATTTAACAGTCTGTTAAGCTAACAGAGGTTTTGAGCAACCGGGCCCTGATTGTTCAATTATGAATACATGCCATATGAAAATGCGGCTGTGACTGGAGAAATGTGGTGTACGGGATTCGTGACCAGTGATTACGAGATATGTTCCTTGTTAGAAGAATGACGGGTGTTTCATTGATATAATGGCGAACAGTGCAGATCCTGATCAGACTGTGCGGATGCACAGGCTGATCTGGATCTACACTGCTCGCTAAACCCAGAAGCCGCACTGATCCAACCACAGCCACAGATGTACTGTGGTTTATTATCAATTATTGATATCAAGGACGATCATTGGAAATAAATTCTGTAAATATACAATGTACATGATTGTTGTTGACAGAAATAAAGAGAACAACAAATGAAATGCGAAATAGAAGTTTCCTCTTTCGGCCCAATCGTCATACCAGTTGTTTGGAAAACGCTGAATCGATAACATTAATGCTGTATTTTCCAGTAACTAGCTTGCATACAGATGAATTAATTCCCGGCTTATGAGAAACTTGATATGGAAGCATCTTGACCATGTTGACTAATATTGGGAGTGAAAGCAGCAGTCTCGATAGCATTTTTACTTTTTCTACATTTTCAAGCCATTTTATCAATTAATATTATTTCTGTATGTACTGTGGATGACATATGGCGTTTGTTGTTTGAATTTAAAATGTACATACAGTTTCCGTGATGTCGACAATTGCATTATGGCGTTGAAGTAAAGATATTTTGTCACGGCGTAACCTTACGTAGCTGATAATAATAGAATGCACGGTGTCTTTGCAGCAGCGCTGTCAGATCAGGGTCTACGATGTCCGCTATTCGGTCGATGGTCGAATTGGCCTGCCGTGCGCTGGTATAAATGCGACAGTTCCATACATGCGACCAGCCATGTGATGTTGTAACTAAAAACATGCACGATATCTCATGAAAACATTTACAAACAAATACGATATTTTCCTAAAATGACGTCGACAATTGACGAAATATTCCGCATTTGCCATGACCTTTCGACGTAATGTGCGGAGGATATCACAGTTTATGTAAATAGTTTACATATCGCACATCTTCGTAGGTACAAAATCCAATGGTTTGTCTCATATGCTGTACGCTCAAACATCTTACCTGCCATTTCGATTCTAGCTCCAACCTTCTTGTAACAGCTGACGTCCCGCCTGGATAACAGACGGAAATATTAATCCGATATCAGCAACACAGAACAAGCATTCACGTAGATAACACACAGGTTTTTAATTTCTATTTCTTAATATTATTTTCCTATTGCTCACACACTAATCCAGCTTCAATAGCTAGTATGCTCCTGACTGTAGGGAGGAATCTGGTTTTGTATCACGTTTCCTTTGTAACACATAGCTGGTCCTTGTTTTACAGAACACGAATCCGTTCCAACAAAATGTTAAGCAACGCAACTACATAATAATAGTTCAAAATTACTTTTCCAGTGTAGAAGCATATGTTAACATAGTTACTCCGCCAAATGATGTCTGTATCACTGGGAAGTGGCTCTTAATCCGAACTTAGCCAGTCGGGCGACTGTTTCTACAGACAGAATGTAAATATTAATTGTAAATATCGTGTAACCAGTCTGTTTATTCTTCTGATGTAATTAATCTTCGTTCGGGAGCCAGTGTGTGGTTCCTAATTCCGAGAGGTCAGATGTGTGGATCCTAATTCCGAGGGGTCAGATGTACGCGGGGTATTCGGTATTTCACCTGTCAGGTAAACCGTCCGGGGTTTCCTATTACGCGAGAAAACGCGAAATCGTGAATCGCTGATCTCCAAGGAAACAGCGTCTGTTTGTTGTTTCATTGAGTCCGAGTAGAGAGATCTTAAGCTGCTGGATTGGTACTTAACCAGATTTGCAACAATCCGGATATTTAAGAAAAATCGAAGTTGTGCAGTGGAACTTCTCTAAACCGGACACCCTTGCAAGGCAAAGGTTGTCCGGTTTTGAGAGGTTCCACTGTAACGCATATATCGTAAGGTTACCTGGCAGTATTTGGAAATCTTGGCCTTCTTGTACATTCACAGTAGGACTATAATCTAACTATTTTATAGGATGTAATGCATCATAATTAATTGATGAATTAGCGATTAGAGTATATCATGATACGATTGTGTGGATTCGCAGTGTATTCGAGAGTTCCCACTTCTAGTATTGCACTGTATTACATGCCCAACAAGATAGGTCTTATATTTGCAAGCTTAACTACACGCAAACAGTGAATGTAAATTATAGATTCGCTGTTTGCTTTTGTCATCCGGTTTAGAGGCTCCATAGAAACACGTGTACAGTAGAACCAGACATCCTGGGGACCCCACTGTGCTTGATTTAGATGGGAATCACTGCAATTCGTTTTATGGTCGTGTTTGTTCATGATTGAAAATGACAAAAGAACTTCACGGAGTGCTCAATTACAGTGGAACCCTTCTAAATCGGACACCCTGGGGACCCCAGGGTGTCCGGTTTAGAAAGGTTTCACTGCATTATATCCTGTGGCATTGATGAGTTGTTTTCATTATTTTATTCTACGGTTATAAAACTTTCATTTGTGTGAGCTTTGCAACAATGACCATGCGTAAACACTGTACGTCTCTTACGGAGAAATTTATCAACACGCTGCTGCTGCCTTTGGTGTCCGGGAGCGGTCGTGACCCAGGGGATATGACATTGTACTTCAATACCGGAGGTTGTGAGATCGATCCTCACCCTAAGGATGAGTCGTGGTCCAGGGTATATGGCATTGTACTTCAATACCGGATGTTGTGAGATCATTACTCACCCAGGGATGGGCCGTGATCCAGGGGATATGGCATTTGACTGCAACACCGGAGGTTGTGAGTTCAATCCTCACCCAGTGATGGGCCGTGGCCTAGGGGATATGGCAATGGACTTCAACACCGGAGGTTGTGAGTTCAAACCTCACCCAGGGATGGGCCGTGGTCCTGGGGATATGGCATTGGACTTCCTTCAATACCGGTGGTTGTGAGTTCAATCCTCACCCAGGGATGGGCCATGGCCTAGGGGATATGGCATTGGACTTCAACACCGGAGGTTGTGAGTTCAAACCTCACCCAGGGATGGGCCGTGGCCTAGGGGATACGATATTGGATTCAATACCGGAGGTTGCGAGTTCAGTCCTCACACAGGGATGGGCCATGGCCTAGAGGATATGGCATTGGACTTCAATACCGGAGGTTATGAGTTCAATACTCATCCAGGGATGGGTCGTGACCCAGGGGATATGCCATTGGACTTCAATACCGAATGCGAAACTAAGGAACTAAATAAGTGTACAATTGTGTCACTATTCCACAAGTTCTAAAAATTACGAGTGCCCGATAAACAGATATAATCATTTAGTAACATGTATTATTACTGATACGGGCTGTGATATCAGGTTATTTTCATATGCAAATGAGGCATACTATTTTTTAATTATTTATACTAAGTAAATGCATCACCTGAAAAAGTAATATGTTCGACAGATTATAAAGTATGTTCATTGCACATCAAAAAATAAATACAGATAATAAATAATAATGTCCGTTAACATTTTAAGGAAACACGGTTATCGCCCCTGATACCAGTGTGGAAATGTCCGTCTAATATAAAATGTATAATAATGTCAATCAATACGTGGGTAATTGTGAATGAATGTTTATTTTCCAGAACATGTCTCTGATATAAAGAACATGTTGTGCCTACTGAGTGGGCATGTACCTTTAAAGGTACATCAGTAGGCACAAACTGTTCAATGCGTGGGGTAATTGTGAATTAAATATTATTTTTCCAGAAAATGTCTCAGATGATGTCTCTGATATAAAGAACATGTTGTGACTACTGAGTGGGCATGTACCTGTCAACGATTATTATCCTGGGAACATTTCACTCTTTGCCGCAAAGTTTGAATTGTAATCTTATTATAAAAACTTGATATCACATACTTTTCAGTTTGTTAGCACACTCCAAGTTACATCTCCATGTATCGACCACATGACGAATGTGTTGTAATCATAAATGTTGTACACGGTCGGGCTCTGGAATTACCACTCTTATCGTATCGCCGTATTTCGCTGATGTTTATATTTCCCATATTTCATATTTCCCGTAATTAACGTCGGGAGGTGACAAAACAAATTACATTCCACATGAGCTCTGATTCTTTGTCAACTTCTGACGTTATTTACGGAAAATATTGCATTTTTTTCGAAATCAATACCGGCGGAAATGGAGATTCGATAAGGCATGTAATACCAGAGCTGGAATTTTATATAAAACACGCCATGTGAGTTTGCACCTTCGGACAACTGCGTAATTTCATGAAATACGTTTACAAAATTTACAATATTTTCCGTTGACACAATTTTCACAGTACATAATTTTGTCAACTTTATTTATGAAAAATAGTGTACATTTTGTAAACGTATTTAATGAAATGACGCTGATGTCCGAAGGAACAAAATCACATGGCGTGTCTGATATGTAATTATAAAGAGAGGCAGATGTTCACGTTTCTCGTCATCCCAGACCATCCCATGCTCAGTATGATCAGGGTCTACTATGTTCCCCATGTAGTCTATATACATTCGTGTAGTGATACATGGTATCGGGGAAGAATAAAAATGCTCTTAGATCATAAATATATGCAGGCTGCTACACTAAACAACTTGTTATTGTCGTCATTTTATCATGTCTAGTCGTCCTGCGTGTTCGTTAATGATACCAGCTGTGTCCTTAATGTTTTACACATACACGCAACTTGTCAAATACAGATTTATTGACAGTCTTTATTTTGCATATTCTTTCTTCATGTTACAGCGACACACCGTCGCATATAATAATGGCTGGAGAACTGGGGCCCGTTTCACTAAACTTCGTACCACTAAAATGTTCGTAAGTGCAAATTTAGGGTCGTCTGCAAATTTCAATTGATGGATTTACATTTATTGAGCATAGGCTGCAAATGCAGCCTATGCTCAATAAATGTAAATCCAATAATTGTTATGTTCGTAAGTGCAAATTTAGGGTCGTCTGTAAATTTCAATTGATTGATTTGCATTTATTGAGCATAGGCTGCAAATGCAGCCTTTGCTCAATAAATGTAAATCCAATAATTGTTTACAAGAAAACATTGTTAATGTGAAATTTACAGACTATCATGATTTTGCACTTACGAACATTTTAGTCGAACGAAGTTTAGTGAAACGGGCCCCAGGGGTTTATGTTAGCCGTGGTCAATCTAGCTCAATAATACAGCCCGTATAAGGACGTTTGTTGCTGGTTAGATGCACGACTGGTGTTCCATTCACTGGAGTGCTTAACATAGGCATTCGGTGTGTTTCGGCTTTCATCGGTTATACCGATGAAAGCCGAAACACGCCGAATGCCTGTCCATAACCGATGAAAGCCGAAACATGCCGAATGCCTGTCCATAACCGATGAAAGCCGAAACATGCCGAATGCCTGTCCATAACCGATGAAAGCCGAAACATGCGGAATGCCTGTCCATAACCGATGAAAGCCGAAACACGCCGAATGCCTGTCCATAACCGATGAAAGCCGAAACATGCCGAATGCCTGTCATGCTTACCGGTCGCAGAAAAAACGCATTCCTGCAACTACTTTCGCATAATTATGGCATTGTTTGTGATAAAATGAGACAAGCTTTGTGATTTTGTAGCTAATAAGATGTTGTGCGATATATCATAAAAAATATTTACGCAATTTACTAATTTTCCGTAAATGACGTCGAAAGTTGATAAAAAATATTCTGATGTGGAATAGAATTATATATTTGCTCTGAGAATTGTGTCAACTATCTACCCCGTGTACAGAAATATCACGATTCCTGTCAATGTAGTATTCGTGTATGACACATAGTGTATCCTATGTCATCGACTGCACGCGTGTACATGTAATGTGGCGTGTTAAACGATCGATGTTCGACTTTTGCTAGACATATGAAAACATGTCATGGTTCACTGACTAAATGGCTGATATTTCTCACTTCAACATGATGTGGTGATGGTACATACGGAGCGCCGCAGGGGACGTAGAATTGTTGTTTCTATTAATTCGTTAACTCGAAATAACAATTCGTTCCCTCAATTTAACAATTCGTTCCCACGAATTAACAATTCGTTAGTCAATTTAACAATTCGTTCCCTCATTTTAACAATTCATTCCCACGATTTTAACCATTCGTTCCCACGGGAACGAATTGTTAATTCCTGGGAACGAATTGTTATATTGCGAGAACGAATTGTTATTTCGTGGGAACGAATTAATAAAAAAATCCATGTCCCCATGCGGGGCTCCGTAGGCACACTAGTCGTAACGACAACTATGCCAAGCTTGTGAGAACGCGTCTCATTTTACAGCAATAATGGAAAATACATACAAGAAAAAAACAGACATACCTCTCCTTGGATGCAGATGTTTATTATTTTGTTTCAAGTAAAAATCCGTTGTTATAGTAGCAACAGAAGTATGTTGGTTTCTGTAATAGGTACACACTGTATTGTCATGGCAACTAAGCGCAAAATATAAATAAAAATAACGTTCCGTAAGGAATGTAAGCCATGTTTTGTTCAACACAGAAACCGTCATTCTCAATGTTTGCAAACCGTGTAGATCCTGATGAGCCGGCTCGTGACGAGCCGTCTCATCAGGATCTGCACAGTTTGAACAAACAACTCTGATCTTTTTTTCTAACAAAAGTGTTTGTTTTGGCATTGTTTGCGTGTATGTTCTATAACGCATTCGTTGTATGCATCATATGTGTTTATTTTATTGGGGGACCGTACGCTGCTAGTCATAAAGTACGCCTCGGTGTCTGTTGAACACTGTAGTTACAACTGTACGCGAGCATTAGATTGTTTTATTTTAGTCTACCTGGGATCTTCCGTCTCCGTTGGGTATATGTGACAGTGACTATAGAAATTGGGCTTATGGGAAGTCGTGACGTTTCGAGATATCTTCTTTCAAAGATGGCGGCTTAATTTTGCGATAGTTTGGTATCGTGATACGCTTGTAAACATCTGATTTGTTACCTTAAGACATCTAAAGGTAGAACTTACGTTACTTGTCATTTGAGATACCATTTCTAATTAATGGAACAGCCTGAAAATTGAAAAATTGCAGACAAACAAACTAGTCTTCCATTGTACAAACCGTCCCACATACAATACTAACAGTAACTTTTGTTTAAAATTATTTTGATATATGAGACATGTCATGTGATTGTGAACCTATTAAGAACAATATAAGCGATATCTCATGCAAAATATTTACAAAATGTACGATATTTTTCGTAAATGACGTTGAAAGTTGACGTAATTTTCTTAGTAAATGCGGAATTAATTCATTCATAGAAAATATCACAGTTTGTGTAAATATAGTTTATATAAAATCGCACATCTCACATGGCGCGTCTCATATGTGCATAAGTCATTATGATCCTGGGGCCCGTTTCACTAAACATCGTACGACTAAAATGTTCGTAAGTGCAAATTTAGGATCGTCTGGAAAGTTCAACTGTTGGATTTACATTTATTGAACATAGGCTGCATATGCAGCCTATGCTCAATAAATGTAAATCCAATAATTGTTTACAAGAAAACATTGTTAATGTGAAATTTGTAGACTATCATAATTTTCACTTACGAACATTTTAGTCGTACGAAGTTTAGTGATACGGGCCCCTGAAGCTTACCTGCAACAAGACAGCAGCTCGTGTTAAGTGCGCCGAACCATAAAAAAGCGCGATATACGTGAGCATGATGACAATACCACAAGTTGTATCACAGAAACAGATGCTTTATTTTTAGGCTGTGCGGCAATATCGTGCAAAAATACAGGTGATGTATGTATAGAACACACTAAATTTACTAATGAAAAATGCAATACTATCAACTGGAAACTGCTAGAATATATCAGATTGCGATAGCCATGGTAGGTCATGTATCTTTCGACGGAAACAACTTATATTGCGAACAGCAGTAACTCTCGCAATCTCCCCCTGTCTCATCCGTAGCTACAGACGGTACGGGGGTAGATTTTAAAGAGTTACTGTTCGCAACTACGCACTATGTTGCACGGGCTGATATGAGAATTCCTGCCGGCTCGAAATGCTCGAGGTTCCACGATTCGTGGGTTCTACAATTCGCGCTGTGCATTATCTTAATGAGTTTTGCAGAGCTAGATATATAGTTACAGATAGGAGCAAGTGTTAGGTAACGTGTTGGTGAAACATACACCTACGATACGTGCAGTTTTACACATATTGTTGGTACCAAAATCAATGAAAAATAGTATTTACGCTTGAAACGGTTCGTGTAAATACAGTATTCATGTGGCTGTGACTGGAGAAATTGGGCTTATGGGTTTTGCGACCAATGTAGATCCTGATCAGCCTGTGCATCCGCACAGTCTGATCAGGATCTGCACCGACTGTTATTCCGTCAAGTAACCTCCCGTCATGCTTCTTCTAACACACGATATATGTCATTATCATGTAAAAGGAGTGTGCTATTTGATCAGGATGTAAATTGATCACGAATCCCGTAAACCCAATGTATCCAGTCCCAACTGACCGCTCTTGTCCACTCCTCCTGAATGTTAACTAAAGATTAGTGCATACACAAGGTGCATGATCACGTGGTTACAACAACAACAATGTCGCCCACTCCAAAGTAAGTATTATTTGATATTTTCCTTAATATGCAACGCATTTTGATGAAATATGACGTAGCAAACGCGTCTTCATGAGCTGCATTTGGTGGTCTAGTGAGTTTGGCACAAACTTATGTCGTTTTTGCGAAGAATCAATTTCCGTGTCCGAGACACGGAAATCGATTCTTCGCAAAAACGACAGAAGTTTGAGCGAAAATACAGAGACCACCAAATGCAGCTTAACACGCGTTTGATGCGCCATATTTCATCAAAATCCGTTGCGTAATAAGGACACTATACAAGAATACGTACTTTGAATCGGTACTTGTTGTTGTTGTTAGTACCACGTGATCATACACCTTGATACAGCATGTATAATGAATGTTCACAAGCACAGTGTATTCAAATCCCATGTATTCAAAACCAAATTATCTCCCTTGTGCATGAATATTCTGATAGTACATGTATGTACATGTGATTGAATATAACGCATGTTTTTGAGCATTTGATAAAATAAAATGGGTTTATTGATTAACATACGTCATTTACAGTGCACGAAGCGAAAGAATGCATGTGGATATCTAAGACATCGTCTGAGACAGTGTCTTTAAAGTCGATTTTTACCGATATATTAATTCATAGCGTTGCCGGTGTAGTTCGTGTCGCCATGTTTACCAGAGCGTGATGCTGAAACATGGAATCAACACAAGAATCAAAGGTCAACAGCAGGTAAAAGGGCATACATACTTTATTATGAAACTAAATTGCATGGAACGCGTACACACCGATACATATCCACCGTCTCTAGAAGTCATACAGTGGGGTCAGCGTGTAAGTGCACACACGAACGAACACGACAGGTTGGAACCAACCTGTCGTGTTCGTTCGTGTGTGCACTTACACGCTGACCCCCCATGTGGTTGTGACTGGAGACATGGCTTACTGAATTTGCGACCAGTGTAGTCCCAGATCAGACTGCGTGCTAAGTATACACTGTTCACTGTTCAGTCAGCGAAACGCCACGAAACGCCAAGCCACATTTAGATCACGGTTCGTCCGTGTGTACGAGGAGATAATCCGCGAGCTTTAGTGAGTTGATTATCGATCGTACATGCGCACAACCGCGCTATATGTAATTTATATCACACTCAAAGATGATACTCATAACTCACTCACAAGTGTAATAAGTAATAACATAAATACAGAGAATAAGTAGTAATGTCCGTTAAAATTACATGTATAAGGAAACACAGTTATCGCCCCTGATATCAGTATGCAAATTTACGTCTGATATAAAATGTATAATAATGCAAATCAATACGTGGGGAATTGGTGAATGAATGTTTATTTTGCCAGGAAATGTCTCAGATGATGTCTCTGATATAAAGAAGAGTTTGTGCCTACTGAGTGGGCATGTACATGCACCTTATAGAGGACACTTCGTCCGCGCATACAGGAGATAGTCCACGAGCTTTAGCGAGTGGGTTATCGATATTGTATGCGGACGTGTGGTCTAACTGTGTTATCACATCCTCATGTCCATACATTGCCCATGTACTGTGTAAATGCAGAAATAAAACTTGAAAATGTATCAAAGATGTGATAACTACGGAGCCCCGCAGGGGACAGGGATATTTTTTATGAATTCGTTCCCACGAAATAACAATTCGTTCCCTCAATTTAGCAATTCGTTCTCTTAAATTAACAATTCGTTCCCACGATATAACAATTCATTACCTCGAATTAACAATTCCTTCCCGCGAAATGACAATTCGTTCCCTCAATTTAACAATTCGTTCCCTCGAATGAACAATTCGTTCCCACGATATAACAATTCGTTCCCATGAATTAACAATTCGTTCCCGTGGGAACGAATTGTTATTTCTTTGGAACGAATTGTTAAATTGAGGGAACGAATTGTTAATTGTTAAAAAAATAATTCTACATCCCCTGCGGGGCTCCGTAGATATCAGTAGTTACACATTAGCTCCTGCATCTCTAAATATCCGACTGCAGTTGTGTGAGCAGATCAACGTTACACATACTGACCTGAATTGCCATAAGCCTCATTTCTCCAGTGACTATCACATATAGTTGCGAACAGTAACTCTTGAAATATACTCATGTACCGTCCGTAGCAGACGGCACGGAAGTAGATTGCAAGAGTTACTGTTCGCAACTATATCACATAGTATAGCAAATCTCTGCATAGTGAAGGAGTAGAGTGAAATTGTCTATATAACGGTGGAATGGAAACAAAACTATGAACGTATGTTTCATTGGTTTAAATATTACTGAATTTGATGGTATAGCATGGACGTTCGCAGTGTGACTATCAACCCGCGGTATTGAAGTGCAATTACATGTATGTATCCCCTAGACTATATCTGCACAATAAACCGCAACATACGTACGTTTTCCTTATTCAGACTGATCTTCAACTACGATGGTCGTAGACGTCATGAACAATTTTCGAAATATTAAAAAAAATGTAAGAGGAAGTTTATATTTCTTGCCGCGGTCTACACTATTAAGCAGATACATATATGGTTTCAAAAACAGATTATTGAATGGGTAAACCACCCAGTGTAGCGCTCGATATCAGGCTGTGCAAGTGCGCAGTCGCGTACTTAATGAATTGGTGAAACAAAAAAAACATTTTCTAATACACCTAACACATCAAGTTAGATCCATTCCCTATAAATAATTGTGCTAGTTGTGCTAGTTGACCAAACGCTACACTAGCTAAACAGTCATAAATCCCGTTTTCTCTGGGCTTGTCCTTATACATACTAATATCCAGCGAGACAACGACATCCGATATATCGAAGCCGCGATCGATCGAATAGATTTTCTCCCGTCTGGACTGATATTAACGCATATCCATGTACATGCACACGCAAGCACGTAGCGCTGTGTGACACATCGTACGTGCTATGTAAAAATGGGACTTAACCCCCTGTGTATGCAGTGTAATACTGCATAATGAAGGATTTCTTACATCAGTGATGATTTAACCCTTTGAACCCGAAAGCCCGCTATAGCGGTTTATGCAAACAGTGCAGATCCAGATGAGTCGGCTCGTAACGAGCCGTCTCATCAGGATCTGCACTTTTTGCAAGTAATGTTCATATTTCTTAGAACAAAAACACCCCCTTTTCATAAATGGACGAATCTGAAAATCATTTTGTGACCATTGGATTGGTCGGAACATTAGCATATCACAGTCTATTCCAGTTCCTTAGGGTTGAAAGGGTTAATGAGCTATTTATTAAACGAGTTTACTGATTTCCATAAGAAACGAGGCTATGCAGAGTTTCTTATGGCATCAGTCAACGTGTTTAACAAATGCGATCTTACATTCCGTATGCTATGATATTTATTACATGCCCACTCAGTCGGCACAAAATGTTCTTTATATCAGTGACATTTTTCTGGCATGCATTCACCATTACCCCACGTATTGATTGGCATTATTATGCAGTTTATATCTGACGTAAATTTCCACACTGATAGCAGGGGCAATAACCGTGTTTCCTTAAAATGTTAACATATATTGCTATTTAGTATCTGCATTTATTTTTTGATCTGCAATGATCATTCTTTATAATCTGTCGAAAATATTATCTTTTCAGGTGACGCATTTAAGTAGTATACACTATTTAAACAAATGCATGCCTCATTTGCATATGGAAATAGCCTGATACCACCGCGAGTCACTATCAGTAAAATAAATATTACTAAATGATTATATCTGTATAGCGGGCACTCGTAATTTTTAGAACTGGTGGAATCGCCTGATACCACCGCGAGTCACTATCAGTAAAATAAATATTACTAAATGATTATATCTGTATAGCGGGCACTCGTAATTTGTAGAACTGGTGGAATCGCCTGATACCACCACGAGTCACTATCAGTAAAACAAATATTACTAAATGATTATAATTTTATCTGTATAGCGGGCACTCGTAATTTTTATAACTTGTGGAATAGTGAAACAATTATACACTTATTAAATTCCTATATATGCGACCACCGTAGACCCAGATCATTTCCATTACTCTTTTTACTTCACATATAAATCTGGATATGGAGTAATTTAGTTCATCTATTGTCATACGATCCAGATCGACGGGTATTGGGCTGATGTCGACAGTACTTGATGAGGAAACGGCTCGAACATTTCTCTGCGATTTCCATTCTTTGAATAGCGTCACGGCCCATTTTATTTTCGCCATCGTGCTCTCCGCAAATCTGGAAATACACGTTTCAAACTAGTAATATATTGTATCATTTATTAAGGTAGATGTGCCCTTATGGTAACCCCACGTAAAGTACATGGATATCTAACAAACAAGAGACTTAAATAGGCCTGTATCGCTCACCTGAACTTACTATCACACAGCATAAGGAAGGCACACATCAAGTTTCAAGTTCCTCATATTACGGTTATTACGGCAAAACTGAGAAAATCTAAGTCGAAAAGGGCGAGATAGTCCATGACCGGGGGTCGAATCATAAATCTTAATTCACTTTGTGCATCTACACACCATGAGGAAGGCACACACCAAGTTTCAAGTTACGGTTAAAACGTTTTACTTCTTACAAGGCAAACATGGGAAATTCTACGTCGAAAAGGGGGAGATAATCCATGACCGAGGTCAAATCAACACTCGAAATTCACTTTGCGCATCTGCCCGCCATAGAGAAGGCACACGCCAAGTTTCTAAAATTTAAAATCGAAATAAACTTTGCGCATCTACTATTCATAAGGAAGCTAAATAACCAGTTTCAGATCTGTAGCTAATACGGTTTATAAGTTGTACGACAAAATTGGAAAATTCTAAGTCGACATGGGGGAGATAATCCATGACCCGGGGTTCGAATCATCATAAGGAAGCAACATACCAAGTGTCAGGACTATATATAGTACGGTTTAAAAGTTTTACGAGTTGCAAGGCAAAATTGCCAAATTCTAAAGTTGAAAAGGGGGGTGGGGGCAGATAATCCATGACACAGGGTTCGAATAAAAAATGTAAATAAACTGTGCGCATGTACTCGTCATAAGGTAGCTACGTACGAAATGTCAGCTCTGTAGCCAGTACGGTTTCTACCAGTTACAAGGTTGGTGACGGAAGGGCATACCAATATAAGTACTGTGACATTGACCTTGCACTTGAAGGACACATAGGTGGGCTACATAATGACAATATCCAATATGGCTAAGAAGAATATATGTTAAGTTCCAAGTCAATCTAGTCGTGCTTAGCATGGCTTAGTTCTGAGAACATAACTCTAATTACATTTCATTTCATGTTAGTTCATTATGACAGAGTAGTCTTTCCAAATGCGCGTTACAAGCGTTATCTGTTCACTTTCTACTTCGTGGAGACTGGCCTAAGGATTTTGCTAATACACACTTGAGTAGGTAAGTTTATGGTAATATGTTTGCGTCATATTGTAGAATAACAATATAGCGCAGTATGAACGTCAACGCCCTGCAGGTTTTTTCTATATTTTACTGCGTGAAATGTAAATGCTATTACGCATTTTTTTACCGCTGAACGCGCGATATACTGATAATAATAACAATACAAAATGACCGCTATTAAAAATATTTCACAAGTTTTCGAATAAATTAGTTAAAATAGCCATATTTAAATGAGATATTAGCATAATTAGTATTTACAATTGTTATATCATGCAAATAATAGCCATACAAAGTGAATATAAATCCTAAATGACCTTGACCTTGGTCGGTCGGACGTGAGTCATATGCAAAGCAAAGCACCAGACCTAGTTCTGAGTACATAACTCTAATTCCATTTCATTACTCTGCATATACAATGCTATAAAGCGTAACAACGTGCAGCTACACCATCCCTAGACACATATTGTGGACTAGCTGCACGTTTTCCGCTTTATAGGCAACAGGTTTCACTATATAACTACACCACGCTACACATAGTCAGGTAGTCAAAGTCGATATCTTGGCTTAACCCTGCATCGGCTGTAAAAGTTTTTTTCTCTCTTGATTCTACATCCTCAGGGCATCTACAATGTACATCAGCCGGATATCAAGCGGATATCCTTGGGCAATCCGAGAAATCCAAGATGGCGGCCAAGATGGACCGCCGTTGATCAGAGAAATACAATTTTTTAACCAGTAGGCCTAAAATCGCGAGTGATACTATATTTGTATCTAATTTTGGTATGAGGAATCCATTTCTGGTATTACCTTTTCAATATCTGGTCAATAAAAAGGTCAAATGTCATGGTGAGGGTAATTTTACCTAGAAAATGCACAGTAGAACAGAATTTTGAAGTGAAATTGACATATTAGTGTGATGTTTAGTGTGACTATTATTGTCTCCCAAGGACAAAACCGTATACATATATGTTATTGTTCTCAACATAATATTGCCATATATTGTAATATTGTACGATTTGTCAAATCTGGCTATGTTATGTGAGAAATGTTACTCCTTTAAACAGGAATTTCTTACCTTTACCATGATCACAGAAGCAACAGAAGTGAAGTTTATATTATGTTGACATTATATTAGTGTAACATACAATATATTATAATCGATGAATGTAAGTTAGTAACGTGATTGTTCCAGCATTTAAACCCTATTTCAATCCTAACCACCTGATATACATTATGCTAATTTCCAATACTACTCACCGTAAATGTTGACAATACAACATGCAACTCCTGCTAACAATGTACATTTTCAAATACTAACCTCGATTGCCCATCTTTAACCACTATTTATTTGTTCACATGGCATTGTACCACCGTATTTATTTAAATGCCACTTTAAAAACATAAGATATTAACTAATTTTGTCTATAATACACCCTATTATACGTATTTGGAACAGTTGCGTTACTGGTTCACTTTTGTGATGTTTATTGTTTTGCAATTAGAAATGTAATTTCAATTGTGTATGGTTGGTAACTGGTTGACATGCTTAAAGATATCAAAAGTTGAAACATAAATGACATAATGTAAATAACCCTAGCCTGAAAGCTCTATCATTGTATAAGTTGACCCCTCTCGTCCACTGAGAACTCCATCACTGAGTTAGCCTCGTATTCCACTGGGAACTCCATTACTAGGTTAGCCCCCTTCTTACATTGTGAACTCTATCATTAAGTTAACCTACTAAGAACACCATCACTGTGTCAAGTACTTTCTTCCACTGACAACGCCATCGTTGAGTTTACCCCTTATTCACACTGGAATTTCTATCATTAAATTAGCCCCTATCTTCCACTGAAACCTCCGTCATTAAGTTAGCCCCTACCTATCTTCCACTGAAACCTTCATCACTGAGTAGACCCCTTATTCCACCAAAAACTCCCATCATTTAAGTAGCCCCTATCTTCCACTGAGACCTCCATCACTGATTAGACCCCTTATTCTTCCGAAAACTCCATCACTGAGTTAACACCTTTTTTCCATACATTGAATTGTCTTTTCCCACTGAGACCTCCATCAATAAATTGACCCCCTTCCACTGACAGCTCCATCATTGAGATAAATCTCCATCACGAAGTTAGCCCCGTTCTACTGAAAACACCATCATTATGTTGGCCCTTTTTCCAATGTAAACTCCATCATTTAGTAGACCCCTTTCTTCCATTTAGACCTCCATCATTGAATTAACCCGTCTTCCAATTTGAACTCCATCACTGAGTTGGCCCTTCTTAAATATAGAACTACAATCATTGAGTTCAAAGATAATATATTTGTTAATGGCCATAGTGGTTTATAGACCATTTACAACCTATAATTAATTCCTTTTATTTTATATGTGGAATAACACATGCACATCAGACCTCTCTTACATCAGACCTCTCTTACATGAGACCTCTCTTACATCAGACCTCTCTTACATCAGACCTCTCTTACTCATAGTTATACTTATGTATGGAGGTGTGACAATATTCCAAGAGGGGGATTTGTTATGTGTGTTGTTTATGAGTGTATATATATGTTTATGTATGCATGTATCTGCTAGTATGCATGTATGAATCTATGGTTATGGTGGTGAGTGAGTATGTACATGTATAGTTCATCATACTCGTGTACCATGCATGATACCGGATGGTGTTAGAATATAATATGCATAATTAGAATATTACATACAAATATGATATTGACACCGAGATGGTCTCGGTTTGTTTTGTGCCTTTGTTGTGAGTGGTTGCTATGGTAACCTAATATAATTCATGCACAGAGCTTGGCAATTACACTGGCTGATAATACATATTTTTTATTTTATCATATAACCATGCGCCTTTAATTTGTTATTATTATATTTATAACTATATACGCTTACCACATGGTACACTTACCAATCTGTTATGATACTATAATTAGCCTGTTATGAGCTAAATTGCTATATTGTTGATAATGCATATCTATGTGTATTGGTTGTATGGTAATATTAAATTTAGTCACATTGCATATATGTAGACAGTTTTATGTTATCAATGAATTATAATATCAAATTTTCTTAATAAAGTTGTTGGTATAAAATTAGTACACACCTATTTGTTGTGTTATAACCCTTTCTGTGGTCGTGTGGACAGGCTGTATTTTTATAATAATATATTATGATTTCACTATTTTTGGTAGACCAGGGAATGACTTTACAGGGCTTGTCAATAGCAGATACACTCATTGACTTGCTTTGTGTAGCGCATAGGTATTATCGCCGTATACCGGCTTAAAGTTAATATACGATTGTGCCGATGATTGCTACGTTGGCTGTACAATTTTCTGTCAATGCGGAGGGGATGATGACTGTTTCAAAACTCGTGTACATAGCATCTAACTGTAAATGTAAATTGTTGTAATTAATGGTGGGAATTTATTATTCCAAATATACATATAGTTAAGCACTTAAATTTCAAGAATGATACTTGGTGACATATAGGATATATTGTAGCCTTCATAACTTAATTGAACTGAATGACATGTCTCAGTTTGTAACTTTCTGTTGCGCTAATCTGATCATTACATCCCAGTATATTGTTTTGCTCTGTAATTTCTATATTTTTCATGTAAACTGACCTTCATGATAGCATTTAACCTTATTATCGAGCAGATATTAAAAAGATAACACCGAAAATGGATTCCTCATGCCAAAATTAGCTAAAAATGTGGTATCATTCGTGATTTTATGCCCACTGGTTAAAAAGTTGTATTTCTCTGATCAACGGCGGCCATCTTTGCGGCCATCTTGGATTTCTCGAATTGCCCAAGGATATCCGCTTGATATCCGGCTGATCTTCATTACTGAGGTCCTAAGGATATAGAATCAAGAGAGAAAAAAACTTTTACATGCGATGCAGGGTATACCTGTCCTGCTACCGGACTAACAGTAAAAATGTGCGTAATAGCATTTACACTTCGCGCGCTAAAATATAGAAAAACACCTGCAGGGCGTTGACGTTCATACTTCGCTATATTGTTACCCAGAGACAATTCTACAATATGACACAACAGTATTACCATAACGTTACCTACTACAGTGTGTATTAGCACAATTCTTAGGTCACTCTCGACGAAGTAGAAAGTAAACAAAGAATGCTTCAGGAATGTTTCATGGATTTTGATTGACTATGTGCTTGTTCAGAGGAACGCCAACGAGCAGATCAGTCAAATGACACTAGAAACCGGATATTCTCTATATTTACCTTTTACTTTGAATTTCGTTAATTTGTGTGTCGCCAATTGGTTCTTTAAATCTCCCATCACGGTCACCGGCTTCAGCAACGCCACATGACGTCTCCAACTCCTCGTCAGACGCCGTCGGCATACTGGTCTGTGTCGTTACAATGGTGTCATTGACGACGTCGATGGTCGACATCACACTACCCAGGTCCTCGTCGGAGGAAATGTCCGTACACTCAACTCAACTCGGTATTCATCCACATTACATGTACTGCTATACACAGACTGGGTAATGAAACTCCCGCCATCAGAAGAATCACTATGCTCCATGTTACGTGTTATAATTAATTATATGCGAACACAATACTGAAGAAAAGCCGCTAAGTCAATTTGAAACAACTGAACGAAAACTAGATGTTCGTGTGTCGTGTGAATTGTCCACGTGGAAACGTGACCCTTTCTGCAGCCAGCCAATGAACAGCGGAGCTGTCTCGCCCGGCCAATTCAGCTTGTAAGACTACATGTCAAACGTGCACATGTATACCCTGTGAAAAAATGAAAGTAGCATCGTAAATTCATCCGATTAGGTATTTTAAGGGTTATTTCGGTATATCTGGTAGTTTGGGTATTTGTTACCAACATACAATTTATGACCCTCCAGCGAGTTACACGTATAAGTACGGTAATTTACAAGGTGAGAAACGAAGCAGCTACATGCATACGTTTTTAACCAATAAAACCATTACATGCATTTATTAACCGATAACTATAAAACAAATCCCAAACATTTATATATCGTCTGAAAATCGTCAAATATTCTCGGAAACATGGTCGAGCTCACAAAGCGGAGTAATATGGTTACACAGCCGTGTTAACCGCTTTATAACGCCACGTTCATTAATATTAATAGCGTGACGGGGGATGTCGTAGTGGATTTTGACACATGACGGGAAATGGCTATCCAATCAAATGGCGAACCACGCGTGTAATCTCGCCAGAAAATCTCGCAATTGTATGGATTTGAATGTCTTAAATGAAATGTAGGAATTGTTAATGCAGTTCACGTATTCAATCGGCATCAGCAGATTGATATATGTCTCCTAAATCGATAGTACCCGAATTTGCAGTTTGTGGTTGACAACTGATGATATAATCGGTCTGAAAGCAATGCATGTTGGAAAGTTTATTGGACAAATATTGAAAAAGGTTTCATTCCTTTGTTTCTTTTTGGATACTTTGACAGTATAAAATGACGACTTCTGTCATGTGTAATGATTGAGCATTAGTAGTTGTACAAAACTAAGTAAATTACACAAAACCAACGAAATCCACCCAAATCTACCCAAAATCCACCAAAATACACATATGAGACCAACATACTGACCATCTCTGCAAAGACATCTGGTGGGATCACATGGTTTTCAAACCTACATGTAGTGTCATCATGAATAACGAATATCTGTTGTTTTGTTTAGATCAATGTCTTATACTGACATGATACAGTGTAATAAATAATAGTGCAACAAATGCGACAATGTTTGTACTTTATTCTAAATCCTGCAATCACTTTCAAATTGTTGTCGCTTTTAAGAAGTAGTTATCATTTATTTTTCAAACAACAAATCTAGGTCATGCAGACCATGTGAATATCTTGAATATCCGCAATACACGGACTCTGATTTTCAACGACATTTAAAACTTTACAACCTCCTATGTGATCATATTGCGCATACACTAAAGTATTTCGTGTACTATGCATCATCAACATTCGAGTTAGTTTTATAAATACATTGAAGAAAATAAAATATAAAAAAGTCAGAAATTGTGTCACGTTCGATAACGTCGTTCGGCTACGTTCGGAGACCACGTGGTATATGGCGCGCTACATGTGTGGATACTGTGGACACTGTGGACACTGTATACATAACATGTAGTTTCTTATTTGTATGTGGAAATTAATTTGCCTGAAGAAAATAAACATGTATATGTACGAGTATATTGAGCTAGATAAGGTGTATACATGTACAACACGTGTACAACAACTACGTATGTACATATACCTGAGTAGGTAGAGATATATAAAGACTATTCATGATCAATACATTATAAAGTGGTTACTGTTGTTTTATTACTCAGTAATACTCACACTGTTACATTGTGTGATAGAGCTACATGCACAAATATGGAACTGGTTTTTCAACACATGCCATTGGGACATTTCAAGATCTGGACGGAACACATGAGTAATGCATAATATATGGTTATGACATACCACGGACTATCGTGTAGGATATCACCAGATCAACATTACAGTAGTAGTAGTAGTAGTAAAATAATTTATTAACGTGTCACATCTCTTAAAACAAGGTTATAATACATGTGAGCGAAATTACATTTTTAAGAGATCCGGCCGACATCGGCCTATGAGACACAAATACATGGCAATGTGGGATTCGTGTAAAATTAATTGATTCTGATCTTGACATGCGCCTATGTTTCCGCTTTCAGACTGAACTCGATATAAACAGAGTTCAATATGCAAGCGGAATGCAGTAGGAGCGTGCATATGACATGCTGACAAACACTGCTGACCATGGCCAGTCGGCTATACATCGCCGGCTGGTCTGGGTCTACAGTGGTTGCAGTGGTGATATGTTCAATGCGAATGGATTTGCTATATTTAACAAGTGATTGTACAAGTTGGTTAAATCCGAAAGATGCGGAAAATGTAAAAATGCATACAAAAGTTGAAAAATTAATAAAAATTGATAAAATGGAATTGAATTTGTACAAGTAGTTTGCAATGAATTGTATTTGATAAGAAATTAAACAGTAGGGAGAAATTGTTTTCTTCTACGAAACATTAGTGATAAAATTGATGCAAGTGTATGAGTCAAATTAACATTATTCATGAGAAAAATTAGCTTTTCATTCTCAGATAGTCTGTGAAAATCAGTATTGCTAGATTCAGCTTTAAAAAACAATGTACGTCTTAAATCATTGTAAAAATCACAGGTGAGTAAAAAATGCATTTCATCTTCCACTTGGCGAGACTGGCAAAGTTTACAAAGTCTGTCTGTTAGTGGCACCCCACTGTAGCGACCAGTTTCCACAAAAAGTGGTAAACTACCGCTGCGGAATTTCGCTAGAATGCTTCGGTGGCAGCGCTGCATACTGATCGAGGCGTAATGTTCACTTTTCAACTCGTGTTTGTATAGTCTATATGTTCTCAGTTTGTTACCGTTGGGGTTATTTCTGTCATTATGTAGACCAGTTTTCCACGTGCTCGCGTCCAAGTTCATGAGCTTAGTTTTAACACATTTAATAACAGTTTTAGTGGTGAAGTCACAGTTTTCAAATTACATGTAGACACTGTATGTGTATAATTAAGGAATGGTCAGTGGTTTCGACTGAATAATCTCACACGACTGATGGACAACGCATGTGAGGTGGCACAATGCCCACAGAAAATAAACCATGACGTGATATTCGTGAGATTTTCCGTAATTGATGTTGAATTTAGGTACAGGTCGCTCATCGTATTGTTTATTGACGCATATAAAAAGAATAAATTTGTTTTGTCTTTCAGCAACGTGACTTCATAGGTGTATTTTAAGTCGGAAAATATCCGCGTTACCGTACATTCCTTGAAAATAATGGGCTTCGATCGCTATCGCGATCTCGGCTCCATTATTTTCAAGGAATGTACGGTTACTTGGACATTCTCCTTTACGTATCGATATAATTATGTATAGGAGCACGTAATTCCCGAATGTTTCCGACAGATTTACGACATGACACAATCTGTGATTTTTTTTAAACTATATATAAAATCATCCAAACAAACGGACGGAGTTTGATGCTTTGTGACGCCGTGTTTATGATGGCACTGAACTTTCTTTACAGAACCTTATAACTTCCACAGCCGGGATGAAAATATAGCATTTATTTTATGCAAATGCGCATGTCCATCCGGAAGGCGATATCACTACAATGGCGATAGTACGGTACTCCGATGACGGTAGTACGATACTATGATAACGGCAGTACGGTACTCCGATGACGGTATTACCATACTATGTAACGGTAGTACGGTACTCCGTGCGGTAGTCATTTTTGATAACGGTAGTAGTACGGTTTCTCCGATGACTTGTAGTACCATACATATGATAACGGTAGTAGTACGGTACTCCGATGACGGTGTACCATACTATGATACGTAGTACGGTACTCCGATGACGGTAGTACCATACTATGATACGGTCGTATTTAGTACGGTATCGATGACGGTTAGTACCATATGATGTAACGGATATACGCAGTACGGTACCGATGATACGCGTCGGATACTCCGGATGATAGACGGTTAGGTACCATACTTATGATAACGTAGTACAGTACGGTACTCCGATGACGGTAGTACCATTATATGATAACGGTAGTTCGGTACGGTCTCGATGATCGGTAGTACCTTACTATGATAACAGGTAGTACGGTAGGTACTCCGATGACGGTTAGTACCATATTATGATAAACGGTTACGGGTACTCCGATGTCGGTAGAGTAGTTACCATATTATTTTAACGCAGTTTACGGTAATCGGATGACGGTAGTACATATTATGTAACGGTTCGTACGGTACTACGATGTACGGTAGTAACAATATATGATACCGGTAGTCGGTTCTCCGATGACTGGTTAGTTACCATTATTATGATATCGGTAGTACCGTTCGGTACTCCGATGACGGTTAGTTAGTACCATTACTATGATAAACGGTTAGTACGGTACGGTCTCCGTGACGGTAGCCCATATTTTGATAACGGTGTACGGTACTCCGATGTCGGTAGTACCATTTTTATTTTAACGGCAGTACGGTACTCCGATGACGGTAGTACCTATTATGATAAGGTTAGTCCGGTACTCCGATGACGGTAGTACATTTTATGATTATCGGTAGTACGTTACTCCGATGACGATAGTACCATATTAAGATAACGGTAAGTACGGTATCGATGACGGTGAAGTTCCATATTATGATAACGGTAGTACGGTACTCCGATTTCGGTTAGTACACATACTATGATAACGGTTGTACGGTACTCCGATGACGGTTAGTACCATATTATGATAACGGTAGTTACGGTACTCCGATGAACGGTAGTACCATATTATGATAACGGTAGTACGGTACTCCGTTGACGGTAGTTAACATATTATGATAAACTGGTAGTACGGTACGGTACTCCGATGGACGGTAGTACCATTTATGATATCGGTAGTACGGTACTACGATGACGGTAGTACCTTACCATATTATGATACGGTAGTAGTTACGGTACTCCGATGACGGTAGTAACCATATTATGATAACGGTGTACGGTACGGTACTCCGATGACCCGGTTAGATCCATATTATGTTAAACGGTAGTACGGTTACTCCGATGACGGTAGTACCATATTATGATTAAACGGTAGTACGGTACTCCGATGACGGTAGTACCATAATTATGATTACGGTAAAGTACGGTTGACTCCGATGACGGTTAGTAACCATATTATGATTAAACGGTTAGTACGGTACTCCGATGACCGGTTAGTACCATATTATGGGATTCGGTTAAGTTTAAACCCGGTACTTCCGATTGGACGTTTTGTAACCATTGATGGATAACGGTAGTACGGTACCTCCGATTGGACGGTTAGTACCATATTATTGATTAACCCGGTTTTAATGTTATCGGTACTCCGATTTGACGGTAGGTACCATCTTATGAGAACGGGTATAGAGTACCGGTACTCGATGCCGGTTGGTACCATATTATGATAACGGTAAGATAACGGTACTTTTCGATGAACGGTAGGTACAATTATTATGATTAAACGGTAAGTACGGTACTGCCGATGACGGTTCCCAGTTTACCTTATTATGATAACGGTAGGAACGGTTACTCCGATCGAACGGTAAGTTACCATATTATGATAACGGTAAGTCCGGTTAATCCGATGCGGTTAGTACCATATTTTATGATATAACGGTAGGTACGGTACTCCGGATGACGGTCGTTAACCATATTATGTAACCGGGTAAGTACGGTACTCGATGAACCGGTAGTACCATTATTATGATAACGGGTAGTACGGTACTCCGATTGACGGTAGTACCATTTATTGATAACGGTATAAGTAACGGTACTTCCGATGACGGTAGGTTACCATATTATTGATAACCGGTAGTACGGGACTCCGATGAAGTTGGTAGTACACATACTATGATAACGGTAGTACGGTACGGTACTCCGATGACGGTAGTACCATATTATGATTAACGGTAAGTACGGTACTCCGATGACGGTAGTACCATTTATTATAACGGAGTAGGTACTCCGATGACGGTAGTTACCCTATATGATAAACGGTAGTTACGGTACTCCCGATGAACGGTAGTACCAATATATGATAAACGGGTAGTACGTCTCCGAGACGGTAGAACCATATTAAATGATAACGGTAGTAGGTAGTACTCTACTCCGATGACGGTAGTACCATACTATGAGATAACGGTTTAGTACGGTACGGTACTCGATGACGGTAAGTACCATATTTATGGATATCGGTAGTCGGTACCTCCGATGGACGTAGTTACCATTAATTTTATACGGCAGTCCGGTACTCCGATGACGGTAAGTACCATATTATGATAACGTAGTACGGTACTCCGATGGAGACGGGTAGTAACCCATATTATGATATCGGTAAAGTAGCGGTACTCCGATGGCGGTTAGTACCATATTATGATAACGGTTAAGTACGGTACTCCGAAGACGTAGTACCATATATGATAACTGTAGTACGGTACTCCGATGACGGTAGTACCATATTGATAAACGTATAATTCAAAAAAAATAAAAAAAAAAAACCCCCAAGTACGGTACTCCGATGACGTAGTACCATATTATCGATAAATCGGTAGTACGGTACTCTACTCGATGACGTTAGTACCATATTTATGATAACGTAGTACGGCGGTACTCCGCTGGGACGTAGTACCATATTATGATAACGGTAGTACCGGCTAGGTACTCCGATGACGGTAGTCCCATATTATGATAACGGTAAGTACGGTACTCTCCGATGACGGTAGTACATATTATGATTAACGGTAGTACGGTTACTCCGATGACGGTAGTACCATATTATGATAACGGTAAGTACCGGTACGTACTCCGATGGACTGGTAGGTAAAAATACCATATATGATAACGGTAAGTACGGTACTCCGATGACGTTAGTACCATATTATGATAACGGTAGTACGGTACTCCAGATGACGGTGTACCCATATTATGATAAACGGTAAGTACGGTAACTCCGTTGACGGTTAGTACCAATATTTAATGATAAACGGTAAGTACGGTACTCCGAAGCGGTATTTTTTTTTTTTTTTTTTTTTTTTTTTGTTAAAACCTTATTATGATAAACGGTAAGTACCGGTAACTTCCGATGACGTTATACCATATTATGGATAACGGTAAGTACGGTACTCCCGATGACGGTAGTACCCTTATTTTGATAACGGTAAGTCGGTATCCGATGACGGTAAGTACCATATTTATGAATAACGGTAGGTACTGTTAACTCCGATGACTAGTACCATATTATGAAAACGGGTAAGTACGGTAACTCCATGACGGTAGTCCATATATGATCGGAGTACGGTACTCCGATGACGGTTGGTACAATATTAATGAATAACCGGTATTACGTACACCATGAAGGTAGTACCATTATATAACGGAAAGTACGGTACTCCGATGAGTTATAACCAATATTATGATAAACGGTAGTTACGGTACTCCGATGACGGTAGTACCATATTATGATAACGGTAAGTACGGTACTCGTGGAACGGTAGTAACCTTAATTTGATACGGTTATACGTACTCCGATGACGGTATACCATATTAAGATAACGGTAAAGTACGGTACTCCGATGCGGTAGTAACCATTTATGATAACGGTAGTACGGTAACTCCGATGAATGTAGTACCATATTATGATAACGGTAGTACGGTACTCCGATGACGGTAGTACCATATTATGATAACGGTAAGTACGGTACTCCGATGACGTTAGTACCATATTATGATAACGGTAGTACGGTACTCCGATGACGGTAGTACCATATTATGATAACGGTAGTACGGTACTCCGATGACGGTAGTACCATATTATGATACGGTAAGTACGGTACTCCGATGACGGTAGTACCATATTATGATAACGGTAGTACGGTACTCCGATGACGGTAGTACCATATTATGATAACGGTAAGTACGGTACTCCGATGACGGTAGTACCATATTATGATAACGGTAGTACGGTACTCCGATGACGGTAGTACCATATTATGATAACGGTAGTACGGTACTCCGATGACGGTAGTACCATATTATGATAACGGTAAGTACGGTACTCCGATGACGTTAGTACCATATTATGTAACGGTAGTACGGTACTCCGATGACGGTTAGTACCATATTATGATAACGGTAAGTACGGTACTCCGATGACGGTAGTTACCATATTATGTAACGGTAAGTACGGTACTCCGATGACGTTAGTACCATATTATGATAACGGTAGTACGGTACTCCGATGACGTAGTACCATTATGATAACGGTAGTACGGTACTCCGATGACGGTAGTACCATATTATGATAACGGTAAGTACGGTACTCCGATGACGGTAGTACCATATTATGATAACGGTAGTACGGTACTCCGATGACGGTAGTACCATATTATGATAACGGTAAGTACGGTACTCCGATGACGGTAGTACCATACTATGATAACGGTAGTACGGTACTCCGATGACGGTAGTACCATATTATGATAACGGTAAGTACGGTACTCCGATGACGGTAGTACCATATTATGATAACGGTAGTACGGTACTCCGATGACGGTAGTACCATATTATGATAACGTACGGTACTCCGATGACGGTAGTACCATATTATGATAACGGCAGTACGGTACTCCGATGACGGTAGTACCATATTATGATAACGGTAGTACGGTACTCCGATGACGGTAGTACCATATTATGATAACGGTAAGTACGGTACTCCGATGACGGTAGTACCATACTATGATAACGGTAAGTACGGTACTCCGATGACGGTAGTACCATACTATGATAACGGTAGTACGGTACTCCGATGACGATACGATACTATGATAACGGTTGTACGGTACTCCGATGACGATACGATACTGTGATAACGGTAGTACGGTACTCCGATGAAGATACGATACTGTGATAACGGTAGTACGGTACTCCGATGACGATACGATACTGTGATAATGGTAGTACACTCGATGACGATACGTACTATGATAACGGTAGTACGGTATCGATGTCGATACGATACTATGATAATGGTAGTACGGTACTCCGATGACGATACGATACTATGATAATGGTAGTACGGTACTCCGATGTCGATACGATACTATGATAACGGTAGTACGGTACTCCGATGTCGATACGATACTATGATAACGGTAGTACGTACTCCGATGTCGATACGATACTATGATAACGGTAGTACGGTACTCCGATGTCGATACGATACTATGATAACGGTAGTACGGTACTCCGATGTCGATACGATACTATGATAACGGTAGTACGGTACTCCGATGTCGATACGATACTATGATAACGGTAGTACGGTACTCCGATGTCGATACGATACTATGATAACGGTAGTACGGTACTCCGATGTCGATACGATACTATGATAACGATAGTACGGAACTCCGATGTCGATACGATACTATGATAACGGTAGTACGGTACTCCGATGTCGATACGATACTATGATAACGGTAGTACGGTACTCCGATGTCGATACGATACTATGATAACGTAGTACGGTATCTCCGATGTCGATACGATACTATGATAACGATAGTACGGTACTCCGATGTCGATACGATACTATGATAATGGTAGTACGGTACTCTGATGACGATAGTACGCTACTATGATAACGGTAGTACGGTACTCCGATGACGATACAATACTATGATAATGGTAGTACGGTACTCCGATGTCGATACGATACTATGATAATGGTAGTACGGTACTATGATGACGATAGTACGCTACTATGATAACGGTAGTACGGTACTCTGATGACGAAGACACTAGTACGATACTACGATGACGATAGTTCGATACTACTGCAACGATAGTACAATACGGCGATGTCCATAGTACGATACTGCGATGACCATCGTACGATACTACGATGACGATAGTACAATATCATGAAGGTACGATGACGATAGTACGATGTTACGATGACCATATTACGATATAATATCATAATATCGTCATCATATTATCGTGATATCGCGTTATTGTTATCATGCTATCGTACCGTCGCCATCGTGGCATCGTAGTATCGTCATCGTAGTATCGTAATATCGTCATCGTAGTAAAGTGTTATAATTGTAGTATCGACACGATAGCATAAACGAAACACCATACGACAGACAGTACTGAGATATGGCGTGCACGTGCACATATACCGTCACGTGAGTTGTGATGTCACACGTTCACGCCAAATGTCTTAAAATTTGTTAAAATTAGATAAGTCTTAATTATTATTATATTCTGTTCTATTATATTCGGATTTTATGTAAGGGTGGGAATTTGCTCGAACAGCTTCCATACCCGGTAATTATTATTGGGTAAATGTAAATTCTTGGATTTAACGACGGCACTGGCTCGATGACCTTGCATGTCGTCTCCCAAGAAGGGGAGAAAGGAAGGAGGTGGATACAGACGAAACCAGCCCCAGGGGGCCTAGCTCTTATTAGAATAGTCCCCTCTGGTTCTTTATCGTGCCCAGACTCTCCTTCAAATCTGATACACGGGACCGCCGTTTAAAGTCCCCATCCGAAAGGACTAGTAGAGCAGGAAATACAAAGTATCTCAGAAATACTGACGCCCTGGAACTGAACCATGAATCGAACCCGGGTCGCCAGGGTGGCAGTCCGACGGTGTTACCCCTCGGACACGGTCTGCTCTTTATTATTGGGAATCCCCTGCTTTATATATGTATCGTATACGCTTCATATTATGGTGTGTAATAATGTAATATATTTTCGCTTTCCTAATTGATAAAATCTCTACAAATCGTCAACGTGTTCTTTAAATGGAGATATAAAATCCCAACCAACATCGTTTATGCTGTGAAAAATCCTCCGCTGGGGATTCTTTTGGTGTAACCGGCTCCCTCCACCATAGCCCGACTGATCGGGCTGTCATGCAGTAAGTCGACCTGTGGGACAGCCAGAAATGTCGTGATACTTCCACTAACTCCCAGCCTTAATTACCGGAGGCGGATGGTCAAGACAATGATAGGTGCACAACCCAGGGGAGCCTACTGAGTATGTATCACATCTCGAAGTGCGAGCGTGTTTCTTCCCTCCACTATCCACTGTCCACACTGACATTGAAGTCAATAGTATCAGAATCACTCTGTTCCAAACGGAATGACATTATACAGCCCGGACCTGTTCCAGGGGGCCGTTTCACTAACCTTCGTACGACTAAAATGTTCGTAAGAGCAAAATTATGATAGTCTCTGAATTTCACATTAACAATTATTTATTGTAAACAATTGATGGATTTACATTTATTGAGCATAGTCTGCATATGCAGCCTATGCTCAATAAATGTAAATCCATCAATTGACATTTCTAGACGATCATAAATTTGCACTTACGAACATCATAGTCGTAAGAAGTTTCGTGAAACGGGCCCCTGGTTTCGCTCACTGAACGATTGCCTATTTACTCATCATTTTCGTAATTATTTTTTATATTAGAAAACGATGTTTTCTTTGGTTTAAACATGATCCATTTAATGTGGTTCAAACTGTTTCAGTTTATTTTTGCGGCTACAAACAGTTCATGAAAATTCGTAAATAAACGATGTGTAAACGACATAGCATTCGTTGAAAAAAAATGACACGGCATGCGTTGAAAGAAACTACAGTCGTTTAAATGAGTGGGAGCTGGATATTTAAATGGAAATATCTTTTTCATGTACAAAAAAACAACTCCAAACGATATTCGATTATATGCATATCGTATTTTCAAAATAATAGTTTTGACATCATTCCCAATTCGTTATCCTCTCTCCGATAGGCAAGAGGGGATATAGCGTTAGTCCATGTGCGTGCGCGTAGGTGTGTGTGGACGTTAGTAACACCTTTCATATTTCAATAACTCATGAACTGCTTCACCGATTTTGATAATATTTGGCCACAGTGTGTGTCCATGGATGGTGCTTTGTTTTGCACACGACCCACGTCCAACCGCCCAAGGTCAATGTCACTGAGGACTTGTGTTCACATTTTTTGTAAGGCAAGGTTAACTCTTTGTTTTCGTTTATGCATTAAGTTGTTTGTTTCCTTTGGGAACCTTCAACAAATCTTGGCTGTGTAATAAAATGTTCAATAAAACGGCTCTGTGAATTTGCAATATAGAGAATAGTAGGTTAGTTCCGTGAATGGGAAAAATATCCGGTAAGGCTGAATAATTTCTTTATTTTTCATCAGAAGTATATGTTGTGACCACTCATTGAGTGGTCACAACATATACTTTGGTTCAGAAATAAGGAAAATAGATAGAGAATAGTAGGTTAGTGCCGTGAATGGGAAAAAATATCTGGCAAGGCTCAGGAAACGGGATGGGCGAGGCTCTGCCGAGCACATCCCATTTCCGTGCCGCGCCAGATATTTTTTCCCATTCACGGCACTAACCTACTATTCTATTTATCCCGTCAACACCTACAAATGGCTGTAAAATGCAAAAATAGTATTGACTGGATATCAAAAATGTTTCACGGCACCGTGTTTCACAGCACATACGCACTGTGTTGACGGGATAAAATTCAAAGAGCGGTTGTATTGCATACAAAGAGCGGTGTTATTGACTAAAAGAGCATTCCTATTGACTACTAATATTGAAAATTGACGGAATGGCTTTACTTCAAGAATATAATAGGTTATGGTAAGCTTCCGCTGCAAATGACCTATTAACGACCCGTTGTATACATGACCATCCTTTGATTCAAAGACAATTGCTTCGTATATGTGATGGAATATATGTATAACATATATGTGAATACTGCTTCGTTACCGTATCCTATACATCTCTGTGTGTTCCAGCCATTAGCTAGTTTCACCTCTTCTGGCTTTTGACACAAAATGCACAATGTGAAGTAGAACATATTATATAATGTAATTAATCACATGTAGAAAATCCTGACAACGGATTCCTGGTAATTATATTAAACCAAACTGCAACATATGTCAGTTTCATGGACAGGTTTGTGCCTGTGTTGTTAACAACATGAATCACCATTGTATATAGCCTCATAGACAGAATATCGCACAGTGTACTTTTACCTGGCCAACCACACAACACATACCATATATACCCGCTACTGTACTATGTTATTAGTTATCAAAGCCAGTGACATGTAGGAAGTTACCCGAGTGTATTGTCCCTGGTGTCTACTTGCCTACCATGAGAGTAAATATGACTTTACCTATGATATAACGTGTATACCGTACTAACAATAGGCACCAGATTAAAATGCTTACACATCAAAATGTGTTTTGAGGTTGATGGAAAAATTCTCAGATATCTCGCCTTTTGTATATTTTGTTGGTATAATATTTATAGCATGCTGTTGTCATATCTGTCTATGATGTATTGCACAAAGTTTCATAAGGTTTACTGTCATATTATTTACTGTATGTGTCAAACGCTCCAAGTGGTGGAACTGTACGACGTCTTGCGCATCTTTCTATGACCTAAACCCTTAATGGTTGCAACCAGTGTAGCCGAAGATCAGCATGCACATCTGCTGTCTGTAATGCTATTTATGACCAGGGTAAACGATGATTAACATGTACGTCCGTTCTCATAGTTAACGTAAACAATGTCACTGAGGCAATAACCCGGATTGTCTGGCGGTTACGCAGGGTGACTTGGGTAAGTCGCCCTGCGTGACAGCCAGAACACCCGGGTTACTGATCTAATTACAACGTATACAACGTCATTTGTTGCTCAATAAAGATGTACATTTCTTTTTATGTCGGATGTAGTGGTATATAGTAATGTATCAGGTAACGAGATTTGCGTTGGCCTAATTGGTACTGACTACTAACATATTGTCGTATCCTACGAATCACATGACGTTACCGAATGACGTCCGTTTAATGACGCAACTGCAACAAGACTGTGTTCTTTTTAAGGGAAACAATGTCATATTTTTTAACAACATGTTACTCTCTTGATACAAAGTTTATCAGGCACGGCTCAGAAACGGTAGGAATTTCTCGACGAGCCTTGGAATTACTAAGCATTTTCTAGCCTTGCCTGATAAACTAGATATCAAACGGCACTAGGCTAAACCTGGTATTCTCTATAACTGTACAAGCTGAGTCGCAAAACAAACCGCACAAACCACATAAATCGACCAGTACTTACATGTAAACGTATCGCCTTTGATTTCACGGTGGCTAATGCACACCACGCCCACCTACAATTTAACCCCTTTGTTTACGCTTCGACCTAAGTTTTCTAAATATAAATTTTGATAGAATGCAGCGGATATACGATGGAAAATCCCAAACTGGTCCATACCGACGACGCCAATGTTCGTAGTTGGAACCGTTCTTCCAAGAAACTGTTCAACTCCGAAACTGTTACAGCTAGGGTCCGGCGTCATCGGCATGTGTTATACACAGGATCTTACACACGTGATGCTTATATACGATACGTATTCAACGAATAAGAAATCAGTCAACTTGTTCAATCAATTGTATATGATATTAAATAATCACAAATTTTATATTATATTTATTGCATAAGCACCACACTATACATTGAAGATGTCATGATCACCTAACTGATTTTCGCCAGCGATCTCATTAACATATTAATTTCACTAGTGTATCATGATTTTAATAGATGATATTTCATCGTAAATTTTGAATATGTATCACGGAATATCCTATTTATTACACGTCCACCGCGTATATATATATATATATATGCATATTTAGTCTATTTTTGAGATTAAAAATCAATGAAGGATGATGTGCGCATGAATATTTACACAACGATGTGTTCCCGCCATGACGTCATGTAAGTTATTTGAAATCCGGTCTAGTTTCTACGAACCTGATATATTTGAATGCATGTTTGGAAGGTGTTCAATCACATTAACATTGTAGATTTGTCGAGACTCTCATCGTGTTTTCAAACAACTTTATTTTGACTGTAATACAAATTAAATATGTTGCATGGTAGCTCATGGTTTCAAAGAAGGCACGCGCGCAATTACGGATGTTCTCTTCACTGTGTTTTATTTGTAAGGAGTTGATTACAGGTTTTTTCTCACAACGAAACCCGTGAAAATTGCCCGCAAGAGTGTAATAAACAGTGTTAAAGGTACATGCCCACTCAGTAGGCACGAAATGTTCTATATATCAGAGACATCATCTGAGACTCTTTCTGGCAAAATAAACATTAATTTACCATTACCCCACGTATTGATTGGCATTATTATACATTTTATATCAGACGTAAATGTCCACACTGATATCAGGGGCGATAACCGCGTTTCCTTAAAATGTTAACGGACATTACTATGTATTTTCTGCATTTATTTTTTGATGTGCAATGATCAAACTTTATAATCTGTCGAAAATATTTGTTTTCAGGTGACGCATTTAATTAGTATAAATAATTACAAAAATAACATGCCTCATTTGCATATGAAAAGAGCCTGATACCACCGCGCGTAAAATCAGTAAAATAAATATTACTAAGTGATTTACATCTGTATAGCGGGCACTCGTAAGTTTTAGAACTTATGGAATAGTGACACCATTATACACTTATTTAATTCACATAAAGAACATTTTGTGCCAACTGAGTGGGCATGTACCTTTAATGCACCAACAGCGAAAGATAATATAATGTTATACAATGCCAAGGTGCATGATCACGTGGTTACAACAACAACAACAACGTCGCTCACTCCAAAGCAAGTATTATTTGATATTTTCCTTAATATTCAACGGATTTTTATGAAATATGGCGCAGCAAACGCGTCTTCATGAGCTGCATTTGGTGGTCCATGGAGTTTGACACAGACTTATGTCGTTTTTGCGAAGAATCGATTTCCGTGTCTCCGACACGGAAATCGATCCTTCGCAAAAACGACAGAAGTTTGGGCGAAAATACTGAGACCATCTAATGCAGCTTCACAAGACGCGTTTGATGCGCCATATTTCATCAAAATCCGTTACGTAATAAAGACAATATAAAAGAATACGTACTTTGAATCAGATGGATTCTGGAAATTTCAGTACTTGTTGTTGTTGTTAGTACCACGTGATCATACACCTTGAATACTGAGTATATCATGGCTAAGTCTGTGTACGCTACATGAATGTAGCAGCAACATTGACCCGGTAGTTGGTGAACCATTTAGGAAAAAGTCTGTCGAAGCGTGCACATGCCTCGAACCGTGGAATTACATGTAACCGTTTATCCAGGAAAGGTATTTCGAAACTCGGGTGAAAACCGATGGACCATTGCCACAATTCCTCGTTGCAACCCAGGAACTGATGCCAATCTGTCGGTAGTGGCCATTGTCGTCATAGCAACCAACGGGACCGCCACTGTCGCCCTGAAACGTGACAAGAGTATGTGTATATCACCACACGACAATCAAGTACATATGAGACACGCCATGCGATTTTCTACCTTCTGACAAGTGCGTTATGTCATGATATACATTTACAAAGTTTCACAAATTTTCCATAAATGCAGACAAAGGTTGACAAAAAGTTTAGAGTACATGCGGAATTATACACAGGTTCTTGAAGAACGGTTCATATTTCGGTGTTTTATGGGTTATTTCTGTATCTCTGGTGGTTTTGGTGCGTTGTTACCAACATACAATTTACGTCACCTTCCCCGTGTACTTTGACATTTGTGTCAACTTCTGAAGTCATTTACAGAAAATATCCCGTTTTATGTAAATATATTTCATGAAAAATCGCATAATTATGTTCTTACGTGCAAAATAGCATGGCGTGTCTCATATCTACACGACAAGAGCAATGGTGGTGCATGTACATGTAACTGTAAATATACGGTTCGACCATGTCCAGCCGTCGGTAAACTTTGCCATGGCACGACGGAACTGTTTGAACACCCAAGGCCGTAGGCCGCGGGTTCAAACAGTTCCCGAGCAAACGTTTACCCACGGCTGGACATGGTCGAACGGTATTGTTACATTTCCGTCAATAATATCGTAAATCTGAGCATATATACAGTACTTTCGGTATATTGATAATCTGCTCCATTGAAACCGCTGATTTACACATACATATTCCGGGACGGCAGTATAGGATAGGCCCCGAAATGAGCATTGTCTACAGCCATGGTCCAACAGCACGCGCTGTACGTTTGAACACGGTTGTGAGCGGTGTAAAACAACGGCAGTCATGTAACAATACACTGTTTACTTACATGTAAGGAATACAACAATGGGCTATTGCGTTTACTGTAGTATGGAAAACAGTTAGTCATTTAAACAAACCAACTATTTTTCATATTACAGTAAACGCAACAACCCATGGTTTTATTACTATAGGAATTAATGGCCTTTTTGTGGAATTTACCGGGGTATAAACTTGGAAAAGTCGCGGGAATACTGGACGAAGGCCGGAAGGCCTCGTCCAGTATTCCCGCGACTTTTCCAAGTTTATATCCCCGATAAATTCAACAAAAAGGCCATTCATTCCTTATAATTCCAGCATTTGAAATAAATTCATCAATAAAATGTGTTTATTTTCCGTTTTCTTAAGAATTATTTTAACTGCGCCTCACGGTTACGGAAATTAGTTCGGCGTGGGAGTTTACTGGGATATAAATTTTGGACAGAGACTTGCTACGAGCCAATCAAATGTTAGGGAATTGTGTAAATATTTTTGTGCTGGAATTATTGAGATTTACATTGCATGTTTTGATATTTTCAAAAACGTAAATAGCCAAACATGGCTCAATTTTGTCAACAAAATTCATTTTTGTGCCACAAAATTCAATTCTGTGTCACAGAATTCAATTCTGTGTCACAAAATTCACAGAATTCAATTCTGTGTCACAAAATTCAATTCTGTGCCACAGAATTCAATTCTGTGTCACAAAATTCAATTCTGTGTCACAAATGTCACAAAATTCACTTTTGTGCCACAAAATTCAAACAAAATTCAATTCTGTGTCACAGAATTCAATTCTGTGCCACAAAATTCAATTCCACAAAATTCAATTCTGTCAATTCTGCACACGCATGTAAGAAGGACTACCATTGGTCAGAAACTGCACTGGAGAAATGGGTCACGGTCGCCGATCTACACATTCAATGTCGATGATTTATTTCTCATTCTGCCGATGATTCATTTCTCATTCTGCCATTTTGCTTCAACTATCTCCAAACAGTCAAACGTTGACAAACCCATTCGTATTTAAACTCATTTGCGTTATAATTGTACACATAATTCATGTACATGTAGATCTCCCGCGAGTACTGACGTCATTTAGCGTGTATCGCAAGGTACATTTGCCGCAGTTAAATCAATAATACACGCGCTGTGGCCTGTTGTTCTGACTGCTGTCTGTGTTTATAAACAGAATGTGTGTATTGGGCCATTTGAGGAAACCATTTGTAGTATTTGTGTAGATACCATGGATACATGTACTAAGATGGTGTATACTGTAAATAATGCATGTAGACACATAGTTGCGAACACGTAACTTCGCAACTAGTAGACACAGATCCAATACCATTTGTTTCACAAGGTTAGATCTACTGTTAGAATACGACGTCATCTAATGTCATTTTCGAGCATAAAACGTTACCTGATAAATAGAATACCAGGCTAGTGTATTTTAATATCAAGTTTATCAGGCTCGGCTCGGAAACGGTAGGAATTCCTCGGCAAGCCTCGGAATTCCTACGCGTTTCCTAGCCTTGCCTGATAAACTTGATATCAAAATACACTAGCCTGGTATTCTCTATATATGGGCATGCTCTCAGGTCTAGCTATGTCCCGGCTACTTTATGTTTGACCCTGTTTACATAATTGAGGGAAAATTCTGAATATTTTTCTTATTTCTCCTTCAAAGTATATATGCTTATATGGTGTGACCACTCATTTGTAATCATAATATAACCAAAATAACTGTCCATAAAGAAGTATAATATTTATATATTGGGTTATATTTTCGCATTGAAATATTTAAACCTGCAAGTCTAGTAAAATGGACTAAGACCGATCTCAACCAATCAACGTAGAGATGACATAGACTATCCTACGCAAACTAATTTTTGTGGACAAAAATGAATTCTGTCCCACAAAACTGAATTTTCTTCACAAAACTCAATTCTGTCTTACAAAATTGAATCCTTTATAACAAAAATGAATTTTGTATACGAAACGTATGCAGAATTGAATTTTGTGACACAGAATTGAATTTTGTGACACAGAATTGACAGAATTGAATTTTGTGACACAGAATTGAATTTTGTGATTTTTAGTGTTACAAAACTCAATTTTGTACACATAATTAACCTGTCCTGCATGGCGCCCCGTATTGGCGCCCCGTATGTATTGCATATCCATAGCGTGGTACATTGAAGCTGTACTGTTCATGTAACGCATTTTCTCTAGCAGTCTCGTCTCATTGTTATATGTTTTACACTGTGTTGATACACTGTGCTTTGTTACACTGGGCTAATACACTGCATTCTTTTGCACTGTGTTAATACAATGCGCATGCCATTTTATGCAATAATTATCATTTAAAGTGACTGTGTCTCAGATAGTTCGCTTCATGCAGTGTGAATGAAATATAATCAGTGGAACCTCTCCAGACAGGACACACTGGGAACCTCCCACACTGTACTGGCAACCTCCCACACTGTACTGGCAACCTCCCACACTGTACTGGCAACCTCCCATGGTGTCCGGTTTAGAGAGGTTCCATCGTAATTCTGGTATTATGATCCCTCCAAGACATGTGTGTGTGTGATTTGCAAACAGGAACAGACACTAACAGCAAATATAAATGCCAGTTAAACCAATCAAAGTATACAAACAAATGTGTATTCGGTGTCCGGTGTATAGAGGTTCCACTGTAAATCAATCACAACAATGTATTTTATCACATTCCCAAAAACATGTGTTATATTCAAGGACATTATAGGAATGAATGGCCTTTTTGTGGAATTTATCGGGGTATAAACTTGGAAAAGTCGCGGGAATACTGGACGAAGGCCGGAAGGCCGGAAGGCCTTAGTCCAGTATTCCCGCGACTTTTCCAAGTTTATACCCCGATAAATTCCACAAAAAGGCCATTCATTCGTTATAATTCCAGCATCTGAAATAAATTCATCAAGAAAATGTGTTTATTTTCCGTTTTCTTAACAATTATTTTAACTGCGCCTCACGGTTACGGAAAGTAGTTCGGCATGGAGTTTGCTGGGATATAAATTTTGGACGGAGACTTGCAACGGACCAATCAAATGCTAGGGAATTTTGTAAATATTTTTGTGCTGGAATTATGATATAAATTGTGATAAGCAGGGGAGATAATTTGACTTGCCATAATTTGTTTTTTCCCTATACTTGAAGCAGTAGGGAAACATTGTTAAATGTCTTCTTTTTTTGTTATTAATATTCAATGCTCTTTATTACACGTATATAAACACAACATACAATCACACATATAGCTGACATAATCAAAGTAATATATTTTATACGAAGGGTGTTCAGAAAATAACCGGACAAGTTCTTTAAAATGCATGTGCGTTAGTTTAACTGACTGATGATTCACATACATTGATAAATACTGCATCTGCATGGATTTCATATTCCCAACTCGTTGACATGTATGTTTAGCTAAAGAAAAACATCATGCTCTGACAAACAGAAAAATACGCATTTGTCAGAGCATGGTCGCATTCCTTTAATTGTGCAGATATGCATGTAACGCTGAGTTTGATTGTTTTATATGGGTCATTAGAGTATTACATCGGGGTAGGATGATAGAGAATAGTAGGTTAGTGCCGTGAATGGGAAAAAATATCTGACAAGGCTCAGGAAACGGGATGGGCGAGGCTCTGCCGAGCACATCCCGTTTCCGTGCTGCGCCAGATAAGTTTTCCCATTCACGGCACTAACCTACTATTCTATTTATCCCGTCCATACCTACAAATGGCCGTAAAATGCAAAAATAGTATTGACTGGATATCAAAAATGTTTCACCCCGTCAACACCTACAAATGGCCGTAAAATGAAAAAATAGTATTGACTGCATATCAAAAATGTTTCACGGCACCGTGTTTCACGGCACATACGCACTGTGTTGACGGGATAATATATTTATAACGGAAAGTGGGAAGGGTGAACACTCGTTTACATTGTAACATATAGTGATTTTGGGAACATTGATAGATACGATAAAGGCAGTATTGTTAATGAATGTTTTCTTACTGTATACAATTATTCCATTTTCAAGTTTATCTCTCATAGTGCCAATAGCTTTTGAAAAACGAATTATTTGGTATTATTCTCATCAGAGATTTGTATTTAAACGCTCTAAGTTTTGTACTGCCGTCTGGTGGTATGGTATGGTATCGTAATGAAAAATATATATTTCCGTTCAATGTCTTGATTGTCTAATTCGGTCTGCAATTGTCGTGCATGTTTTAGTTGTGGTAGTCTCATTGATTCAACTCGTTTGTTGTATAACATTCTATTTGTATTTTTAGACGATATTGTTTTATTTATCAAGTATGTTGGCACCTCGCTGTGTAACGATTCTGTTTTCATCTTTAGTTTCAATTCAGTTTTAATATTGCCTGCATTTATTTCATATGTATCCTTAAAATCACTGAAACTGTAGAAATCGCTTACTCATATGTAGATCCTTATAACTTAGTAATACATGCATATCTGCACACGTAAAGGAATGCGACCATGCTCTGACAAATAGGTATTTTTTCTGTTTGTCCGATCACGGTATTTTATTTATTTAAACATACATGTACGAGGGGTTTTCATAAAATACCCGCATTTCAACCACGTCTCGTAGCCTGGCCAATTGTTTCCCATTAACCAAAGACAAAGCATGAACATAATGTTCATGGCTCGTGTTGCAATTGCTGTGGTAACATCATGTTTTAGAGTGCGGCCCAAGTAACGTAATTTGGTGAGCATATTTTTGAAAGAAGGCGTACTGAAAAGTGCTGGCCCTTCCATATTGTTTGTTAAAGGCTCAAATATATTTTGAAAATCATTAGAGACATTATGTAACGTTTCTTATGCGACAACATATTAACAAATATATATATGACGTCATGACCGGAAATGACTGCCTGCTCTGTCTATGAGAACATACGAGATGTTGATGATGAGATATACAACGGTGAAAGAGCACAATCTGAGTGATACTTTGCGAGCGATGTAGTACGATAGAAAATGACGTGAAGGCGCGATGGGCTAGGCCAGATATGGACGTCCAAAAGTGACATCGTCAGATGTTGTGACCCAATAAAAAGTCTGGGTTGAAGGATCGCAGTGCGTGAAATGTCATGCCGAACTCACTGCCAGCACACTTCATAGTGTGATTATAAATATCTAAATATGTGTAGACAGAGATACTGTCTGTGTCACGAAAGCTGCCCAAATGTTACGGCTATATAAACAATTCCAAAAAAAAAAAAAAAAATTGATAATATTAAATTAAAGGAACATTTAAGAATGAGCCTTCTTTTTATTTCGTGAAATTTTGTCAAATATTGATTTTATTGCAAAAAAAAGATGTCTATGGAGATTTAACATGGGGAAATGTTTATAATCTCAGAAATACTGGACCGATTTTCAAAATTTAACTTTTGTTTTCTTAGTTAGATCATTTCCAAGCTATCTAGCCAGGTTTCGGCGTCAATTTCCAAAATGTTTCGTTTTCTGACTCCTACCACAGCTCCTCCACATCCTTTACCCCCATTACATGTTAAATTCCCATAGACAAATAATTTTTTGTAATTAAATCAATATTTGACAACATTTCACGAAATAAAAAGAATGCTCATTCTTAAATTTTGATAACATTTAATATTATCAAAAAAATATTGTTTTTGCATTGTTTATATGGCCGTAAAATTTGGGCAGGTTTCATGAAACAGACAGTAGATGAATCCCAATGCTGAACATGGAGCAGAAGACCGGCGAGTTACCAATTGTGCTTCAGATTTAAGATTGTGAACACGGGATATCTACATTTTACAATCGAGTGGTTACAGAGTACGAATTTATTGTAATCCCGTAAACGAAAAGCCACACAAAGGGAATCCACATCGATGATGTCCGCAGTCATTACCCGCTTATAATTCCAGCACAAAAATATTTACACAATTCCCTAACATTTGATTGGCCCGTAGAAAGTCTCTGTCCAAAATTTATTTCCCAGTAAACTCCCACGCCGAACTACTTTCCGTAACCGTGAGGCGCAGCTAAAATAATTATTAAGAAAACGGAAAATAAACACATTTTCTTAATGAATTTATTTAAATTGCTGGAATTATAAGGAATGAATGACCTTTTTGTGGAATTTATCGGGGATATAAACTTGGAAAAGTCGCGTGAATACTGGACGAGGCCTTCCGGCCTTCGTCCAGTATTCCCGCGACTTTTCCAAGTTTATACCCCGATAAATTCCACAAAAAGGCCATTCATTCCTATAGTAATGTTACAGCCGGTATGCCAGGTGCTATGTTTATACAGGTGAATTTCTTGGCCTGACCGCTGTCGGAAGTGCCTACAGAAACGTTGAGGGTATTTTGAAGAATAATAACTAATTGTGCGAGCAAGAAATAAAGTCACGGGCACGTTCTCTTCTACTGAACAGTAAAGTGCATATCATTTAATCAACGTCATTTTGACGTCGGCCGCATATCGCTTGATGACGTTGCGCTGGTAACGATAAAAATGTCCATAGTATATTTATGACGATCGATGCAGTATTTATGGATCATCATGTATGTGAATTGTCAGAGAGTTAACCCAACAAACATGGATTTTAAAGAACTTGTCCGGGTATTTTATGAACTCCCCTCGTATAAAATATATTCAATATCCAAATGTTCGTCGGCAGAAAAATGTGGAACACACTTTGGAACTTACAAAACAGATGCCGGAGTTTTCTTGCATGGTACAGACGTTCTTTTCCCCTACAGCGCCTTCCAAACCAAATGGAGCCAACGCGCTGTTGCAGTCCGGGTTGGAGAGGACTGTGACGTTTAGTTTCTGGAGTATAGTCGGTAACTCATCTGGATCTGAAAATATGCAATGTAATAGGTTAAAATGAGCCTTTATTATTTAACGGAGCTGTTTGACTATAACAGTCGAACCTCCCCGAACGGTCACCTCTCTACAACAACACCCTCTCTATAACAGTCGCTATTTTATATCCCAAATGGATGATTTCCTCTGTATCTAACTCTTAGACTGCTGAGCACGAAAATTGTCGTCTGTTGTTGCCTTTGCCTTCTTTCTCAATAAAAACATGTTTTGACAGTATTTTAGAATCATTTCCATTGGAAATGATTCTAAAATGTTGCCAAAGCATGTTTTTGATGAGAATTATCGTAGAAAATAAATAAACAGCGGACGACAACATTTAATTCAGCATTAACCTCCCTACAACAGCCACCTCTCTACAACAGCCAGTTTTGCGTCTTCCCATGGGTGGCTGTTGTAGAGAGGTTGCACTGTACTTATATCAATAATCATTTAGTATTTCAATTCATGGTTGGAACAGAACAAAAACCTATGGAAAATGTATTGTATTGCAACTTACGAAAGTGACAGTGAAATCGGTGTTGAATGTTACGGGAATCCATGTCTAAAAATACGCGGTCAGGTGATCACACCGAACACATCGCGTGAATGTCACATAATACAACAACAATAACAAGATGACGTCAGACAGTGTTACTGAGGTATGATATTCCAGTGGTATATTATTTCCCTCGTAATTATGTTGTATTAAATGCTTAGCCAAGGAATTCAAAATTTATATAGTGCTTTCAATTTAGTAGTATATTGGATGCGAACTAATTCACGAGAAACGGTGATACATAATTGGAATGAAGACGTCCTGCACCATTGGCGACTCGTTGCCGCAGATACCACCACGTGAATTGTGATGTTAGATTTTCGCGCCAAAATGTGCTTCTGTTCAAATTAGATTTAATTATACTTAGGAATCCTCAGTGTTTTCTATGCTACTGCATGCTTTATATCGGGTGGATAACAAACAAAAAGACCCCCACTTTTAAATTCCCATATCTTACATACACTGTATGGTATCTCAATATAACTTCGGATAGTATCAATGTCTGCAATTAGCTCTGACTTCTTAAAGTCTATACTCTATACTTGCACCAGAAATTGCAACCTTTAGTTTCTCTTCATTATTAGATAGTTTGGCTGATTTGCTAGTCTGCAATTCGACGACAACAGTTTGTCCGCCAACAGTGTCATGTATTGTAGAACAATCACTGTGAAATGTCTATGCCGGTTGTACGAGCTAGTTTCGGGCATTATTTGCTTGATACCATTACTTGCTGCCTACGTAACAGTGCCACCGACATATGCTAAAACATTGAATGCATGTACTGCTATTGTCACCAAGTATGCGTCACGACAATTCCAAATTCAAACCTAAACGTAAAGTATGGAACTATGAGAATGGTGATTATGACATGTTACGCAGGGTATTTGGCCCAGATGGTGTCAATAATCGCATACTTAAATAATTAAAATCTGAACTAGCCGTCCCTTTAAATTACCTTTTTAATAAATCTATACAATGTGGACACTTTCCAGACGAGTGGAAACAGGCCAACGTATGTCCTATACTTAAGGCCGGTGATCCCTCTCTCACTTCGAATTATCGCCCCATATCCTTGCCCAATACTATCAGCAAATGTCTTGAAAGGGCCATTTTTAAATATTTGTACACTCACTTTGAAGACAACAAAATATTAACGCCCTTACAGTCTGTATTCGTACCTGGAGATTCAACTGTAAACCAACTGACCTTCCTTTATAATACATTCTGTCGCGCATTAGATGATGGAAAAGAAGTCCGGGTTGTATTTTGTGATATCAGCGAAAAGCATTTGATCGTGTCTGGCATATCAGTCTGCTTATGAAATTAACAGCTGCAGGTGTTACTAATAACGTACATGACTGGTTCACCAGCTACCGTAGTAATCTGAAAAAAGGGTTGTGCTGCCAGGCGTCTACTCTAACTGGAACCACCTTAGAGCTGGTGTCCCACAAGGTTGTATCCTCGGACCATTGTTAGTTCTCCTATACGTGTACATAAATGATATTGTTATGGACATAAGCTCAAATATAAACCTCTTCGCTGATGACACCAGCTTATACCTTATTGTAGACACTCCAGAAACTGCTACTATGACCATTAATTCCGATCTTGCCACTAGTACCAACTGGTCTAATAAATGGCTTGTAACATTTAACCCTAAGAAGACAGAATCACTACTTATATCACGGAAACGTAACAGACCAGCACATTCCCTAACATTGTTGAATAATGTTAATGTTTCAGAAGTTGAGAGCCACAAACACCTAGGTATACACTTTAATAATGAAGGAACATTATGAGAAAACTAAAATACATAATAGATAGAAAATGTCTTGAAATAATTTACCTTTCCTTTATTAGACCTCTGTGAGAATATGCTGATATCGTATGGGATAATTGTACTCAATATGAGAAAGATGGATTGGAAAAAAATCCAAATTGAAGCTGCCTGTATAGCTACATGTGCAACTCGGCTAATTTCAATCGATTCATTATGCTGAAATTTGCTGGGACACATTAGAAAATAGACGACATTCACATGAAAAACGACAATTTCACCTAGTTATATTGTCGATATCCTTCCGCCTGAAACAGACACTACTCGTTACAAGGTAAGAAATGCTGACAACATACAGACCATACGTCCAGAACAACTACCTATTATATAGAGAATACCAGGCTAGTGTATTTTGATATCAAGCTTATCCGGCAAGGCTAGGAAACGCGTAGGAATTCCGAGGCTTGCCGAGGAATTATTACCGTTTCCGAGAGTAGTCTGTTAAAATTGATACCAAAAGACAGTAGCCTATTCTACTTATCAGGTAACGTTTAATGCTCGAAAATGACCACAGATGACGTCGTTATCTATGGACAGAACGCCGACATGTTTACGGTGTGTAATTACACAGACGTCATACGGTAACGTCACGTGACGCCATCCGACCAATGGAACGTCAGTTTTCACTTCGTTGTAACCCGGATGTTTGTATCAGGTCAATGCCTGATACAACAATATGTTATCAGTCAGTACGTATTCGGTCAATACAGGGAATGTTACCTGATAACACTAATGTCTTCCCTCTTGAGCCCGAGACTGGAACTCGATACCAGAAAACACACGTACATGTAATGCTCCGTCACTTAGTTTCTTAAACCCAAAATAAAAACAATCACAGACAAGGTTCCAAGTTAGTATTACAGTGGTCAACGGCGTATCCAAGTAATACATGTATACACGACTCCGGACAAAATGAAGAGATTTTAATTATTAGCACCTATATTGCAAAAATATTGTTGAATCACCAAATTGTGTCTGTGGACAAGTTGAAGATGACTTCTTCTCCTGTCCAAGATATACACTAGTAGTCACTACACAGAAACCAACTAATGGACGATATACAATCTTATTGCCAACCGACCCGCCATACTATACTATATGGTAATAGACAATTGGACAATCGTACAAACGTAACAATATTTACAGCTGTAAGAAAACGGTACATAGAGAATACAAGTCGCTTTTAAAATGGTGCGGTGGAATCTCTGTAAACCGGACACCTTGTACATGACTGTGTGGGTAATTCTAGTGGGCTTTTGTTTGCATTTATCTCTGATGGTACAGTCTGTACGTGATTGCAAAGCATGAAAACATGTCTTGGAGTGGTCATGGTACTGATTTAAAGTGGAACATCTCTATGTCGGACGCCCTGGGAACGTCCCAGGGTGTATTCTTTGTTTCCAACTGCTGCAGTGGTTTTGTTTTCTATTTTTGTTTTATAATAACGAACTAAAATATTTGTTTTTCCTGCCTTTATTAAAAATTGTTTAATGCATGTATATTTACATATTGTCATCTATAATACATCTACCGGGTATCGCTGGAAGCAGAAACTAGCAGCATAAAAAAAAGAGAATAAAATCCCATTTTATGCCAATGGCAGTATTAATTATGTTGTTATGTCCTGGTTCCTGCAGCCTGTGATACCAAGCCACATGTTATGGAGACGATTTATATAACAAGCTTGCTTTCAATCCAATCCCATTTGTATAATTCTGTATATACTATTAGTAAGTACTATTGATGCTTTACTTATAAATTATATACAAATAAAATATGTTTTAACCAAATTCAAACATTTAATTTAGTGTTTTGTATCTACCTGAACTAGGTTGGAGAATTAGCTCACTACATCTATCGTTGTTTTGGCTGCGTTCTCTGTCCCATGAGCACATACTACATCACCAGCTATATATCTTGTCAACTACCCTCTGATACAATATCAAGGTGTATGATCACGTGGTACTAACAACAACAACAAGTATCGATTCAAAGTAAGTATTATTTTATAGTGTCCTTATTTTGGTTAAATATGGCGCATCAAACGCGTTTGGTGGTCTCTGTATTTTCGCCCAAACTTCTGTCGTTTTTGCGTTTCTCCGACACGGAAATCGCAAAAACGACATAAGTCTGTGCCAAGCTCCATATACCACCAAGTGCACCTCATGAAGACGCGTTTGCTGCGCCATATTTCATCAAAATCCGTTGCATATTAAGGAAAATATTAAATAATACTTAGTTTGGAGTGGGCGACGTTGTTGTTGTTGTAACCACGTGATCATGCACCTTAAATATACCACCTTGAAGAGATGCGCTTTGCTTCCTGGATTTGAAAGCGTATACATATACATATGTATATTTATTGATATTGTGAACCATCTCACGTTTGCGACTCGGGTGACCCGCCAACGGGGGGGAGGGGGGTGGATCATCTGTGCTTGTAGTTTGTAGGCTTGCTATTTCATATGCAGTGGAACCTCCCAGTGTGTCCGGTTTAGAGAGGTTCCACTGTACGTATTTGTCATCATCAATATTTTCATTATATAGCCCACCTATGCGGCCTCTGTGTTCAGGGTCAAGGTCAACTGACTTAGAAATTTGTGCTATTTTTGAATTTACGTTAAAGTTTGTTTTATGTTTTAGAGAGGATCAGTGTTACTGATTTATTTTGCCATTGAGTTAACCGCCCCTCCCCTTGCATACTGGCTATACTTCGACGGCGTATATTGTGACCATTGACACTCTCTTGTTCTTTCATGTGTAATGGTTTAGCCTTTGTAAAAATTATGAATACGCAACACAGATTGGTTAGTAAATTAGTACATGTATATATGGTAAGTGCATGTGGCTGGGACTGTAGAAATAGGGCTTATGTCATTCATGACCAGTAGCCTATTTCACCAACATTGCAAAGTATACTTTTCTAGCAAAGTATACTTTGAGAGATAAATTTTCAATTTTAGGATATATTTATTATGCTGAATTTATTACATAATCACAGCCATTTTGGCTGTGATAATGTAATACATTCTGTATAATAATTCTGCATACTTTTAATCATCAAATATATGCAGTCGTTAGTTCTATATGAAATAATGCATTTCAGGAGAAATAAATGATTACTCCCTCAAAGTATACTTGCTAGATAAGTATACTTTACAATGTTCAACTTGGTGAAATCGGCTACTGTACATATCCTGATCAAATAGCACACTCATGTAGCCTGATAACATTCTATATTTATTGTTAGAAGCATGACGGGTGCTTCATTGATGGAATGGCGAACAGTGCAGATCCTGACTAGACTGTGCGGATGTACAGGCTGATCTGGATCTACACTGGTCGCAGATCCCATAAGCCCCATTTCCCCAATCACAGTCACATACATTATGAGTTTGCATACATGTATAGATTTTAACATGCAGTCGTAATTAAATAATGATACTCTTTCTTCAGTATTGTAATTTATTATATACCTACCCATGAAATACATAGCTATACAATGTAAATAAAAGTCATATGTTCTCATCGATGAAATAAACAACTTCCGGTGAAAATACGACTACTTCCGCTATCTATATTCATAACGCGCACCTGCAGTGCCGGATTGCAAATAGGCTGCAAATACACATTCATTACCGTATACAGTCTAAAACACTGCTAATTTCCATGGAGCGGTATATAATAAATATAATATTCATATTTTTCCAACGAATATGACATATATGTTCATCGAGTGGTGTGAAATGTCCATATTTCACGAGTGCCGTTAGAATATCCTCTAGTTATGTTCTATAATCAGATGTATATAATTGTGTAGAATCATGCGAATATTAATGAAATAGAGAAAAACAATTCGAAATTACATGTTTATCTTTTTATATTTTTGCACTTAAAACAACATATTGGCGGCCATTTTGAATGTGTCTGCCATATTAAAGCTTAATGAATTATAGTTTTACAGACATATGTTTTATAGTTTGAAACACATCAAATATGATTTTATCCCGTCAACACAGTGCGTATGTGCCGTGAAACACGGTGCCGTGAAACATTTTTGATATCCAGTCAATACTATTTTTGCATTTTACAGCCATTTGTAGGTGTTGACGGGATGAATAGTAGGTTAGTGCCGTGAATGGGAAAACATATCTGGCAAGGCTCAGGAAACGGGACGGGCGAGGCTCTCCAGATATTTTTTCCCATTCACGGCACTAACCTACTATTCTCTATGTCTTTTACCGAGAACATATGCTGCATTGGGTGCATAGAAGCGAATAATGGATATATAGATATATGATGTTATAGAGAATAGTAGGTTAGTGCCGTGAATGGGAAAAATATCTGGCAAGGCTCAGGAAACGGGATGGGCGAGGCTCTGCCGAGCACATCCCGTTTCCGTGCCGCGCCAGATATTTTTTCCCATTCACGGCACTAACCTACTATTTATCCCGTCAACACCTACAAATGGCTGTAAAATGCAAAAATTGTATTGACTGGATATCAAAAATGTTTCACGGCACCGTGTTTCACGGCACATACGCACTGTGTTGACGGGATAATACATAAACATAAATTCAAAATGGCAGCCAAAATACCATTGCATGCAACAAGAACATTAAATCTATACACGAAACGCCTGCTTAATAATTAAGGAAAACAATCATGGTCTGTTGCGTTTACTGTGATTAGAAACACATGGTGTACAAGTATGTGATATTACTGTCTGTTTCACGAAACCTGCCCAAATGTTATGGCTATAAAAACAATACAAAAACAATATTTGTTTCGATAATATTAAATTAAAGCAAAATTTAAGAATGAGCCTTCGTTTTATTTAGTGAAATTTTGTCATATATTGATTTCATGGCGAAAAAATAATTTCCCCACAGAGTGAAGATGTCTATTGGGATTTAACATGAGGATTTTTTTCGAATTTCAGAAATACTGGACCGATTTTCAAAATTTAACTTTTGTTTTCTTAGTTAGATCAGTTTTAAGCTATCTAACTAGGTTTCGGAGTCAAATTCCAAAATTTCATTTTTTGACTCCGCCCACAGCTCCTCCACCTCATTTTCCCCCATGTTAAATTCCCATATAGACAAATATTGTTTTCGTAATGAAATTCTTAATTTTTTATAAAATTTAATATTATCGAAAAAAATAAATGTTTTTGCATTGTTTATATGGCCGTAATAACATTTGGGCAGATTTCGTGAAACAGACAGTAGTAACAATGATTACATGTACCTAAACTACATCAAACTGAGTTCGTGCATCCTACAAGACTGACGAACACGAATTCAGTTAAAAATGAATTAATAAATAGTTATACAGTAAATACAAAGATACCATTAATAGAGCAAATAATAAAAACGACCGAATTTAAATAAGAAGTTATATAATAGATAGTTAGCCCCCATGTTAAATTCCCATAGGATCTGCATCTACATTGTTTGTAAATGTTAGTTTTATGATATGTTGGGTTGAGACAGTTAACATGTAGGCAAAAAATGTCCTTTATAGGTAAATGCGTAATTCCACCAGTTGTAAAAATTACGAGTGCCCACTATACAGATATAATCATTTAATAATATTTATTTTACTGATTGTGTCTCGCAGTGGTATCAGGTTATTTTAATATGCAAATGAGGCATGCTATTTTTAATAATAATTAAATGCGACAATTTATTTTTTCGACATATTATTATGTACATGTATGATCATTGCAAAAAATAAATGCAGAGAATAAATATTAATTTCAGATAACATTTTAAGGACACCCTGATATCAGTGTGGACATTCATGTTTCATATACGAAGTATAATAACGCCAATTATATTGTCGGGTAATGTTGAATGGCTGTTTATTTTGCCCGAAAAATGTCATATCTAACGAATGGACGAACAAAATATGTCTATCTTTATTATAACCTGGCATGTGGGACTCTAGCTTTAAGTCGTTCGTGCATGCATCATCCGCTTCTTTTCACACGCGGACAATAATCGTCGATGACCAATACTCGGTTATACATGGTATTACGTGTGTTTAGTCCAGTAATAGTAGAGCATAAGTGGGTACTGACCTTGATCAGATAGACCAAATCCTGTGGCCACGCAGTTGGTACTGGAAAGAACTGCCGCATCAAATGAGGCATCTGTAATTAAACACAATGGAACGTTCGGCCATATAAAAGCACTTTGGTTCTCAGACACGGCGTTTGCAGAATGTGACGAGGGCGGGCGGATTTTCTGTATATATTTCTTTATTTGACATGTTCGATTCTGATTTTGTTCAAGTCGCCAGATGCAATACATGTTCATAAAGTTACTAAAACCTCTTATGAAGTGAAAAAAAAGTGTAAATTTCGGATCGTCTGTAAATTTCAATTGATGGATCAATTGATGGATTTACATTTATTGAGCATAGGCTGCATATGCAGCCTATGGTCAATAAATGTAAATCCAATAATTGTTTACAAGAAAACATTGTTAATGTGAAATTTACAGACTATCATAATTTTGCACTTACGAACATTTTAGTCGTAAGGAGTTTAATGAAACGGGCCCCAGATTTTCGGCAGACATGAGTGGGTTTAATATATTTGTGCATGGTAGTGTCTTTTATTGATCATGTGGCGAAGTTACAATATGATTTTATTTCTCCATGACGATACAATGCTCCACACGCATGGATTTTTTCTGACAAGTACTTGTGGATGGTCTTATTTGAGATACACCATGTGCTTTGTACCAAAGAATATGTGCGATTTTTCATTAAATTATATTCCACAAATTTGTGAAAATGACGTCGAAAGATGACGAAATAGAATTCCGCATTTGCTATTCAACTTTTGGCAACTTTCGACGTCAATTACTGAAAATATCGTAAACAAAACTGCATTGTCATATGTCAATGCGCTTGTAAATGTATACTCATTAGTTGTGTACATTTGTGATATTTTGAATAGGTATTACTACACCAAATGGTGTTGTAAAGTGGCAAGCGGGAAATAAGTATATGTAAAGTATTCCGGATAGGTATAGGCCACATGCGCAGTTTGCTTGCAGAATCAACCGTTGTACATCATGTTAACCCTTTCACCCCTAAGTAACTGGAATTTATTTTGATCTGTTAATTGTGCAACCAATCTATTGGCACAAAACGATTTTCAGACTAGTCCATATGAAAAAGGGGTGTTTTTGTTCTGAAAAATATGAAAATTACTTGCAAAAAGGCAGACCCTAATGGCTCGTCGCGAGCCGGCTCATCTGGATCTACACTATTTAACAATATCTCTATACAGGTATGTGGTAGGGTTAATGCGTTTTATATTCCATTCGCATTCATATTTGTGACTATGATTTGTTACCAGTGTTGCTTCTGATCAAATAACACACTCCTGTACCTTGATAAAAAATATATATTGCTTGTTATACATGTATATAGAAGGAGTGTGCTATTTGATCAGGAGATAGACTGGTCACAAATGCCATAAGCCTCATTTCTTCAGCCACAGCCATAAATAAAGAACTTTTAATACCCGAAAGAGGACATGCACTCACCCTCAGCCCATTTCACGGGTCGGACATACCGGCATAGTGCGATAGGAGAATGAACTAGCTATGTTAAATTAACCTCCTCATCGCCTCCTTCATTTAAAGCACATATTTCGACTGTGTCGCATATAGGTAACTTCGGAAACAAACAGCCCAACGGTCATTGGCCTGGCACTTTTTGGACTCAAATGCCCGGTTTTGGAAGGTAATCGAACCAATTCATACCCTTAAATAGTATCTAAATAAATACCGGAAAGGTTGAGGGGCTGGACACTAGGCGTGAAGGTGAGGGGGCTTTTCAGTATCATCAGGGCAATGTCGTTGCTTATCGTCCTGAGACTAAATCTCTTGTGCTGCAATGTACATAGAGTATCTCAGTCTACTGATCAGACTCGGCTCGGGAACGGTATCATACGCGTTTCCGAGCCTGGCCTGATAACATTGATATCAAAACACACTTATAGTCTGTTTCACGAAAACTGCCCAAATTTTACGGCCATATAAACAATTCAAAAACCAAATTGTTTTCGATAATATTAAATTAAAGGAAAATTTAAGAATGAGCCTTCTTTTTATTTCGTGAAATTTGGTCAAATATTGATTGTATTGCGAAAACAAAATTTCCCCATGTTAAATCCCCATAGACATCTTCACGGAGTGAAGATGTCTATGGGGATTTAACATGGGGAAATTTTTTAGAATTTCAGAAATACTGGACCGATTTTTTAAATTTAACTTTGTTTTTCTTAGTTAGATCATTTCCAAGCTATCTAGCTAGGTTTCGGAGTCAATTTCTTTTTTGACTCCTCCCACAACTCCTCTACCTTTCCCCCATGTTAAATTCCCATAGACAAAAATCAATTTTTCGTAATAAAATCAATATTTGACCAAATTTCACGAAATAAAAAGAAGGCTCATTCTTAAATTTTCCTTTCATTTAATACTATCGAAAACAATATTGTTTTTGAATTGTTTATATGGCCGTAAAATTTGGGCAGCTTTCGTGAAACAGACTATAGTCTACAGTCTGTTCCACGTTTTGCTGCCGACGAACGTTTGGCTATTAAATATATTAAACATCTTTTCCTATGTGAATTTAACATGGCGAGATAGTTTAGAAATTATGTAAATAATAGAACAAAATTTACATTTTGAAAATCTGTCTACAAATAAAAAGTATTTACAAAAAGCAACATAGTTTAGCCCCCACGTTGAATCCCCATTGAAAATTTTTCGTACAAAATTCTTGCGCCGGTTACTAGACGAACATGCGTTTTTGCAGCATCGACGGCATATAGCTGAATGGGAATTCGTCAAGAATTCGGCGCCCATTTGGACGTGAAACATTTTTCCGGCGCGGAGTGCAGCACCAGTGACTCACACAGGCTCAGAATTATGTCAATACAGATGATATTTTGTTTCAACGTTAGGTTTCAATCATGGAGCACAGTATATAATGACATACAATTCTGCAAAAACCAGGAACCCACTTTTCGTTGGAATAGTGGGTTCCCGGTTTTTGCAGAATTGTTCAACACATCGTATTATTGCGGAAAGCTTTCTGTTATGACATAGCTGCAGGGTTTCCGCTTTATAGGCAATATGTTGTACTATATCGCTACACCACAGTCAGCGGTATAAGTTTGTGGCATAACATTTCCATTTCACGCAGTAAAATATAGCAATAATCTGCAGTGTGTTGACGTTCATACTTCGCTATATTGTTATTGAACGACACTTATACAGTATGAGACAAAATATGATCATAAACGCACAATTCTCGAGTCACTTTACACGAAGTAGACAGTAGGCAATGGACGCTTCAAACGCTAATTTGGAAGTACTTAACTAGTCCGTCATAACTCAGAATCAATCCGTTAAGTTTTATTATACTGAATTTATTACATTATCACAGCCATTTTGGCTGTGATAATGTAATAAATTCAGTATAATAATTATTATATCCATCGAAACTGTGTGTCCCGTTTAGAATGGGTTCATTGTAAATACCTTCATCCACCGTTTGACAGTGATAACTTGCTCGGTTCCTTCATTTGACGCAAGGTCGTAATCACCAGCACGAATCTGGTAGTTTCGAGATCTGACACAAAAAAAGAACAATCTGTCACAAAGAAGAACATTTAAATACATTTGATCAGATATACACAGAAATAATCCGAAATGTCTGTCTGTAACACAGGGCGATTTACACCATGAAAAGGTACCGACATTTAAATAGTTTTTACATATAATGTGCTTAACAGCCCAAAGTTCGCCGGCATCAAAACAAAACGTGGAACAGACAGTAATATAACTACATGGCGGCGAATGCATATTATGTGCAATACATATGCATTACAATAGCATAACATACACGGCGAATTCGCATTCTATGCAGTAGTATTTGTTACACGAGCATTACCTACACGGCGAACACACATTATATGCAGTAGTATTTGTTACACGAGCATTACCTACACGGCGAACACACATTATATGCAGTAGTATTTGTTACACGAGCATTAATTATACGTCGAACACACATTACAATGTATATGCAGTAGCATTGTAGTAGGTGAATTTCAGACGATTCCGTGACTAACATGTTCCTACCTTTTTCTTATTGTTGATTTGTCAACTTGAACCATTTTATGAACAAAGTACGCAGTTTTCAACAAGAGTGCCGTAAGTCACAAAATACGCCAGTCGAAGATGGGCCAGACAGCGAAGATGCAGAAATGTGAAGCTGTCACCAAGGCAAGAAACATTAATAAGTATTTGAAACTCTATAGCATTATTTCTTCCTCTCGTTGTGCTAAACGCTAAACATGTATACTAATTTAGGTAGAGATGTGTAAAGTAGAAATTATATAGAATTGGATACAAAAATGTAGAGAAAATGGCTAAGTTAAAAATGTGATATTTTGTTAAAAAATATGTTTTCGGCATAAAAACACCAAGGTGCACATCTTCAATATGTGTAGAAGACGTGTGTATAGTTTCAGATCGATTGACTGAACGGTTTCAGAGGAGTTGTGTACACAAACTATGCACTTTTTCTGTCCGCCGCCCGCCCGCCCCGCGGTAAAACATAATACGTACCGTTTTTTTTTAAAACGGTCGTATACAAATGATGGGAAAATGTTTAGAGCACAAAATCCAAAATGGCAGCCAACGCAATTTTGAAATATATAACATGCATTATCTCTGTAACGAACACAACTGAGGAGTCGTTTCCCAATAATAATTTTTGTGCCACAAAACTCAATTCTGTGTCACAAAATTCACTTTTGTGCCACAAAAGTGAATTTTGTTGACAAAATCAGTATATATTTAATTTTGTTTCGTTTTTGTCAAGTTTATAGGTACAAAAATGAATTTTGTTGACCAAATTGAGCCATGTCCCACCACTTGGCGCCCCGTATACGAAACGTATGCAGAATTGAATTTTGTGACACAGAATTGAATTTTGTGACACAGAATTGAATTTTGTGACACAGAATTGGATTTTGTGATTTTTAGTGTTACAAAACTCAATTTTGTCTGGACAAAATTGGTTTTGTACACATAATTAACCTGTCCTGCATGGCGCCCCGTAACTACTGGTATGGTTAATTTCTAGGCTGGACCTTTAAATCCAAGATGGGGTCCGTCCACCATCTTAAAATGCATAATACTAAATATTGTTAGTGGGAGCTAATATACAAGTCAAATACATGTACTGTGTATGTATTCATAAATATTAGCATGCCACACCTGCTGGAGGGTGTGTTTGTTTGTTTCGATGTCCTCTAATTCCAAGATGGCTGCCGTCCAACATCTTGGACAATATGAAACACAATAGCTATGCGTGGAAAATTAAGCTAAAGATACAATTGGTGCGACAGTTTCGCTAATGTTAGCACACCACACTTATCGGAAGAGCTGTTTGTTATGATGGATGTTATTGGGGTTGGAAATGCAAGATGGTCACCATCCACAGACTTGAAAAGATAAAACACAACATATCCAAGATTGCATATATGCTAAAATTACATTTCATACATGTTAGCAGTCCATATGATTCGGCTGTAAAAGCACCTTGAGCATTTGGAGACTATCAATATAAAGTCCTAAATGTATTATATTTAGGGCATTATAAGTTTCATTTACACACCACATCTCTTTTCTTACAATGTATTCTTATTGTTTAATTTTTGGGTCAAATATATCGTGATGGTGTGACTGTGTGCGTGCTCAGTTCGATGTGTATCATTATTGTCTACAATTATATAAAGACGTGTATCTGTTGCAATGTCGTCACCGATTGCTGTACTTCGATAACTGACAAAGGAAGCATGTTGCTGATTATGACAGCTGCATGTGTTATTCATTTCAAGATAGGACTATACCGGACAGCTTTGACTGTGATAAGAGGGAAATTAACAAATAGCCAATCGAGTAGTCATTGATTAAACAAAGACAGTTCGTTTCCGCTTGTACAATATCGCTTTGCTGTACCAGTTACAACAACCTCCCAATTTGACTTTTATTCTTATAGGACAAAAACTTATATTACCATATTTAAATCACTTTGTTTTGTTTTCTTGTCAATATGGTAAATACTAAACAGTAATCATTTTGGTTTTCACAGTATGATTATTATCTACAGGTAGACTGAAAATAAAAGCCGTCAACAGTTCAGGGGGGTCGCCGTACCATAATTAATCATCCTAAATACCCAGTGAGCAACTTTTAGTGCGCAAATATACTGCGTTATATGGTGTGGGGTTTGCCATTTGCCGTTTTGAAATTCGTAATTCATAATAATCTCTAACATAACAAAAAGTCCCTTAACACCAATAGACAATACTAAAATAAGAGAGAAATTACAATGGTTGTAGTTTAGTTTATGTGCCGTCTTAAAATTATTGTATTTTCAGTTTTTCAGTATTTTCAGTTTCCAAGATGACATGGTGTATTCCATGCCACAGCGCATTTACCCTGCAACACATCCTACTGGACTGTATCTACTTTGCCGATATTCGACGAAAACACTTTAATGCTACATACTATTTTACTATTATTTGTATTCTTCATCTACATTGCTGGGTCCTAAATGATACTATTTTGTGTTGATGGGCCGTTAAGCACCATTCCATTCCATTCCATTCCAAGATGACATATGGTGGCCATCTTGGATTTGATGACCCTGCTATTATCCAACCCAACAAACAACCCTTCCAGTAGGTGTGCTCTGCTAGGATTAGCGAACTTGTCACACCAGTTCTACCTTTATCTTAATGTTCTCCACATAACAATATTGTGTTTTATATTGTCCAAGGTGGCGAACGGCGGCAATCTTAGATTTCAAGGGCTTAGTAACTTTCAAACCAACACATAACACCTCCAGCAGGTGTGGCACACTATAATTAGTGAATATATGTACATTATTTTTACTTTTAGCTTAGCTCCAACTAGCAATATGAAGTATAATGTATTTTAAGATAATGGACGGCAGCCATTTTGGATTTTGAAGTCTAAAGTAACAAAATAACCATACCAGCAGTGTTGGCATGTTATAATTATTGTGAAACGACACCTCATTTGTGTTTCTCGCTTATCTCATTACATAGATAATGCATTATATATTTCAAAATGACGTTGGCGGCCATTTTGGATTTTGTGCTCTAAAACATTTCCCGTAATTGTTTTAAAAATGCATAGGAGCTATTTTATTTTAATAATGGACGGCAGCCATCTTGGATTTAGAAGTCTAAAGTAACAAAATAACCATACCAGCAGTGTTGGCATGTTATAATTATTGTGAAACGACACCTCATTTGTGTTTCTCGCTTATCTCATTACAGAGATAATGCATTATATATTTCAAAATGACGTTGGCGGCCATTTTGGATTTTGTGCTCTCAAAAATTTCCAGTCATTTTTGTAAATGGTTCAAGTTGACAGATGAATAATAAACTGGAAAATGTGTTCATAGAACACGGATGCCCCGTATGTCGCTTTGATAATAAACGAGGCAAAATTCCAAGTCCAAAAGTGGAGATAATCCATTACTCGGTTTCGAATAAAAATCAAAATAGACTTTGCTCATCTAGTCATCATAAGGAAGCTACATGCCAAGTTTCAGGTCTGTAGCTGTTACGGTTTGAAAGTTTTACGAGTTACAGAGCAAAACTGCCAAATTTCAATTCGAAACGGGGGGTGGGGGGATAATCCATGACCCAGAGGTCAAATCAAAAATTGAAATAGACTTTGTGCATCTACTCACCATAAGGAAGCTACATACCAAGTTGCATGTGTGTAGCTATTAGGGTTTAAACATTTTACAACTTACAAGCCAAAATTTGAAGATTCTAAGTCGAAAAGGGGGAGATAATCCACGACCAAAAATTCAAATAAACTTTGCGCATCTACTCATCATAAGGAAGTTACATACCAAGTTTCAGGTCTGTAGCTATCATGGTGGGGCATAAAACAGGTAGGAACGTTTTGGTCACGGAATTCTCGGTTTTGACCCTACTATTAACTATCCGACGAACACTAGCAGTACTTACACGACGAACACACATTGTATGTAATACATATTTATTATACTAGCATTACCTACACAGCGAACGCACATTCTATGCAGTCGTATTAAATTTGGTTACACAAGCAGACATACACGACGAACACTAGTATAACATACACGGCGAACACACATTCTATGCTGTCGTATTTGTTACACGAGTATTACCTTACACGACGAACACTAGCATTACATACACAGCGAACACACATTGTATGCAATATATATTTATTACGATAGCATTATCTACACGGCGAACACACGTTGTATGCAATATATATGTATTACACTAGCATTACCTCACGGCGAACATACATTGTATGCAATATATATGTATTACACTAGCATTACCTCACGGCGAACACACATTGTATGCAAGATATATTTATTCCACTAGCATTACCTCACGGCGAACACTCATTGTATGCAATATATATTTATTACATAGCATTACCTCAGGCGACACATTGTATGCATATATATTTATTCCATAGCATACCTCACGGCGAACGCTAATTGTATGCAATATATATGTATTACACTAGCACCTTACCTCGGACAACACATTGTATGCAAGATATAGTATTACGACGACACATGCATTCCTAGGCGAACACCATTGTATGCAATATATATTTATTCCACTAGCATTACCTCACGGCGAACACTCATTGTATGCAATATATATTTATTACACTAGCATTACCTCACGGCGAACACACATTGTATGCAATATATATTTATTCCACTAGCATTACCTCACGGCGAACGCTAATTGTATGCAATATATATGTATTACACTAGCATTACCTCACGACGAACACTCATTGTATGCAAGATATATTTATTCCACTAGCATTACCTCACGGCGAACACTCATTGTATGCAATTATATAGTATCACTAGATCCACTAGCATTACCTCACGCGAACACTCATTGTATCATCATATATTTATTTACACTAGCATTCCTCACGGCGAACACATACTTCCACGGCGAACACACATTTATGCATTTATTATATTTATCCACTATGCAATATATATTTATTCCACTGCATTACCTCACGGCGAACGCTCATTGTATGCAATATATATTTATTCCACTAGCATTACCTTATGGCGAACACTCATTGTATGCAATATATATTTATTACACTAACATTACCTCACGGCGAACGCTCATTGTATGCAATATATATTTATTACACTAGCATTACCTCACGGCGAACACTCATTGTATGCAATACATATTTATTACACTAACATACCTCCACGTGAACACACGGTTGTATGCAATATATTTATTATAAACACTAGCATACTTCACTAGCTTTTACCTCACGGCTTAACTCATTGTATGCAATACATATATACACTAACATTACCTCACGGTGAAAACACAGTTGTATGCAATATATGTTTTTTTAACACCTAGCATTTTAACCTCACGGCTTAACTCATTTGTAATGCAATAAACATTTTTATTACACCTAACATTACCTCACGGTGAACCAAAACACGGTTGTATGCAATAATATTTATTTAACATTCATTACATTACCTCACGGCTTGAACTCATTGTATGCAATAAAACATTATTTTAATTACACTAGCATTTACCTCCGGTGAACACATGGCGTATGCAATATATATTTATTACACTTGCATTACCTACGGCGAACAACCTCAATGTTGCCAATATATTTATTACAACTAGCAATTACCTCACGGTTGAAAAACATGTTGGTATGCAATATAGTTTATTACACTAGCATTACCACACGGCTTAACTCATTGTATGCAAAACAAATATTTATTACACTAGGCCATTACCCTCAACGGTGAACAAAACATGTTGTAGCAATTATATTTATTTAACACTTAGCATTACTTCACGGCCTTAAACTCATTGTATGCAATACATTATTTATTAACACTAGCAATTACCTCACGGGTGGAACACATGTTGTATGCAATAATATATTTATTACATAGCCTTACCTAGGCGAACCATATTGTATGCAATTACATATTTATACACTAAGCATTTACCTTTTCAGGCTTACTCATTGTATGCAATTACATATTTAAATGAAAACACTAGGCAATTACTTTCACCTGAACACAAAAATGTTGTATGCAATATATATATTACACAGCATTACCTCACGGCGAACACTCAATTGTATTGCATACCATTTATTTTACACTAGCTTTACCTCACGGTGAAAAACATGTTGTAGCAATATATGACTACATGGTTAGCATTATATTATATTAAAACATAGACTTATAGAACACTTCATTGTTACGCATACATATTTATTACACTAGCATTACCTCACGGTCATTGTGACATGGTTGTATGCATATTATATTATACACTAGCATTACCTCACGGCGAACACTCATTGTATGCAATACCTATTTATTACACTAGCATTACCTCACGGTGAACACACGTTGTATGAACTATATATTTATTACACTAGCATTAACTCACGGCGAACACTCATTGTATGCAATATATATTTATTACACTAGCATTACCTCACGGCGAACACTCATTGTATGCAATATATATTTATTACACTAGCATTACCTCACGGTGAACACACGTTGTATGCAATATATATTTATTACACTAGCATTACCTCACAGCGAACACACATTGTATGCAATATATATTTATAGTAAAATAACAATTTATTACATACATGTGTGTTCGCCTTGTAGATAATGCTAATGAAATAACTATTTATTACATAACTGTGTGTCGCCGTGTAGGTAATGCTAATGAAATAACAATTTATTACATAGATGTGTATTCGCCTTGCAAATAATTATAATGAAATAACTATTTATTGCAGAAATGTGTGTCACCGTGTAGGTAAAGCGAGTGAAATAATAATGTATTACATAGATGTATGCCGCTGTGTAGGTAATGCATTGATATAACTATTTAGTGCATAGATGTGTATTCGCCTTGTAGATAATGCTAATGAAATACCTATTTATTACATAATAACTATTTATTACACAAATGTGTGTTCGCCGTGTAGATAGTGCTAGTCAAATAACTATTCATTACATACATATATGTTCGCCGTGTATGTAGTACTACTGTCTGTTCCACGTTTTTCTGCCGACGAACTTTTGGCTATTAAACATATTAAATCTAAAAAATATTTTAATGTAAGTACTTTTTCATCAATAACAAAAAAGTCACCCTCCCCAAAAAAAATTGTTTGATGAAATTCCATAAAATATTGATTTTATAGCGAAATAACGATTTTCCTATGAATTTAACATGGGAGGAAAAGAGGAGGAAGCGCTAGGGCCGTAGGGGAGGAGTCAAAAAATGATGCGACTAAGAAAACAAAAGTTAGATTTTGAAAATCGGTTAACAAATAAAAAATTATTAAATAATATATATATTTAGCCCCCATGTTAAATTCCCATAGGAAAATAGTTTTTTCGCAATAAAATCAATATTTGACGGAATTTCATCAAACACATTTTTTTGAGGAGGGTGACTTTTTTGTTATTGATGAAAAAGTACCTATATATTTAAATATTTTTTCAGATATAATGTGCTTAATGGCCAAAAGTTTGTCGGCAGTAAAACGTGGAACAGACAGTAGTGAACTAACTCTTTATTACAAGTGTGTGTTCGCTGTGTAGGTAATGGTATTACCTATACGGCCAACACACATTTTATAAAAAAAATTATGTATTTAGTGCACAATATTGCCTAAACGATGAGTACACATCGTATGCAATACATACTATGTATTACACAAGCATTACCCACACGGCGAACACACATGTTATTTATAAACAGTGATTACACTAGTATTGCCTACGCGGTGAACTTACATGTTATTAATACATATTGATTACACTAGTATTGCCTACACGGTGAACACGCATTCTTTGCAATAAATAGTGATTACACTAGTATTGCGTACACGGCGAACACGCATTCTTTGCAATAAATAGTGATTACACTAGTATTGCCTACATGGCGAACTCACATGTTATTAACACATATTGATTACACTAGTATTGCCTACACGGCGAACAGACATTATATACAATACATATGTATTCCATTATCATGGCCTAAACGACGAACACACATTATTGGCAATAAATATTGATTATACTATCATTACCCGCCTCCGCCGTGGCAATGGGCCGCCGTCATCACGAGTGTGGGACTCAGTATGGAACCCCCACAGCGGAACCGTCCTCTGTACGTGAGCATAACTTGCCACGGGAACTCATCCTTCGTCGCGTCTTCGCCCTCCACGATGTACTCGTGCTTCCCGACACGTGTGAACTTCTGTCCCCCGTTAGCCAACACAACACCTTAGCAGCGAATTAAAGTAACACTTAGAGCATGGTTCGTCGTCTGCCTGTACGAGGAGATAATCCGCGAACTTTAGTAAGCGGATTATCGACGGTAAATGCGAATAACCGTATTCTACGTTTACTTATTTATCTCACCCAAATACAATGTACCTTTATAAGTCAGTGGTGTTATGGTGAATATAATACATATGTGCTTTGATCGGAAATTTTGGGTGATTAGTCAAACTATGACATTTTGCAAGCTCCATAGAGTAGGATAATGGATCCTGTGATTTGCGCATCTTTTGTTATGTTAGTCATCTTGGATAACAAAATGGCAGCCAATTCATGTTCTGCATATTTCATACAAAATGGGAGGTATATGCATGAAATAGCATGGATATTATACATATTTCAAAGAGGGCGCTTACAAATGAAATGTGTTCATATTTTTGCAAGAAGGAAATTCGCCAAAAGCCAAGATGGCTGCCCAATATGAACAATTTGGATTGTAGTTGTCATTATGCGGCGAATTAAAATAATTTAAGACTGCAGAACTTCAAATTCAATCTGATTTTCGCATATTGAATCATATGTTATTAATTTTGATGTATTCGTAAAATGGTCGCCATTTTGATGGTCGCCAAATGTAAATATGTTTAAGGACCCGTTCTATACTTGACCATCGTCTGAATCAAAGATTAGCCTCCTAAATGTGATGGGATATATGTAAAATATATTATAGGAATGAATGGCATTTTTGTGGAATTTATCGGGGTATAAACTTGGAAAAGTCGCAGGAATACTGGACGAATGCCGGAAGGCCTCGTCCAGTATTCCCGCGACTTTTCCAAGTTTATATCCCCGATAAATTCCACAAAAAGGCCATTCATTCCTTATAATTCCAGCATTTGAAATAAATTCATCAAGAAAATGTGTTTATTTTCCGTTTTCTTAAGAATTATTTTAACTACGCCTGACGGTTACGGAAAGTAGTTCGGCATGGGAGTTTACTGGGATATAATTTTTGGACAGAGACTTGCTACGGGCCAATCAAATGTTAGGGAATTGTGTAAATATGTTTGTGCTGGATTTATATGTGAACATTAGCCTGTTACTATACAACACATGGAGTTGCTATGTCGGTCAGTTTAGTGTGTACAACCCATCAGTCAGTTTTACCTCTTGTTGCGTTATACACATACCACAAATAATATGACATATACATAAATACAAATTGGTGCAATATCTCCTAAATATGTTAAACAGCAACGTCCTATGGATTGTTTTCATCACACCTATATACACTGTCTGATGTCTGAATAGTTTGTTGACCTGTTGTTAAAGTGTTTGAGAATCCTGTAATGGCTATGTAACAGTCAGATAAATACAGTGATGTCAGTATATACCTGTATTAACATACATACTGTATCAAATCCAGTGACATGTGAGCAGTTACCTGAGTATAATATCACTGGTCATGGTGTATTACTCGCCTACTAGATCTATACATAACTTGTACACTAACAATAAACTGTGTATCAGATAGAAAAGTTTACACATTGAAATTTATTTTTGACATTGATGGGAGAAATGCTCAGATATCTCGTCATTTGCATAGCTTTCTGGCATAATATTTATAGCACGCTGTTTTTATATATGGGCCGCGCCATACGAAAACCGGGCTTAATGACAACGTCATGAAAAGCGGTAAACGACGTCGGAAAAACGACGTTTCAAATTGTCTAGCGTCGCCGTAAAAGTTCACAGTTTGCCCTCCCATTTACGTTTACTGGTGTCAGTTAACATTAAGTGTGAACAGAAAACGGAAAATAATAACTTACTGAAACTTTCACTAATATGAGACGCGATACCTTGTACCTCGGTACACATATTATGACGTCATGACTTGACGTCACGTACTTGTGACGTCATTGAACGTGAATACATATTTGACGTTATGGCCATGGTGTCGTGACAAAATAGTATAGCAAGGATACTTGCACGAGTTCCTCGCAGCATCAATGACTTAGAAATGCTTTAGGTGCTGTACATTGTCGCCTAACTGTCGTTCTTTGACATTTTTACTTTTTTTCGTCGGTTGTCCTTATGAATTCAAAATGGTGAACGCATAATTTAACTGGCTACATATCAGAGAAGTCTTCGCTTACACTGCACTTCGATTCCTAAATAATCTTAAATATGAACAACCTAGTGTATGCCAACGATATTACCATCTATTATCTTGGTAAATTGAGACTTGAACAATTATATCCAGTACTTAGCGAATGATATGCCATTTAATGCCACTCATTTTATCATAAATGGAGGGAGACACGCAGCTATATAATGACATAAATATCCGGGGTTTGTATTGAATTTAAAATAAATGCATCAACACATTAATTGGAAATGTGATGGTCATAAACTTGCTTTTGTAGTCGAAAGTGCTTGTGAAGTATCAAATCATCAGTTTATCACTTGACTGCATAATAATGTAGATCAGGCGATGGTAATGCGATCCTCAAGAAAGACACATGGCGACAATTATAAGGTATCACGCTACCAAATCTGCCCGGTATCGTGTTTTGTCACAAAGTTAATGTTATAAGCGGCCTACTGTCTAATTTAAAATATGTCGTCGCATACGAAATGTTAAATGATGTCGCTATTATTCCCCAAAATATTTCAGACAGCAGCAAACAACAGGGAAACGCCTCACTCTGCCTTATTTGAAAATTATTCATACGAAATTACATTATTTCGGCCGCAATCCAAAACATAACGTTACATTAGCAACTGCAACACGAGCCATAAACATTATTTTCATACTTTGTCTTGGCCTAAAACTGAAAATGTTGTCATTAAGCCCGGGCTTCGCACGGCGCGGCTCATATATTTTCGGCGTTCGTAGTTGTGCAAAAAGTACACACAAGATAATGTTGACTTTGCCCAAGGTTACGTGTCGTTTGTCAATTATTCACTAATCGTATACAATTATACATACACTACTTAAAATCAACCTACATGGCAGGCCTATTAGTTTACTACTCCATTACGCTTAAACGTTCTTATTGACGTTGAAGTTGCCCGTTAATGTTAACGTCGTAATTGCGACGTCATTGAGCTAAAACGTCGTTTGCGCTTCTACCACGTTACAAAAATACATGTAACATGAAAAATAATTGAGATACATTGATATATTTTGTGGTATATGACTTTTAAAAGATGCGGTATTCAGAATATGCAAAATAGTGAAAAATAAAATTTGTGTCATTAAGCCCGGTTTTCGCATGACGCGGCCCAATTATGTATATGATGTATTGCACCACATTATATTATTTGTACTGTCCTATTACTTGCTGTATGTGTCAAACGGTCGAAGAGGTGAAACTGTGCGATGGCTTGCAAATACAAATATGGCTGAGATGGCAACGCAATGTACCATATAGTATACAGTAACAAGACAATATACATATATCGTATATTCATATATCACATCACTATTGTGAAACAATTATGATTGGAGCCAATTGTATCGTTATATGAACTAATTCGTTAATACCCATACCGTATTGAATCCTATGTGACATATTGTATCACAAGCATACATCCAAGGTGACCTCATAATATTCATAAATGTGATATGACACACGTGTAATAACATCGGCAGCGAATTACCTATTCATAATTCCAGCACAAAAATATTTACACAATTCCCTAACATTTGATTGGCCCGTAGCAAGTCTCTGTCCAAAATTTATATCCCAGTAAACTCCCATGCCGAAATACTTTCCGTAACCGTGAGGCGCGGTTAAAATAATTCTTAAGAAAACGGAAAATAAACATATTTTCTTGATGCATTTATTTCAAATGCTGGAATTATAAGGAATGAATGGCCTTTTCGTTGAATTTATCAGGGATATAAAGTTGGAAAAGTCGCGGGAATACTGGACGAGGCCTTCCGGCCTTCGTTCAGTATTCCCGCGACTTTTCCAAGTTTATACTCCGATAAATTCCACAAAAAGGCCATTCATTTCTATAGTAACTTCCTTGACGACAATGCCATCTACGCCAGAGTTATATAAATCTATTAGTCAGCAACAGAGATCACAACTCTCCATGAGTTATATAATTACCCTTGGCCGGGCTGGTTGCATATGTACTATCAATACTCAATGCATGTGCGAGCATGAAAGTTGACGAATCCTCTTACATTGCACATGGTATTGTAGACTTCATGATCATCAACTGCAGCTGTCAGTGATGTATCTTATGTTCATTACCATTGGACTGGCCTATAAATTGCATCATGCAGACTTGTTCTGATTGAACCTAACCAACCATTAGTTGGTCCAGTCAGAAATAATGTGCAGGTCCTGATTTATTATGCCTTCTAGATCGTCAACATTTGTTGAGGAAAATGATAGAGAGCTGGCGTCAGCAAACAGTCGAACAATACGTAGAAGATGATCAGTTGCTATGTCGTTGACATATATTAGTAACAGGCCTTACCGTACCTTGCGGTACGACAGCAGTAATTAATTTGGTATCTGAGGTTGTGGACCGTATTGATACGGACTGTTTCCTATTCGACCAGTAGTTTTCGATCCAGTGTCAAATACGAACATGTAATCCATTTTGCCTATTCTTAAATATTGACCCATTATGCCATACTCTATCACAGACTTTAGACATATCATAAAAAATACTATGCATGTAGATTGCCGTTTATCAAATGCCTGACATATTTGATGGTGAATGTCTATAAGTTTATATACCGTTGAATGGCCTGGTAAAACCCCGATTGCCTGTTAAAAATTGTTGTTCAAATGGTTATAAATATGGTTAAACATGATTCTCTCCTTTACCTTACATAGACAGTTTAATAACGATATCGGACGGTAATTGGAAGGTGTCTGTGGACAACCTGAGGCGCCAGGTTGTCCAATAATTAACATAATGGACAGTCCGAGTTCTATAACCGACTTAAAACATGACAAAAATGACGCCCCTTTGTATACTCAATACTACAGTGTATATTCGCCATGGCATGTACACATGTCATGAGAAGCACATGCAAACGTTAATATCAGGTAGCCGAGTGAGTGATTGCATGTACATGAAGAAGCATGCTGCACGAGTTTGACATGAGCACGTGCTTATTATTTCAAGTTTGAAAGCAGCTTTGTCAGTTGTATGTGTACTGTGAACAACCCTGGATAATAGTTGCACATTCAATCAGTGTTCTGGAATTTAAAACACAACTCCTTGGATCTGTAATATGTATGTTTTAAATGCGTAATCGACACGTGCATGTAATGTACATTATTCTAAAAAACATTGACTAACCATTTGTGGAAAGTACGAGAAAGAGATACAGACGGATTTCATCTGGCTCTAAGAAGATATCAGATTAGACAGGCCCCAGACTGACAAAAGAGTACACACGACCCTTAACGACCCTTACAAAATACGCAGCAAAAATCAGCCCGTGCATACGCGCAGTAGGATTAGCTTATACAAGCAATGCTTTGAGCACGGGAAGATAATCCGTACATGCGGACACCCGTGCTGTAAGTGATGTATCCCACTATATCGGCCTATACCGGATAATGGCTGCTACCCGTGGTAACACGGGGTCAAATAGCGTCGAGGGAAATAGACATTAATGAGCGTCCCACATCAGCCTACGCACCCGAATACTCTTATCAGGGTCTACGCTAGTAAAATATGTATTTGTTTCGATTGATAACGCTGATACCCACGAAACACAAACAATGCCAAAATACTTTCCATCATGTACAGCTGACGCCGTCCTCTTAACTGTAATCGTTTTTGGCTATTTTATTTAATTACATGCATATTAAATGGGTTTTTTTCGAAATCATTCCCAACCGGCTATAGTTCTGGGGCCCGTTTCATTAAACTTCTTACGACTAAAATGTTCGTAAGTGCAAATTTAAGATCGTCTGTAAACTTAAATGTATGGCTTTACATTTATTGAGCATAGGCTGCATATGCAGCCTATGCTCAATAAATGTAAAACCAATAATTATTTACAAGAAAACAATGTTAATGTGAAATTTACAGACTATCATAATTTTGCACTTACGAACATTTTAGTCGTACGAAGTTTAGTGAAACGGCCCCCAGATGATGGTGATCACACCGACGACACATGCAATATTACGTTCCCCGTTATTCAGGGTGTGGAATCACGTGGTTTATATCTTTCTAACGGAATGACGGATTTTATGATGAAACATTGCGCAGCAAAGTTGTTGACTTTTATTGTGCAGTTTGCACAATTCTGTAATTTTGCAGTTACCATCAATGTAAATACAAATCTGGAGCGTGAATGAAAGAAATAGCGTATTTCGTTCGCTGCGTATCATAAAAATTCGTCCGTTTGTTCGGAAGATTTTAAAGAAAATCGACAATAAAATTACGTCACAGATTATGTCCGTCGGAGAATGTGTTTCGGAAACGTTTGTCCCATACCGGTGTATTTGCCCTTTCTAGCATCTTGGCTCATGTAACGATTTGACTAAAATGCTGCGAAATCACGTGTTTTACTGGCACAATTTGCTGAGATGCACGTGTAAATTGCTTGTTTCCGAGAGTATATGTGAATACTGCCTCGTTACTGTATCCTATACGGAACATGGAGTGACCAAGTCGGCCATCTTTGTGTGTTCCAGCCATCAGCCAGTTTCACCTGTCCTGCCATTTTAGCTTAAAATGTGAGGTATAACTTATGATATAATGTAAGCTAATCACATATAGAAAAGGCAGGAGAACGACGGACTCGTATCCATTATATTACACCAAACTGTAAAATATGTCTGTTTTCTGGTCAGGTTTGTGCCTGTGTTTTTAACAACATGAACCACCATTATAGATAGCCTCATACACAGGAAATCGCACAGTGTATCACCATCCACACAACACATACCATATATACCCACTACTGTACTCTGTTATTAGCTACCAAATCCAGTTACAATGTAAGCAGTTATCCGAGTGTATTGTCCCCGGTGTCCGCTCAGCTACTATGCGAGTAAATATGACTTTACCTATGGGTAACGTGTACACTAACATAGGCTGTGCATCTGATTTGCCGTTGTCATTTATGTCTATTATGTATTTGGTTTAATGTCATATTATTTGCTGTATGTGTCAAACACACGAAGTGGTGAAACTGTACGATGGCTTGTACATACAAAGATGGCGGAGATGGCAACTCAACGAACCATATAGTATACAGTAAAAAGACAATATTTACATATGTTATATTCATTTATCACGTCAACACAGTGCGTATGTGCCGTAAAACACGGTGCCGTGAAACATTTTGATATTCAGTCAATACTATTTTTGAATTTTACAGCCATTTGTAGGTGTTGACGGGATAAATAGAATAGTAGGTTAGTGCCGTGGATGGAAACAATTATCTGACGCGGCACGGAAACGGGATGTGCTCGGCAGAGCCTCGCCCATCCCGTTTCATGAGCCTTGCCAGATATTTTTTCCCATTCACGGCACTAACCTACTATTCTCTATGTATCACATCACTCTTATGAAGCAATTATCATTGAAGTTGAGTGCAGGGAAACGTTAGGTTTGCTTAATTTTGGTATGTTTCCTTGCTGTTTTCCTCCAATAGTAATATCTGTTCATGACCGCAATGCACACACGCTTGTTAGTCATCCGTTTTTTTTTTATAGTGACAGCTCTCAAAACCGGTCACCCTAGCCAGTGTGTGAGAGGTTCCACGGTACCTCACAATCACACGTGTCCCTGGGATAAGCGATCTACTTTCTGTTATTGACTACAATTATGTCATAGACAAGGTGCATGCTCACGTGGTTATAACAACAACAACAGTAGCTGAAAGTGTTGAAATCTTGCCCACTCGAAAGTAAGTATTATTTGATATTTTGCTTAATATGAAACGGATTTTGATGACATATGGCGCAGCAAACGCGTCTTCATGAGCTGCACCTACACGGGAGTCGATTCTTCGCAAAAACGACATAAGTTTGGGCCAAAGTACAGAGACGACCAAATGCAGCTTGACAAGACGCGTTTGATGCGCCATAGATCAAAATCCGTCACGTAATAATGAAAATATAAAATAATACGTAATTTGAATCGGATGGATTCTGGAAGTTTCAGTACTTGTTGTTGTTGTTAGTACCACGTGATCATATACCTTGATAGTAGTACATGTATGAACAAGATTCACATTCCGCTATAAATGTAAACTTACATGCAACGCGAGATTATGACGCGACATGGTAGAATATTGATTACATATAATGTACAACCCGTGCAGACCCAGACCAGCCCAGCCACAGATATATAATCTGATCAGGGTATACTCTGCTTACAATGTAGAGACATCATATTATAAATTGTGCAGATTGACCGACAACTCATCCTATTATAAATATATTGCCACACCAATAATAATTGTCGTTTTTGCGAAGAATCGATTTCCGTGTCGGAGATACGGAAATCGATTCTTCGCAAAACCGACAGAAGTATTATTGGTGCGAACGTCGCACCAGTCGCATCCATGTCTACATGAAGTACATGTAATATTGAAATGAAAGAAATAACTCACCTGCGAGCACAAATGGCAACGCATAACGTATAGAGAATGTGCTTGCCATGTTATATTCAACGGTGTCGTAGCAACTGGCCATGCTGTGTCAGACAACCTTATATACTTGACCAGAGCTCGAGTTTATGTGCACCCTCCGGACATTTATAACAGATCATTGCATTCCAAAATTACATTGCATGGCCAACGTAGGTACTGATCTACATGAATACGTACAATCAATACAGGGCGTTATCCAATCACTGACATACCTTATGATTGGCGAATGAATAATGTATGCTTTTATAGGACTGTGCAGTGTTTTATATAACCACGACGAAACTCTTACTTACAAATGAAAGTCGTATTTTCAGACGAAAGCCATTGTCACCATTATAGGGTACCTTACCCCACGATTTTGGCCATTTTAATAGCTTGTACAACATATTATGCCGATATCCGGAAACTAATTATATGTAATAAACATGTACAAAACCATTTAGGGATATTGCTATTCCAATACAATGTATGTGGTTGTGACTGGAGAAATATGGTTTATGTTTATAAAATGGTACACTCCTGTAGCCTGATAATGATATGTATTGTTAGAAGAGTGATGTGTGTTTCATTCATCGTTTAATAAATATCATATTAAAATCATAATTCAAGTAAGATCCTCTATTTATATCAATTTCAAGAAAACTAGCATACATATATCTGACCAACCTGATATTTTCATGAACCCGTTCGTTACAATTATTAAATTAATTAACGTAATTGTACTTACTAAGGTGTATATTAAAGCATGAAATAATGTCATTCTGAGGCCAATAGTCAATTTAATGTTGGTTTCAATCTCAGGACAGATACGATAAATTGAATTTAAATGACCTTTTCAACAAGTATTTATATGTGGCTGTGACTGGAGATTTGGGGCTTATGGATTGTGCGTCCTGTGTAGATCCAGATCAGCATACGCATCCGTTAATAACAAAGAATTAATCATCCGTGTGTTTTTATTTGATGACATTCAATCAAAGTTTGTTTCATTGCGAAATATAAACAATGTCGTATGGAAATATAACATATTTGCTAAAAATATACTTTTTTAAATATAATTTTGGAACATGGGAACCGATTTTCAAAATATAACTTTTGTTTTCATAGTTACATCATTTCCAAGCTATATAGCCATATCTCGGAGTCAATTTTCATTTGCTGTCGTTTGTCGATCATACTTCTCACATCCTCACCTCTTTTTTGCTCCTCGTTAAATTCCCTTTTCCCTTTTTTTGTTTGGGGGGGGGGGTGTGACTTTTTCATATTAATATTCACATTTAAATACTGTTTAGATTTAATGTGTTTAACAGACATTGTACATCGGCAGTAAAACGTGGAACAGACAGCAGTGTCTTTTGATATAAGGTTTATCGGACAAGGCTAGGATACACGTAGGAGTTTCGTATCGGAATGGACACAGAATCAAGGGGCCGTTTCACTAAATTTCGTACGACGTAAGTGCAAATTTAAGATCGTCTGGAAATTTCAATTGATGGATTTACATTTATTGAGCATATGCTGCATATGAAGCCTATGCTCAATAAATGTAAATCCAATAATTGTTTACAATAAAAAATTATTGATAAGAAATTTACAGACTATCATGATTTTGCACTTACGAACATTTTAGTCGTACGAAGTTTAGTGAAACGGCCTCCAGATTTGTTTTGATAACGTGTATTAAGCCGTCTCATCAAGAAATGTAGTGTATGTCAGTATTTTCCCGATATTTTCAAAATAACTCGTATCTGCTGTGTGGCTGTGACTGAGAAATGGCGCTTATGGGTGTATACAAGTATAGCTCCTGATTAAATAACACACTCATGTAGCCTGACACTGATCTATACTGCGTGTTAGGAGCATCCCGGGTGTTTCCTTAATGGAATGGCGAACAGTGCAGAACCTGATCAGACTGTGCGGATGCACAGGCTGATCTGGATCTACACTGCTCGCAAAACCCATCAGTCTCATTTCTCCAGTCATAGCCATCCGAAAAAATCCGGAAATGAGCATATGAGTAATAATACTGTGAGATGTTTAGAATGACAGAGTTAAACTGCATGGACAGACATTGTGTGTATCGCCACGAGCTACAACGCAACAGCAGAGAGCGCATCGGTTTGTCGCTTCCAGTTGAAAGGTGCGAATATGTCCTCACGATCGAATGTGTCCGATGACATATTCGCGTGCCAATAAAGCTCAATAAAAACAAATATGTCCGCAATGATTTTGGGAGTCGTCTCAGTCCATCGTATATCGGCGTTTATCCTGACTGTGACACTATTCGCTGACACATCCTACAATCTTCAAATCAAAATGATAAGTTGCCATTGTGTGGCTTCGAGGGTATGCTTTAGTGTTTATAATTATTCTGTTTAATATACTATAAACCCACTGTTCCAACGCTTCGGCCCAAAGCCTCATGAAATTTGCTGATACGTGGCTGTGACTGGAAACAAATGGGTTGTATGGGTTGTGTGGCCATTGTAGCTGCCGATCGCATGTCACACTCCTGTAACCTGAAAATGATGATCTATATTGGGTTAGAAACATAACATGTGTGGACGAGCCCCATTCCTCCAGTGAAAGCATCTAAGCAACATCCAATTTAGATATTACAATGATTATCTGAAATGGATGCCACTTAGCTGATTGTAATCAACTGACTCCTTGAGATAAATGCATTGGGTCGAAACGTGGGAACCGTGATACTACATGCGATGTATTAAGCATAATTCCATCATATCATATTACTGCGGTGAGCTTGTTATAATTATTCTGATACTTCTCCAAAGTTCGACATACAGCAAGCACTTCTACACGGTATCGTCTTCTACACAAATGTATTGGTACCGTCAACAGTAGTGGAATGGCATGTAAATCACCCGAGTTAGTTGCGACATTCGGCGGTGTTGTATTTATATTACTAACGCCGCTTACGGTGCTCTGTTTTGTGTTGGTGACTGCATGTATATCGCTAAAGGTAGTCATGATGTTCTGCTGTGTTGCACGAATCTCGCTAGTAGTAGGCATGGTATTTTTCGTTGGTGTATGTCTATCGCCAATATTAGTTATTACGCTCTGTTCCGTTGTATGTTTGGCGCTATTATTGCTTGCGGCTCCTCTAACTGTTGTATTTGTGAACGCTGTTTGCGACGAAGTGTGTGTGGATGTGGGCGTCTTGTTCCTGCTGAGTATCTTGTTCTCTAGTGTATTAATTTGTATAAAAACATTAATATGTGTGCATATATTTATTTTAATTATATACTTGTTTTAAATAATAGACTATCTAGCTGGGCTGAAAATAAAAATATCATGTGTATGTGGAAGCACAAGCAGGGTTCAGGAAGGGAATGGGATACTATATTTATTTTGCATGGTCTCATTACACATATGTTAAATAAGGGCTAGAAATTATATTGTGCTTTTGTGGATTTTTCAAAGGCGTTTTATTAGGTGGTGCGTGATAATCTATGGTTAAAATTAATAAAAATGGGAGTGCGAGGGAAAATGTTAAATATATTTAAATCCATGTATAGCAATGTTACATCGCGCGTAAAGCATACCACCATGCTAAGCGGTGAATTTTCGTGCATATTGGGCGTACGTCAGGGTGATTGCCTATCTCCATTCCTGTTTAGCATGTTTGTAAATGACCTTGAGGCTGAATTCGAAACTAAGGGTATTGAAGGAATTGATATCGGATTGATAAAATTATTTATTTTACTATAGGCTGATGACATTGTTATTTTCTCAGAATCGGAACACGGGATGCAAACAGGACTTAATCTACTTTCATAATATTGTGAGAAATGGAAATTAACTGTCAATACGGGAAAAACAAAAATACTTGTATTTCGAAAAGGAGTTAGATTGCCAAGAAACATAGACTTCTATTATGGCAATTCTATTATCGAAATAGTAAGTAAATTCACGTATCTAGGCATAGTTTTTGCAACATGGAAACACAATCTTTATGATCGGGTCAAGCACAAAAAGATATGTTCAAGCTTAACAAATATCTGTATAAATTTGCAAACATAACACCCACGCATAGATTACAATTATTTGATAAATTAATACAACCGATTCTTAAATACGGGGCTGAAATATGGGGATTTGTGCAAGGAAATCAAATAGAAAAAGTTAATTTCCAGTTTTGCAAAAGTTTACTAGGTGTTAAGAGAAACACGCAGAATGACTTTGTCTATGGAGAACTTGGTCGTACCCCACTTGTCCATCGACGCTATCTAAATATAATCATATTTTGGTTCAAAATATCTGCGTTAGATGATCACAAATACATGAAAAGTATATACAACATGATGTTAGCACACATGCAATGCACACCAAGTAAAGCAAACTGGGCGTCACTAGTCAAAAAAGTGTTATCAAACCACGGAACGTTTTCTGTACAATTTGTTTCCGGCATTCTGACCATTTTCTTCACTGATTTCCTTTTGTCCTGTGCATGTTATGTAGAAAATAAATGTAAAGTAAATGTAAAGGAGATTCGATGTTCATACAGTTCGATAGATGCATCTTATGAAATCAGTAAACTCATGTAATAAATAGCATCTTTAAATTAACACTTATGTAAGTTCCTCTGTATAAAATTACAATGAGATCTAAGACACTTTCGCATTTTGCTGTTGATTTTGATGTGAAACTTAAAACAGGTAGAACTTGTTTATGACGTTTTATATTTTCTGGCACCAACGGCTGAAAATCACTGTACTATTGTATTACTTAGTAATATGTAGTTTCGGATCTCCATGTGTGTTCACGTAGTCTAGTCTTCTCTTACATTGTTTCGCATTCATTCATGATCCATCACAACACATATCCGTATTCACATGTATATGTTATACATGTTATACCTGACGGACAACAGGAAATGGTATATGACAGAATGTATAATTTACTAATGCATTTCTTTACCTGATTCTGCGGGTGCCGTATCCACTTCATATATACGATCACCGCTATCCCCGTCACTACGGCCAGTCCCACTATGGACCCCAGCACAGCTCCTACTATGACACCAGTAGCCTATTTCACCAACATTGCAAAGTATACTCTGTCACGAATTGAAGCCGACTATTTTATTTATCATCCATTATTTGTAACACGGGTCACACAATACTAGTCTAGAGCACAATAATCTAATAATCTAGTACAGACTATCGAATAGGTATTCGTGTGTGAAATATCGCTCCCGTGGAATACACCGCTGGAGAGAATAGCGCTTTATCCGAAACCGTTCACTAGTATTGGATTTTGCACCGGTTACAGCTGGGTGATTTACACCGTCTATGCAGACTTGGATGCTAGCCTGAATACCGAGTAGGTCATATCTACTTACGAATAAAGTATTTCAGATTAATTCACCAGATATCTCATGAGCTAAACTGACTGTTAGAACATTATTCCACTTAGTACGCAAAATTGTAAGGCAAATGTTGGCACAGAGTTTTTGTATTGACAGGCGGTCTACGGTAGGAAAATTGTGCGCTAGAGTTGCCATATATATATTATCACAAACCATATTCTAGCAGTCGGACAGTCAAAACATTCTTGTGAATACATTGGATCACAAGCCTTCACTGGGAATTGGTGAGTACATATGTTTATTAGTTACTTTCTAATGCTGTCATTTAAGTCTGAATCTTGCCAAGACCGGTAATTCTCCGCATTGTTATCGTATCCTCGATAATACTGCCCTATTTCATTTACCTGAGTTATTTGGACCCATTTCGACCAAATGCTTGGTCAATAAAAGCCGTATGGCATGTATCCGCTGATGTAGATTATCTCCCTTAATCAAATCGAACTGATTCATTAATACGTCGTGTTTACGTGTAAATGATAAAGATTACAGGTCTGGCATGTGGGAGGATTCCGTGAGCATTGTAATGGCATATTATTCTCATGTGGTTTTTTTCATGTCACTCCGACTAATTGCAGTAGCAATTTATTCTATTTGTAAACGAAGGGCGAACACGATTGAAATGTTTATTAAAATTAGCTATGCATTTTATATTACGATTCAGTCCAATATCAGTTCTACGCCCTGTACAATACATGATAATATTGCCAATTTTAACATGTCACAATTGTAACGTGAATTTTCTGGACGACTTGCATTTACTCTATGGTGGACGCATGTAAACTCCAAACCCAGTCGTCTGTACATTCATTTTATTAAGGCATGCACGTTCACAGTGCATTGTAAATATTGTAAATGCTATTGCGACCAGAATAGACCAGATCAGACAGTTCTGCTCTAAATGCACTGATTTATACAGTCAGCAAGCTGCAATAAGGACATGATGTGAAGTATAATTTATTTCAATCACTGATGCTTTGGGTCAGCCTGTGGAATCCTACAGTCTGATTAGAGTATACAGTGTTTATCATTAGTAATGTAATACTGTGAATCTGCACAGGAAAATACTTGGCACAGTTGCTCTTTATTAAAAATAATTGTAATTGTAATTGTTGCTCTTTATTAAGTTAGCGCAGTTGGCCACGGGCAGTCTGATCAGGGTAAGACCTGTCGCAATTAAATGTTTGTTTACGAATGGTAAATAACTGTGAATGAAGTCCGTATTCACATGTACGGCTGTGAAGATATATATCGTTGGGTACACTAGATATAGTGACTGTTCATTAATGTGTTATATCGCATTCTCCGACTTATGAATTCCATCAGCCCCCTTCTTCCAATTAGTGAAAATATCCTTGTGTACATTGCAATTTATCATGTTTCATCATTGTAATATATCATGTTGTTTAGTATTGCCATGCAATCATAATATTGATTTCATGTGCACTACTGTGACTATTATTGAGACTATAACACGTTACATTCTGGTAACAACACCGTTGGTGTTTTGTAGTCCGAGCCAGTAAGCCAGCCAGGCAGTCAGCCAACCAGTCAGCAACCAGCGACGGCACGTCCATCTGGTGTATACGCGTAGAACCAGTACGCAACACCTATTTATTCTGGAGTCCACAACACGACACCGTGTACCAGCGAGGACTCTGCTCCGCGTGAACCAAGGGCGTATCGAGTGGGGCATCATTCCGGTGACGTCATGCCGTCAAAGGACGAGATGAATCTCGAAGGACGTTCACCCATGTGATATTGGCCCCATCTGCCCAAGTAGGCTGTATATTCTAGTTCCAAGTAACTTTATGACGTTATAAGAACGTCACTATCATCATTAACGGAACTCTAAAATCGGATCTTGAACCTGATGCATAATGTTGAACTATACCTACCTGTTCCAGAATAGTGACGGTGCCTTGGTTGTGCGATTGTATCTGGGGGCTTCATCCAGGGGACGCTGTCCGTACTGACATTACCATCCATTGTTTATGCATTTCATTATATGTAAATACATCATCATTGTAAATATATACCTTGTTGTCTCTGTCCACAACGTGCTTGGTGTTCCGTCCCTTCAGTAAACTATCTCGGTGTCACCCTGGCGTGACATACTCTTCGAGCAAAGTATACTTTGAGGGAGTAATCATTTATTTTTCCGGAAATGCATTATTTCATACAGAACTAACGACTGCATATATTTGATGATTAAAAGCATGCAGAATTATTAAACTGAATTTATTACATTATCACAGCCATTTTGTAATAAAAAGTAATAAATTTATCCTTAAATTGAAAATTTCTCCCTCAAAGTATATTTTGCTTGAAAAATATACTTTGCAATTTTGATGAAATCGGCTACAGTTCCCGGTCCTTCTTCTGATGGCTCTGGTGGCAGCGGCCACTGATTAATTTGTATTTTAACTGACATTAATGTGTGTGTAGTTGGTTGTCTTGTTGGTATTGCTGTTGACGTTGATTTTACTCTATATATAGTGTCACTGATGATGCTGTTGCTTCTGTCGAAATCGTTGTTGTTGCAACAGATACTATTGGTGTTATTGTTGCCGTTGGCCTGGCTTCACTTGATATTGTTATTGCCTCTGTTAGCAGCATTGCATCTGCTGACGTTGCATCTGCCGGTGTTATGTCTGCTGTCGTTACTATTGTTTCATTTGGTGGTGGCATTGTTGTTGAAGGTAGGTATGGTAAATATTTCACAGTAGATGTTTCATTTGCACTGTTCTCGGACCCATTGTGTTCTGGAATACAATTACAGCAACTAGATCAAGAACATGAGCAGCATATGATCACAAATGTTAAATGTTTCTATTGCGTTGGAAGTTAAATAAGTGGCAGATAGTATATGTATATGTATGTGTACAATCGTGCAACATGATATATTGACATCTCAGTTCTGAATACCAATATGTGATATTTGGACTGGAAAGCCTGATATACCACTGTCTGATCAGGGACTATGCTGTTGGACATTCAGTCACTGAAGTAGCTGTGCTATCATCATAAGATATATAAGGTCATAAGCCTAATGCGTGGCTGAGCTAAATGATCATCATTCATAATGTTTACTCGACACAATTGTGATTTTATTTATTTTCGGAATACTGGCACAATTACCTTCGTCATTAGTTTGACGAAGCTATTTGGGTACGAGTTATGTAGTAGTAATGCCGGTCGTCTCGCTTGAAGATATTCTGGAAAACATCCGATGGGTTGTTTTCATCACACTTGTTTACAAAGTCTGATTTCTGAAGAGTTTGTTGACCTGTTGTTAAACAATTTGAGAATCCAGTAATGGCTGTGTAACAGTCCAGTCAGATAAATACACAATGCTGTCAATATACACCTGTACTACCATACATACTGTGTCAAATACAGTGGCATGTCAGCAGTTACCTGAGTGTATTGTCACTGTTGTCTACTCGCCTACTATGCGAGTCGATATGGAATTACCTATGGGTAACGTGTACACTAAGTTTAAACTGTGAATCAGATATATAAGTTTACACATTTAACTTTATTTTGAGATTGAAGGGAGAAATGCTCAGATATTCGTCTTTTGCATAGTCGTTCTGGCATCATATGTATAGCACATTGTTTTCATATACATGTATGTCTATGATGTATTGCACCACATTTTATTAGTTTTACTGTTCTATTACTTGCTGTAGGTGTCAAACGGTCGAAGAGGTGAAACTGTACGGTGGCTTGTAAATACAAAGTAGGCGGAGATGGCAACTCAATGTACGACATAGTATACAGTAACAAGACAATATTCACATATCTTATATTCATATATCATATCACTATTTTGAAGCACTTATTATTGAAGCCAAGTGTATCTTTCTATGACCTAATTCCTTAACATGTGTTTGAAGTAGATTAGTACATCGATTGACCGGTTTCTGCATTGTCATTCAACTATGTCCAAAAGATGTTCGTATGCCCCATGGTTGAAGAAAAACAGTACCGACGTTATCGTGTCGAACACAATAGCCGACAACGATATATCAGATAGTGAGTTCAAACTGGTCGTCGAAGAGATGGCCAGGTACCAGGAGTTAAAGGGCGCGATCCGGTTCAAGGCCCGACCACATATTCTTGCAGACGAAGACGTAACACAACTCATCATGGAGGGGCGGGACGACGAGAGAAGGACTCTCCTCGCCCGCCTCGGGACGTGATATGCTTATTCGCGTGTCTAACGACGGGAGAGATCCTGCCACCACACTGCCCAGCAGTTCCATCGGCGCCACCTTACGAAGCATAAAAATTTCGGGCAAGATATATTTTCCCCGTTCCAAGTACACCTCTGTGATTTTGTCGACGGCCTCGCGCTCGTGCCAATTCTTATAAGAGACGCAGTGTCCGACGAGCACTTTGTCAAGGTGTGCGAGGTATGGCGCGAATATCAGGACGAGAAACACTCGCGAGAAGAGTCGACGCGTCCGCTTTCCCCTGTTTATCATGTTCTGTCTCGCCGGACTGCCGCCACAAGAAGGACATAGACATACCTCGGTCCGAGTTCCGACTCCACAACCCCTGCAAGGACGAGGTAAAGTACCTCCGTTCCTCAAACGAGCTTGATGACGTTTGCAGTGATCAAAGACTCCCATTCTATTACACCTCTCGAGACTCCCTATCTGTAACCATCTACGCTCGTTCGTCGCTCTCAACATTGTGGTGTATGTATATATAATATATATGTATTACGTGTACATATAACTAGAGTGGACTCTTATCTCTAACAGGACGTCTAATCGTGACTGGTCCAGAACCCTCACCGCATGAAAACCAATGATAGTGGTTCTAGACAACGAAAATGTGGTTGCTCTAACGAAATATGCGCTGTCACTAAAATGTTAGAAAAGGGGAATATGACCGAGGTATGGACCGACCAGTGACGACGGCGCTATACATTTTCACTAAATACGAGGCCAAGTAGTCTATGGGAGTCAAAAATGATACCATCGAAGTCGTAATTCTCACCGCGCGTAGCGGGCTGAGAATTATGACCGAGGTGGTATCATGTTGACTCCCTTATACTACTACATCTGTAATTATACACGAACTAAATTCCGAGAGGCGTGTGTTAGGTTGTCAGTTTGCTTTTGTTCTAATACTTTTTTATCTTTTTATTTGTATTTCTCTTTGTTCGCACGCACACGTACACAAATTTACCATTCTATTCACATATTATAGTACAGTGTTACATGTTCTAATTCGTGTTACATTAATTATTTAATTTTGTATTTGCCCGCATCACCCCGAGCGGAAAGGACAATGATAGGTTCATTATGTCGTCATGCAGGACCTGTGGGACCCCTGATCATCCTATGATTCGTGCATAATTGCTTCGTAAATGTGATGGGATATAAGCATAACATACATGTGAACATTTTCTTCATATTATATACTGCACGGTGCATGGAGTTGCAATGTCGGCCATATTAGTGTGTACAAGCTATCAGCCAGTTTTACCTCTCATGGCATTTGAAACCACTAATAATATGACACACACATGAATAAAATGTAATGCAACATGATGGGGAGTCATCAGACTATAGCGTGCTATGCGTTATTTTCATCAAATGTATATACAAAGTCTGATAGTTGAAGGGTGTGTTGACCCTTTGTTAAATTCAGTAAAGAATTCAGTAAAGACTGTGCAACAATAAGAACAATGCACAGTGTAGTAAATATATACCAGCATTACCATACATACTGTATCAGTGATTCAGTGACTTGTACGCAGTTATCTGAGTGTATTGTCACTGTTGTCAACTTGTCTACTATGTGAGTAAATAATGGTTTGCCTGTCTCAGATGTACTTCTAATAATAGGCATTGCATCAATTTGACATTTTACACATTGAAAAGGTGTCCATTGTATATTGTGTGAGTGATGGTAGAAAAGCTCAGATATCTAGCTTTGTGTGTAGTCTGCTGAAATAATATTGATAGGAAGATGTCGTCATATATATCTGGGAGGTATTGTACCAACTTTTATTAGATTTTCCGCCGAAGTTAGATATACTTTATGTAGATATTGAGTCACTGTATGATGCTACTGCATTCTTTAAACAAAAAGTCATATTCTATCAAGTCAGTCCTTAAGCACGTCACTATGTCCAACTTGAAATTCTCAGATATATGTATATCACGGCTCCTCGCCGACCTGTCTGTTCTCAGCGTCCTGATAGCTGTCTTGGCTGTTTTGGCTGAACTTGTCATCCGGACGCCCTTGTGATACCTGTGAAAATATACCGCAGTTGAACCTTTATAAACCAGATGCCCTAGGAGATCCTCGAGGTGTCCGGTTTATAGAGGTTCTACTGTAATCAATGCAAGTTCCCATTGTTATGTGTACAGTTTAAACTCTCTACACCGAACACCATGTGAGGTCCCCAGGGTGTCCGGTTTGGAGAGGTTCTATTGTAATCGGAATGCAAGTTCCCATTGCTGTGTTTACAGTTTAAACTCTCTACACCGAACACCATGTGAGTGTAAGGTTTGGAGAGCTACTGTAATGAATGCCAGTTCCTACTAAACCTCGTACGACTACAATGTTTAGGATTGTCTGAAAATTTCAGTTGATGGATTTACATTTATTGAGCATATGCTGCATATAAATGAAAATCAAATACTTGTTTACAAGAAAACATTGTTAATTAATATGAAGTTTACAGACTCATAATTTTGCACTTACGATCATTTTAGTCGTTCGAAGTTTAGTGAAACAGCCCCCTGGTGCCCATTTCACTAAACTGCTTACGACTAAAATGTTCGTAAACGCAAATTAGGATCGTCTAGAAATTTCAATTGATGGATTTACATTTATTGAGCATAGGCTGAAAACAAGAAAACATTGTTAATGTGAAATTTACAGACGATACTAATTTTGCACTTACGAACATTTTAGTCGTACGAAGTTTAGTGAAACAGCCCCCTGTTGTCCGGTCTAGGTGTCCTTTCCACTTTCCTTCATATATAGCAGTATTCATGATATTATTTTTTTGTGATTTGCAATCGTGAACAGACAGAAACGTTTGAGGATTTACAGTCAAATCCATCAAAGGTGATCCCCAGGATGTCGGGTGGATACGGTATTCAACGTACTTAAGGTATTCAATATACTTCGGGTACATCGGTGCTCTAAGATAAATTTGTGTCTTTGTATCCATTATTAACAGCAGTGGCAGTCATTAAAAGTAAAACTACTACAGTGGGCAGTGAACAGGTAATTTCAAATTATCAATTTCACGCCGTCGGACAGTATGTATTTAATGCAATATTCCAAAATTGTGGGCAGATAGCAATATGCGTTCGACATTCGTGAACAAGACACACTAGAAACTTTTACATAAACGCTAATATGCCGCTCTATTAGTGCTCCTTACCTATGCAGGAATGGGAACTATCTCGGTGCAACCTCTTTAAAATTATCAAATTCTGAGGATAAATTTACACTTTAAAACCATGCCGTGCCACGTCCCTTGCAGAACTAGAGATTGAAAGTTGCATATTTTCTCAATCATCATCCAGAGGCAAATGTACTATCATATCTATACGTTTTCTCTGGAATAAATTATTGTTTGGAACTCTCATAAAAATCTGTTGTTTTTATTATTTTTGTCACAACATACCCTCAATTCGTATTTGCCCATTTCTGACCAATGGGAACAGGTCAGATGGCCATGGAATGAGCATTCATCAATTATACGATGTAAAATCTGATTAAAGTAAAAATCCAAGTAGAAAATAATAATTAAACAATCAACGTGAATTTTAATCAGCAGAAAGTTTAATATTATAAATTTCATCGGTCTAACTGGTGCCATGGTACGAAACTAGCGGCTAACCGGTGCCATTGTACGAAACTAGCGGCTAACCGGTGCCATTGTACGAAACTAGCGGCTAACCGGTGCCATTGTACGAAACTAGTGGCTAACCGGTCACTACTACCTTACAGTGCTCCGCTGTAGAAATGTTCTATTTGCAATTACCGCACTTATACCCTTTCAACACCACATGCCTGTATAGTGGTATTGGCAGATGGTGTAGATCGAGATTAGCCGGCTCATAACGAGCCGTCTCAACAGGTCTGCACTTTTTGCAAGTAATTTACACATTTTTTAGAACAAAAACACCCCCTTATAATAAATTGACTAGTCCGAAAATCAGTTTATGACGATTGGATTGGTCTGGAATTTAACATATAAAATCCACAGATTGAAGTAACGGACCAAGGTCTATAAATACATTAAATATACCTAAAAGTATCAATAAGTGGGAAAACAACAGTTGAAAAAAAAAAGCTTAATCCTGTTAGAACACAATACAAGGTGCCTATGTTTTTAATGGTCCGTACTCGGACGGCCTCGAGACAACGGACTCTCACGAAACAGTCAACCGATTTATATCATTTCCACCGATTGCAGAAGTTAGGCAAATATTAGCCCTCCGCAACGATGTATTCCCCGATGCGCTATGTCCACACGTTTTCGAGCTAGTGAATATTTTGTTCAACAAAATTTCGCATTTATCTTAAGTCGTAATACTTCGGTAACATTTTTCGGGCCAATACTACTATATGACAGCACGAACATCTGCTTCAAACTACACCACTTTTAGGTCGTCCGGGCCCCTGAAGAAACAGTTTGCATCGAAATAACATTGTTTCCAATCGAACATTTGATCACACCTACATGTATATCAGTCCAATGCGTCACGACAGACAATTCAATCGCACCAACATTTCTATCATTTCTCGGGAAGCCACATTGTCTAATTGTTGATGGGTTTTCCCGATGACGTCATCGCTAAGCTTATGATTGGTTAAGATTCGTGGAGTGTCACGCGTAAGCGTCATGTTACACTGACTGGTTACCAGCCAGTCACCTGTTTACCTTGTAAGCGAAGCTATGAAACGGTACCAGCTGACGCGTCACCGGTAAAGTCAAATAAATAAATGTGCTCGATATCTTCTTACTAGAGACAAATGAGGAACTTTGTTGGAACAAAATAATCCATAGCTCGACAACGCGTTGACATAGCTCATCGGAGAATACAGCGTTGCGGAGGGCTGACATTTGCCTAACTTCTGCAATTGGCGGAAATTATATAAATCGGTTGACTGTTTCGTGAGAGCCCGTTGTCTAGAGGCCGTCCGAGTACGGCCCATGAAACATATAGGAACCTTGGTAATGTGTTATGACAGGGAGTTAACTTGTTGTTACGTTTAGGTATATTTAATGTATTGGTATGTTACTTCAACCTGTGATAAAATCCATTCCAGTTACTTAGAGGTGAAAGTGTTAAGAGAACTAGAAATAGTATAATTATCGGTGTGGGATAAATTACTTAGAGCACGGGTCTCCGCAGGTACGATCGATAATCCGCGAGCTGAATCTCGTTGATTATCGATCGTACATGCGGACAACCGTGCTATACGTATTACTGTGTCTTTTCGGGACGACTGCGTTCTTGGTTTATTCGTATTGGATTATATTGTATAAGAGAAATACAAATTTATGCTACTTCATTTAATATTTATTATTTGAAAAGTATGTATATAAATCCAAAATGGCCGCCACCAATCACAATCTCCATTCATTTAACATCGTTTCACTTATATTACATCATTTAACATTTCAATACTTACGTACGATCATACGTACACATTAAATAGCCATGACAATAACAAAACATGCTTAGATAACTGTTTTGCTTACCAAAATCCAAGATGGCTGCCAAATATCGCGATTTCTCATCAATTTACTACGTGTTATCTATTTGATGGCATTAATCATTTCAAACAAGTAAAAAGTATTACATTGACACAGTAAAACAAATATAACACATACTTGGATAAATGCCTAGTTTATAAAATACTAAGATGGCCGCCATAAGTTCACATTGTACCGCAACAATGTATTAGTATGTGCTATTTAATATTGGATAAGACGGTTACCGTAATTTTTAGTTTTCTGTTGTGACATATTATTATAATATAGCGGAGTAAGTATGGCCTTTGTATGAAACAGACAACGCCTCTTTGTATTACTTTGGTTTTGGTATATTTTAATTGCCAAAGCAGTAATATCACGCAGATAAGATGAAATATTTAAAATTATACAATTACATGCTCTTTATATTGATATGTATGAACTTCAACGTATAGGTTGGGCGATATGGCATCCAATTTATTGCCTTCATTAAATCAAACAGTAAACGTTGTTATGTCCCACTGACATAGAAATATTACAGACATATCTTCATACGCACTTAAGTGCTAGCGAAGTATACATAATTAAGTTTACAACTACTCTACTCCATCAGGCCATTTTCTAATTTCACTGAGCGCATTTAACAAACATCATTGTTGACGATATACGTGTATCGCATGCCAATAGCCAGTTTTGTAATATCATAAAGCATTGTACTGTTACATGTTCATTATAAGCTACCTGTGAAACTCATCTTAATATTGCAATAACTATATTTACACCTGTCGATTATATAATCTTCCGATATACATGTATATATACTGAAAATCCGTATACGCAGTGTTCCTTCATGTGTGGGTCCGTCATTTACAGGCATCACTGCTGTATATTTCATATAGCAATAGGTTTCACACAACCGCGGAATGTGTTACTATTACGACATTCATTTTTATAAACCACACAATATGATATATAAACACGGATATCTACTGTGTATGTTTCATACTTATTACTTACTTATTATAAACGCTATTTGATACCCGCCAATAAATAAATTAATTCATAAATCACTCACTAATTAAATAAATGAGAAAACAGCAGTGACAATAAAATAAAATACAGAAAAGCACAAAACCGTACCGTGCCGTGCCGAATCGTCAGTGGTCAATATAGTTCGAAGAGACAGCTAAACCTGGTTAGCATGGCACCTCTACGCCCGGAAGGCGACGAAATAAAACGGCCATTAAGGCAATAACCTAACAGTACAAGCCACAGCACTATAGTGTAATGTGCGATACCCATGTAACGGGTCACCCATAAGTACATTGAAACAAAGCAATTGCTACAAAAGAAAGGACAATATGATCAAATTGAGTAGCATTGTGGACGGTGTCGCCGAGCTCTGCCGGACAACATCTTTCTTCACATGCCATCTAATTACCATTACAGGCACATCATAGCAACAGTGTACTTCAAAGTAATATCAGTAGTGGTTAAAACACGACATACGTAGTAAAATACTACTCATAACTTCATTTGACAGCATCCGCCCTCAGCACTAGTTGGAGCCAACAGAAGTAAATATCCTGATAGTAAATGATTGCCAATCCAAATATCAGGTGAACATCCCCGCTCGGTTTATAGAATACACTTCAATAATTTTCATCGTAATCATCGTAATCAATAGGTAGAAATTGTCGTCGAAAAAATGTCTGGCAGTGACTAACTTTAAGTTAGTACAATGCATTATGCTTTAAAATGGAGTGGTATGTTGAAATACTTCCAGGACATGTTGTTGAATTGGATATTAAAGGTTTTAATATCAACTGAATTCAGTTTGAAGGAAATTTGAATGAAAACAACATTGTGTAGCTGGTGGTGTAAAATGGCAAACATTATCGTCCACGCTTCATCTGTTAGAATATAATACGAACTGATCTGAATAAATGGGCCTGTCTATGACATTTCCAACATTGATGTGGTAAATGCTATGTCATGGAGTTTATGCTTGATAAAGTTACATGGCGTGAAGCCAAAGCATCTGATACACACTTAGTCGTATGGTAGCCGCGTACAAAGATCAAACACTGCGGTTTTTGACAATATGCTTGTTCAGTATCGCGAGATTTGTTCGATTTGTAATAATAAATATACAAGATAAGAAAACATAAGACATTCAAACTTACACGACGTCAGATTTATCAGGGCCTGTAACATAATTCGTTAATATTGCCGCCGTTTTATTGAAGTATTTGTCATGTAGCTACAGTTTTCTATATACAATCTTAAGTATTTATCAATGACATATACCTGAAAGTAATATATAATTGCAATCCTAATAGAATGTGGTTTATGGAATAGTGAAACGTGAACATGTAATGTTTATGCCACATTATATTTTTCCCATGCCTGGCTCAAATATTACTGGTACATTTGTATCTACAAACATATAGGAACTTGTGAAATTATGAAATATTCAAAGAGTTTTGTATGAGTCACAACTAGCTGAACCTTTCAATACGGTTGACACACTAATAACTCACTTATAATGTTAACGTAATATCTAAGTGAATAAATAGTATGTGTTTATTTCGTTGTAAGTCGTACATTACTATGTCTTAGATAGTGTACATAGATGTCCGTTGAAAGTTTATATAATCCACAGGAACAAGTATTAACATTGCAGCGAGGATTATGTTGATCATTAAATGTAGATGTCGTCCTGAACCTGGTAGCATGACATAGATTCAATAAACTGCTAGCACAGCAATATGACGTGTACACAATGTCCTTGAAACTACAATAATAAATGATACATTTGGATGCAAACAGATGATAAATCATGATGATATTAATAGCATCGCAGATTAATCAAACACACATGCTTCACTAAGAACATAGTAAACAATAAGCATGTACATATAAATGGTTTCGGAAATGCATAGCTTTATTAAACAAAATTAATACACAGTGATGTACTTACCTGCGCGTCGTGCGTTAAATACAACACTTGCTTGGCTTCGAAACACCAACATTCAGATATTGTTCTTCCATATGATAATACACCATGTATTTATTTATAATTTGTGATTGCCGTTAATTACTTGAACTATGATTTCTTAGGACAAGACTTGAGTAAAGTGTAAAGGTGCTAATATTTGGCAGCCATCTTGGATTTATATATGGAATTTAGGCTATCTCAATATGTGTCACTGCCCGTCCAGATAATGGAATAAGGTGATGAAGTTTATATACACTACCATTTATTCCAATGCAACTATACTTTGGTTGTGTGAGCGGTGGGTTGGGTTGGTGGTTATAATTTTTGCGGCCATCTTAGATCTTGGTAGTTCCGATTTTCTATAAATTGCAACAATTGATTATCATTTTTTCATATAGTTTTAAAATGTGTAAATGCGAATTTACTGTTTTAAAAATCACCGAAATTGTTTGGATGAGCAACTATGATATTTAGCGGCCATATTGGATTGTTTACATACATTCCCAATTTCTACGTATTTATAAACATGTTATCATCTTATAGTTTACTCTTAGACATAGTTCAACCATAAATGTACTTTTGTTTTGGCAATAATTGATGTAGTTCGTACATATTTAGTGTGGTTGGGTAATGTACTTTTTTTGGATGAAAATGGTCAATTTCGATTTCATGTAAATTATAATTACCGGCTGTCACGTTTTCAGTGCTTTTATTATGTGTGAATGCGTGTGTGCATTGTTGTTACTTGAATTTTCTCAAACCTGCGCAGTTTTTAGCAGAACATTTTGCTGTTAGGGGGGGTGGTGTCCACTTATAGGAGCATAACATCTTTAAACCCCCAAGTGGTAATGACAACGCTGTGTGCTTGGGTCTGGCTCACCCACTAATATGGTCATGCTTATGCTTTGTACTGCTTGCAACAGACACTGTTCGCAATTTCGCAATCAGGCATTCCTTGAATTGACCAATGAATATTTACTGTAAATGTCAGCGAATGGTTGTGTTCGTATAATGTATGGAGGCAGCTCTGGGCAAGTGACTCTTCAAACAGTCACTTATCATCCACAGAAGACGAAACGGGACCGCAACAAGTATAAATGAAACTGCAGCACACCATCCCCGCCTCCTCACCCACCACGCACCAACTTGAAGGTATACCGGCCCAACAAAATAGGGCGCTGACAGTAGTATTGTATCACGTATCGAGCTGTACATTGGCCCAATACATACTGACGGATGGCACACTGTCGTGTCAGGCATTGATATAAGGTTCGACAATGTCAGCCGTGGGTAAACGTTTGCCATGGCACGAGGGAATTATTTGAACCCCAAGGCCGTAGGCCGTAGGCCGTTTTTGTTACATTTCCGTCGGAAATATCGTGTAATTTGAACCTATAAACAGTATGTTCGGTACTTTGATAATCTGCTCCATTCAAACAGCTGATTTACACATACATATTCCGGGGCCGAAGTACACGTCGCGTGATGAAGCCGCATCAATTTCAAAATTTCATTGCGACCGTTGTGAACTAGTCTGGTGACGTAATGCCACGTAGGTGTTGGCTTGATCCCGGAAAGAGCATTGTCTACAGTCATGGTCAAACAGCACGCGCTGTACGTTTGAACATGGCTGTGAGCGGTGTAGAACAACGGCAGCCGTGTAACAATATCCGGATTACAACTGATAGCAATTACGTTCCACTGGTCGAACGGCGTCAGATGACGTTACCGTCAGTGTAACTACGCAACGTAAGCAAGTCCAAGTTTTCAACGAAAACCATGTTACAGTTGACCATCATAGCATAAAACGCAACTAGCCTACATGTAATGTATGTTGACATCACGTTTGTCAGGCTCGGCTCTGAAATGGTAGGAACTGAAAGTTGACATTTGCTTGGCCCAACGGCGTCACATGACGTTACCGAATGACGCCACATGCCTGATAATGATGACACTATGTTGTCAGTCAGTACGTATTCGACTACTGTGTTTCACGAAATCTGCCCAAATGTTACGGCTATATAAACAATTCAAAAACAATATGTTTTCGATAATATTAAATTAAACGAAAATTTAAGAATGAGCCTTCTTTTTATTTCGTGTGATTTGGTCAAATATTTATTTTATTACGAAATATTTGTCTATGGGAATTTAACATGGGGGAAAAGGAGGTGGATGACCTGTGGGAGGAGTCAGAAATTTGGAAATTGACTCCGAAACCTGGATAGATAGCTTGGTAATGATCTAATTAAGAAAACAAAAGTTGATTTTGAAAATCGGTCCTGTATTTCTGAAATTCTAAAAATGTCCCCATGTTAAATCCCCATAGACATTGGAATTTAACATGGGGAAATTGTGTTTTCGCAATAAAATCAATATTTGACCAAATTTAACGAAATAAAAAGCAGGCCCATTCGTAATTTTTTCTTTAATTTAATATTATCGAAAAAAATATTGTTTTTGAATTGTTTATGTAGCCGTAAAATTTGGGCAGCTTCCGTGAAACAGACAGTAATGCAAAGTTCGTTACCTGAATGCTGAATTGTAGGTATTCCTTACCCGATTATGTGAGTGTGGCTTCAATTTCCGATACACGACGATCGCTATACCTGTGACTAGGGCTAGTCCCGACAATGACCCGAACACTGCTCCCACAATGACACCGGTCCCAGGTCCACCTACGGTTGACCCTGACTGTCCTGCTGCTGTTTTTGCCGGTGTTGACAGAACTACCTTAGCTATGGTTGCTACCAGTGCAATATTGGCAGTTGGTGTTATTGTTGGTGTTGCTCGTGCGTTGGCTGTGCCTGTCGCTGTTGTAGTTTGCATAGCTGCATTTGGTGCTTGGGTAGATGTGGATGCTGCAGGCGTTGTTGTTATTGTACTTGATGCATTTGTTGTTGGTGCTTGGGTAGATGTGGATGCTGCAGGCGTTGTTGTTATTGTACTTGATGCATTTGTTGTTGGTGCTTGGGTAGATGTGGGTGCAGCAGCCGTTGTTGTTATTGTACTTGATGCATTTGTTGTTGGTGCCTGGGTAGATGTGGATGCTGCAGGCGTTGTTGTTATTGTACTTGATGCATTTGTTGTTGGTGCTTGGGTAGATGTGGATGCTGCAGGCGTTGTTGTTATTGTATTTGATGCATTTATTGTTGGTGCTTGGGTAGATGTGGATGCTGCAGGCGTTGTTGTTATTGTACTTGATGCATTTGTTGTTGGTGCTTGGGTAGATGTGGATGCTGCAGGCGTTGTTGTTATTGTACTTGATGCATTTGTTGTTGGTGCTTGGGTAGATGTGGGTGCTGCATCCGTTGTTGTTAGTGTACTTGATGCATTTGTTGTTGGTACTTGGGTAGATGTGGATGCTGCAGGCGTTGTTGTTATTGTACTTGATGCATTTGTTGTTTGTGCTTGGGTAGATGTGGATGCTGCAGGCGTTGTTGTTATTGTACTTGATGCATTTGTTGTTGGTGCTTGGGTAGATGTGGGTGCTGCATCCGTTGTTGTTAATGTACTTGATGCATTTGTTGTTGGTGCTTGGGTAGATGTGGATGCTGCATGCGTTGTTGTTATTGTACTTGATGCATTGGTTGTTGGTGCATGGGTAGATGTGGATGCTGCAGGCGTTGTTGTTATTGTACTTGATGCATTTGTTGTTGGTGCATGGGTAGATGTGGATGCTGCAGGCGTTGTTGTTATTGTACTTGATGCATTTGTTGTTGGTGCTTGGCTAGATGTGGGTGCTGCATCCGTTGTTGTTAATGTACTTGATGCATTTGTTGTTGGTGCTTGGGTAGATGTGGATGCTGCATGCGTTGTTGTTATTGTACTTGATGCATTGGTTGTTGGTGCATGGGTAGATGTGGATGCTGCAGGCGTTGTTGTTATTGTACTGGATGCATTTGTTGTTAGTGCATGGGTAGATGTGGATGCTGCAGGCGTTGTTGTTATTGTATTTGATGCATTTATTGTTGGTGATTGGGTAGTTGTGGATGCTGCATGCGTTGTTGTTATTTTACTTGATGAATTTGTTGTTGGTGCTTGGGTAGATGTGGATGCTGCAGGCGTTGTTTTTATTGTACTTGATGCATTTGTTGTTGGTGCTTGGGTAGATGTGGATGCTGCATGCGTTGTTGTTATTGTACTTGATGCATTGGTTGTTGGTGCATGGGTAGATGTGGATGCTGCAGGCGTTGTTGTTATTGTACTTGATGCATTTGTTGTTGGTGCATGGGTAGATGTGGATGCTGCAGGCGTTGTTGTTATTGTACTTGATGCATTTGTTGCTGGTGCTTGGGTAGATGTGGATGCTGCATGTGTTGTTGTTATTTTACTTGATGCATTTATTGTTGGTGCTTGGGTAGATATGGATGCTGCATGCGTTGTTGTTATTGTACTTGATGCATTTGTTGTTGGTACTTGGGTAGATGTGGATGCTGCATGCGTTGTTGTTATTGTACTTGATGCATTTGTTGTTGGTGCATGGATAGATGTGGATGCTGCAGGCTTTGTTGTTATTGTACTTGATGCATTTGTTGTTGGTGCATGGGTAGGTGTGCATGCTGCAGTTGCATGCGTTGTTGTTATTGTACTTGATGCATTTGTTGTTGGTACTTGGGTAGATGTGGATGCTGCATGCGTTGTTGTTATTGTACTTGATGCATTTGTTGCTGGTGCATGGGTAGATGTGGATGCTGCAGGCGTTGTTGTTATTGTACTTGATGCATTTGTTGTTGGTGCTTGGGTAGATGTGGGTGCTGCATGCGTTGTTGTTATTGTACTTGATGCATTTGTTGCTGGTGCATGGGTAGATGTGGATGCTGCAGGCGTTATTGTTATTGTACTTGATGCATTTGTTGCTGGTGCTTGTGTAGATTTGGATGCTGCATGCGTTGTTGTTATTGTACTTGATGCATTTGTTGTTGGTGCTTGGGTAGATGTGGATGCTGCAGGCGTTGTTGTTATTGTATTTGATGCATTTATTGTTGGTGATTGGGTAGTTGTGGATGCTGCATGCGTTGTTGTTATTTTACTTGATGAATTTGTTGTTGGTGCTTGGGTAGATGGTGTGGATGCTGCTGAGGCGTTGTATTTTTATTGTACTTGATGCATGTGTTGTTGGTGCTTGGGTAGATGTGATTGCTGCATGCGTTGTTGTTATTGTACTTGATGCATTGGTTGTTGGTGCAGTTGTTGGGTAGATGTGGATGCTGCAGGCGTTGTTGTTATTGTACTTGATGCATTTGTTGTTGGTGCATGGGTAGATGTGGATGCTGCATTGCGTGTGTGGGTTATTGTACTTGATGCATTTGTTGCTGGTGCTTGGGTAGATGTGGATGCTGCATATGTTGTTGTTATTTTACTTGATGCATGTATTGTTGGTGCTTGGGTAGATATGGATGCTGCATGCGTTGTTGTTATTGTACTTGATGCATTTGTTGTTGGTACTTGGGTAGATGTGGATGCTGCATGCGTTGTTGTTATTGTACTTGATGCATTTGTTGTTGGTGCATGGATAGATGTGGATGCTGCAGGCTTTGTTGTTATTGTACTTGATGCATTTGTTGTTGGTGCATGGGTAGGTGTGGATGCTGCAGGCGTTGTTGTTATTGCACTTGATGCATTTGTTGTTGGTGCATGGGTAGATGTGGATGCTGCATGCGTTGTTGTTATTGTGCTTGATGCATTTGTTGTTGGTACTTGGGTAGATGTGGATGCTGCATGCGTTGTTGTTATTGTACTTGATGCATTTGTTGCTGGTGCATGGGTAGATGTGGATGCTGCAGGCGTTGTTGTTATTGTACTTGATGCATTTGTTGTTGGTGCTTGGGTAGATGTGGGTGCTGCATGCGTTGTTGTTATTGTACTTGATGCATTTGTTGCTGGTGCATGGGTAGATGTGGATGCTGCAGGCGTTATTGTTATTGTACTTGATGCATTTGTTGCTGGTGCTTGTGTAGATTTGGATGCTGCATGCGTTGTTGTTATTGTACTTGATGCATTTGTTGTTGGTGCTTGGGTAGATGTGGATGCTGCAAGCGTTGTTGTTATTGTACTTGATGCATTTGTTGTTGGTTCTTGGGTAGATGTGGATGCTGCAGGCGTTGTTGTTATTGTACTGGATGCATTTGTTGTTGGTGCTTGGGTAGATGTGGATGCTGCAGGCGTTGTTGTTATTGTACTTGATGCATTTGTTGTTGGTGCTTGGGTAGATGTGGATGCTGAAGGCGTTGTTGTTATTGTACTTGATGCATTTGCTGTTGGTGCTTGGGTAGATGTGGATGCTGCAAGCGTTGTTGTTATTGTACTTGATGCATTTGTTGTTGGTGCTTGGGTAGATGTGGATGCTGCAAGCGTTGTTGTTATTGTACTTGATGCATTTGTTGTTGGTGCTTGGGTAGATGTGGATGCTGCAGGCGTTGTTGTTATTGTACTTGATGCATTTGTTGTTGATGCTTGGGTAGATGTGGGTGCTGCAGGCCTTTCCGTTGTTGTATTTGATGCTTTTGTTGATGCTGCAGGTAGATGTCCGATGTATTTAACATTTACTGTTGTATTTGCACATACTGCCTGTGTTGGGTTCGCTGGTGTAGTAATTCCTGGAAGATAGTGCAAGCAACTTGGTGGTTCATCATGTATTGGGCATTAAATAAGAAAAAAATGCATATCGTTTCGAAATTTAATATTGACGAGAAAGACAGCACATCGATTGACCTGCAGTGGAACACATTGTTGCAGCGATAATGAAATCTCACTAATCACTGCTTACCAAAATAATAGTAAAGTACATTGCCATTCCAAATGTACTTATTTGTGCAGCAAAGAAACAGTTTGAAAGTTGGTATACAAAACAAAAATGTTACCAACTGGAGAATGAAAATTACGTTACGGATTTTCCAATAAAAATCTCAGTGTATACATATACATGTATATATAATTCGATTCCAATCCGTATGTTCATTCGACACCGATCAAATTGGAATATACTTGTTGTATTCTGTCTGGTGGTATTAACCCTTTCACCCCTAAATATTTAACATTATATGAGTCTATGATATTTTGTTGTGTGTGTTTTTTATTGGAGGGGGGGGGGGGGGTATTTCATTCATCAGAAACAACATGTTGCTTGTTGTGATGCATATCCAGATGAGGCGGCTCGTTACGAGCCGGTTCATATGGATAAAACAGTGTTTCTACAAGTTGGCTTTATATGATGCAGGGTTGAAAGGGTAAGGAATGTACCATATATTACTGAAAGGCGAATAGGCGTCATTAGTATATTGGTAGTTTACTGACATGATACCATATATGTGTTGATACGTAATTAGCCGGCGTTCATTAATACATGAGTACGTACCTGATACAACTTCGGGATAAATCTCCACAGATATGCCGTCTTCAACAGTATATTCGATAATCCAATTACATGAAATGTTATTGAACTGTTTGTACCCGGTATCGTTTTGTGGTAACTCATAACATGTTACGTAGTTACCAGATGTGTCTAAATATTTAATTTCAGCGGAGTTCGCCGTTTTACACGCAGAGGAGCACAGATATTTGAATTTCAGTTTGATATACTGTCCCTCTGTTGTAGCCACGACAAAACGACATTGTCTGAATCGCGTTGCATTAAGCATGAATCCTTCGGTCTTGTTTCCAAGTTTGCCAACTGTCGTAGATCTGACGAACACTTGGCAACCGTCAACTGTAGTGGAAACAATAAGTATAAGTTATAGCGCTCACATATGGGATTGGTATAGGACTAAGTGCGATGGAGCGTTAACGACATACTTTTATTGTTCACATATTGTAGTTTTATATATACATTGTATATGTATTAAGGAACTAAATACTGCGGCCGCTAACGCTCCCGCACATTTAATTTGTTAAAAATACAATAAATGAACAGTAACTTATAATGTACATGTTCAAGTAACTGTTTTAATTTGTAAGAAAAAAAGCAATCTATATTGAAATTGAGAAATGTTCGTTCCGTAATAGTATGGCTCGCGAGTCCGAGCTCTGTGCAGGTATACCATTATTTCTTACATTTCATCCATTAGTTTATACAAATATAACGGTGAATTACACCACTCGCTCTGCAGAGCAGCAGTATTTTACACCACTCTAGTGTTTGCCACCTATGGAGATATGATGTCAGTAACGTCACAATGACGTGTTTCCTTCGACCAAGCATTCATGCTATTGGACACACCCTCTGAATCGCGAGACAGGTGCCTTCACTACGGTGCGCCTGTGTAAATTAATTCGCACGCCTGTTGGCCATATTGTGTGACTAGGCTTTGACATTCGTCCGGTTTTAGAAAATAAAATATGGGTACTTCCAGCAATGGAGTACACTACATGTATATGGTTAACTGTATTGTAATTTTCAAATTTGCGGCGTATATCAGAAAATGATAGATCGGAAAATTTGTTTAATGGCGACGCGCTAGCGGAGCCATTAAACGAGGTTTTCCGACCTATCGTTTTCTGACATACGCCGCAAATTTCAAAATTACAATGCGGTTAACCTATTTCTAATGCACTCCTTCACGACTGGCGTAGGAATACATATTGAAATAATTTGCGACCGTTCATCAACAATGATATACCTGTAATGTATGACCATCAGCCAATCAGATTGCGTGATATTTATAGAGTGCATTAGAAATTGTGTAGTATGCGGATAGTAAAATTATAGTATGTGTATTGTGTGCATATACGTCGCCTTTATGTCGCATTTTGTTCTGTTAATTAACGGACAAAATAGATTAATAAAACATATAGCATAACATACTGTACTTGGACTTTGCAACAGTGTTGTCTATTGTATAGTGGTATGTTTCTTTTTTACTTCAGTATATATGATTGATCCTTAGTGGAATGTATGTATGGTTGAATGTGTTAGACTTTCTCCGTATTGAATATTTATTATAGCATTAAGCAATTGCAGTTAAGCATGGAAGAGAACAGAACAGAACATAGTATGATTAAAATAAATGCTCAGATCAACTAGTGATATATGAGCAGGCTTTGACACAAGTGTACACATGCACAGTGTACCAGTACGTGACTATTGTATAACAGATAATAATTCCAGCACAAAAATATTTACACAATTCCCTAACATTTGACTGGCCCGTAGCAAGTCTCTGTCCAAAATTTATATCCCAGTCAACTCCCACGCCGAACTACTTTCTACAGGTGCGCTGTCAGTGCTGTCAATGTAAACAAATGGCTGCCGTCTGTCAAAATAAACACATTTTCTTGATGAATTTTATTTCAAATGCTGGAATTATAAGGAATGAATGGCCTTTTTGTGCAATTTATCGGGGATATAAACTTGGAAAAGTCACGGGAATACTGGACGAGGCCTTCCGGCCTTCGTCCAGTATTCCCGCGACTTTTCCAAGTTTATACCCCGATAAATTCCACAAAAAGGCCAATTATTCCTATAGCATGGTAAACTATAATAATACACATACATGATAGAAATAGTAGTGCAGCGAGTCAGTGATAGAAATAGTAGTGCAGCGAGTCAGTGGTATTACGAAAGAAATGTACCATGTACAACGCGACACCGGAAACACGGATATAGGTGTAGCCATTTGCGGGTTATACAGGAGAATTATACTTTGATGATAAATCTGGCATATATTTCTCAGTTATGTAGGGAGAAATCAGATGGTTCTACGAGCCATTTGCGGAATAGCTTCTCAGTTGACAGACCTTAACCCCATATACCTTATGCTGTGCCAGTAACCCGAATTTGGGTTATTGTGGCGGTTGCTGTTTTGTGCATGATGCTATACCATATATAGGGCGAAACAATAGCGTAATAACGTACAAATTTAAAATAAATATGTTTAATAACATACTGGTTTTTGGAATCACTGAAATGATGCTTTATACGTATATGCGGTTGTGACTGGCGAAATGGGACTGATGTCTTTTGCGGCAAGTGTAGATCCAGATCAGCCTGTGCATCCGCACACTCTGGCTATGATCTGCACTGTTCGCCATTCCATTAATGAAACAACTGCCAAGCTTCTAACAATCATTATAGCCAGTTATCAGACAACAGGAGTGTGCTGTTTGATCAACAGCGACACAGGTCACCAAAATCCCTATCTCTCCAATCACAGCCATATATATGTGCCAATATTACCAGTATCATGTTCGTGTTTCTGGACGTTGGCGTTGTATTCGAACTCCGTGGAGTTGTAACCATCGAGTGGGTCGTCTAAACGACGACAAGTCCCATTGTCATGGAAACTGTAGCTAGAGCAGTTGGCAGACTGCCAGCATGCCACGCCACAGTCGATCTCATTGGCCACCAATACCGTGTCTGTCAACACTGCAAATTGAAATAAGTAACTATGCTTGTTATACGTATTTTCGTTTTCCATTGACCACAATGGAAAGCAAGCCATCAATATGTTCCATATTGAGGTATCGTGAGCATAGGGTTAACTGTATTGTAATTTTCAAATTTGCGGCGTATATCAGAATATGATAAGTCGGAAAATCTGTTTAATTAAACATGTTTTGCGACCTATCGTTTTCTGATATACGCCGCAAATTTCAAAATTACAATGCGGTTAACCTATTTCTAATGCACTCCTTTACTACTGGTGTAGGAATACATATTGAAATAAGTTGCGACCGTTCATCAACAATGATATACATGTAATGTATGACCATCAGCCAATCAGATTGCGTGATATTTATAGAGTGCATTATAATTCATATTGGTCAGTGCCGGAACTACGTTTGGTTTAAACATATTTTATTTATATAACAGTTACAAGCATGACATCAATAATAATATATACGTTTCGTCTCGCAAAATAGTTAATTCTCATTTAATCACCACTAATTTGTTTATTTATTTATATTTTGTATATTTTTGTAGGCGCATATAAGTTTCTAGTGATGTACGTATATAATAAACAGGTTAGTTGAATTATATGTAGATATATGCCACTCGTTCCTCCGCGCAACGATAACGCGCTCCTAACGTCGCTCAATACGAGTATCGCACGCTGCAGAACTCGTGCATATATCCACATACAAATCAAACACAAGTAACCTATACATACATCAATGTGCATGATCACGTGGTTACAACAAAAACAACAATGGCTGAAAGGGTTGAAAGCGTGCACACTCCAAAGTAAGTATTATTTGATATTTTCCTTAATTGGCAACGGATTAATTTTGATGAAATATGGCGAAGCAAACGAATCTTTATGAGCTGCATTTGGTGATCCCGGGAGTTCGGCACATATTTATTTCGTTTTTGCGAAGAATCGATTTCCGTGTCAGTAGACACGGAAATCGATTCTTTGTAAAAACGACAGAAGTTTGAGAGCCAAAGTACAGAGACCACCAAATGCAGCTTAACAAGATGCGTTTGATGCGCCATATTTCATCAAAATCCGTTACATAATAAGGACAAAATAAAAGAATACGTACTTTGAAGGCTTTTGGAAGTTTCAGTACTTGTTGTTGCTGTTGTAACCAAGTGATCATACACCTTGTAGCAGTTGATATGTCAGGATATATGCGTTACAGTCAATATTAATGAGACGATCAATGTGCTTTTGTGTCGAAGAAGATGCGCGATATCTCGTGAACAATGTTTACAAAATTTACGATAGTTTCCGTAAAAGACATCAAAAGTTGACGAAATGTACATCTTCTTACCTACCAAACACATCGCTTTAAAGGTACATGCCCACTCAATAGGCACAAAATGTTTGTTATAGAAATTAAAAAAGTGTATAATTGTGTCACTATTCCACCAGTTCTAAAGGTTACAGTGGCCGCTATACAGATATAATCATTCAGTAATATATAGTTTACTGATAGTGACGCTCGTTGGTACCAGGATATTTTCATATGAAAATTTTAATTATTTATACTAATTAAATGCGTCACCTGAAAAAATAATATTTTCGACAGATTATAAAGTATGATACTTGCACATCAAAAAATAAATACAGAGTATAAATATTAATGTCCGTTAACATTTTAAGGAAACACGGTTATCGCCACTGATATCAGTGTGGCAAGTTACGTCTGATATAAAATGTATAATAGTGTCAATCAATACTTGGGGTAATGGTGAATGAATGTTTACTTTGCCAAAAAATGTTTCGGATGATATCTCTGATATAAAGAACAGTTTGTGCCTATTAAGTTGGCACATACCTTTAAAGTTTCTCATTTGTAATAATAAGGCCGATGATAAGTACACCATAACGGTTGTATGATGTATGGATACACAACTTCATTGCATAATGTGGGCGTTCACAGAGTTATAACACGGTGTGTTCAAATACATACACACGTATGATGCACTAGTTAAAAATCAATACAGTGAAATCTGTCGCGTGACACGTGCATTCTTGTACTTTCCGGATTTCCGTATAATTGTATATTTGTGATGTGTGGTACTGTTTTGTATTGTTGTGCGTACTATTGATTTCACATACCTGGGATTCCACATACCTGTGATTTCACACACCTGTGATTTTTACATACCTGAGATTTAGCATGTACATTTTCCATGTACAATGTGCGTGTAATAAGGGGGCTTATGTTGTATTGGTGGAAATACGTTTATGCGTGTCCTTTTTGCGGATTTAAATACACGTCCATTTTATGAGGAATGTTTTAATGATGTCACGCCATATTTGCCACAGACTATGCATGTGTGTGGTAGAGAACTCGTTGACTGCGTGTGCTGGTTTCGCTAGGGAAAGACCCCTTTTAGTATTACGGATGTCCACTATCCGTGCCAGCCGAGTTTGTCCGCGTGTCAGTTGTTCACCAGATAAGGGACCTTCTGTAGGTGAAGCCAGTATATAGCGCAGACCATACTATGGTCTGCCCTATTATGTATGCTACGGGTTAGTGTTTCAGCATAGCCTGGTACTGGCCAACACGGATATATCAGATCCCATACTGGTGATGCTTTGTGTCGTGATATTTCCGTAAATGACCACGATATTTGAGTTTAGTATGTGCTACACTCTCATTTGAGTGTACAGCCCGTAGGACCGATATGGAGGGGTTTGGCGGGGCCAAAAAGCGACCTTCGCATGTCGAGACCAGTCGAGTAGATTTTGGATTATGAGATCTGGGTCTATAATGTGCAGATTTATGGTAGTGTGGGATATACCATGTTGGATGGTATTTATTCCTCGAGGGCTGTACACTAGTTTGGTTGAATTTATGGCGTGGGAACATATATTTATACCACGGGTGAAATGGCAGAGGCCATGGTTTTGTAATATTTATGTGAGATGTCGAACGAGGGGTAGGCATATTCATTATTCCGTGCGTGGTTTCACTGGTGCGTATATAAGCGATGTCTCGCTATGTGTTGGTGGGACACATATTTTCTGGTAACAGAAGAATAGTACTGTATTCACCAGTGACACGGAGGATTTTGGTATGTACCTACAACATTTTATTTCAGCTGTGATTTGCCTTTGTTCGATTCCCGTTTTAGTCCGTTGTGCATCCTGTCTGTCTGTCTGTCTGTCTGTGCGTATTCGTCCAGTAATTGGAGACACATTTCATTTTTGTAGCCTCTTGAGATCGCTCCAGCGAGCCACATTGGACGTTTTGGTCCACTCGTTGAGGGCAGACCCCAGTCAGTGCAGAGTACCAGGTCGTCCGAGTGTCCGTACGTCTGTCTGGCGCAGTGTGTGTAGCAGCTCCGGGTGCAGGCCTGTATAGAGCAGTGTGTGATTGCTACATCGCGTTCAGCAGACAGTCACAGCCATATATTAGTGAAGTGAAACGCCATACACACATATCATATCATTATACTACCACCGAGTTGAATGTCACCTAAGTGAAACTTTTCCCGTCGTCTTAGCCAACGTGATAATCGCCATTTGTATTATATCGGAACTTTACATCCGGTATACCACTTCCGGTATTACAACCCATTGATTCACCATGGATACTTTACATCCGGTCCACCACATCCGGGTTGCTACAGTCGAGTGATACCATAGGAACTTTACATCTGGTCCACCATTTCCGGAAATAATACTACCTTTGGAACTTTACTGCCGGTACCAGCTTCCGGAACATTATCGTTATTGACTATCATGTGATGTAACCACATCCGGCTTTGACTTTGACATTCAGACTTTGGAAATACATTGCATAGGCAATACATATGTATACTTTGATAGTGTATGGTAATACTCCTATCATGGCATATCATGGCTAAGGGATTGTAGTAAGACTACATTTATTGTTTATTGATTAATCCACTTGAAGTTGGATTATAGCCATATTGTTGACTAGACCTCATACTGCGGGTGAGGCAGACCTTGGGACCTTGATACTCGGAGGCTACCACTATCTATTGAGATACGCCAGCACTGGGGTAGCTCAGATGATTGTCATTTGTCCTCCAATGTTCGTTCTGCCATGGTGTACTTGCATGTTATTTCACTTTGATTAGCGATCATCAAAGTACTTGTGCATTCATACTATTTTCCACTACGGGACCATTGAGATACCACATACTGAGTTTATTCGTCTATAGCTTTTAAGTTGCGTTAAAGTATAACAGTCGATTGGCTTACAACCTTGTAATTGAATGGTATCATGCACAGTACAGTGATGTTCACAAATCAGTGTATCATGTATTCCTGTGTGTTCCCCATGTAACATCGTGTAAATTATAAGTGATTAAGTGACTACGTGTACTTATCTACTCTAGCCTATCCCTTACACTTCAACTGCATTGTTACCACTTTTCGTTCGTCAGATCAAGCTATATTGGGCATAACGTCATAACAATTGAAGTATACTTGGTTCTTATGATAATAGGGGAGACAATTTGTCTCGATCATTCCTGACCTTGGTAATGACCTTGACAATGGTGTCAGATCGGGGTTTGTTTCCACTTTTATAATCAGTTTCTTCAAAGCAGTTGAAGTAAGGAGGCTAGAATAGCTGTACCCCTAGTGTCGTCAAAATTCAATCTTGTATTTGTTTGCCTTGGGAGTTAAGGTAAGATGCCCTGCAACACTTAGGCACTAATACATCACCACATACATGATTTGACTACCTAGGTACAGAAGGGTAGAGTTGAGACGATCTTGTGAGATAGTCGATGTAAGGGTCATCGTAACTTTTGATTTGTTGAACAGTACCTCCCTGTGATGATGGCACAGCGGGTGTTCTAGGTTATCACTAGACACTTCTACATCTGAGGCGAGATTACTACCACTATTATATTGTGTATGAACAATACTATATCCTGCCATGTGTCTATAACCAGTCCCCATTGTTTGTGTCCAGTACCATAGAGGGGGAATGAATTGTAAATATACCATTACATTAGACCATACATATACCGGATTGACTTACCCGAATTGAGAAACTTATACTTTCGTTAGGAGTAGAGACCGGATTGATTTACCTTAACCTTATAGACGTGAAGCAAGAGACTCGCACAAATCACCAAGTGATTTGAGTGCTAGAGACCTTGTGTACCGTCGGGTAAAGCGTGTAAATCGATAATCCGGAGTTGAGTTGAGAGTGAGAATGTCGTCCATTAAGGAGCTAATGGAGATAGGTAAAAGCTTAGGGCTAGCAGATTCAGAGTTAAGGGCCTTTGTAAAAGAAGAGCAGGAGAGAGAAAGACAGGAAAGACTAGAGGCTAGGCAGGCTGAGAAAGATAGGTTAGATGCTGAGCGGTTGACTAAAGAGGTTGAGCGACAGGCCGAGAAAGATAGGTTAGATGCTGAGCAGTTAGCTAAGGAGGTTGAGCGACAGGCTGAGAAAGATAGGTTAAATGCTGAGCAGTTAGCTAGGGAAGTTGAGCGACAGATAGAGAAAGATAAATTAGATGCTGCGCGGTTAGATAAGGAAGCACATCGGTTAGCCAATGAAGCACAGTTAGCTCTAGAATTCAAATTGCGAGAACTAGACACTAAGCACCAGGTAGAAATGGCAAAAGTAGAAAGGGGAGAAGTAGTAGATGAAGATAGACATGATAGGGACTATGGCAGAGCATTCGGTCCGAAGCTGCCACATTTTGATCAGAATAATGACAACATGGATAGCTACTTGGCTATATTTGAGAGGTACGCAGCAATTCAAAGGTGGGGGAGAGATAAGTGGTCACTACACTTGAGTGCTTTATTGAAGGGCAAGGCATTAGATGTATATTCTAGACTACCTATTGATGATGCTCTTGACTATGATAAGTTGAAATCCGCATTGTTGAAATGTTTTGATCTAATGGAAGATGGGTTCAGACGCATGTTCAAAAACACCAAACCTGATCACAGTGAATCATTTGTGCAATATGTCAGTCGGTCAAAGAACTATTTAGATAGATGGTTTGAGTTAGGTAAGGTGAATAGAACATATGAAGGAGTACTAGACTACATGATCAGAGATCAGATGTTAAGTATATGCAGTCGTGAGCTCTATTTATTTCTCAAAGAGAAAACATTTGACTCAATATATGAGATGGCGGTTCAGGCAGATTACTTTGCAGAAGCTAGAGGAGGTAGCAAGTATGTAGTTCAGAGGAACAGTACTAGCAACAGAAATGAGTACAGGTCAGTAGATAACCAGAGGCGCAAGGTAAGTAGTGCAGATAATCGATCCAGAGATAGGAGTCGAGATAGGGACAGATATCAGAATAGAGACCAAAATAGAAGCCCAAGTAGGGGTAGTTATGATAGAAGCCCGAGTAGAGGCAGTTATGACAGAAGTACCAGCAGGAACGGCTACGATAGGCATCGCGGGACATGTTACCATTGTGGCAAAGAAAGTCACATGTCCTACGATTGTCCTAAACGTGACCGGTCCTCAGCTTACAAAGCAGCAGCAGTCGAGGAAGAGAAACATGTAAGTTTTGCAGATAAAGAACAGAGAGGTCGGTACAGAGGTAGAAATAGAGGTAGAAGTGGAAGGCACACTAGAGGCAGAGGTAGAGGTAGATGGCAAAACACGGAACAACCAGGGGAAAACCAAGGAAATTTCTGTATGGTTGATACTGACACCACTATTGTATGTTCTGGTAGCGAGATACAGCCGGAGTTGATTAACGGATGTACATTTGGTATGGATAGGCTACCCGTAGCAGAGGGCACATTAAATGGAAAAAAGGTCACAGTAATGCGAGATACTGGGTGTACCGGGGTGGTCGTCAGGGAAAGTTTAGTACAACCAGATCAGTTTTTAAGCAAAGTTTCAACATGCATGCTGGTAAATGGGGAGCAAAATGAGTGGAATTCCTACCGCCCGGGTAGATCTAGATACACCTTTTTTCAAAGGTCAGGTAGAAGCCCTTTGCATGACAGATACAATGTATGATGTTACCATAGGTAATGTAGACGGGTCAGAATTGCCAGTGATATCCGATTTTAGAGGCGCAAAATCGTGCGCAGTTGAAACTAGGTCACAAACGACAGCCCGAGACGAATCATATAAGACCCTCAAAGTCCCTACCGCAATCGCGAACGTATCACGCGATGAATTCAAAAAGGCGCAGGCACATGACGTCACATTGACGTCGGTTCGAAATAATGCAAAAGACGGAACGGTACGGTCAAGTAAGAACGGAAACAAATCGAAATTCGCGTACCGAAAAGACTTGTTGTATCGTAATTTCGAATCGATAGGGTCAGGTAGGATGCACCATCAGCTGGTAGTCCCAAAAACACTTAGGACTACCGTGATGAAAGTGGCACATGAATCAATCATGGCGGGCCATTTAGGGGTTAAGAAGACAACTGATCGAGTGTTATCAGAATTTTATTGGCCAGGCGTGGGCAGTGACATTACACGGTTTTGTAGGTCTTGTGACATATGTCAAAATACTGTGTCAAAGGGACACATCACCAAGGTTCCGTTAGGAACTATGCCGTTGATAGACACTCCGTTCAAACGAGTCGCAGTTGACATTGTAGGGCCAATTTTTCCAGCTACCGATCGGAAGAATCGTTACATACTAACGTTAGTTGATTATGCAACTAGGTACCCAGAAGCGGTACCACTACCAGGCATCGAGGCCGGACGAGTCGCCGAAGCTCTCGTGGATATGTTCAGTAGACTGGGTATCCCCGAGGAGATGCTCACCGATCGGGGTAGTCAATTTACGTCGGCAGTCATGGAGGAAGTTAGTAGATTGTTATCGCTGAGACAATTAACCACGACACCGTACCACCCACAGTGTAACGGTCTCGTGGAACGGTTCAATGGTACGTTAAAGCAAATGCTTCGTAGAATGGCAAGCGAACGTCCCAAAGATTGGGACAAATACATTAACGCGCTCTTATTCGCGTATCGCGAAGTCCCTCAAGAAAGTTTGGCTTTCTCACCGTTTGAACTATTGTACGGAAGGACCGTTCGGGGTCCGATGAGCATACTAAGAGATCTGTGGTCCGAGAAGGACATAGAGGACAACGTCAAAACGACGTATCAGTACGTCCTCGACTTGCGCGAACGGCTCGAGAAAACGTGCGAAATCGCGCATGAGAACTTGAAGAGTGCGTCCAAAAAGTACGCAAAGTACTACAACCGTAAGACCCGTAGTAGGCAGTATGCAGTGGCAGATCAGGTACTTGTACTACTACCGACAGACAACAACAAATTGCTTCTTAGGTGGAAGGGACCATACCCCATAACAGAGGTAGTTAATGAGTGGGACTATAGGGTTGACATGGGAGGGAAGTTGAAAATCTTTCATGCAAACATGTTAAAGAGGTACGAGACTAGGCCTGAGCACCCGGGGAAGTGAATACTCACTGTAATAAATGCGGCCGTGATAGAAGACACAGTAGAGGGGGATCTTAGTCCAAGTGGGTGTAGTGCCGAAGAAAACATGTTATGTCCCAGGGGATTAGAGTCCGATACGGAGAGCAAAGTTGACCTGTCGCCTGATTTAGGCAAGGAACAAAAGACCCAAGTCAAAGAGATCTTACGGGAATTCACCCATGTCCTGAGGGACGCACCAGGACACACCCATATAGAGAAACATGAGATAAAGTTGTCAACGCAAGACCTATTAAGAATTAAGGGGTACCCTATCCCATTTAAGGTCAGGGAAACAGTCAGCCAGGAAGTAGAGGATATGCTCAAGCTGGGTGTCATAGAACATTCAAAATCACCCTACTCATCCCCAGTTATTCTGGTTAGGAAAAAGGACGGGGGCTCCGATTCTGCATTGATTTCCGGCAACTTAACAAAATCACGGTGTTTGATGCGGAACCAATGCCGAATATTGAAGAGATGTTCTCTAAGTTGGCCGGATATAGCTACTTGTCAAAGCTGGACCTGAGTAAGGGCTACTGGCAGGTCCCATTGGATGAAAATTCCAGGGAATATTCCGCTTTCGAGGCACCCCAGGGTCTATTCCAGTTCAAGGTCATGCCCTTTGGAATGGTCACGGCACAGGCCACTTTCTGTAGACTCATGAGGAAAGTATTAAAGGGGGTCCACAATGCAGACAGTTTTGTCGATGACATCTTCACATTCTCCCATACGTGGCAACAACACCTGGGAGCTCTGAATGAAGTCCTCTCCCGATTGTCCGATGCAAATCTAACGGCAAAACCCTCCAAGTGCAGTATTGGGTACAGGCAACTTGAGTGCCTGGGACACACTATCAGCAGTAAGAAAGAACTAAGGGCCCATCCCGAATAGGTCAAGGCAGTTCATGAAGCTAATGTCCCTGAGACAAAGAAGGAGGTCAGGGCTTTCCTGGGGTTAGCCGGGTTCTATAGGAAGTTCATGCCCAACTTCGCAGAGATAGCGAGCCCGCTAACTGACCTTAATCAGAAAGGTCAACCAAACAAGGTCAACTGGGGGGCACCCCAACAGAAAGCATTCGTTACCCTCAAGGGATTATTGACCAGGGACCCAGTTCTGAAACTACCCGAACTAGACAAACCTTTCGTGCTCAGGACGGATGCTTCCGACATTGGGTTAGGGGCAATACTGTTGCAAGAGCAGGATGGTATCCCACTTCCGATAGCGTATGCCAGCAAAAGGATGTTGCCAAGGGAACGAAATTATTCGGTAGTGGAGAAGGAGTGTCTGGCAGTCGTTTGGGGGGTCGAGAAGTTCCACCGTTATTTGTTTGGGGGGGGGGAATTCATCCTAGAAACGGACCACCAACCGTTGGTTTACCTAAACAAAGCCAAGGTTGCAAATTCCCGACTAATGAGGTGGGCCTTGATACTGCAACCTTACCGAATGCGTATTGTTGCGATATAAGGGGCCGACAATCTGGGGGCGGACTACCTGAGCAGGATATCGGGGTAGATTCAGGTGTGCCAACGTGTCTCGCGATTATGCACGAAAGTGTAAACACTTTTTGTTTAGGGGGGAGATATGTCGCGTGACACGTGCATTCTTGTACATTCCAAATTTGCGTATAATTGTATATTTGTGATGTGTGGTACTGTTTTGTATTGTTGTGCGTACTATTGATTTCACATACCTGTGATTCCACATACCTGTGATTTCACACACCTGTGATTTTTACATACCTGAGATTTAGCATGTACATTTGCCATGTACAATGTGCGTGTAATAAGGGGGCTTATGTTGTATTGGTGGGAATACGTTTATGCGTGTCCTTTTTGCGGATTTAAATACACGTCCATTTTATGAGGAATGTTTTAATGATGTCACGCCATATTTGTCACAGACTATGCATGTGTGTGGTAGAGAACTCGTTGACTGCGTGTGCTGGTTTCGCTAGGGAAATACCCCTTTTAGTATTACGGATGTCCACTATCCGTGCCAGCCGAGTTTGTCCGCGTGTCAGTTGTTCACCAGATAAGGGACCTTCTGTAGGTGAAGCCAGTATATAGCGCAGACCATACCATGGTCTGCCCTGTTATGTATGCTACGGGTGAGTGTTTCAGCATAGCCTGGTACTGGCCAACACGGATATATCAGATCCCATACTGGTGATGCTTTGTGTCGTGATATTTCCGTAAATGACCACGATATTTGAGTTTAGTATGTGCTACACTCTCATTTGAGTGTACAGCCTGTAGGACCGATATGGAGGGGTTTGGCGGGGCCAAAAAGCGACCTTCGCATGTCGAGACCAGTCGAGTAGATTTCGGATTATGAGATCTGGGTCTATAGTGTGCAGATTTATGGTAGTGTGGGATATACCATGTTGGATGGTATTTATTCCTCGAGGGCTGTACACTAGTTTGGTTGAATTTATGGCGTGGGAACATATATTTATGCCAAATATAACCCACGGGTGAAATGGCAAAAGCCATGGTTTTGTAATATTTATGTGAGATGTCGAACGAGGGGTAGGCATATTCATTATTCCGTGCGTGGTTTCACTGGTGCGTATATAAGCGGTGTCTCGCTATGTGTTGGTGGGACACATATTTTCTGGTAACAGAAGAATAGTACTGTATTCACCAGTGACACGGAGGATTTTGGTATGTACCTACAACATTTTATTTCAGCTGTGATTTGCCTTTGTTCGATTCCCGTTTTAGTCCGTTGTGCATCCTGTCTGTCTGTCTGTCTGTGCGTATTCGTCCAGTAATTGGAGACACATTTCATTTTTGTAGCCTCTTGAGATCGCTCCAGCAAGCCACATTGGACGTTTTGGTCCATTCGTTGAGGGCAGACCCCAGTCAGTGCAGAGTACCAGGTCGTCCGAGTGTCCGTACGTCTGTCTGGCGCAGTGTGTGTAGCAGCTCCGGGTACAGGCCTGTATAGAGCAGTGTGTGATTGCTACATCGCGTTCAGCAGACAGTCACAGCCATATATTAGTGAAGTGAAATGCCATACACACATATCATATCATATCATTATACTACCACCGAGTTGAATGTCACCTAAGTGAAACTTTTCCCGTCGTCTTAGCCAACGTGATAATCGCCATTTGTATTATATCGGAACTTTACATCCGGTCTACCACTTCCGGTATTACAACCCATTGATTCACCATGGATACTTTACATCCGGTCCACCACATCCGGGTTGCTACAGTCGAGTGATACCATAGGAACTTTACATCTGGTCCACCATTTCCGGAAATAATACTACCTTTGGAACTTTACTGCCGGTACCAGCTTCCGGAACATTATCGTTATTGACTATCATGTGATGTAACCACATCCGGCTTTGACTTTGACATTCAGACTTTGGAAATACATTGCATAGGCAATACATATGTATACTTTGATAGTGTATGGTAATACTCCTATCATGGCATATCATGGCTAAGGGATTGTAGTAAAACTACATTTATTGTTTATTGATTGAAGTTGGATTATAGCCATATTGTTGACTAGACCTCATACTGCGGGTGAGGCAGACCTTGGGACCTTGATACTCAGAGGTTACCACTATCTATTGAGATACGCCAGCACTGGGGTAGCTCAGATGATTGTCATTTTTCCTCCAATGTTCGTTCTGCCATGTTGTACTTGTATGTTATTTCACTTTGATTAGCGATCATCAAAGTACTTGTGCATTCATACTATTGTCCACTACGGGACCATTGAGATACCACATACTGAGTTTATTCGTCTATAGCTTTTAAGTTGCGTTAAAGTATAACAGTCGATTGGCTTACAACCTTGTAATTGAATGGTATCATGCACAGTACAGTGATGTTCACATATCAATGTATCATGTATTCCTGTGTGTTCCCCATGTAACATAGTGTAAGTTATAAGTGATTAAGTGACTACGTGTACTTATCTACTCTAACCTATCCCTTACACTTCAATTGCATTGTTACCACTTTTCGTTCGTCAGATCAAGCTATATTGGGCATAACGTCATAACAATTGAAGTATACTTGGTTCTTATGATAATAGGGGAGACAATTTGTCTCGATCATTCCTGACCTTGGTAATGACCTTGACAAAATCCCCATGGTGTCCGATTTAGAGTTGTTTCAGGCATATGACCATATTATGGCCAAATGTAATGGCGTGCTTTTCAATCGTGAACATACATTAACATCTGAGATAACTGACCAAGAAACTCATCAAAAATAGGATCATAGATGTTGTCTTGGTGTCTGGTTTAGAGAGGTTTCACTGTATATAAATGAGACCAAATTAGGTCATCACAGCTTAAAGGTATGATACAGTACTTTATAAATAAATACAAATAGAGAATAGTAGGTTAGTGCCGTGAATGGGAAAACATATCTGGCAAGGCTTAGGAAACGGGATGGGCGAGGTTCTGCCGAGCACATCCCGTTTCCGAGCCGCGCCAGATATTTTTCCCATTCACGGCAATAACCTACTATTCTATTTATCACGTCAACACCTACTAATGGCTTTAAAATACAAAAAAAAAAAATCCCAGCCACCGCACATATTTATACGCAGTGATTAGGTTGTATTGACAGGATAACAAAATGTTTCACGGCACCGTGTCTCACGGCACATACGCACTGTGTTGACGGGATAACATAGCATAGGTGATGATTTAATACAATGGAACCTCTCTAAACCGGACACCAAGAAAACAGCTGTGATCTTAGTTTTGATGAGTTTCTTGGTCAATTATATCAGGTGATAATATCTGTTCGTGAGCGCATAGAACACTGTATCATGGTATTTATCAAACTCGTTCACTGAGTTCATAAAACTCGGCATGCCATCATTGTTTTATTGTCTCTATTATATTTTATTGACGATTGATATTTCCGTAATAATTATGACTTTGTTGTATTTTGCATGTTCTAATTCAATTTACGTCAGTCAGTTTGGTCTATGAAATTTCGCCATTGGGATCAGATATACAAACAAGAACGCCGCCAACGCCTACATTGCTGTGGTGGCTGGATCACAAACATGCACATTGATACGGTAAAGAAGTTATAGGAGAATAGAGGAACGCCCAAAGTTGTTTTGACCTTCACCTGGGGTAAGGGGCAGCATACTGGGATGGGAAAATTAAAATATAAATATAAAAGTCATGCAGAGCATGATGTTATTAGCCGATCAAATCAGGGTTCAATATATGTCCACATTTTAGTAGTTACGGAATCTCAGGGAAAAGTGAGAGAAGTGTTGATTTCCTCCCCAACCAAATTCTCCCAGTTATATTTAGTAAATTAATATGATTTTCCATTTACTTGGCGGCCATTTTGAGTTTTCTGACAATGGATTATATTAACTGCAATATTATTCCAGTTGAAAGAATTAACCTTTGAATATATAGGTGAAGGCGCTTAGCATTATACAAATATGTAGCAAGTCAACCGAAATCTCATAAATACCCGATTTTTGGCGGCAATCTTGAAAATATGATAATAATATACTGAATATTAGTGTAGTTTACGTAAATTATTTAATATATACATGTGAAATGTTTTTGAACAACTTACACCAATTTCCAAGTTAAGGACCATGACCTACCTATTGGCTCATATATTGGCAATTTTCGACTTCCGTCAAGCATAAAGTTCAATGACCTTGAAATGACCTTGAATTTGGTTTTAAAAAATGGTACCCGGATTTTTTGGAAACCTTATACATTCAAATTTATAAAAAGACCGGGTGCCATAAATTAACACGAGGTGCCGGAATCTTATATATATATACCTATTGCCCAGACTGTAGAAAGATGCCAGAATTTAAGAAAAACAAGAGTGTAAAAAGGTGATTAATTTGGTGTGCAAGTACTGTATGTGAACTTCAATGTATATAGTGCCAATGCATATATACTGTCTGTATAATCGAGACGCACCATGTGATTTTGTACCAACAAACAGGTGCGCAATTTCATGAAATATGCTGAAAGTTGATGAAATTCTCACAGCAAATGCGGAATAGAATTCTGCATTTGCTCTGAAAATTTCGTCAACCTTCGGTGTCATTCCAGGAAAATATCATAAATTTTGTATTTTTTTTTATGAAATGACGCCCATTTTTGTAGGTACAAAATCACATGGCGCTTCTTAATTACCATTAATACACTGGTGCTGCACTCCGCGCCGGTGGAAAATGTAAGACAATCCACTTGAAAATTACAATATGCGCCATTATAAAATGTTTCTAGATGAGTGTTAAAAAATCAATAAAATTACTACTCGTCTTGAAACATTTTTTTACAATTAATGGAGCCTGTTGTATCTGTTTCTCTAACGGTGCATCACAAATATAGAAAAGTATATGTGACCGTGGCTTGAGTAAAAGGCCTTATGGGGTTTGATCAATCTGGATATTAATCTGCTAGCACACTCCTGTATGCGAATGTGCAGGCTGATCTGTGCCTACACTGGTCATATTACCATGGAAAGAAAGTAATATCATGCTTACTATGAGTGTTTATACTTTATTATTACATGCTTTATGTGATAATCATGATAATGGAATAAATGATAAAGTATACATGTTTAGCTTCTATTAAAAATGGTTTTGAATGGGGATATGTATATGATTTTAATTTCAAAAGGTGCAAGCAAATCTGAAGAATAAATTCCACACCCCTGGCCCAGGAATACCAATTCAGCGATTTCGGTTGGCTGCCGGCATGGTACAGATAAACAGGTCGGCTGTCGGCCGGTATAGTCGACTATACCGACCGACAGACAACCTGTTTACCGGTACCATGCTGGTAGCTGACCGAAATAGCAGAATCGCTATTTCCTTGCAATCAATAGAAAAGTAAATGTTTGATGGCGAAATAAGTGAATCAGAAAAAGAAGATTTCAGTATTTACAAAAGGACACGAAGAAGTGCAAGGACCAGTGTAGATCAATTTGGTTCAGTTAAAATCAACAATTTAGTCACACAAATTTACTAGTCCACACGAAACGGTAACAATTTTGTCAGTGACCGTCTTACCAAACTTATCCTTGTTCATGAGACAATTAATGGGAAGACAACCGTTCAATATAATATATTTCTGTCGAACTGAACCAATAACCCGTTCCACATGTTTTCTTGAGTAGGAAAGTTTTTACCGCGTTTGATTTTTTTTCCAACGTTACCTAAAGGGGGAGGGGTTAAGGCTGATCACGACCTTTCGTAAATGCTGGAATATTCACTTCTGCAGCTACCGAGCCAACACTGTCCTTGACATCAAATCCTCAGTCCGCCAACACTAAATCCCCAGGTAATAACTTGGACAGGAAGTCACTGTTCTCTGTCACAAACTTGTCACTCACACGACCACCCCATGCTTTCGATATGAAGGACACACTGCCCTGAGGAGTAATTATAATTAGAACTTTCACAGTGTGGTGGTGTTTGTATGAAGACCAGGTTTCTGCTCTGGCTTTCAAAACACTTGGTTTCTCAATAAATACCTCAAAACAATCAATTATCACTGCACACGTGTGGCCGAAGTACTTCCTAAATTCTATTGGCATGTTTTTTCTCAATGTCTCGCGCTCTGGCCATCTTATGATTTTCTTTAGCCGCTTGTACATACAGTAAATTGTCCGTGTAAAAAAGTATAGATATTGTTGATTGAGTAGTGTCAAATTCATACGCAAGAAAGAGATTTGACAAATTTAGACACAATTTCACTAATGTCAATATCATTACCTTGAATTTCGGCATGACCAGACTGGATGACAGGTGAGGCTCAAGAAAATTAAACAATATAGATAGAACTGTGAATGATGGTAATCCTGTTAAATGTTTCACCTTCTCGTCACTACCCTTAAAATAACTTGCACTGAATTTAGTTTCCAAATGGGCCACTTTTTCCTTCAGCTCCCCATTCTCTGTACGCAGTTCCTGCAGCTCCAGCGACATAGCCTCCATGAGTGGACCATCAACATCAGTCTGTCACTGAACGCCGTCTTCATCAACGCTGTCACCCATATTCATACCCGTCTCAGTGTGATCAGGTCCAACAATAGTTGTGGATTCAGCTGGCTTCATTCTCTTCTTTACCTGCTGCCGATCATATATTGATGTAGATGATGCTCGCTTTTGTCCGCCCAGATTAACTGATGGTGCCCAGTTTGGGCTAAAATGGTCATAGAACTCTGCCTTCTTTCCTCAAAAATATACATGATATATATTAAAAACAAATAAATACATGTGTACTTGTCGGATATTGTAACTTTGCATATTTAGTTACAATATAATAACTTATTTTTATTATTTCTTCTCGGAAGTATATGTTGCATACACCATCTGAACATTCTTGCTGAGACGGTTCAGATGAGTGGTCACAACATTTGCATGCACTTTTGAGGAGAAATAAAAAAAGAAAATGTGTACTCTTATGAAATATCAGTAGTATATAGGAAGTCATAATTATACCGCGATAGCTCACAGACCCGGGGCGGGTTATATATGGTCCCATATATAACAAAAGAAACGTGAGAAAACGTGAAACGCCAGCCAACAAAAACCTGTTCTGTGAGAAAATAAAATCCGTCCCCGATTCGGACTGGTTTTCAGCTACCTTTTTCGGCTACCTAAAATCCGTCCCCGATCTGCAATACTTTCAATTTTTTTCTCGCAGGGGCCGGGGCTCTTCTTTTTTTCTTATACGTTGGGGTAACGTGGGCCCCGAAAACGTTTTATGTTCCGTATGGAGGGGCCGACGGAACAGCTGGACTGTATGGTGGGGGGATATCCTGTTGCCGCTGGAGACACCCGAATAAGCATATCAATTCCCGAGACGGGCGAGGAGATTTTTTCTCTCGTCGGCCTTCCCCTCCGTGACGAGTTTTTTTACGTCTTCGTCCGCGGGAATTTGTGGTCGGGTTTGAACGACCAGTTTGAACTCAGTATCTGATATATTGTTATCGGTTAAAGCTTTTGACACGATAACGTCGATGCTGTTTTTCTTAGCCCTCGCGACAACCCCTATTCGATCGTGCTTTCGACTCTTAGTCTCTAGTTTTCTACCCACTAGTCTGACCGTCATTCAAAGCAGCCCCGCCACAGCCGCTATCCCACTTAAGGCCCTCGCGACAGGAACAGCTACGACTGTTGACAACAAGGACACGCTTCCCACCCCACCCATTATAGAAGCTGATGATAGCACGGTGCTCACCCCCTCCGCTATATTTGCGGCTCGTCTATATTTTTTAGCATGTAACCTCCGCGTTCCCCCCTCTTGTTGTAGAATCTGTTGTATCTCAACGATCCTTTCCAACCTGGAGGCCGACGGGTCTGGCCCCCTAAATTCAACTTCAATCCGCCCGGGAGCGGCTTGGGTGTGCACGGGTGTGGAGCATATTGGGTTGTCTTCGCTCATCATAAATCAAGTTCAATTAACAATGTTACAACAGTGGAAGAACTCGCTGGGTCAGCGATTTTCGTAACAAAGTTAATAACACTACCTTCGAAAACTCTAATTGGATTGTCACCGGCGAACAAAACCATCGCTGACCTCTGTCCAGCGAGTTTAGCGACTCCAATCGCCAGTTCTTCCCCATCCAGTACAAGATGTACGCGGACCGTGGCCACAGATTTACCCTTAAAATTAGCCGAGCAGACCGCCATTCGTAGAAGCGTACCGGGAGTTGTCATGACGTATCCCCCATATATATTGCTCGCGTTGGCGCCAAATGAATATGTATAGGCCCCCTCATTCAATGGGCCCCGCTCCTCAGCCCAAACTGTTATGACACGTTGTTGTGGTTGCAATAGACGTACCTGCGCAACCACTGCACCCAGCCCTTCACCAACTTGCGCAATCGCCTTATGCACCTCTGCTCGGACCTGCGCTAGTCTCCCCTCCATCCGTCTCGTTATAGCCCGGTAGCCTTCGATACTGTGAGGTTGACTCTACCGTCAAGCTCTGCGGTGACAAAATCTTAGAGCTGTCTAAAACTTCAGTCCGGGAGGCAGCTTTACACCTACTTGGCGTCCATCCTTCACATAGCCAAACCATTCGCTCTTCCCACATTCTCCCACCCAACCGTGAAGGTGATTGATCTGAGGCCTACCCGGCGTTTTCCACAGCAGTTGTTTATATAATTCTGAAGCGCGCAAGCTTCCCTTTGAACATTAGTGATAGTGGCAAACATAATAATATCATTCAATGGATACCAAGGCATTTAGTAAGTCGGATCCGCGAAACAATCTCGAGGGTCCTGCATGAGGACACGACACTCGGTGAGCGTATTCGCACTCTGTTCAGAGAGCAGGGCGTCACAATAGTAAGCATCCTCATAGCTCTCGGCATGACTATATCAACCATAGTTCTAGCTATCACTGGTGGTGGCGGTGCGGCGGCTGCACCCGCGCCAGCACCCCGCCATCCGGCGGAGCCAAAGAGTTGGTAAAAAAGCATCTAAAAGCCCTCGCTAGTCTCCTGACTAAATTAGCCGCAAAGGCGGCTGCCGCGCTGCCTGGGTTGATCGGGGGTCTCGTCTCCTACTTGTTATCTATGTTATCAAAAACGGCCGGATGGCTCGCCGAAAATGCTTGGGCTTTAATCGTGGCGATCGCCGGTCTGATGAGGGTGTCGACGAGCCCTAATTTCTCCTCCTCGTGTGCACTAGTTCCGAAGGAACTTGCGGGTGCATCAAGTCCTATTGCACCAGTTGGAACAACGGCGGAACTTGATGTGACACTAGTAGTTCCGAAGGAACTTGATGGGGTGCTTTGGACTGGGGTGGGTACTTGTGGTTTTATGAAATCGGTTCCATGCGCGGGCCGCTTGATGATATCCGCGTTCACCTTCCCGTTATGGCCGATCTTTTGTTTGACGGTGGCGATTACGATCTGATTATTGAAACCGTCAACCGGGTCGTCTCGTAGTATCATATAGCTCGGCGCCATATACAGGCCTATTCCAATACATAGTCTGCTGGGGTGCGGGCATACCGCAAAACGTATTGATACTGCTGGATCGCATCCTGGAGGTCCACCGGAGATGAGATGGCGTCCTCGAAATTGGCCAAGAACTGTGTTTGCTCGTCGAACGCCTTTCCGGCTCCTATTATAGAACTGCGCACTTGCGACTGTGCGCTGAGGATGGCCCAAACGTATGTGCGAATGAAGTCGTTGAGGCGAGTAACACCGGCATGAGTAAATCCAGTGATTTTATCTAACATAAATGATACCCACGCGGTATTTACCCACGCAGGTTGCTGAATGAAATCAACGTGGGCCGATTTGGAAGACCACGGTACCGGTGGCACGAAATCGGTATTCTCTAGTTGTATCGGTGGTGGTGGATCCTTCGGGTGCTTCAGAAACCCCATACCCGTCATGTAAACGTCACCTAAACCGAAAGTGTACCATGACTCTTTCTGGCGCCAGTCCGCGTCTTTTGGTACCCCAAATTCGTTACAAAGTATTTCGAACGCCCTACGGTCGTATGCGCTGGAAATGGGATTCCAGCTGTCGTCCTGCGGCAGAGAGATGTTCTGTTGTTTGAGAATCCTCCTAATAGTGTAGTACGCGTGAAAGTTGTAAACGGCCCTCAAGAAGGGATCCTCCACGGCCAGATGGTCCTGAGAGGAAACCCCGCATCCGGCTGTTGCGCACCATACGGCGAAGTTTAGCTGATTCTGCCAAAACTGCATCGGTGTTGCTTTCCACCCGTTCACAGCCTCCATGGTAGTAATCTTGGGCAGCCTATATTGTTCAAAGATGTCGGGGAAGTTGGTTTGAAAGCCTGTTCCGCCTCGAACTTGGATAGTGGGGTGCACCAGCCGGGGAGCGCCAGCCTTAGTGTCATAGACTCCCCCAGCCGCGTACTTTGCATTTGTATTGAAGCTAAATGCCTTGGTATCCATTGAATGATATTATTATGTTTGCTACTATCACTAATGTTCAAAGGGAAGCTTGCGCGCTTCAGAATTATATAAACAACTGCTGTGGAAAACGCCGGATAGGCCTCAGATCAATCACATTCACGGTTGGGTGGGAGAATGTGGGGAAGAGCGAAGGGTTTGGATATGTGAAGGATGGACGCCAAGTAGACTGTGGAGTTTTAGACAGCTCAAAGATTTTGTCACCGCAGAGCTTGACGGTAGAGTCAACCTCACAGTATCGAAGGCTACCGGGCTCGCAACAATGACCATCGACCCAGACAACCGGGTAAGGATCTCCCCGACGTTGGGTACTCGACTCGGGTTTAGAGAGACATACTCCGCGAATAAAGGATTGTTTGTCTCTGGTGAGCACATCGGTGACGTTCCGGTTGATTTTGTCTATACACAAACTCTTAGGGTGCACATGGATCGGGTGAACACATCGTACAACACATTAGACGGATCTCCCAGCACATTACTGAAAACCGTGCAAGCCAGTGATTGTTTCTTTGGGGAGACTGTGACCTTAGACTTCCCATGCACCGAGATGAAAGTTTTGGAATCGGGACATATCCACGAATTTACGGTCTCTATTCTTGATGATCAAGCGAGAGAGTTGAAGAACTATTACCCGATTTCGGTCGTCCTAGAAATTTCAAACTAAACTGAAGTTCGTAATAAAATTTATACCCACAATTTCTACAGTGTTGAGGTTGGAAATTCAAATAAATTTGAAAAAATAATAAAACATCATGAGCATATACGGACCAGGTAGTTCCAGTTCGAGTTCGAAGAACGGTAAACAGGATGTTCCCATCAGTGGGGGTGGTGACGTAGCACTGATCAATGAAGCTATAACGAGACGGATGGAGGGGAGACTATCGCAGGTCCGAGCAGAGGTGCATAAGGCGATTGCACAAGTTGATGAAGGGCTGGGTGCAGTGGTTGCGCAGGTACGTCTATTGCAACCACAAAAACGTGTCATAACAGTTTGGGCTGAGGAGCGGGGCCCAATGAATGAGGGGGCCTATGCATATTCATTTGGCGCCAACGCGAACAATAGATATGGGGGATACGTCATGACAACTCCCGTTACGCTTCTACGAATGGAGGTCTGCTCGGTTAATTTTAAGGGTAAATATGTGGCCGTGGTCCGCGTACATCTCGTACTGGATGGGGATGAACGGACGATTGGAGTCACTAAACTCGCTGGACAGAGGTCAGCGATGGTTTTGTTCGCCGGTGACAATCCAATTAGAGTTTTCGAAGGTAGTGTTATTAACTTTGTTACGAAAATCGCTGACCCAGCGAGTTCTTCCACTGTAACATTGTTAATTGAACTTGATTTATGATGAGCGAAGACAACCCAATATGCTCCACATCCGTGCACACCCAAGCCGCTCCCGGGCGGATTGAAGTTGAATTTAGGGGGCCAGACCAGTCGGCCTTCAGGTTGGAAAGGATCGTCGAGATACAACAGATTCTACAACAAGAGGGGGGAACGCGGAGGTTACATGCTAAAAAATAAAGACGAGCCGCAAATGTAGCGGAGGGGGTGAGCACCGTGCTATCATCAGCTTCTATACTGGGTGGGGTGGGAAGCGTGTCCTTGTTGTCAACAGTCGTAGCTGTTCCTGTCGCGGGGGCCTTAAGTGGGATAGCGGCTGTGGCTGGGCTGCTTTGTATGACGGTCAGACTAGTGGGTAGAAAACTAGAGACTAAGAGTCGAAAGCACGATCGAATAGCCGTTGTCGCGAGGGCTAAGAAAAACAGCATCGACGTTATCGTGTCAAAAGCTTTAGCCAATAACAATATATCAGATAACGAGTTCAAACTGGTCGTCGAAGAGATGGCCAGGTACTAGGAGTTAAAGGGTACGATCCGGTCCAATGCCCGACCACAAATTCTCGCGGACGAAGACGTAAAAAAACGGAGGGGAGGGCCGACGAGAGAAAAAATCTCCTCGCCCGTCTCGGGACGTGATATACTTATTCGGGTGTCTGCAGCGGCAGCAGGATATCCCTCCACCATACAGTCCAGCTGTTCCGTCGGCCCCTCCATACGGAACATAAAACTTTTTCGGGGCCCCTGTTACGCCACCGTATGAGAAAAAAAAAGAGCCCCGGCCCCAGCGAGAAAAAAATTGAAACCATTGCAGATCGGGGACGGATTTTAGGTAGCCGAAAAAGGTAGCCGAAAACTAGTCCGAATCGGGGACGGATTTTATTTTCTCAAAGAAGAGGTTTTTGTTGGCTGGCGTTTCACGTTTTCTCACGTTTTTTTGTTATATATGGGACCATATATAACCCGTCCCGGGTCTGTGAGCTATCGCAGTATAATTATGAATCCCTATATACTACTATATCACTGAAATATTGACAATTTATGACAAATTTTATACATATGACATACGCCATGTGATTTTGAATGTACAAACATGTGCGCACTTTGATGAAAAATATTTACAAAATTTACAATATCTTATAAATAACATTGAATGGTGACAACATGGTGACATTCTGCGTTTGCTCTGAGAATTTCATCAACGTTTGGCATGATTTACAGAAAATATTGCAAAATCTGTAAACATTTTCCATGAAATTCCACACAAACTGCAATTTGTTATTGTCTGAGGCCCATGAAGATACACCATCTCGCACGTCTTAAGCATGTTAAGTACAGTGACAGCACGGGTGTCAAACATTATAATTCAGTGGGTGGCCGCAGGGCTCCAGATAAGGAATTAGTAATTGAGTATTGTTACTCCATCAGTTCACACATCAACAGACAACAATTATTGAATAGTTTGTTTCGAAATGAAAATATATCTTGGCATTTTATTAGAATTGTCTCCTTGGATGTGTTTTCATGGAAAAAATATGCTATATTGTAGACTGTTTATTGTTTTCTGCAGCATGATAAAGGTACCACAATTGTTCTCATTGCTTTTTGATAATCGCTTCTTTTTCTGATTTCAATTGGGTTTTTGGCAATTTTAATTGGGTATTTACGCAAATACGCAGCTTATCTGGAGCTCTGGGTGGGGTTCACACACAATATAATGATTACACCAGCTTACATTGTCTCACCAGCTGACAAGTGTAACTATCGGATGATTATTTATAATATCAAGGACTTACCATTGACAAAATCCGCCGAATACACCCGAACATTTTGAATATTCTTGAGTAGTAGTAAGTGAGTCAAAATGATACCACCTACCGTAATATCATTTATAACCCTCTATAATACCCCCACCACCCCCGAAAAATCAAATATTGGTTAACGAGGAAAATTGTCTCCCGACAGCAAATTTATGAATTTTTGGAGAAAATAATTTTGAAAAGAGGGAGTCAAAATGATACCACCTCCAACCAAAAGTTGGTGGTGGTATTGTAGTCCCAATTATATTGGTAATTGACTTTTTAAAAAATATATTGGTGCCATAAATACATCATGTTTTTTTCACGTCCAATTGAACAGATACATTTCATAGGTTATAATAAAATATTATTAGAGAAAATGGATAATACAATACAATTGGAATTGAAAGCTTTTAATGCCTGTGTTGAAGAAGTTTACGAAGAATACGGGGGTTATAGTCCTATATATAAATTCTATAAAATGAAAACACTAGGCGATATCGAATACATGATAAAAACGTTGCATTTACAATATTATACCGACAATTATGCGAACTATACAAGAGGCAAATACAAACATTAAGACGGATAATGCGTATCGGATATGAAACTAGGGTGTATTATATAAAATTATTAAAACCCAACGATTCGTTTACGAATATACGTTTATACGATATCGCTTATAAAAATATTGAAAAATTATTATTGAACAGAACTAATTAATTTATGTTGCAATCACAACACCAAGCAGACGACAATGTTCCAATTACACGTGTTATGAAAATGCAAATTAGGTGTCCCAACTTACACGTATATTAAGTGTCCATTTTATAGAGAGATTTACACGATTACGTCTTCCGGGATGGAAAATAAACACACTGTAATATATTCTACACACACGAGGGTGTGTATTACAGCGACAACCCGCTATCGATATTCCGGAAGTATTTCTTACATTGTAATTGGTTGGCATGTTTTTTATTTTTTAATTTTACTTTTAATAACTTAGAACGTTATAACCTATATTATTAAATAAAAAACGAACTTGTTATATAAAAAACAAATAAAAAAATATAAGTAAATATTTGGCATTGCACAACACGGTTTTAGCTTAATATATGTAAAATTAACAACAATAATTTGTCTTGGGGGACGCCCCTTGATAAAAATGAGCGCTCAGTGCACCCGTGCTGACACTTCCAATGTTGCCTAAACTTTAGATACTGGTTCCTAGATCAGCCGAGAGATGGGGGTGTGCAGTACGGGTAGCTACACCTCGACCTCGCTAAGCCAAACAGAAAAATAATGAATGAATGAATGAATGAGAGTGGCTTAGCGGGGTGGACCCAGAAGGGTTTTGCTGGCGCGGGTTCGAGTCTCGGTGGGACCTAAAACTTTTTTCGTTTCTTTTTTTTTAAATTGTTAATAATTTTCCTAAAATTAATTAATAAATTGTTTACTGCACCAATATAATTAATTTTATAATTTTCTTTATATTAATTATAAAATTAATTATTTAATAAAAATATTAATTTCCTCCGATTTTATCTCCAAGTTTTACCCTAAATTTATCCCAATCAGTACTCTCAATCTTGGGCATGGTGGCGCGTGCTTTGATTCTAATATCATTTTTTAATTTTTCATATCTCCCCATTTCTTCCACCACGGATTCAAACTCTAAATTTGATATTTTCTTATCGGCCAACGCATTGGACACTATAACGTCGATGCTATTTTTCTTAGACCTGGCGAGAATGGATATTCTATCATGTTTTCTACATTTTTTCTCGAGTTTTCCACCCGACGCCCTAATTACCATACACAACAACCCAGAAACGGCCGACACCGCACATAAAATCCAAGCTACAGGAACCGTTATAATGGTGGATATAGTTGCAGCTGTCCCCGCCCCACACAACACAGAAACACTCGCTAGAGCCGTGCTAGATGCTTCAGCCATGTTCACCGTGCGCCTATATTTTTTAGCGTTTCTTTTTCTATTTGTATATTCTCTAACTAAAATATCCTGCATAGCGACGATATTATTCAACCTAAAATCTGAACTTCTTTCGTTAATTGTACACAGTGTTGATGGAGTGATATTGACAATTGGAAGCGGTGATTCGTTCATGATTTTCAATATATTAGTATTTACAAAATAAGTTCAATTAACAATGAGACAATAGTGGAAGAACTCTCTGTGTCACCGATTTTCGTAACAAAGTTAATAACACTACCTTGGGAAAGTCTAATTCGATCATAACCGGAGAACGAAACCACCGTCGAACTATCTCCAGCGATTTTAGTGACTCCAACCCCCCGTTCTTCCCCATCTACTACAAGATTTATCGCGACCGCGCCCACAGGTTTACCACTACCATTAACCGAGCAGACCGCCATTCGGATAACTTCACCTGCAGCTGTCATAGCGTATCCACCACATTTATTACTCGCTTTGGCACCGAACGAATATTCATAGTGCCCCTCAACCAATGGGCCCCGCTTCTCAGCCCAAACTGTTATGGCACGTTTTAGCGTTTTCATTGTTCGCACTATTCCGGCAAGCGCACTGTTTGAGGTATATGCCTCAGTACGAATATTATAAGAGGCCTCCTCAAGAGCTTTGGTCGCGGCTATACGATCAAGTTTCAGTTTATCGGAAACTTCGGTTATCTTTCCGTCTAGTTCGGTAAGTGTCGCTTCTCTGCTGAGAGAGTCCTCTAAGCGCAACGCATCATAAGCCTCCGTAATGCTCGCCTGGTGGCCTTCTAGGGCTTTCTCAACACCCGACAGGGCCTCTTTTTGAAATTCGGTTATTTTCCCGTCTAGTTCAGCAACCGTCGCTTCTCTGATGAGAGAGTCCTCTGAGCGCAACACCTCATAAGCCTTCGCAAGGGCTGCCTGGTGGTCTTCTCGGGCTTTCTCAACACCCGACCGGGCCTCTTTTTGAAATTCGGTTATTTTTCCGTCTAGTTCAGCAACCGCCGCTTCTCTGATGAGAGAGTCCTCTGAGCGCAACACCCTATAAGCCTCCATAAGGTCCGCCTGGTGGTCTTCTCGGGCTTTCTCAATACCCGTTCGGACCCCCTCAACCCCCAACCGGGCCTCCTTTCGAAATTCGGTTATTTTTTGTCTAGTTCAGTAAGTGCCGCTTCTCTGTTGAGAGAGTCCTCTGAGCGCAACGCCCCATAAGCCTCCGCAATGGCCTCCTTGTGATCTTCTCGGACCCCCTCAACCCCAGACCTGGTCTCTTTCAGAAATTCGGCTATTTTCCCGTCTAGTTCAGTAAGTGTCGCTTCTTTGCTGAGAGAGTCCTCTAAGCGTAACGCATCATAAGCCTCGGCAATGGCCTCCGCAAGGTTCACCTGGTGGTCATCTCGGAATTTATCAATACCCGACCGGGTCTCTTTTCGAAATTTGGTTATTTTCCCGTCTAGTTTGGCAACCGCCGCTTCTCTGATGAGAGAGCCCTCTGAGCGCAACACCTCATAAGCCTCCGTAAGGTCCGCCTGGTGGTCTTCTCGGGCTTTCTCAATACCCGACGTGGCCTCTTTTCGAAATTTGGTTATTTTTTTGTCTAGTTCGGTAAGTGCTGCATCTCTGATGAGAGAGTCCTCTAAGCGCAACGTATCATAACCCTCCGTAAGCGCCGCCTGGTGGTCTTCTCGGACTTTATCAATATCCGACCTGCTCTCTTTTTGAAATTTGGTTATTTTCCCGTCTAGTTCGGTAAGTGTGGCTTCACCGATGAGAGAGTCCTCTAACCGCAACGCATCATAAGCCTCCGTAAGGTCCGACTGGTGGTCTTCTCGGACTTTATCAATCCCCAACCGGGCCTCTTTTCGAAATTTGGTTATTTTTTCACCTTGTTCGTTTAGTTCCGTATGCGTTTCTTCACGATTTTGTGTATTCACAGCCAGGGCATATTCTCTAAGTTGTGATAGTAGACTCCTGTGAATATTGTCCGTGGCCACCGATATAGTTCTATTGATCAAGGCCTTTGTTTTTTGGGTAGTTAAAAAGTCACCCTCTGTCGGGATGAATCCCCCTTCTGTCGGTTCCAAATTCTTTGAATTTGTCACCCAATCGGAAGAACTACCTGGTCCGTATATACTCATTTCAATAATGTTGATAATACATATATAAATTACGAACATGCGTTTAATTCTAAATAATTTTCTTAAAATTAATTAATTTGAAATTTCTAGGACGACCGAAATCGGGTAATCGTTCTTCAACTCTCGCCCTTTATCATCAAGAATAGAAATCTTCAACTCGTGGATGTGTCCCGATTCCAAAACTTTCATCTCGGGGTGTGGGAAGTCTAAGGTCACAGTCTCACCAAAGAAACAGTCGCTGGCGGGCACGGTTTTCAGTAATGTGCTGGGAGTGCCGTCTACCGTGTTGTACGATGTGTTCACCCGATCCAGGTGCACCCCGAGAGTTTTCGTGAAGGCAATGTTCACCGGGGTATCGCCGCGGTGCTCGCCCACGGGGAAGACAAATTCAACGGGAACCCTTCATCCTCATTGTAAGGGGGTGCAAATTTAAATCCTAACATTGAGGCCAACCCCGGAGTGATCTTTAATTTTTTATCAACGGACAATGTCGCAATCCCCGTGGCTTTTGAGACTGCGAGAGTGCCATTATCAGGCATATTCGTCGCGATTAAACCTTGGACATCTCCGAAACCCCAAAGGCCAGGACGTAATATGACAGCTGCTTCCCGAATGCGTCTCCTTGTTTCTGCAGGACTATCGGGGTCCTCTAGATCTATACCATCTCCGGAATAGATAGCCTCTAACCATTCTATTCCGGAGATATCCTTGTGTATTTCAATGTTTTTCCACCCGACCGTGAAGGTGATTGATCTAAGGCCTACCCGGCGTTTTCCGCAGCAGTTATCGATTGACTTTTGAAGTTCACAACTCCGTTTTTGAACATTAGTGATAGTAGCAAACATAATAATATCTTTCAATGGATACCAAAGCATTTAGCTTTAATTATAATGCAAAGTACGCGGTCGGAGGTAAATACAAGCAAAAAGACGTTGTTAACCGCCTTGTACACCCAACCGTAACGGTTAGACCGGACAGTGGCTTTGCCACCAATTTCCCTAACATCTTTGAACAATATAGGCTGCCCAAGATTACTACGATGCAGGCGGTAAACTGGTGGAAAGCAACACCGATGCAGTTTTGGCAGAACAAAATAAATTTCGCTGTATGGTGCGCAACAGCCGGGTGTGGAGTTTCACATAAAGACCATCTGACATCCAAGAATGTCATGCTCCGAAGTGTCTACAACTTTCACGCGTATTATACCGTATTTCCAACGCATACGACCGTATGGCGTTTGAAAGACTGTGTAACGAATTTAACGTTTCAAAAGACGCGGACTGGAGACAGAAAGCATTTCCTACCAGCACCGGCCTCGGGGACGTTCTCATTCGGGGCCAGTCCGGGAATTGGACGCAGACTGATTTTAGACACGATCACTCCGGTGACCACATCGTCAGTCGGAACGCCGGGAATTTTGACCCCGCGACTATGACTTTCGGGCCGGAAGTGTCTGGAGGTCGGCACTGTGGCGTGTTTTCTTGTAAAATGTTACCTCCGAAACGGGCTCACGTCGACTACATACAGCAGGCTGCTGAGGTTCAGAACGCGTGGGGTACATTTATGTTAGATAAGGGTCTAGGGTTCAGTCAGGCCGGGGTTACTCGCGTCAACGACTCCATTCGCACGTACGTCTGGGCCATCCTCGGCGCACAGAAGCAAACTCGCAGTTCTATACTGGGCACGGGAACGGCGTTTGAAGCACAAAAACAATTCTTAGCACTTGTAGAGGACGCCATCTCAGCTAGGGTGGACCTGGAGAAGGCGATCCAGAATTATCAAGACGTTTTGCAGAATGCCAGCACTCCAGTAGACTATGTATTTGGAATAGGTCTTTATATGGCGCCGAGCAATATGATACTACGAGACGACCCGGTTGACGGTTACAATAATCAGATCGTAATCGCCACCGCCAATCAAAAAATCGGCCACAACGGTAACGTGAACACGGATATCATCAAGCGCACCCCCAACATGATCGGGTTCAACAGTGTTGAGGTTGTAAGTGGAACCGATTTCATAAAACGCCCAAAACACAGCATGGATACACCACCCTCAACACAATCGAACCCAGTACCCCCAATTCGTAAATTGGATGCACCATCGAGTTCCCCAAATCCTATCATCAACAATGTTGAAACACCAATCGAGATTAGAAGCACAACACACGAGGAGGAGAAATTAGGGCTCGTCGTCGTCCTCGTGGCGATCGGATTATTTACTCTTTGGTTTTAGGAACTCTCTGGCGAAGAATAGTAGGAGACCGGCGATTGCCAGTATTAGAGCCCAGGTATTTTTGGCTAGCCATCCGGCCGTTTTTGATAATATAGATAGCAATTAAGAAACGATACTTCCGATCAGTCCAGGGAGTGCGGCAGCCGCCTTTTCGGCTAATTTAGCCAGGAGACTGGCGAGGGCTTTTAGTTGTTTTTTTACCCACTCCTTGGCTCCGCCGGATGGTGCGGGTGGTGGTGTGGGTGCTGGCGCGGGTGGTGGCGCCGCACCACCAGTGAAAGCTAGAACTATGGTCGATATAGTCATGCTGATAGCAACGAGGATGCTTGCTATCGTGACACCCTGCTCTCTGAACAGAGTGCGAAGAAGCTCATCGAGTGTCGTCTCCTCGTGCAGGACCCTCGAGATTGTTTCGCGGATCCGACTTATTTGGGTGCGGAGAGCCTCACGGTTAGTCGATGTAGCCTGCAAGCGAGCTTCACTTTCGTCCCGCAACGACCGCAGGCGTTCGGTGATCCGCTCGGTAGATTCTCTATCGTCACCCGCTTCCTCCAGTTTTCTTTCTTCTAGCGCGATATGTTCATCCAGCGACGAGAGTTTGGCGAGGTTAAGGACCAGTTCGCCCCGGACCGTTTGCATAACCTTATCGAGGCCCCGGAGTTCGCGAAGAGGTAACGGTGGGTCATTCATCGTCCTGAGTATTTCGTCTATCTCACTTTCGTTGATCTCCATCGTGTTAATAGCGTCGGTGGCTACTCGAGGAAGTTCGCTGAGCTCAACAGTTTCTATATCGGCGGCCGTCTTCGCCATCGTTTCGTCGGTAGACTGTAGGGCCTCTACAGCGCGGGTCGGCATAATTTGTTTACCCTTCTTCCAATCTACGAATCCTAGTTCGCTCCTTATGATTTCACCACCGCCCCGGTTTCCGGCAATGGTGCTCAGCGCTAGGGGTTTACCAGTCATCGTGTTGACGATCGGGACATTTGATGCTTTTAGCACGCAGATCCAATTCGAACTTGGAGTAGTCGCGGCCGACAGATGGGACCACACCTTTCTCTGCCAAATTGTTGTAGAAGTCGTCTACAGCTGACTCGACTAATTCCTGACTTAGACTAATGGTGTTGGTAGCGCCACGTAATTCCCCCGATTGCGATTGGATTGTAACTGGAGGCTGTATCAAGGGTGTTTCGTCATTATAATCATCATCATCACCATCGAGGTAATCGTCTCGGTCGCCCGTAGTGAGATCGTAGTTGTCCATGTTAAAATCATCCATCTTTATATTTTTTCTTAAAATTAATTATGTATTAAAGACAAAACCATACGGGTTTAATATAGATTCACTAAATTATGTCTTCGAGTCAATACGGTCGCAAACTCAATCCATACCGCAGACTGCGTGAGCCCCTCGGGGCAAAAGGCGTGAGACAGAGTGTCGTTATTATGAACAACCCATCGACGATCGACCAGAACCAGCAGCTCTTGGTCCGCTTCCCCAACCTCGGAGCTAACGACGTCATTGTGCCGGGGACTGTTCGCCTCGCTTTCACTATTTCGCTGACGTCGACGGACGAGGACCGAACCGTCGTTCAGAACCTGGGTCGCGCCATAGTCAAGAAGACCATGATAAACATTTCTGGTAATGAGGTGATGTCGATCGATGACAGCGACGTCTACCATTGTTATCAGGACCTATGGAAGACGGCACAAGAGCGCGAAAACGCTGTCTATCAGGGTATTGACACCAGCAAAAATAAGAATGTAACCAAACTTAGAATCGGGGCTGCTAACAAGGCAGATAACAACGCGAGTGACAACGCGGTCGCGGGCGCTTACGGCAACCGCTTCTACATCCCGCTCGACTTTGAGTTGCTGGAGAGCCACATGCCCTACTATCAGAGTGCTTTGGCTGACCGCCTCGAATACGAACTAACGTTCAACGACTACGGCCGAGTTCTCATAGCCACCGACGTGTTATCGACGTATACGATCGACAATGTTTCGTTGGTCACGATGCCCGAACTCGCGCGATTGATCAGAACCCAGTACGCCGGGCGCGTTGCCATACTTTACGACCGAGTTCTTCGCCATCGCAAGATGACGAAAGACAAAGGCGACACATATATATGTATATACATATACTGATGCTGTTCGAGGAGGCTCGGTTAGCGCTCGGTGCTAGAAAAACCGACAGATTCTATAACCCCAAAATCACGAAGGTAGAGGTGACGATCGAGGGAGTCCCCAATCAACTCTACAGCGCGGGTCTTCGCGCGCACCAGCAGTGGGACGAAGTAAGAAAGCAGTTTGCTGCCGGGTCTAAGCGCTCTCCGGAGGTTGCAGCGGTTGCCAAAGACCTGCATCTCTCGGCCGTCTCCCTCGCGGAGTTCCTGAATACCAAATACGCGTTATGGCTAGACATGCGAGCCAGCGACGACGACCAAATACACGGCAGCGGACGCCAAGTTGAGAACGCTTGTGAGGGTGTGACGATCCAGATAACCAAAGAGGCGGATGGAAATGGGCCATTGAACGTGTACTTATATATAATTACAGACGCACAACTCAACATCGAAGATGGTCGATACGTCTCAGCACTCTACTGATTTAATAAAAAAATCATCTAACGATTTATTAATTAATAAATTTGAAAAAAATAAGAAAATTAGCAATCAATACCAATTCACGATTGGAGATGCCCACTCTGCCATAATATGTGGGCAGACAGGATGTGGAAAAACGGTTTTCATCCTAGACTTGCTCGAGGTCTCCTACCGCGATGCCTTTCGTCACATTGTGATCCTGTGTCCCACTGTGCGGCACAACGATACTTATCAGCGGCGCCCGTGGATATGGACCGACCCTGAGGTATACGTTATTGACTCCGATGATAGGCTGCACGATTGGCTGCGTGGTTTATACCAAAGATTCCAGGGTGAGCCCACCCTATACGTGATTGACGATTGCTCGGCCAAGGCGGCGATGTCCAAAAAGAAGGACATGCTCTCCGAGCTCGCATTTTCTGGCCGCCATGCTAGGCAAAGCGTATGGATATCCACTCAAAAGTACAACGCCGTCCTCAAGGATCTGCGCGAGCAAACGAAATGGGTCGCCCTCTTTCACTGCAAGGACCGAGACTCATTCGATGACTGTCTTCGAGAGAATGACGTTATCCCAACGCGCGAGGAGCGCCTGGAGGTTCGACAGATGCTTTCGGAAACTAAGCACGCCAAGTTTCTGTTAAAGACTGATCAACCAACTGCTTACGAAGTTATCAATTAATTTTATAATTAATTAGCAATTACCTAACGCTCGTTAGTAATTGCCGAGTAAATGCTTAACAATTAATTTTAAGAAAATTAACAATTACTGAACAATGCTGAACAAATGCTGAACAATGCTGAACAAATGCTTAACAAATGTTGAACAAATGCTGAACAATGGTTAACAATGTTAACAATTTGGTGCTCCGCTGCGAGCTTTGTTGCGAGCATAATGGTGATCATAAGTATCGGGTGGTGCGCTTGGCAATATGTTAAAGTGATGAGACTTGTTAGAATAGTTAAATTAATTTTAAGAAAATTAGCAATAATGAACTGTGACGAACTTCTCGATCAGCTAATGGAAGAAACCTCAAATCCGACTGCCAACACCCTGAAAGATAATGATCCGACAGAGCAATCGGGATCAACTCCAACTCCAACGGCGGTTGGTATTGGGTTGAGTGCAACGACTCCGAATGAAAATGAAAATGCGGCGCGACGAGAGCCGCTAGCTGCGCTGGTTGCTGGGGGACAATCGGAGCATTATCTCGGTAGGCGTCTCTCAGTTTTTCAGGTGGATAAGATGTCAGATGCGGAGATCGATAAAATGTATGCGCGATACGAATCTAGGTTAGGTGCGGAGATGACAAAAACTCTTGGATCGGCGGCTATTCATTTGTACGCAACCGCCGTTAGTATACTTCTCCCTATACCAAACACCGCGGGATTGATTGACGATCTAGAGACTGACCCTTTTATAGGTCACACTCTTAGAACAGCCTGCTGCTCAATTTATCACAAGTTTGGAATGTACTTAGCTCCGCTGACAACAGCGTTGACCACGGGTAAACACTGTCAATTTGGACATATATGCCCACGAACTATAAGCCCTAATATTAATATCATAAATGATGACACAAGACACACCCGCGAGACTGACGGAACAGCAATCTCCAACAGCGTTGGGGATTGCTCCAACCCAATCGAACCCGATTGCAGCACTTCCAACTCCGATTGATCCTCCAACCCAATCGCGATTGGAGTTGGGGGTTGCACGACATAAAAACTCAAAAAGGCAGGCAGCTGGGAGGGCGGCGGCTGCCACCCGAAAAGTTAAACAAGATAAAAATACTCGCCGAGCTTCGAGAGGCTAAACAGTCGTTGAAATCGGGGACGGAGACAGCAAAACATCTGAAGACAGAGCAATCGGGTTCAACAGTGTTGAGTACAACAACACCCCCAATTCACGAATTGGAAGCACACTCAACACCCAATCGAAGTTGGACGAATCTGATTGAACCCCAATTCGCGAATTGGAGTTGGGTTGTTGAGTTGGTCTGGCAGTTGTTGGTGCCCTGTGCGTGTGGAAATACCCCCTATTACACCAATCCTTATCGAAAAAGCAACCCCCATCAATTCATCCAAAAACAGTTACGAAACACCAATCGCGATTGGATGCGCCCCATTTAAACATTGATCGCGACCCCTTTTATATGCAATAATTATAATGGCTGAACAAGATGATAACATGTTAGTGAATGCGCTTTATCACGCCGTGGTGATATCGGGTTTCAGTATCGGTATGCTCGACTATCAAAGATGGCCCTAGGAGGGTCCGCTCCCAAATTGGACTTTACTGTGAGAGACATAGGGCTCGCGACCTTAGATGTAGCGGCCGCAGTTTGGACCCGAGATTATCTAGTTAAAGCTGGAATTCTACCAGTTAATATATGGAAATAAATGGCTTCAATCGCAGTAATAGTAGGTGGTGCGCTTGTAAACGCATTGGCGTTCAGCGGTAGCAACTTTATATTCTCGAAAATGAGAAGCTCGAACGTGGATGAGGAGCGTAAGCGTCACGATTTAGCTGTAGAACAACTCAATAGCGCAAAGGAAGCATGGTCGAAAAAACGAACCGCCCATCTGGACTGGGTCAACGAAGAGCTTCGCCGCGAAAATCACGCCACACAAACTTTTCAGAACGTTGAAGAAGCCAACCGCGAGTACGCGCTGGAATATCCGCATAAAAGGCTCGCGCCGCTGGATCGTGAGCCCCAACTTTCAGATTTCTATGTACCGTCAGAGCCCCAAAAAGACCGCGAGATCGCGTTCATCGTCGTGGGAATGGGTGTGGTGGGTATCGTCGGCTACTATATCCAATCGAGATTTTAAATTAATTATTTTAAATAATTTTTTTTATAAATATATATATATATATATATAACGATGTCAGTTGACGAACTTTATTTTGCTATGATTGATGTAGGCTACACTGCCCTTGAACACCGCATAGCTGGCGCAGGGGGTATGATTCGTCTGGCCCGAGATTCTCTCGAGACGTGGCGCGAGGACGAAAAAGCGGCCACACTTTTCGCAAAGCGGATGTTATATTCCTCCACCAATCCTGGGGGATTGGATTTTCCCAAGTTCCTTCAGAACTTAACCTCCAATCGCGATTGTACTTTCAACAAAGGTTTATTATTATCGACGCAGTTACCGGACGATATGGCGAGGGCATGTTGGAGATTGTCCGATATATTAGAATACATCGCATACGATGAACACGCGCAAACTTGATACCAAACTATCGGTTCGCCTAGCGCTCAAGCTAGCAAACACGTACTACAGCCCCCGCGGCTACTGGAAGGGACTCCCGGCCATCAAGAACCTCGCGGCGGCGACCAAGGTTTCAGAAAACGCTGTCAAGGAATGGCTCAAGAAGCAGGCCATCTGGCAGATCTATTTACCCGCGCCTCACAATATTCCGCGCCCGAAATTCGACGTGCCGGTGCCGAACCAAGTTCACCAAGCGGATCTCCTGTTTCTATCCTCACGATCGCGTCGGTCGCAAGACGTACAAGTACGCACTGACAATCGTTGACGTAGCGAGTCGTTATAAGGGGGCTGAGCCGTTGGCCACTAAGAGTCTAAGGAGGTGGCCGAGGCTCTCTCCCGAATATATAAGAGGAGTCCTCTCAAATGGCCGAATCTTCTCCAGGTCGATCCCGGCCGCGAGTTCATGGGCGCGGTCTCTCATCTATTGTCTAAGCACGACGTTTCTGTCAGACGCGGCCGCGTCAACATCCACCGGGACCAGGGGATCGTGGAGCGCTTCAATCGAACCCTGGCTGAGAGACTGTTCGGACACCAATACGCTAAAGAACTTGTAGACCCTCATTCGCGATCAACCGAGTGGGTGGCCAGACTGCCCGCCGTGGTCTCCGCACTGAACGGAGAGGTGACCAGATTGATAGGTAAGAAGCCTGTAGATGCTATCAAGTTTAAAAGGGTGACGAGCAAGCCCTCTGCCGTCTCGCGCGGGCGACCCGTTAGTTTAGAGGAGCAACAGCTTCCATCGGATATTGACGTCAGGTACCTCTATCAACCGGGAGAGCTCGAAGGTGGCAGCCGCCGCGCGACTGATCCCGTGTTGTCTCTCAATGTATATCATCTTGATCGATCTATTACCAAGCCCGATGAGCCCGTGCTCTACTATTTGGATGATGGGCCATCTCGAGGGTTTGTTCGCGAAGAACTTCTTATGGTGCCTTCTGACACCCAGCTACCCCCGGAGTCTTTAGAATGCTAATTTTCTTAATTTTTTCAAAATTATTAATTAAATAAATCATTAGAGAGGTTCTGTATGTATTCCGTCTGGTAACACGCGTCTTTTATCGTAGTATGCCGAGAGTCCTAATTTTTGTTGACAGTACGTTTTCATAACGCCGTCTTTCATTTTAAATCCTCTATTTTGTGCTACATCTATAATGTGTTTTCCATCTTCTGTAGTTTCACTTAGTACTCGTTTATATCTATCCCAATTTAAATTGTTAGTTCTCTTGGACATTCCTTTCGCAGAGTTTTTATTAATAGAATTAAATTTTTCTACAAAATAACACTTACTAGATAACGCTATCGCCCTATCTCCGCTAAATTCCATTTTGAAAAGTCCGGGCTCTCTTTCGCTCCATTTATCCCAAGCCAACCATTTCTTTTTTTCTTTTTCAAACCCGTCTAGTAAGTTAGGTCTAATCAATTCCTCTATCGTTTTTCCACTAACTCCTATATACATACTATCTGTATCCATCTGTATTAATTCAAAGTCTTCTCTTTTTACGTATTTGTCTAGAAATTCGTAGTAAAATTCCAACATTCTCAATTTAGCTAGTTGATAAACCGCTATTCCACAATGGAATGGTCTCTTTACCGCACACCTGGGTTTTCTTGAAGATATTTCGTACGCATCTCCTATCTCTTCCAAATCGTCAAAGAATGTAGATCTTAATGCTTTGTCAACACAGGTTTCGTTTTGTGTATATGTCGTATTTAAATGTCTCTCCGTTGCCTCTATCATTTTTCCACAACACGAGTTTCCTAATAATTTCATTATGTCGGCTACTGGTTTCTTATTTGGTTCTACATCACCTGTTCGTCTTGCGGCTGTAACTTCTTTTGCGAACCATTCGAATGGTTTTCCGCTAATATAATCTATAACACGATGAACTCCAGTTATTTCTAGGCCGTGTTTTAAATACCATTTCAACAGTGGCGCGTACAGCAATACTTTAGATCCCACCAATTTTTTTCCATCTCCTCTTGTTCGGCCAGTATCTTTTAAATATTTTAACATGTGTGTGGGAACTTCATCAACCTCTACTTCTCTGTTTACAAATATTGGGGACATTTCAGAAAACTTATCTTTTAAGTTGTGTGGAACTTCTATATCCACCTCCGCAAATCCAAACCAGTCTCCAGATAAAACTCTTTTACAAAACTTTTTAATAAATTTAGGGTTATGTGGGGTATCTATATGGTGTATAGTTTCTCTCCCACACGGCATCTCTTTATTTAACGTGGATAAATATAACGCGTTTGCATCGTACCCCAAAACAGCCTTGCAAGGTTTGTCAATTCCTGTGGAATTAGATCTAATATTTGAAACACCAGCTTCTGCATATCGTGTAAATACTATTGATGGACCGCCAACTAGAGCGTCCTTCATCATTTCGTATGTTTCTTCTTTTGGTGCATATAGAGCATCCTCCGGTATAATCGTCTTTGAAGATTTTTGTTCTTTAATGGTTCCTCTCAATAAATATTGTATAGCTACTCCAGGTAGTGTTACCGCATCTTTGAAAATATCCACACCTCTGTGTTTATAAAATTCACACATTTTTTCCACCGCCTAGGAACGGTGCTACATCTAAATCGTTATAATATTTCAACCAATCTCTGAAAGTTTTCATATTAATTTCTTCGAAAATTCTACGACATTTACTTAATTCTGTTTCATCTATTAACATTTTCCCAGATAGTTTGGAATACCAATTCTCTATATCCGGTAGTCCTGGGTAATCCAGTTTGTCTGGAGAATCGAACCACTCATAAGGAAAGAAAGATTTCTGTCCTTTGCATTCGTAGGCTTTTATCCAACTATCGTAACTTACACCAGGTCCTAGATAAAGTATTACATCAAGAAATCTAAACTCTGGAGTAAATAGAAATATTGTTGCGTTTGCACGTTTTCCGACCATTACTTTCTTTGTTGTTGATGCCAGTTCGCCTACTAGGTATTTCTTTATTAAGTTTATATCGTACTTACTGCTGTTAAAACCTATAACCGGTACTTGCTCTATCCACTGTTCGATCTTGGCGATTTGGTTTTTACGTAAATGTTCTGTATTAAACCCATATCTTGACCACACTTCTTCTCTTATAGCTTTTCCCCTGACTTTCAAATCTTCTACGAATTTTTCTATAAGTTTTGCGGGATCTTTATCACAAATATGAGTTACTGTTCCTGAGAAATTATCTCCTATGCTAACGCTTACCGGAACGTGCTCGGCTTCGTACTCTAGATTATTACCGAGAGTTTCAAATTCTGGGTTGAGATATGCCTCAAAATCGTATACTATCTGATATGGATAAAGAGTAGTGTCGCAAACCGATCTTTATGTCTTTACCCGTTCTTTGAAATTCGCATTCCCACATAACTACTAGGTTGAATTCTTTGCTTCTTCTAATAAATGTATCTCTTCTCATAGTGGATGCGCGTTCTTCTTTTCAATGCTTTGCATGAATCTCACACCCGTGCCAGTAACAGCCGTGATATTGATATACGGTATTGGTTTCCGTACAGTATCCATCTACTAGAGCTCCTAAAACCCATCTTTCACCCCAGTGTCCACACTGTTCGTGGTGAATGTGAATTCCTTCGCGCTTTTCCACAGAGTACATCCAATCGATCGCCCCATAACTGTTAGAACTTTTTGGGTAGAACGCTTTCTCGAACGACGAACGCGGGCGCTCTAAATAATTACCATCACATATTACTTTTGTTTCATCTTTCATACATGTTGGTCCGTGTCTCTTCATATTACTCGCTTTCGTGAATTTCTGCTTGCAATTATCGCAGGCGTAAATTTTAGATAGGTTTTTAAGGTTTTTTATCAGAAATGCGTGATTATTAAATAGTCCTATTGTCATTGGTTTATTACCTATTGCCTTATAGTGTGCTGGTACCTTTTTCAACCACCATACGTTACATTCGGTGGGTTGATATACTTCTATACCGATTTTAAAAAACTCTTCAACCTTTTTCAGATCTGAAAAAGGAATTGGTGAAACCACATTACTACCAAAATATTGCTTACTAAGTTCTTTCGCCTTTTCTGTACATCTGTCGGGTCTTTTATCTGTCATATGCATAGCTAGACACCTGAACAGACAAAGGTCGTCATTATACTTATCTAAAGAATACATACCTTTTTTATTCTTCAGCCATTCTGGAAGTTCTCCTCCTGCTGCTTCTTTGGATTGTAGTCCCAAATCTATTCCCCTACTACCCTGTATTAGCTTTACGAAAACCACTACCCATCTTACAAACTTCCACTTTGTATTCGGTCTGTCTATTTTATCGGACATTATTCGTGTATGCTCCTTATCTGACAGCAATTTTTTAACGGTTTTCATTGATGATAGTGGTTCACTACCGAGATTTTTGTGCATTATTATAGTTACAGGTTTTCCATTTTTAGTTTCCTTCATATGTTCTAGCTTGTAAGAATATGAATATCTCAAATAAAAATTGGTTGTTATATAAGGAGCGAGTTTATCGGACATGCGTTCAAACCCGTTAATGTCAATGTTTTTACGAAAGGATAATGTAACTACCCGTCTTCCATTTTCTACCTTTTCCAATGTTTCATCGTGAGCCCCCAATATTTCTTCACCTTTTTCCACTATCGCGCGAACTATAGATCTTTTCTTATTATTTGGTATTTGGTCACCTGTGTGTCTAATTTGAGACAAATTATTGGTGCTTGAAGGTTTTATTACACTAGCCCTTAACTCCGCAATACTTTCTTTTTTGATTATGTTACCAACTTCCTCCGCTTTGGATATATCATTAAATGCCCCTCTTTTATAGGCGCGGGTAAACCGCTTCATAAACACCTTATTCTTTGTGGCGTTTATCAGCTTTGTCAACCCCCTAACTCTCAACCGTTTACTATAAGTAATCCCTAGAGATTCGGCTTCTCTTCTCAAACTTTCTATTTCTGCTCTAGTTTCTGGCGTTATCATATTTTCTGTATATACTTTTGTATATATACTTTTGTATAACCTATACAATTTATCTGTTCAATTGGACGTCAAAAATTTACATGTTTTTTTTCACGTCCAATTGAACAGATAAATTTCATAGGTTATATACATATATAATGGAGTGTGTGACTTGTTGTAAGACGTTTACGTGTAAAGACTATCTACGAAGGCATCTAGCGAGACGTAGAAAGTTTCCTTGTGTCCCCCCACAATTTCAATGCCCCAGATGCCCTTGTAAATTCGTTAGTGCCCAAACTCTTTGTAGACATAAGCAACTACGCTGTCAGGTGGCTAAAGGCGAACGTGGTAGACTAGAGCTGTTAGAATTAGTTGCTGATCTGCGAAATAAATTAGCTATATCGGAGGAGAAAAATGAGGTGTTGGAATATAAACTATTGTACTTGCATGAATGATTTCGACTTTTTTCAAAAGTCAATTACCAATATAATTGGGACTACAATATCACCACCAACATTTGGTTGGAGGTGGTATCATTTTGACTCCCTCTTTTCAAAATTATTTTCTCCAAAAATTCATAAATTTGCTGTCGGGAGACAATTTTCCTCGTTAACCAATTTTTGATTTTTCGGGGGTGGTGGGGGTATTATAGAGGGTTATACATGATATCATGGTAGGTGGTATCATTTTGACTCCCTTACTACTACTTCTTGTGCCCAAATTCTTGTCCAATTCTAGCCAGAAATTCACGTGTCCGATCCGAACTCAGTTTCTCGCATTCCACACCTTGATTTGTAATTACTGCAGGCAATATATACTATTCCAGTGTCATTTCGCGATCTTTACGATGACTACATCCGTATATAGAACACTTCACAACCATTATGCGTCTAACTAACTGAATTTAGGTCAAACTTCGACGTATTTTCTTTGCATGGTGGAGCTTCCAGTTTGTGACGTCAAAACGTTTATTTATAGACAAATTGTAAACCGCCGAACTCTTGTTTTTATTTATAGCCAAACCGCCGAACTATTGTAGTTAAAACGTTTATTTATAGCCAAATTGTTTTATTTCGCTATATTTAAAGTTTTAAACAGAGATAATGGCCAAAGATGAAAAATTATCCGGTTGATGTAGTTTGGAAGTGATACAACAAATTCCGCGTTTGTAGATTACCGAATATAGGAGAAAAGGGTGGTTACAAACTTGTTCACAAACCAATAGATAACCAATATATAGCCGATCTATAAATAGATCGGCTAATAATGATGACAAACATATTGTTAGCTGAAGAGAATACAGTAAAGAAGTTATAGATGAATGGAGAAAGTCGCACATATGTACTACATGTAGACGGAACATTTAAAATTTATTTGACATTGCAAGGGATAGCACGCCTGGGGCGGGCAGCGACCATAAATTATGAATAATGTGAAACATGCACATCAAGTTTGAAGCCAGTCGTTCATAAAGTAAGGAAGTTATAGGAGAATGGTGAAACGCCCACACATCTACTGGATATATACTTCACAAGTTATTTGACCTTAACCTTGGGCATGGATGGGGAATGAAAGTATGAATGATAATAAACATGCACGTGACGTTTCAAGTCAATCGGTCATACAGTAAAGAAGTCGTAAGAGAATGGAGAAACGCGTACGCATTTAGTAGACGCAAATTTCAAACTTTGTTTGACCTTGACATTGGTACATGGCGAGAGCACGGGTGGGATGGGGAATGAAAATATGGGTGATAATAAACATGCACACGAAATTTCAAGCCAAACGGTCATACAGTAACAAAGTTAAAACAGACATGGAAAACGTGACGGACACACTGGCGGACGGACGACTTTTTCATCTGTATCCCATTTTCGCTACACGATGGGATAATAAAATTATGGACACATGTCCAAGGTACATTTATACTGGAAGTGACCTATAATTCGAAAGTATATGTTGATGCCATTCGAAATAGGTATGGATAATGTGTGTGCCATTGATAAGAATACCAACATTCGTCAGATGAAATACATGCACATGAGTGTGTTCAGTAAAGCGTAAATATACAATTATGCTAGTCCAGTTTTTGTGGCGCCCGCTTGCGGGCAGCGCTATATAGTCGGCACATTGGCGTACGTACGTATGTCCGTACGTACGTACGTGCGTCCAGCTAAAGATTTTGGTTAAAGTTGTTGGTTAATGTTTTTCGGTATATTATCAAAGCGGGCGGGCGCGGCATGGGGGCCGCGGCTATCTAGTATTTATGTTTTGTTTCATAATTATATAACCATTTCTGAAAGCCATTGCATACAACAGTTACTATACCTTCATATGTTAACAGATTAAACCAGAGTACTACGGTCACAGCTCCACAAAAACTCATGTTGATTAGTCCCATATGTGTGTATCAGTGAGTGCGATTGTCCCCATCCCTACACGTCTATACGTCGCCGTGACAGGATAAATTGGGATTATGGGCTTTGTGCCTGATAACGATCTATGTTGCTTGTTAGAAGCATGACGTGTGTTTCATCGACCGAATGGCGAACAGTGCAGATCCAGATCAGACTGTGCGTATGCACAGGCTGATCTGGATCTGCACTGGTCGCAACGTCCATAAGCCCCATTTCGCCGGTAACATCAACATATATTTGAGTCTAAGAAAATGTGCTTCATTGCATATTGTAACTTGATTTGTACATGTTCTTTTATATTGTTTCGTCAGAATTGTCCCGAAATGTTTGCAACAAGAGTGCATTCGAATTTTAATTCCGACATTTCGCTCAAATCTTCGCCAACTTCTAACCTCAGTTACGCTAACAAACCACGGTTGGAACAATGCCTCTTTTCTCAGATATTATCTGAAGAGGTGGACGGTTTTGTCTGAGTCGACTATCAAGAATAACGAGCATACTCAGGAAGATAGAAGACTGTATTTCGATAAATATGGATACTATGGATATGTTATATCTTGTAGATAGCAGACACTACATGTGTCATCGTGTTCATGTTTGATTCACAAGCTTTTTGAAATTCTGATTTGGTGTAACCTTTTAGTTAAATTATTTTACTTTGCAAACATTCATTTGATTTGACGTCATTATTTACTTTATGATGTTATTTATTCGCAAAGCATTAGGTTACATCGACTTTCTGATTTTGCAAAGTAAAAGACCAAAGAAAATGGCCATTTTCTTTGGTCTTTTACTTTGCAAAACATTCATCTACATATAAATTCTGAATCGGTCTGCTAACTCTTATCTTATATTTTTATCTCACTTAAATAGATCTTCTAATTTGGCATGACCATTTTATTTATATTTTTATTTCGCAAAAACGCTAATTTGCATACAGATGTCCCTTTTTTATACGATTTAAAGAGACAATCGGAAAGTGATGACACGGAAGGGTAGAAAATTATTCAAGTTTAAATATTGTCGTTTTCTGAACTTCAATGTTTAGAGCACGTACATGTATTTGATTCAAGATTTATATATGGAGATTCCAGTCTACATTGCGCGTATGAATCTGTGGTTGCTTTCTACGGAGCCCCACAGTTCCCACGATCCCACGAAATAACAAATCTTTCCTCAATTTAACAATTCTTTCCCTCGAATTAATAATTCGTTGGGAACAAATTGTTAATTCGAGGAACCAATTGTTAAATTGAGGCGGAACGAATTGTCATTTCGTGGGAACGAATTGTTAATTCGATGGAACGAATTGTTATATCGTGGGAACGAATTGTTAATTCGAGGGAAAGAATTGTTGAATTGAGGGAACGAATTGTTATTTCGTGGGAACGAATTAATAAAAAAAATCCATGTCCCATGCGGGGCTCCGTAGCTTTCTTCATCGTAGTGTCTTGTTTTCTTATAGTTATGTATATGACGTGGAACCTTGACAGAAAATGTAAATCTAAACTGACACGTTATTCCCCCATTAGCTCTGAATGTAAAGGGCCACTAGAATGCAGTTGTGTTTCACATACACGTTATAGTCCTTGGCAAACTAACAACATATTCCATCTCAGTCGGTCACAAGTTATGTAGGTTGCAATTTTAAATTAGTTTGGATTATGCGCTTGCTGTGACGTCATATATGACCCATAAATACTTAGCTTTTGTCGCGCCCGCTTGCGGACAGTGCGATATAGTCGGCACATTGGCGTACGTACGTATGTCCGTACATACGTACGTACGTGCGTCCGGTTTAATGTTGTTGGTTAAAGTTTTGGGTTAACATTTTTCGGTATACTATCAAAGCCTTGGCGGGCGCGACATGCGGGCCGCGGCCATCTAGTACTTATATTAATTTTATATTTAACAATCTATCTTAATTGATATCATGTATTGACAATGCAAAAATAAAAGCACATAAAGAAAAAAATAAAGTTTTGGTCATAATAATATTGATTACAATGGAAATTGTCGTAATTTGCATTATTTAAATGAACTTACTGTGATGTCACAGCTCATTTGCATAAAATATGCAGAAATTAAAACCTCTATCACTTGTGACAGGCATGGAATATTTGCATGCTGTTTTCACGAGTCGTGATATATTGCCAAGGAGTATACTGGGCATATGAAACACTGCACCCGAGAAGCCCGTTAAAGTTGACTTAGCAGTCTTCTTCCATTTTCCATCAACTAAAGACGCAATTCACGTAAATTATCCTGATCTTTGTGGATTCAATTTCAGTAAAATGAGACAATACGACAGGCCTAACAAATGCAGGTACTTCCAGAGTATGGTTGTACATATATATTTGTATTTGAAGGGGTCAATAGAAGAAGGTGGCTAAGTCCCAAAGGGGACTTAGCCCCCTTCTTCTAGTGACCCCTTCATGTTGTAGTTACAGGTGAATCAGTACGAGGCCGTGACCGCATAGATTATCTTACATGAGGTATGTATCAACGGCACCGTGGCTTAGATGATGTCTCGTATATTACAAACATTATATTTTATTAATCCCATTTATTTGCTCGCGACTCATAGTTCAATGGGTTCTTTTTTACTCATCGTTTTCATCACGTTCAGGGTATATCTGAGACCTAGCATCTTTTACTTGATATTTAGTTCACTTATTCCATAAGAAACTAGAAAATGTGATCTGTCGACGCACTTAGTGTTGCTATAGGTGATTTGAGAAACGCTTACAAAAACTTCCAAAAAAAAATGGACGGACAGACAGACGGACAGACAGGGCGAAACTTATAGGGCACCGCCGAATCTCGGCGTGGCCCTAATGAGTTGATTATCTCTTCAGTCAACTAGATTAATAAATATCATATTAAACCAGCACAAATATTATATTATATTTATTGCATAAACACTACATCATACATTGAAGCTGTACTGATCACGTAACATGGTTTCTGGAGTCGTCTAATTTACATACTCAGTGTACAAGTTACTGAAAGCAGGTTACAGGTTTTGTTGTTTAGAAGAAAATAGTAAACTTAGTTTTATGGACATATACAATGTTTAATGGCCCAAAACTCATCGGCGAATTTTAAGTACAGTGGAATTTCTATGAACCGGACATAGAGAAAAGTTATTTCTGATTAATTTTGATTGGTTTCATTGCCCTTTATCTCCGATGACAATGTATGTTCATGATCGCAAAGCACACCACGCGTGCTTTACAGTGGAACCTCTCTTTCGAGAGGTTGCACTGTACATTGTAGAACAGACAGTATTGTATTATGATTGTTATTGCACTGCGTTATTGCACTGCGTTATTGCACTGCGAACTCCCATTGTATGCAATGAAACGTATTATTTCATGATATAATGAATGGTACACAGTACATTTATCCCAGCGCTTGAACTGGTTGGTATCTGATAGTAACGTCGGTATCTGATATAAAATGAGTTTAAAAGTGTACCTGTCAAACAACAGATATCGATGAAGTAACGTGAGATGTACCGGTATCACGATAAATCATCTTACCGCACAGCTAGTTATACGAGGGGCGTTCAAACGGTTCAGATGCCGAGGCCGTATCTTTTGCATTTAGTGACCGATCATCTTCATTTCTTGGCTCTATTTTAATACAAGTGCGTCGAAGTAGTGCATACGTTTCCCGAAAAATACAATATACATGCATGATATATCAACCATTGTTGGGCAATATGGCGCAACTCCATATTTGATCAAAATATATACGTTTAACCCTAAATAGTACGCTGTGTTTATAAAAGATGGGTATTCCCCCTGACATACTGTACCATCAACAAGAAAGTACTGTTACATGTACCAATAATTCCAGCATAAACATATTTACACAATTCCCTAACATTTGATTGGTCCGTAGCAAGTCTCTGTCCAGAATTTATATCCCAGTAAACTCCATGCCGAACTACTTTCCGTAACCGTCAGGCGCAGTTAAAATAATTCTTAAGAAAACGGAAAATAAACACATTTTATTGATGAATTTATTTCAAATGCTGGAATTATAAGGAATGAATGGCGTTTTTGTGGAATTTATCGGGGATATAAACTTGGAAAAGTCGCGGGAATACTGGACGAGGCCTTCCGGCCTTCGTCCAGTATTCCCGCGACTTTTCCAAGTTTATACCCCGATAAATTCCACAAAAAGGCCATTCATTCCTATAATAATTTCGACAAAAAAATATGAAGTTTTTGAGCGATTATGTGCAGGTCACACAGACCAATGTCATGTTAATTGTCCAAGTTTTTGTCGCATATGTCCATATATATCAGGTTTGCAAAGATTAAAGAAATAATTGAAGTTGTGAAATAATGAAGAAACTGTTACAACGTTGCGAGCGTTATCCATCCAGTAATATTGAAGTTGTGGCATGAAACTCCAACTGTTTTCTATGTAAATGATCATGTACGGACAGACGGGCGTACGGACGGAACTTCAAAAGCAATATCCCCACCCACACACACACACACACACACGGCTATAGCATAGGGGGGATACATATATTGTAAATCTCCGGTTTATAGAGGTTTCACTGTAAATCGGGCATTGTATTACTCAGAGCCATAGTTGTGTGCTATTGCGATCATGAAAAGACATTATCACCTGAGCTAAATGACCAGGACACCCATCAAAATAATGATCACATGTGTGTCCTGTTGTCCGGTTTAGAGGTGTTCCATTGTATATATGAACATTCAATAGATACAAATTCCGTATCAGAACTGTTTGAAGGCCCTCGTATGTGGTCAATCTGGGTGCCAAAATGTCCTGACATGTCCTGGTTGGCCGAAATTCGTTCTCTGTGATTGCTAGTTAGGGATATTTCATCTCTTCGTTTTTGTGACGTTGAAACGAAGATTAAGCACGTTACAGTTCGTTCATTCGGTTCTACGCCGCTTATGGACGAAAATTAATAGACTTAGAATTCGTTGCTTCATTTCTAAACCCCGTAAAAACGAAAGTTAAGAACCTTAACTTTTGTGTATTCGTAGCTTAGGGATGCAAATTAGAGGTTACTTTAATATTTCGATGCAGCATATGTGTTCAAAAATGCTACACATCCATGCTGCCCTTAATATGACAATGACCTTTTGACATTCACGCCTTAACCTTTTCAACCCGAAAGCCCGCTATAGCGGTTTATGTAGATCCGGATGAGCCTGTATAGTGGTATTGAGAAATAGTGTAGATCCAGATGAGCCGGCTCGTGACGAGCCTTCTCATCAGGATCTGCCCTTTTTGAAAGTAATTTTCATATTTTTGAGAACAAAAAATTGCCCCATTTCATAAATGGACTAGTCTGAAAATCATTTTGTGACGATTGGATTGGTTGCACAATTAACATGTCAAAATCCGTTTCAGTTACTTAGGGGTGAAAGGGTTAAACCTGTGCCCGGCTTTGGAATTACCTCCCTTGTGGTACGGTCGTATTTCGCCGAACATTTTCCGTCAATGACAGCAACTATTTGCAGAGAAAAAAACATTTAACATCAATATTGGCGAACTAGTTCAATATTTGAGGAGGACATACCAGTATTCGATTTCATCAAAATTGCAAAGTATACTTTTCTAACTAACTAGATAGAACTAACCACTGCATATATTTCATGATTAAAAGTATGCAGAATTATTATACTGAATTTGTACATGTACTGTAATCTATTTCACCAACATTGCAAAGTATACTTATCTAGCAAAGTATACTTTGAGGGAGATATTTTCAATTTAATAATAAATTTATTATTTTTTATTATTCTGAATTATTACATTATCACAGCCATTTTGGCTGTTATAATGTAATAAATTCAGTATAATAATTCTGCATACTATATGCAGTGGTTAGTTCTATATGAACTAATGCATTTTGGTGAAAATAAATGAGTACTCCCTCAAAGTATACTTTGCTAGATAAGTATACTTTGCAATTTTGATGAAATCGGCTACTGATCATGGCCTACACCGTTCGCTACTGAGTTGTAGAAACATATCTGATTGCTCTAACATACACGTTAGGTCCGTATCAAACTGTGTGAGAGTCGTATGGAACGCCACATCTTCATAAACTCAAATAGCTCTAAATCTACAAATAATTAGAGATAGCATTACATATTTATAGCTAACTCCAAATCATCTGAAGAGCTCTCTCTCTAAATCATTTAGAGCTAGCTCTAAATATTTAATACTAGCTATAATTATTTAGAGCTAGCAATAATTATTTGAGTTTATGTATATTCGGCGTTCCATTAACACCAAATCTACATAAACTCAAATAATTTATGCTAGCTCTAAATAGTTAATGCTAGCTGTAATTATTTAGAGCTAGAAATACTGATTTGAGTGTATGTAGATTTGACGTTCCAGCGCTAGCATTAAATATTTAAAGCTAGCTCCAAATCATTTAAAGAGCTCTCTATATCATTTGGAGCTAGCTCTAAATAGTTAACGCTGACTCTAATTATATAGAGCTGGCATTAATTATTTGAGTTTATGTAGTTTTGGCGTTCCATAGAGTCGGTTGATCGGGGGCTACCGTTGTCAAAGTCGCGCAAACCCCATTTTGTTTCTACATTCACATATGCAAATATATGATTACTTGCTCATCCACACAGTCGGATCAGAACACAGTCGGGAGACACATGTGCTATAATCATTAGAGCATGACTAGGGACTTACATGTACATGAAGCCTGCGTCTAAGTGTATCCCCGTAAATGTCCGTCAGTTAATCGAACGTTAACATATACCATGATGCCTCTCTAAACCCGACACCCTGGGGGTCAAGTTTAGAGAGGTCTCACTGTAAAATCAGGCATTTGATCACTTTGAGCCATAGTTGTGTGTTATGTAATCATGTACAGCCACAGTTGTGTGCTATGCTATCATGAACAGATATAATTACAACTTAGGCTAAATGATCACGAAACTCGTCAAAATTAACATCACATATGTGTTCGTGGTGTCCGGTTTAGAGGGTTTCCACTGTAGTATAGAGGGCGAAGTGATTGACCTTGTATTGGTATCAGGCCGGGTACAATCACATTTTGTACTTTGTTTCACCACCAGGGACCAGCTAGATCCCAGGTAGTGGATTATTATCTCCGTAATAGACGCTTGTTTGACAGATCTGAAAGCAAGCGTCCAGAAGCACAATCAATCTTATTCATATTCCATGCTGTATGTAGGACCCAGGGGTGCGTTTCACTAAACTTCGTACGACTAAAATGTTCGTAAGTGTAAATTAAGGATCGTCTGTAAATGTCAATTGATGGATTTACATGTATTGAGCATAGGCTGCATATGCTGCCTATGCTCAATAAATGTAAATCCAATAATTGTTTACAAGAAAACAATGTTACTGTGAAATTTACAGACTATCTTAATTTTGCACTTACGAACATCTTAGTTTAGTGAAACGGGCCCCAGAAGCGGAGAAAATGCACTTAGACGCATTACTGACGTATATTGTATTTAAATCGTTTTGCTTTAGAATATCAGAAAGCGCCGCAATTTTCCGTACGTGCCTTGGATCGCTTGCGGGAATTTCATTAGCATTTGCGTCGGATTTTTCTCTAGTAATGTTGTGCATAATTCGCTGGTTTTACATCATTTTCATGAAGGTATTATATAACCCGAAGTCTCTGTCTGTAACGCAGGGCGACTAAAGCAAACACCGCATGACAAAAAAAAGGAAAATCAACGACGTTTGGAACAATGGGCGTTTTGTGCGTTTTGTGCGTTTTGTGCATTGCTTATTTCACTCAATTAGAGTGAAAGTGCGAACAGCGTAGTCCCTGTTCTGATCTGAGACTGCACTGGTCGCAAAGCCCACATGGTTCCTTTTGTCAGCCGGTGGCAAAATATTGTTTTGAACAGACCGGCAATCGTATCAAAGAAAGCTATGTTTGATAACTGGAGGTCCGGGTCAGTTTTATCAAAAACATATCAGCCGTGTTCTGAGTTTATCTATTTTATCAACACCTTCGTAGTTTGCCGATATTGAAACAGCCAGAATCCATCCGATTCAAAGTACGTATTATTTTATATTGTCCTTATTTCGTAACAGATTTTGATGAAAAATGGCGCATCAAACGCGTCTTGTTAAGCTGGCCCAAACTTCTGTCGTTTTTGCGAAGAATCGATTTCCGTGTCTCCCGACACGGAAATCGATTCTTCGCAAAAACGACATAAGTCTGTACCGAACTCCCTGGACGACCAGATGCAGCTCATGAAGACGCGTTTGCTGCGCCATATTTCATCAAAATCCGTTTCATATTAAGAAAAATATCAAATAATACTTACTTACTGGGAAAGATTTCAACACTTTCAGCCACTGTTGTTGTTGTTATAACCACGTGATCATGCACCTTGATAGTCGATACTGAACAAAAATACCACCAGTAACAGCAGCAGAAACAGCAGCAGCAGGAAGTAGTTTATCTACCAGATTCATTTAGTTTGCAAAGAAAATGTGTCAGTGAAAATGTGCAGAAATGTGTACTGCAGTTTAGAGTTTGTTCTGAAATGCACAATGAAATAAACAGTAGATGTGTTCAGCAAATTAAAAGAAATACATTTCAAAGTAAATATATACGATTAAGTGTGAAAAAATGTTTGTGTATTTAGCGCAGCTTAATTATCAATTACTCCCACCACCAGGTGGCGTGTTATTTACTTTGCGACTTAATTACAATCCGTACTCCCGTTGTGACTGAAATAGACGTTAACAGGGCGGCGTAGATCCCGGGATGCAATATGCAATTACAAACGCCACAATTAATCAGCGGCTACCGATAACTGGCTCATAATCTCACAAGGCCGGGCTTATTTCTCTTTGGTCCATTGTAGATTTGTGTTATATGTGTTGCAATATCCGACTTAAAATAGTATTTCTTGTGTAGTATCTGAATTTCTATCCCATCTGAGTGGACAGCGGAACTTCCATTCACAGCCACCTTTCGATAACAACCCCCTCTGTGTAACAGTCACTATATATTCTATATCCAAATTGAATGGGTCGGCGGTGAAGCAGCGGGCTTCCAGGATAACGAATTTAGCACCTTATTTCTACCACGGACTCTTTCTATTGGACAAATCGCTATATACATGGGTGTCGGAACAAGTCCGGCAGGTCAGGCATCTACCTGACCAATACTTTTGCACAAATAAGATTTTTTATTGAAATATTTAGAATTTATATAACTATACAAAAAGGTCCGTAATGTAACTATTATTATTAATGCATGTATTGTGTAAATATGACCTATGCAGTTTACTTGAACATGAATTGTTCGTTTTATACTTCGTGTCGGATAAATCTCGTTTGATAATGTTATATCAACCGATGCACACATCTCTAAATATTTTTTCTGCATTGTTCTCATATCTCATCAAAACGTTTATGTTGTTACCACTCAGTTGAACCGTCTCGACGAGACGGTTCAACTGAGTGGTAACAACATACACCTTGGTTGGAGGTGGGTTGGGTGGGTCCTCCTACCTTCGCCGGCCCAATAGTAGTATGCCGTTGATGTATTAACCTGCATACTACAACAGTAGCCTTCTACAACAACCCATCTATGTAACCATGGTAACAGCCACTTTTGTATATCCAAACTCCTTGGGTCGGTGTAAGACGTGGGCTAGGTACTTAACAACCTCCCTTCAACAGCCACCTCTCAACAACGGCCGTCTTCCAATAGGGGCGAACAGTAACTCTGGTTACGGACGAGACGGGAGTGTAAATTGCAAGAGTTACTACTGTTCGCAACTAGTCTTCCCATGACTGGTTGTTGTTGTGAGGTTGCACTATTGAGTCCCGTTGACATCTGAATGCACAATGGACGCGTCGGCTCGCTTGAGCCTTATCTGGCCATAAAGCCCGGTTTTATCATATCTGCCCAAATGTGGCTGTGACTAGAGAAAATGGGGCTTATGGGATTTGTGATCAGTGTAGCACTTGATGAAATAGCACACTCATATAGCATGACAACGTCTATACTGCTTGCTAGAATCATGACATGTGATTCACTGATGGAATCGCGAACAGTGCAGTTCCTGATCAGACTGTGCGGATGCACAGGATGATCTGGAGCTACACTGGTCGCAAAACCCATAAGCCCCATTTCTCCAGTTACAGCCACCAATGTAACAACGTGTGCTCCATGCGAAGGAATCTGACTTGCCCAGGTTTTGTGTCGTTGCCGCTTTGAAGTGGATGGAGGTTATTTATTACAGGTAATTACGTTTTATACCATTATACCATTATTTCCTATTCCATTCCAGGTAACCCCATACGCGTTTAATGTATGACTATGGGTCATAAATGTTTTAAAACGTGGTCGAATTATTGCGTGTAAAACAAATTCAAACGAATTTCAAAGTCATGTTATTTTCAATAAATGATGTCTCGGAGAAACTGAAATTTGCAAAGATCAGTAAAGGGACTACAGGGATCCTCCATATTATCGGATGAAATTGGCAGGTTTCTTTTTACGATAGTTTTCTTAAAATAGCAACTTCGGGCATACCATTTTCACAGAACAATCCTCGGTTCGTGCTTTCTCAATGCATGTAAACTATTTAGCCAAATATGCTGTATTTCTCACTTGAAATTGGGTCAGATCATCAGCCGTAATATTGCCCCAAAATAGCATCGACAATCAGTTATCCGGACAAACGTATACTCGTCTTATAACTTCTAATCTCATAAGTTTATCGCCTGTAAACCAGAGTAAACAGCATTGTGTAGTTTTGCAGGAAAAAAACTATCACCCGTCGCTTCTTGGAAAACACCATATTTATAGAATTTATTGTATTTATACAACAACTATGCAATGACGTAATGTGCGCACTCGATTGAGTCCCCGCGCAACTTTTGACGTTGTGCACAACTTGTGGAAGAGTTGGGGAATGTTTTTAGCAAATTTTACTAAAATGTTTACCATGGCAATATATTCTTCACACTGGCATGGAAACAGCAAGCACCTGCGTGACTTAGATGCATTCGTTGCAAAATCGGATCAAAATAATGCGCTTAATTAACAGGTATTTTCATTTGTCCGATAAACTGATTGTCCGGATAACTGGTATGACCCCTGTACTGTCTGTTTCACAAAAGCTGCCCAAATGTTACAGCTATATAAACAATGCAAAAACAATATTATTTTCGATAATATTAAATTAAAGCAAAATCAAGAATGAGCATTCTTTTCATTTCGTGAAATTTTGTCAAATATTTATTTTATTGTGAAAAAAACAATTTCCCCATGTTAAATTCCCATAGAAATCTTCACAGAGTGAAGATGTCTATGGCGATTTAACATGAGGAAATGTTTAGAATTTCAGAAATACTGGACCGATTTTCAAAATTTAACTTTTGTTTTTTTAGTTAGATCATTTCCAAGCTATCTAGATAGGTTTCAGAATCAATTTCCATTTTTTTTCATTTTTCGACTCCTCCTCCAGGTTCTCCACCTCATTTTTCCCCATGTTAAATTCCCATAGACAAATCAATTTTTCGTAATAAAATCAATATTTGACCAAATTTCACGAAACAAAAAGAAAGCTAATTCTTAAATTTTTATAACATTTAATATATAGAAAATAATATTGTCTTTGCATTGTTTATATGGCCGTAAAATTTGAGCTGGTTTCGTGAAACAGACAGTAGATCTCAGAAACATATGCATAAACAGTAAGCGATAGAACTCGGGCTCGTTTCACTAAACTTGTTACGACTTAAATTTCCGTAAGTGCAAAATTATGGTAGTCTGTAAATTTCACATTAACAATCTTTCTTGTAAACAGTTTTTGGACTTACATTTATTGAGCATAGACTGCATATGTTCAATAAATGTAAATCCATCAACAGAAATTTCTAGACTGTCCTAAGTTTTCCTTTACGAACGTTGTAGCCGTATATCGTTTACTGAAACGGCCCCCAGATTATTAAAACATACTTTTAAATTGGTGTCGTGGTTCCGAACCCCATTGCACCAACCTCGTTACAAGAGGTCAAGCACCCCGAAAATGGCTCATTCAAAAATTTCTTCACCAAACCCCCGTCTATACATAATATCATATCAATCAAAAACGGTGAGTGGGTGGGGTAACTATTTGAATGTCTCAGTTTCTGAGTCTTGATTCGAAGTATTTCTTCTGTGCTTGTTACATTTTCAAACAAATGCAGTTATAGTTGGGGCTTATGGGTTTTGCGACCAGTGAAGATCCAGATCAGACTGTGCATCCGCACAGTCTGATCAGGATCTGCACTGTTCGCCATTCCATCCACGAAACACACGTCATGATTCCAACAAGCAGTATAAATCGTTAACAGGCTACAGGAGTGTGCTATTTGATCAGGAACTACACTGGTCATAAATCACATAAGCCCCATTTCTGCAGCCACAGCGACATTTACTCCAACATCCTCTGCACCATGGTTCAGCAGTGGCGGAAGTGCATTGCCAACGTATCTCACCAGGCAGCCGTTTCACTAAACTTCATACCACTACAATGTTCGTAAGTGCAAATTTAGGATCGCCTGGAAATTCAATTGATGGATTTACATGTATAGAGCAGAGCTCAATAAATGTAAATCCAATAATCTGTTACATTATGAATGAGGCAATGAGGCAATGAGGCGGTTGATTTAACCTAGCTAGTTCCTTCTCCTATCGCACGAAGCCGGTATGTCAGACCGTGAAAAGGGCTGAGTGTGAGTGCATGTGATATATAGAGACTCAGCCGTAACATTGTTATCCTATATCAATGATGATATTTGAGGGCTGGTCAGGGCAAAACATATCAGGCAGGGAATGGTCGATATTGGGTTATGCAAAGTATGATGTAATATGTTTTCGAGCCCAGCTATTGTCGTTTCGCGGCTTATCGTTATATACGAGATGCTATATTTTTTTATTTTGTTTGGCTTGACCTAGTTTGCGTTCAATGGGCTATGCTTGTCGTCTATGTTGTAACGTCTTAGTTCTCAGACAGGGTCCATATATGTGGCGTTGACTGGAGAAATGGGGCTTATGGGATTTGTGACCAGTGTAGCTCCTGACCAAATATCACACGCATGTAGCCTGATAACGACGATCTGTATTGCTTGTTACAAGCATGACGGGTGTTTCATTGATGGAATGAAACAGTGTCGGTCCTCATCAGACTGTGCGGCTGCGCAGGTTGATCTGCGGCTAAACTGGTGGCATATATGATACCAATGTTCGTGCATGTTATTGTCGTATATATGATACCAATGTTCGTGCATGTTATTGTCGCATATATGATACCAATGTTCGTGCATGTTATTGTCGTATATATGATACCAATGTTCGTGCATGTTATTGTCGCGTCCGCTAGCGGACAGCGCGATATAGTCGCAACATTGGCGGATATTGTCGAAACATTGGCGTACGTACGTCCCTATGTGCGTCCGAGTTAAAACATTTGGTTAAAGTTTTTCAGTGGTTTTTCAGTTGTTCGGTATACTATCAAAGCCTCAGCGGTCGCGGCATGCGGACCTCGGCCATCTACTGTCTGTTCCACGTTTTGCTGCCGACGAACATTTGGCTATTAAACACATTAAAATATGTATTTTATTGCGGAAAAACAATTTTCCTATGATAATTTAACAGGGGGGCTAAACATAGATTTTTTTAAATAATTTGTTGACCGATTTTCAAAATCTAACTTTTGTTTTCTTCTTTACATCATTTCCACGCCATCTCGCCAGGTTTCGGTTTTAATTTCCAAACTTTTTCATTTTTCGACCCTTCCTCCATTTTTCCCCATGTTAAATTCCCATAGGAAAATTGATTTTTCGCAATAAAATCAATATTTGATGGAATTTCATCAAATAAAACAATTGGAGAGTATTACTTTTTTGTTATTGATTAAAAAGTACTTACATTTAAATATATTTTAGATTTAATATTCCAAAAGTTCGTCGGCAGCAAAACGTGGAACAGTAGTTTATTCCGGGGATCATTTTAGCGGCTATGTTGGATTTTCGTAGGCAGACTGCTTACAAACTTGAATATCTGTTGTACCCCATAGATCGAAATACCAACCATGATTGAACATAAGTAGACTATATTCATACTTGTGTTGGTCATTGTCAGTATATCGGCGGCAAAAAAAACCAAGTCAGATAGAACTCCACACCCAGTAGATTGTATTACTGCTGTCATGGGGCAAAAAGGATGTTATGTAGAGTGTGGGAAGAAGGGTAGAAAAAAAGGAAAATGGCTCCGACACCTGGCGAGATAGTTTGGAAATGATGTAACTAAGAAAACAAAAGTTAGATTGTGAAAATCGATCCACAAATTCAAAAATCATTTAGCCCTCATGGAAAATCGCTTTTTCGCAATAAAATCAATATTTGATAGAATTTCATAAAATAAAACAATTTTGGGAGGGTGATTTTTTTGTTATTGATGAAAAATTACTTACATTTTAATATTATTTAGATTTGATGTGTTTAAAGGTACATGCCCACGCAGTAGGCACAAAATGTTCTTTATAGGAATTAAATAAGTGTATAATTATGTCACTATTCCACCAGTTCTAAATATTACGAGTGCCCGCTATACAAATATAATCATTTATTAATTATCAATTTACTGTTAGCGACGCGCGGCGGTAACAGTCTATTTTGATAATGTGCGGGGACGACGACTTTCACATCACGGCTTGCGGTGCGCGTGCGCAGTATACTACGAGCGCCAGTAGACTTCCCAATAAGTAAACAAGAATATCAACATGTCGAAACGTCCAGGACGGAAATTGTATGAAACGGCGTCGGCCAAAAAAAAGGCGAAATGTCTGAGGGACAGGCAGTACAGAGAGAGAGAGAGAGTGGTTAATATTGGCGACCAGATCACCAAATGGAAAGAGTTACGTGGATATTTAGATTTGGACTCGAACAGAGATTTTTCTTCTCAACTTCCGATACTTAACTGCGCATGTCAAAGATGTGATATGATTGACCGTGTCACGTGACGCGTGTTGGTAAAAATAGCACGAGGTCGGAAAATACCCTTTCTGGTCGCGGCATATAAAATGTGATTTAACACCAATTAACACGCGCCGTAATTAAAAATACAAATGGCTCGTATAAGGCATGACAGAAAATGAAAAGTAGTAGTACTGTGTAACCTGCTGCGTGGGCATGTACCTTTAACAGCCAATTGCAAAAGTTCATCGGTAGCAAAACGTGGAACAGACAGTACATGTAGATAACATGCATGAACTAATGAACAATGCAAAGGAATGATTTAGGAGAAAAATGCAAGGTGTTTCGTATGTGCCACTGGACTATAGCGGGCATGGATCACCAAAGTATCGCCCATGTATATGACAAGCTACATTGAAGATAATATCCGTATATTACTACAGTGCAACCTCTCTACAACAGCCACCCATGGGAAGACGCAAAACTGGCTGTTGTAGAGAGGTGGCTGTTGTAGGGAGGTTAATGCTTAATTAAATTGTGTCATCCACTGTTTATTTATTTTGTTCGATAATTCTCATCAAAACATGCTTTGGCAACATTTTAGAATCATTTCCAATGGAAATGATTCTAAAATGCTGTCAAAACATGTTTTTATTGAGAAAGAAGGCAAAAGCAACAGCAGACGACAATTTTCGTACTCATCAGTCAAAGAGTTAGATACAGAGGAAATCATCCATTTGGGATATAAAATAGCGGCTGTTATAGAGAGGGTGTTGTTGTAGAGAGGTGGCCGTTCGGGGAGGTTCGACTGTACTAGTATACAACATAAACAACGTTGAATGTGATATAGTTCATGCACAATGTGCTATGCTCGTCGTCTATGTTGTAAAGTCCACTTTCTCAGGCAGATGTATTATGTGGCTGTGACTGGAAAAGTGCGACTTATGGGAGTGGTGACCAGTGTAGCTCCTGTTTCTGATACTGATCTGTATGGCCTGTTCCAAACATGAGTGTTTCATTGATGGAATGGCGAACAAGCAGGCCCTGATGAGACTCGTTCTGATCTGGGGCTACACTGGTTACCATTTCTCCAAATCAACGTTGACTCTGCTCCTTCGAATGGTCGCAACATGTGCATTGGTGGTTCAGTCACATAACAGGCATATTATATAAACTATGGTATGTAAATCATCCAAAATATGTACAATATATGATTAGGTCAATGGTCATTTAGATCCTCATTAATGGGCTTATCATGTTTCCGGCAGTATTTTTTTTCAAGATTTTCCGGAAATTAAAAAATGTACACTTTATTAATGACGCTGTGCGATGGTAAATTATATGGTTTCCGAATAGTTCTTACCAAGGTACAGATGAGAGAATATGGTTTTAATAAGTTATGTGAATACGTCTAAAATTGGGGTCCCTGTTGTTAGGAAGAAAATGTTCTTTATAGGAATTAAATAAGCGAATACTTGTATAACTATTACACCACTTACTAGGAATGCATGCTATACAGACATAATCACTTAGTACATTTTAATTTACCGATAGAGACGCGCGGTTGTATCAGGCTATTTTGATATTCAAATGAGGCAGGACATTTTTTAATTCAACTAAATGAGTCACCTGAATAAACTTTTTATCGAAATATTATAAGATATGATCATTTCAGAAAATAAATAGAAAGAATAATGATTTTAAGGAATCACGGTCATCGCCCCTGATATCAAGAGTGGAAATTCACGTGTAATATAAAAACTATATTTAGTGTTCGGTAATGGTAACTCGGTGTTTGCCCGAAAAAATGCCATATCTAAAGAATGGACAAAAGAAGTGTCACTATATTACAACCCGGGATGTTGGGAGTCCATGTGTAAAGTTACTGTATCTCTGGGGGCCGTTTCACTAAACGTCCTACGACTAAAATGTTCGTAAGTGCAAAATTATGATAGTCTGTAAATTTCACATTAACAATGTTTTCTTGCAAACAATTGTTGGATTTACATTTATTGAGCATAGGCTGCATATGCAGCCTATGCTCAATAAATGTAAATCCATCAATTGAAATTTACAGACAATCCTAAATTTGCACTTACGAACATTTTAGTCGTACGAAGGTTAGTGAAACGGGCCCGAGATATGTGCAGCAAATGATGAAACAGGGATCCGTTTCACTAAACTTCGTACGACTAAAGTGTTTGTAAGTGCAAATTTACGATCGTCTGGAAATTCAAATTGATGGATTTACATTCCAATAATTGTTTACAAGAAAACAGTGTTAATGTGAAATGTACAGACTGTAATAATGTTGCACTTACGAACAGTTTAGTCGTACGAAGTTTAGTGAAACAGCCCCCAGATTCGTAAAAACAATTTTAAATACAATAATTGTTTGTATCTGAATAATTATGAACCTAATTGTGCATATGAGTTGTCCGAAAAATAAAGTTCGATTAGTAAAACATTTATAATACTGAAAAAGTGCTATTTTTTTGCAATTTGAGTTACATGTATATGTATAACTTAGATCATTTCACAACAAAACATAATGTTATTTCTTAAATATTCCTTACGAAACTGCATATACAAATTACATCTGTTTAGCACCGTTTCTGAGAGAATATAGTGGATGTTTTTGGTGAATTTGATCAAATAAAAGTGTACGATTAATTGATAAATGTCATTTATTGTGCATGACGCGAACATATTGGATTATTTGAGACACCGTCTCAGACACAGTGATTTTAATACTAACAGGCCCGTACGCAGAGGGGGTGAGGCGGGTGTGTACTGGCCCCCTTTAACCCTTTCAACACCACAGGCCTGTATAGTTGTATTGGCAAAAGGTGTAGATCCAGATGAGTAATGTTCATAATTTTGAGAACAAAAACACCCCATCTTCATAAATGGACTGGTCTGAAAATCATTGTGTGATGATTGGATTGGTTGCAAAATCAACATATCAAAATAAATCCATTCCAGTTACTTAGGGGTGAGAGGGTTAATCTTCCGAGATCTGTCCGTGAATGTTCAAAAGAAAATGCGTAGCCCTTCTAACGGGCCTGACTAAGGGTGTACACAAATAAAATGTATGTGCTATCGGACCGGGATCTTCAGATTTTCATAATTGTAATAAGACCCATTAACACATAATTGAGACACGCTGTTTCAAACTCTGAACAAATTGTGAACTTTTGACTTTATTTATGAAAATTGTTGTAAACATATTTAATGAAATTACGCAGATGTCCGAACGTACAAAAGTCTCAACAGTATGTGGCTGTTACTGGAAAAACGGGGCTTATAGGTAGCTTTTGCGACCTGTGTATATCTAGATCAGCCTGTGCATCCGCAGTCTAATCAGGATATGTTTCAAGGTGCATGATCACTAGGTTAGAACAACAACAACGTCGCCCACTCCAAAGTAAGTATTATTTGATATTTTCCTTAATATGCAACGGATTTTTATGAAATATGGCGCAGCAAACGCGTCTTCGAGAACTGCATTTGGCGGCCCATGGAGTTCGGCACAGACTTATGTCGTTTTTGCGAAGAATCTATTTCCGTGTCAGAAGACACGGAAATCGATTCTTCGCAAAAACGACAGAAGTTTAGAGAATACAGAGACCACCAAATACAGCTTAACAAGACGCGTTTCATGCGCCATATTTCATCAAACTCCGCTACGTAATAAGGACAATATAAAAGAATACGTACCTTGAATCAGATGGATTCCGGAAGTTTCAGTACTTGTTGTTGTTAGTACCACGTGATCATACACCTTTTTGTTTGCCAACCCATCAATGAAACATCCGTCATACTTCTAACTAGCAGTACAGATGGTTATCAGACTACGGTTATGTGCTATTTTATCAGGACCAATTTCTCCAATCACAGCTTTGCCCAGAAAACGGACCCAGCTAAATAAACTATTGCCTGGAGAATGGAAATGAAAGCTGGAGGCCGTGCGTCGTGATATTCCCGGAGTATTCCAGGAATATGCATGCCGTTCATGAATGTGCAATACACGTCAGATGCTACCATTTAGCATGCACTGATTTATTTATCAATGCGATCATCTTGCTTCAATATTAATTAACTGATAACAGGATGTCACATATACTCAATATCAAAAATAACTCCCCGGATACAGTAGTATATACACTGTGTTGCATCAAATCCATCATATCCTGATGATTGTCAATGATTGCCTTGGAACATGTATACCGGACGTATCTAGTGGATTGGTTTGTTAATCCTCACCGGGTGAGATAACTGGTATAAAACGGTATTGCACAGTGTACAAGGTCACTTGATACTAACAACAACAACAAGTACTGAAATTTCCAGAATTCATCTGATTCAAAGTACGTATTATTTTATAGTGTCCTTATTACGTAACGGATTTTGGTGAAATATGGCGCATCAAACGTGTCTTGTTAAGCTGCATTTGGTGGTCTCTGTATTTTCGCCCAAACTTCTGTCGTTTTTGCGAAGAATCGATTTCCGTGTCTCCGACACGGAAATTCTCAGACACGGAAATTGATTCTTCGCAAAAACGACATAAGTCTGTGCCAAACTCCCTGGACCACCAAAATGCAGCTCATGAAGACGCGTTTGCTGCGTCATATTTCATCAAAATCCGTTTCATATTAAGGAAAATATCAAATATTACTTTCAAGATTTCAACACTTGTTGTTGTTGTTATAACCACGTGATCATGCACCTTGGTGTAATAGCAGTGTAGTGTATTAAACTCATAAATCACTTGTGTATTAAGTAATACTTCGAGCACGGTTCATCCGTATGTACGAGGAGATAATCCACGAGCCTTAGCGAGCGGATTATCGATCGTACATGCGGACAAGCGTGTTCTATGTACATGCGGACAAGCGTGTTCTATGTACATGCGGACAAGCGTGTTCTATGTGCATGCGGACAAGCGTGTTCTATGTGCATGCGGACAAGCGTGTTATATGTACATGCGGACAAGCGTGTACTAATGTGCATGCGGACAAGTTCGTGTTTATGTACAGCGGACAAGCGTGTTAATATGTTACATGCGGACAACGTGTTCTATGTACATGCGGACAAGCGTTCATGCATCGGACAACGTTCTATGTGCATGCGGACAAGCGTGTTATATGTACATGCGGACAAGCGTGTTCTATGTACATGCGGACAAGCGTGTTCTATGCAATCTACCCCCAAAACACACACGCCCGTACCATGCCTGGTTTTCCTAATGACTCTGCGACAAAATTCGGCAATATGGGTGGGGTAATTATATAACTGAAACCGCTACAGAAAACACGGTATGTGGTCAATAATATTCCATATATGACACTGTACTTATGTAATAAATATAATCTAACGTTATGTTGCTTTAATACCATTTTATCGTTGGTTGGGATCACAAGAAACTCGCTAATGCCTCGTTTCTTATGAAATCCGTAAAATAGTTGAGTGTGTATGCGTGTGTGCGTGTTTATGTGTGTATGCGTGTGTGCGTGCTTATGTTTGTGTGTTCTGATTGGACATGTTATATTTAAACTATTGTAATAACTTTGTGATAAACAATATTTAATTAAAATCGAAAACCAATGCATCATAAGGAAATAAATTAAATGCCTAGTCGATCTGCCTAGTCGATCTGCGAATATTGTTACAGAAACATATCTGATCTATACTGGCTGCCGTTAGGACGCATCATTTTCAGTCATATATTTACAATATTATAACGAGTGACTATACCTTTTTATGTTTCATGTATTGTATGTCATGTATACTTCATGTGCATAATATGGTTTAGAAATTTTTTTATTTTTTTTTTTTTTTTTTTTTAAATTGTAATTTTTTTAACGTAAATTGCATGTATAACATACATTGCCATATCATGACATGTCAAATATTATATTCAAATTGCTAGTATTTTTAACGGTGAACTCTATTGGTATAAAAATAGGTGACTAATAATGTATGAACATATGAGTAGTATGGCATATTGTAAATGTATGATTTAGTTACACATCAATAATATTGAATTCGGTGTGTCATGCGTCGTCTAAGCGTGGGTATGCCGATTGACTACTCGGGGGACACATATGCCAGTTTGCGTAGTGTATGTGTCCTAGCTGTGGGACCCTAGGGGCCGTTTCACTAAACTTCGTACGACTAAAATGTTCGTAAGTGCAAATTTAGGATCGTCTGAAATCTTTTATTCATGGATTTACATTTATTGAGCATAGGCTGCATATGCATATGTAAATCCAATAATTGTTTGCAAGAAGACATTGCTAATGTGAAATTAACAGACTATCATAATTTTGCACTTATGAACATTTTAGTCGTGCTAAGTTTAGTGAAACGGGCCCCAGGTGACTTGCAGGTAGGGAAATCACCAAAATCGCTTGTCCACCATCGTCTGGCAGTCGGGACGCTCAGTGTGCGAATGCTCCTCTGTTGGACAGCCGACATGTCGACGGGACAACTACCACATAAAGATACCTCTCAATATAAGTCAGATATGAGCATTGTCTAGCAGGGCCCGGTTGTTCAAAACATCAGTTAGCTTAACGGACTGTTAAATCCTTACAGAGATTTTAACCATTCAGTTTAGGATTTAACAGTCCGTTAAGCTAACTGATGTTTTGAACAACCGGGCCCAGGCTGATACGTTGTTGACAGTACACTGCCCTCCCAATGCAAACATGTATAACCTGCATATCTATATGAACCATTCTATCACGATACATATCTGTTAGGATTACATATTCCATGTTTTTCCAACATCAATTCCGTAATGTATCCACCGTCTCAATGTAGCTTAGTTATTGCTATACTACATTTGTACATGTTTAGTCATTGTGTCATTATATTTTCATGCTCGTATTACACATACCTCATGTTGTCATGTATTACACATACCTCATGTTGTCATGTATTACACATACCTCATGTTGTCATGTATTACACACACCTCATGTTGTCATGTATTACACATACCTCATGTTGTCATGTATTACACATACCTCATGTTGTCATGTATTACACATACCTCATGTTGTCATGTATTACACATACCTCATTTTGTCATGTATTACATGACCTGAGAGAATAAACGATTATGATTAGTAAATAAAATATCATATTAAACTACATCTCATGTAATTAAGATACATGTATTTATTGGTTACTCTAAATTCGATTACAATGTGTCGTATTTGCTTTATATTGCAGTATACAGTTATTTCATGGCCATTCGGGTACCCGATGTGTTATTGCCGAAGGCCGATTACAATAGTGCATCGGGTCATCCACAGCACCGAGAGGCAATATGTTTTGACTGTTCGCCGAATGACCATGTAATAACTGTTTTATTACTCAACCTGTAAACAGTGTATGTGACACAATGAACGTAAATTTGACCGATCTAACTTACGTTGAATTTTATGATGTATGTTAACTTAGACAGCAATTATGACGTCATGATTGTCATGGGTAAACTAGTTTAGACTATTGACAGGGAACGCGGAATTATTGACCGGGCACGCGGAATTATTGTCCAGGCACGTTAGAATCCAGGGAATTAGTTAAAACTATGGAATATCAACTTGTATATGGAGTTGGTTAATACTTTTGACTATAGACTTGCTCGCGGAATTATTGACCGGGCACGCGAAACTATTGCACATGCACGTTAGAACCCAGGGAATTAGTCAAAACTATGGAATATCAATTAAAAAGGGGAGTTGTGTTATAATACGCATTGTGTCTCCTACCATTTCTATCTAACAGCTTAACTGCTTTTGAAGTTATGCATGTTTTAATTTATAGGGAAACCGGACATGGGTTTGCCAAGCATCTCCGCCGTAGGCATCAAATATACTTTCATAGTATTTCCATCCCACTGGTCTGTCGGATGAGACTTTAAACTGTTGTCCCGTCTCTATATGACCTTAGCTGTTAGTCACTTTCACTTTATACGTTGCGTCATTACACTGACGTCATTCACTAACGCCATCCGCCCAATTGAAAGTCAGTTTCACTTCGTTGTAACCCGGATGTTTGTATCAGTTAGGACACTATGTTATCAGTCAGTACGTATTCGGTCAATACAGGGCAGGTTACCTGATAAATGCATGTCATAAGACTCATTTCTCCAATCACAGGCATAGTTGTGCATGGTACGTCAATGTGTCGTGATATATTTGGTTCTGACTGGAGAAACTGGGCATATGGCATGTGCGACCAGGGTAGATCCAAATCTGCTTGTGTACCTGCACAGTCTGATTAGGATCTGCACAATTCGCCATTCCATCAATGAAACACCCACCATGCGTCTAACAAGCAACACAATCGTTATTTGATCAGGAGAAACCCCAAATCCATTATGGCCCCATTTCACAGCCACATATATAAACACAAGTGGCTGTAAATCCACCCTACAATCTTGACACATCTACGCCACCATACGTTGCTTCCGGAATCGATCGGAGGAGCCGCAGAGAAGTATGGGGCGTGCTTTATACGAGTGCGTTTTCTTTTAAATTTGAGTGCGTTATTCTTTGCACGTGGAATCTGAATAAAGAAACTCTTGTAAATTATGGAAGGCGTTTTGTGATTTCAGCCTGGGAAAGTGGGTCGGCGTATTATTATGTTTATTAAATTATAATCACGCGCATGCTGAGTGAACTATATTGTTTGAATATTAGAACGTGTTTTGTGGATATTTATTTCTTGGAAATCGAGAAGATATTAGTGCAAATGGACCATGTGACAATTAACTTCGAATACTGAATGTACCCTGATAGTTGGGAGATCTGTTAATTGTAAGTAGTATAATTCTACAAATAAGTTCATGAATACATGTGTACATGTAGTTGGGTCCCGTTCTGAACTTACACCTATTCTCGCATCGTCCTTTTCTCGCCGGAATTTACGTTGAAAGTCAGTAATGATGGAGTAGTTGAAAGTTTCCTAATTACGTTTAGAAACCAGCAGAAAGTCGGAGAAATAAACGCCATGAAAACAAAAATAAATCGCTGCTAATCGCCTATTATTAGAGGCTTCCAATAATCAGCCTTTAGAGGCGTTTTTTAATCTTCTTATTTTTCATGACAATTTTCAACTCTCTGATTTTCTGTTTGTTTCTAAACATAATTATCCATGCTACCATCCTTGCTAGACATTATTCACCTGTGTGAAAAGTAAATTCTGCCATCAGTTTCCAGCATACATAATTGGCAGAAATTATGATGGGTTCTCATTCGAATTTGCCGCAAGATTCGATGGCGTGATAGGGTGTTTTACCATATCTTGGCGAATGTTTCTCTCAACAAAAAATAATTAATTAAGGATAAATCATATGTGACTGGAGAAATGGGGCTATTGGGCTTCGCGATCAGTGTAGAAAGATCAAAATAGCACCCTCATGTAACCTGATAATCATTTATATACCTTGTCAGAAGCATGACGGGTGTTTTATTGATGGAATGGCGAACAGTGCAGATCCTGATCAGACTGTGCGGATGCACAGGCTGATCCGGATCTACACTGGTCGCAAACCCCATAAGCCACATTCCTCCAGTCACAGCCACATGTAAGCTTATAATAACCTTCCAATCCTATTACGATATGTGTGTACATTGCATGTTGACTAGAAATGAAGAAATATAATTCACCGAGACTGTAAAGTGGTATATTTCTCAAGTCTAATGTTCGAAGATGACATCGTTAACTATGCGGAAACGGCTTTTAAAGGTGCATGCCCACTCAGTAGGCACAAAATGTTCTTTATAGGAATTAAATAAGTGTATAATTGTGTCACTATTCCACCAATTCTAAAAATTGCAAGTGCCCACTATTCAGATATAATCACTTAGTAATATTTATTTTACTGACACGCGGTGGTATCAGGCTATTTTCATATGCAAATGAGGCATGATATTTTAGCTCACCTGAGCGAAGCTCATTGTTACCGCAATGTGTCCGTCGTCCGTCCGTGAACATTTTCAAATGTCTTCTCCTAGGTAACCATTGGGTCTATAGTCACCAAACTTCATGGTCATGGTCCTTAGGTAGGGGGATTACAAAATTGTTAAAATGACGTTATTACGTAATCCATGATGGCCGCCGTCTAAAAATAGCACAAATTCTTCAAAAATATTCTTCAAACAAAGTTGTTAAAATGGTGACCCCGGGGTCAAAAATAGGCGTGGCCCGTGGGGTCAAATTGGGGTCAAATTGGGGTCAAATTTTATGTTTGACCGAATATGATCATGTCATGCATCAAATCGAAGGTATCAACGAGGCGATCACTCTGGTGCATTTTTGTCGAAATCGGATGGTCATTTTATCCAATGTGGCCGCCGAAAGGTCAAAAGGTCGTTCTTTTATTAGAGATTTCAAAATTCTTGGCCCATGGCCCACTTGGCCCATGGTAGCCAAACTTAAAAGTTATGGTCTATGGATGAAGCCTTTTCAGATTTGTTAAAATGGAGGTTATCGCTAATCCAAAATGGCCGCCGTATAAAAAATGCCTGAATTCTTAAAAAATCTTTTTATCATGAACCGCTAGCCGGATTTCGACGAAACTTGGTAGGAATGATCGATGTACAATGCTCTTTCATTGTTGTTAAAATGGTGACCCCGGGGTCAAAAATGGCCGTGGCCCGGGTGGTCAAATTGGTGTCAAATTTTATTTTTGACCGAATATGGTCATGTCTTGGATGGTCATGTCATCCAGGATGGCCGCCGAAAGGTCAAAAAGTCGTTATTTTAATAAAGATTTCAAACGTCTTGTTCTCGTGAACCGCTTGGCCGATAATTGCCAATCTTCACGGTAATGGTTATTGGGTCAAGCCTTTTCATTTTTGTTTAAATGGTGGTCAAAGATGGCCGCTGTTGAAAAGTTGGTCAAATTATTAAAATATCTTCTTCTCGCGAACTGCTAGGCCGATTTTTACTAAATTTGGAATGAATGATCGATAGTTAACGCTGGTTCAGATTCCTTTAAATGGTGGACCCCGGGTCAAAAATGGGCGGGGCAGGAGGGGTCAAGTAGGGGTCAAATGTCTCATTTGACCAAATATGGTCATGTCATATATCAAATCGAAAGTATCGACGAGACGGTCACTCTGGAGCTTTTCTTGTCGAAATCAGGCAATTATGTCATCCGAGACGGCCGCCGAAAGGTCAAACGGTCGTTCTTTCAATATAGATTACAAACGTCTTCTTCTCGTGAACCACTTGGCCAATATTGGCCAAACTTCACAGTAATGGTCAGTGGGTCAAGCCTTTTCATTTTTGTTAAAATGATGGTCATCGCGAAATCCAAGATGGCCGCCGTTGAAAAGTAGGTGAAATTCTCAAAAAAATCTTCTTCTCACGAATCGCCCGGTCGATTTCGACGAAGCTTGATATGAATGATCGATACTTAACGATGTTTCAGATTCCTTCAAATGGTGGCCCCCGGGTCAAAAATGGGCGGGGCAGGAGGGTCAAGTAGGGGTCAAATTTCACATTTGACCGAATATGGTCATGTAATATATCAATTCGAAGGTATGGACGAAACGATCACTTAGGAGCATTTTTTTGTCGAAATCAGATGATTACATCATCCAAGATGGCCGCCGAAAGGTCAAAAGGTCGTTCTTTTATTAGAGATTTCAAACGTCTTCTTCATACACCGCTTGGCCATTGGTAGCAAACTTTGCATTTATGGTCCATTTGGTAAAGCCTTTTCAGTTTTGTTAAAATGGCGGTCATCGTTAATCCAAGTTGGCGGCCTTCTAAAAATAGCACAAAATTTAAAAAAATCTTCTTCTCACGAACCGCCAGACCGATTTCTACGAAACTTGGCAGAAATTATCGATGTAAAATGCTTTTTCAAATTTGTTAAAATGGTGACCCCTGGGTCAAAAATGGGGTCAAATTTCATTTTTGACGGAATATGGTCTTATAATATATTGAATCAAAGGTATTGATGAGGCGATCGCTGTGGTGCTGTTTTCATCGAATCGGATGATTACATCATCCAAGATGGCCGCCGAAAGGTCAAAAGATCGTTCTTTTATTAGATATTTCAAATGTCTCCTTCATACAAACCGCTTGGCCATTGGTGGCTAAACTTCGCAGTTATGGTTCATTGGTAAAGCCTTTTAAGTTTTCTTAAAATGGCGGTCGTCGTTAATCCAAGATGGCCGCCGTCTAAAAATAGCATAAATTCTTAAAAAATCTTTTCACGAACCAATCTTTTTCTCATGAACCAGCCGGATTTCGACGAAACTTGACAGGAATGATCGATGTACAATGCTTTTTAAAAGCTGTTAAAATGGTGAGATCTGGGTCAAAAATGGGCATGGCCCGGGTGGTCAAATAGGGGTCAACTTTTTTACGGAATATGGTTATATAATACATAAACTCTAAGGATTGCAATAAAAAGTAGGCTTGAAGCATCCTGTTGTGGTCTCCAAACCTCTCAAAGTTGTGTAAGATATATCTGTACATATCGCGAGACAACTACCCTGGTGACTTCTCAAGTTTGTCGCATTGACATTTTGGGCCTGTCATGGGCTTATTTTGATGTATATGTAGTGACCACTTTACATACCAGTATTTGCTTGATTTTTGTTTAACCTCGTGTTTAATTATTTATACTATTTAAATGCGAAAAATAATATATTCGACAGATTAAAATGTATGATCATAGCACATCAAAAAATAAATACAGATCATAAATAGTAATGTCCGTTAACATGTTAAGGAAACACGGTTATCGCCCCTGATATCAGTGTGGAAGTGTACGTCTGATATAAAATGTATAATAATGCCAATAAATGCGTGGGGTAATGGTGAATGAATGTTTGTTTTGCCAGAAAATGTCTCAGATGATGTCTCTGATATAAAGAACATGTTGTGCCTACTGAGTGGGCATGTACCTTTTAGCTGAAACAGCAAATTGATACTGTCGATTTATTTTTTCTGGAAACCGGTATGCAGGTGAATATCGTCCAAACTAAAATGATTTGATGTCTTCCGAAATGGACGTCCGCTGCGTGGCTATAAAAATGGTTTTATCAAGGGCAGCCAATAGAAGTCGTATCATTTTATAGATGTATGGGCATAGTTTTCACACCAAAACTGATATGGACTCGCGCTAAAACTACACTAGCATCGCAGTCTTGCAAAGCGATTATTTCGATCTACTCCTATCGACGGAAATTCGGCTTCATTGTTCTGATCAAACCTATCCTCTGTTATGGGGGAGAAGTTTGGGAGTACGAGTACTGTCAACAAATTGAAACTGTGCACGCAAATGTGTGTAAGTCATTTCTAGGTTTAACCCGTCACACCAATAACAGTATGGCAGTGGGTGAATGTGGAAGGCTCCCACTTTGCTGAACGTACTATGTTCGTTGTATTAAATACTGGTGTAGACTATTATACATGGAATCGCACAGATATTCAAGAAATGCATACATAATGCTGAAGTAGCACGGCGATATGGGACGGACAAACTGGGCCAGCCATGTTTGATTGCTGCTTTGGATATGCATGCGTAGCGCAAGACATTGGCGATACCGATACATTTATTTCATTATTTCAGCAACGATTAGCTGACTGCCTTGGGCAAGACTGGAGTCATGATATTGATTCCTCCGGAAGGTGTTATCTGTATACAAACTTCAAAACCTTGCTTAATGTTGAACGCCATATCACATGCGACTTGCCGTATTACCTTAGGAAAGCAATGTCAAACTTTAGATGTTCCAACCATAACATTTGTATTGAAGTCGGCAGACATATGAGTATTGAAAGACGTCTACGACTTTGCCAATATTGTGTTATACACGAGGTTTTGGAAGTAGTGGAAGATGAAGTGCATGCCTTTTTATCCGAGCTATTAGCTCGGATTAAGTAACTATATGGAAATTCTCAGTCATTGCAGATAATATGCTAATGAGTTAAGTGGCGGTCGCAGTGTCACTGTTTGCGGGTTTAACTTTAGAAAAACACGCGGTACTACGCCATAAAAAAGTAGTTCAACAACAGTAAAACAGCGAGCTATCTTACCGTTTCAGCGTAATACGTGTGTTGTTTGCTTTTTTGTGTGCTATATGTGTGTTATTGCAAAAGTTGTTGTATATTTTATAAACTATTAACTGTTATGAGTTATTTGTTATGTATGTTATGTATGTTGATATTTTGCGCAATGATATAGTAGGGCGCGGGATTTCCCTGTGATGTTTTTCTTGAATTACCAATCAGATTAAAGCTTAGATTCTGAACTTTACATTTTACATAGGTCAATGGCTCGATAAAATCCGACATTGGACAGCGAAATGATGATTATTTAAAGCAGAAACATTGTTTTTTGACAGTTACATACTGTTTTAATCATCTTAAGCCATCGATATTATTAATCAGTGTCCATTTTACTTAAAAAATCAACTAATCTATAATGAATTTAGTAAAACAGTTCGCGCGGAAATCCAAACTTTCCAAAGAGGTGCTGATAATTACACGTCGAGTGTGTTAGCGCATACGCTGTTACACAGCATATACAGTACGGTACACTTCACAAAGCGAATGCGAGAAACTGAGTTCGGAACGGAGATGCTGGCTATAATTGGACAAGAATTTGGGCACAAGAATATCCAAAATGTATTTTGTCAATGGTAAGTCCTTGATATTATAAATAATCCGAAAGTTCTACTTGTCAGCTGGTGAGACAATGTAAGCTGGTGTAATCATTATATTGTGTGTGAACCCCACCCAGAGCTCCAGATAAGCTGCGTATTTGCGTAAATACCCAATTAAAATTGCCAAAAACCCAATTGAAATCAGAAGTAGTGAGTATCAAAAAGCAATGAGAACAATTGTGGTACCTTTATCATGCTGCAGAAAAGAATAAACAGACCACAATATAGCATATTTTTCCATGAAAACACATCCAAGGAGACAATTCTAATGAAATGCCAAGATATGTTTTCATTTCTAAACAAACTATTCAATAATTGCTGTCTGTTGATGTGTAAACAGTGGTGTGATTTAATTTTACCCAATGAAAATTTTGAAATAGCCAATTGCTTCAGAACTGATGGAGTAACAATACTCAATTACTAATTCCTTATCTGGAGCCCTGCGGCCACCCACTGAATTATAATGTTTGACACCCGCGCTGTCACTGTACTTAACATGCTTAAGACGTGCAAGATGGTGTATTTTGATGGACCTCATACAATAAGAAATTGCAGTTTGTGTGGAATTTCATGAAAAATGTTTACAGATTTTGCGATATTTTCTGTAAATCATGCCAAACGTTGATGAAATTCTCAGAGCAAATGTGGAATGTCACCATGTTGTCACCATTCAATGTTATTTATGAAAGATATTGTAAATTTTGTAAATATTTTTCATCAAAGTGGGCGCATGTCATGTATAAAATTTGTCATAAATTGTCAATATTTCAGTGATATTTCATAAGAGTACACTTTTTCTTTTTGATTTCTCCTCAAAAGTGCATGTAAATGTTGTGACCACTCATCTGAAACGTCTCAGCAAGAATGTTCAGATGGTGTATGCAACATATACTTCCGAGAAGAAATAATAAAAATAAGTTATTATATTGTAACTAAATGTGCAAAGTTACAATATCTGACAAGTACACATGTATTTATTTGTTTTTAATGAGTTGTATGACCATCTTAACCCAAACTGGGCACCATCAGTTAATCTGGGCGGACAAAAGCGAGCATCATCTACATCAAGATATGATCGGCAGCAGGAAAAGAAGAGAAGGAAGCCAGCTGAATCCACAACTATTGTTGGACCTGATCACACTGAGACGGGTATGGATATGGGTGACAGCGTTGATGAAGACGGCGTTCAGTCACAGACTGATGTTGATGGTCCACTCATGGAGGCTATGTCGCTGGAGCTGCAGGAACTGCGTACAGAGAATGGGGACCTGAAGGAAAAAGTGGCCCATTTGGAAACTTAATTCACTGCAAGTTATTTTAAGGGTAGTGACGAGAAGGTGAAACATTTAACAGGATTACCATCATTCACAGTTCTATCTATATTGTTTAATTTTCTGGAGCCTCACCTGCCATCCAGTCTGGTCATGCCGAAATTCAAGGTAATGATATTGACATTAGTGAAATTGCGACTAAATTTGTCAAATCTCTTTCTTGCGTATGAATTTGACACTACTCAATCAACAATATATATACTTTTTACACGTACAATTGACTGTATGTACAAGCGGCTAAAGAAACTCATAAGATGGCCAAAGCGCGAGACATTGAGAAAAACCATGCCAATGGAATTTAGGAAGTACTTCGGCCACATGTGTGCAGTGATAATTGATTGTTTTGAGGTATTTATTGAGAAACCAAGTGGTTTGAAAGCCAGATCAGAAACCTGGTCTTCATACAAACACCACCACACTGTGAAATTTCTAATTAGACTTACTCCTCATGACAGTGTGTCCTTCATATCGAAAGAATGGGGTGGTCGTGTGAGTGACAAGTTTGTGACAGAGAACAGTGACTTCCTGTCCAAGTTATTACCTGGGGATTTAGTGTTGGCGGACAGAGGATTTGATGTCAAGGACAGTGTTGGCTCGGTAGCTGCAGAAGTGAAGATTCCAGCATTTACGGAAGGTCGTGATCAGCTATCCCCTCTGGACGTGGAATCAACGCGTAAACTTGCCCACTCAAGAATACATGTGGAACGGGTTATTGGTTCAGTTCGACAGAAATATACTATATTGAACGGTTGTCTTCCCATTAATTGTGTCATAAACAAGAATAAGTTTGGTAAGACGGTCACTGACAAAATTGTTACTAGTGTGGACTAGTAAATTTGTGTGACTCAATCGCTCATTTTAACTGAACCAAATTGATCTACACTGGTCCTTGCACTTCTTCGTGTCCTTTTGTAAATACAGAACTCTTCTTTTTCTGATTCACTTATTTCGCCATCAAAAATTTACTTTTCTAGTGATTGCAAGGAAATAGCGATTCTGCTATTTCGGTCGGCTGCCGGCATTGTACCGGTAAACAGGTTGTCTGTCGGTCGGTATAGTCGACTATACCGACCGACAGCCGACTTGTTTATCTGTACTATGCCGGCAGCCGACCGAAATCGCTGAATTGGTATTCCTGGGCCAGGGGTGTGGAATTTCTTCATCAGATTTGCTGGCACCTTTTGAAATTAAAATCATATACATATCCCAATTCAAAACCATTTTTAATAGAAGCTAAACATGTATACTTTATCATTTATTCCATTATCATGATTATCAAATAAAGCATGTAATAATAAAGTATAAACACTCATAGTAAGCATGATATTACTTTCTTTCCATGGTAATATGACCAGTGTAGGCACAGATCAGCCTGCACATTCGCATACAGGAGTGTGCTAGCAGATTAATATCCAGATTGATCAAACCCCGTAAGGCATTTTTCGCAAGCCACGGTCACATATACTTTTCTATATTTGTGATGCACCGTTAGAGAAACAGTCCACTTACTTCACTTGTGCTGCACTTCGTGCCGATGGAAATATTTCAAGACAATCCACTTTAAAAATACAATAGGCGCCATTAATTGTAAAAAAAAATGTTTCAAGACGAGTAGTAATTTTATTGATTTTTTAACACTCATCTAGAAACATTTTATAATGGCGCATATTGTATTTTTCAAGTGGATTGTCTTACATTGTCCACCGGCGCGGAGTGCATCACCAGTGTAATAATGATAATTAAGATGCGCCATGTGATTTTGTACCTACAAAAATGGGCGTAATTTCATACAAAAATTACAAAATTTACGATATTTTCCTGGAATGACACCGAAGGTTGTCGAAATTTTCAGAGCAAACGCAGAATATTCTATTCCGCATTTGCTTTGAGAATTTCATCAACTTTCAGCATATTTCATGAAATTGCGCACCTGTTTGTAGGTACAAAATCACATGGTGCGTCTCGATTATACAGACAGTATATCTGCATTGGCAATATATACATTGAAGTTCACATACAGTACTTGCACACCAAATTAATCACCTTTTTACACGCTTGTTTTTCTTAAATTATGGCATCTTTCTACAGTCTGGGCAATAGGTAAATATATAAGATTCCGGCACCTCGTGTTAATTTATAGCACCCGGTGTTTTTATAAACTTGAATGTATAACGTTTCCAAAAAATCCGGGTGCCATTTTTAAAACCAAGTTCAAGGTCATTTCAAGGTCATTGAACATTATGCTTGACGGAAGTCGAAAATTGCCAATATATGAGCCAATAGGTAGGTCATGGTCCTTAACTTGGAAATTGGTGTAAGTTGTTCAAAAACATTTCAGATGGATATATTAAAGAATTTACGTAAACTACACAAATAGTCAGTATATTATTATCATATTTTCAAGATGGCCGCCAAAAATCGGGTATTTATGAGATTTCGGTTGACTTGCTACATATTTGTGTAATGCTAAGCGCCTTCACCTATATTCAAAGGTTATTTCTTTCAACTGGAATAATATTGCAGTTAATATACTCCATTGTCAGAAAACTACAAATGGTCGCCAAGTAAATGGCAAATCCATAGTAATTTACTAAATATAACTGGGAGAATTTGGTTGGGGAGGAAATCAACACATCTCTCACTTTTCCCTGAGATTCCGTAACTACTAAAATGTGGACATATATTGAACCCTGATTTGATCGGCTAATAACATCATTTGTTATTATGAATTAAAAAAAATATATTTAAATAATTAGATATTAATTTAAATAAATATTTCGGCATCATTTACTCAATAAATTAAAATTGAATGTGTAGCTGAAATGAAAGTGAAAGTAGAACGTTTTTGTTATATCCTCCGGGTTACAAATCGCTGAGGATTCCTATTTGAATTGGAAAATGATATGAATTTTAAATTTAGGAGACTGTGTCATGAGAAAATGGACTGATGACATATGTTACCAGTCTAGTTCCTGAGCTATGACTGTGACAGGAAAAAAGGGACTAATGACATATGTCACATGTCGTGTTCCATGAATGACTGCTCGCTCTTGTTTGTAATTGTTGTAAAATATATAAAGTTTAAACTGTGTACACAAAACTATAGATATACCTCCCCCCCCCCCCCCCCACCCCACCCCCAGCATACAAAGTATGTCGACGGGTATATAGTTTTCGTAATTCCGTCCGTCCACGTTAAAGAGTTTGGGTACCCATTATCTCTGTGACGGAAAGTCGGATGGACCTCAAACTTCATATACTTCCTTATCATCAACCATATTTTCATTCCATACCACACTCATGCGGCCTTTCATTTCCAAGGTCAATGTCAAATTACTTAGACATTTGCATCCGTACGATTTGCCTTACAGTTTTCTGCAACCGTAAGTCAGATTGACTTCAAACTTCATATACCTCATTATCATCATCCATATTATCATTGCATACATGTACCACACACATGTTGCCTTCATGTCCAAGGTCAAGGTGAAATTACTTTGAACAATCATGTTTGTCAAAATAAATATAGTTTTTGCAGCATTGATAATGTATCCTGATTCGACGAATATATTTATTTTAAATGGAGTATATATGATTTTTTGTGTGAAATATATATGGTTGTATATTATTGAAATTTTTTTTTGTGTTTATTATATGATTTTTTGTTTTTTGTGTGAAATTAAAAATTTAAAATGGTTGAGCACGTACTGCGAAGGATTTCAGGACTTTCAGTCCTTTGATTACTGTAAGCTATATGCTGACTTACGTATTCAATATTTAGATCCAACCATATACTCTAGCAAGTCGACAGCAGAATATAATAGTATCGATTAATCGCTATACATAATCCTAGTTGTTAAGACGTTTGCACTATTTATCCACTACCTATTGAAACTAAGAAAATCGTTTACCTAAACATTGTTTTATGTAAGCCTGATGGAGAATGCGATCGAATATACATTTATGGGAAATACATTTGTTCATAGCTCGTCAGGCAATGGCTGACATCATATACATGCATTGACGCTGCTATGTTATTTACATATACATGTTGTGTGTAATGGGGCGGAGGCCTACATCACTAAAATAACAATTGTATTGTATTGTAGTGTATTGTATTGCTAGCGTCATTTCCAAACACTCTGCGGTTAGCATGCACATGTGTTGAAGTCTGAGTATGTTCTTCACAATATTTCTGGCAAATAATGACGTTGTGCAGGCCCGTAGCCAGACCTGTTTGAAGGGGGGGGGGGGTCGTTTCGAAGGCCAAGAGGCCTGAGGTATCTAGGGGGTCTAAAAAAGTGGACATCGAGGCTAAAAAAGTGGCCCCCCCCCCCCTGGCTACGGGCCTGTTGTGGATAATAAACTGATACGTGTATGTTTGCAACAAGTCACTTTTACACACTATGTGTGTGTTTCAATGCAGGCTCGTACGCAGAGAGGGTGTGACGGGTGCGTACGCACCCCCCAATTAACCGTTTCAACACCACAGGCCTGTATAGTGGTATTGGTTAAACGTGTAGATCCAGGTGAGCCGGCTTGTGACGAGCCGAGCCGGCTTGTGACGAGCCGTCTCGTCGGCACCTGCAGTTTTTGCAAGTAATTTTCATAATTTTGAGAACAAAAACACCCCATGTTCATAAAAGGACTGGCCTGAAAATCATTTTGTGATGATTGGTCGCAAAATTAACATATCAAAGTCCATTCCAGTTACTTAGGGCTGAAGGTATCACTGTGCTAAATATAGTACACATCGGCCAGGGGGTATGCTTTAGTAGTCCGGTATAAAAAAATAGTGCAGACGTTTTGAGGCCACAGAGCCAGTTTGCTTGTAAATCCTGATCCATTACAGCCCAATTTTACTTGAGAAACATATTGGGGTGTTTTTGACACCAGTTTCCAGCATATTTCTAGCATTTAAAAGAAATTACTGAGCCTGCTTGTCACGTGATGTGAACACTACGTCACATGACACTTTGATGATAAACAATACGGCGGACAGGACAATGTTGAAATTTTCTTTCTTAGGAGTAAGTGAACATATTGTTTAATTAGTGAAAATCCGGTGCAGACAGGTTGCAAGTTATGAACAGGTAGGTTCCACAGCATCCATACGAATAGTGAAAGTGTGAGAGAATGGCCATATTTGGAGGAATCGGTTAAGTTGTATAGTAAAACTAATTGGTGGTTGCTAGCCTGAAAGGGTTCATCTGCCGAGATCTGTCCGTTGCTCCGTCACGTCGTCGCCTTCGCGTCGTCGATAACGCACCCTCCCCCCCCCCCCCCCCCCCCCTCCCCCATAAATTAATTCCTACGTTCGGGCCTGACTAAGGGTGTACACAAATGAAATGCAATATGGTCTAAAATAATAGGTTATTTGGTGATCACAATCATAAATGGGTATCACTATTGCCCAAATGAAAAAAACTAGACCTTGAAACGTTGTATATCGTTAGCTGATCATGTTATTGTTTACTTTTTATTAAATAATTTTGAAGGCCATAATACAGACAGAGCCGCTTTAAAGTAACCGACCATTAGCATGATTAGGCTGTTATATCATGTTGTCGTTGTGACTGGAGAAATTGGACGTATGGGTTATGCGGCCAGTGTAGCCTCCGCGCCGTCTGATCAGGACCGACACTGTTCACCTTTCAGTCAATGAAACACCCGTAATGCTTCATATATACTGATATATTGATAAGTGTCAGGCTTCATGGGTACACTATAGAATATCAAAATATACTCAAATAACATAAGCCCCATTTCTCCGATCACAGCCACATTTACCATTTTAATAATGTTTGGCAGATTCAGTTCATTACGGTGGCACATGGAAATATTTTTTACTTTCGCGTGCCGATAGCTTAGCCAATGAAACGACTCGTCAGTTTAGCAGCTAGGTTGTCTCCTTTGTCAGAATGTAATCGCCATTTGCATTGTCTGTTCTCTTAAGAAAGTGTGCACTTCTACAATTGCTAATATTAAACAATTAAAAAAAAAAGTCAGCTATAAATATACATGGGCGTTATGTAGGTACATGTATGTTCCACTTGGATTATACAATACGTTTATACATACGGACATACCGGCTGATTATCACAAAATGTAGAACATCTTCCTCCCTAGCTCAGTTGGTACGTAGTCGGACAATAATCGAACCATCTCTCTTCCGCTTTTGTTGTTTTTTAGGTTCATTGGCGTTCTGCCGTCTATTTAGAGACTACCGTGCTACATGTATACTGTATATGAGCCAGTACATGGGAAACTATACCACTTGGTAATGCCACACAGGGTAGCTCCAGACCAGCCTACACCTATTTTTTTCATAAATTATTGTCTACTATGACTCGGAGAAACATATATTTAGAGTGCCTATATTGTTTGAAAATGCCAAGTTGTAGGTTTTTGCATGCGTTGAATCATATGTACTGAACATTGGTGTATATTTATTAATTTTTATTCTATAAGAGGCACATACTGCACACTGCACACTGATAATGGATGGCTTGTCATCAGTATGTATACACATACACCGGTATGACCCGTCACCAGTATGGAGGCACAGCAGTATGACATGCCACCAGTATGGAGGCACAGCAGTATGACATGCCACCAGTATGGAGGCACAGCAGTATGACATGCCACCGTAGGAGGCACGCAGTAACCAGTATGGCACAGATGAGTCACAGCGATACAGCACAGTATGGAGGCACAGCAGTATGACATGCCACCAGTATGGCGGCACAGCAGTATGACATGCCACCAGTATGTATACACAACGGTATGACATGTCACCAGTATGGATGGATACACACCAGTATGATCCTTAACATATTACTATTTATTATCTGTATTTAATTGTACATGTGCAATGATCACACTTTATAATCTGTCGAAAATAGTATGTATTTAGGTGACGCATTTAATTAGTATAAATAATTAAAAAATAGCATGCCTCATTTGCATATGAAAATTGCCTGATACCACCGCGCGTCACTATCAGTAAAATATGTATTACTAAATGATTATATCTGTGGAATAGCGACACAATTATACACTTAGTCGAGTCGTGGGGACCCGATATTTGGGTCAACCTTGCAGTATGGTACTACTAACGTTTATTGATAGATTGTTTGTAGTTGTGTGTGTCAGTAATTGGAACCCAAATGATGCCACGCTGTCATCATTGAGCAATTTCCATAATTCAAGATGGCGTCCAAGATGGAGGCCAGAATAGGATACAACTAAAAATGGCCCAAATGAGCTGATATAAAGTCGTAAATAACATTTATTAAATATAAGGTGAATATACCTGCAACTTTTTGTGAAATTTAAAATGGAATCCAAGATGGCCGCTAAATGTTATATATATTTATTTTTAACTAAGGTGTGTTGTTTCTTGAATAATTTTAAAATGCAATTTCTGTCAGATTTTTATTCTCATTTTCTCAAATCAAAATCATGTGAATCATTAAAACACAAGTCTACAGAACAAATATGTTTATACTTGGACCGCCGGACCTTGCACCATTTGCAAAATTTCATGGCATGTACCGGATGGAAAATAGTACACTTATGAGTGGGATGTATGATTTTTGCTGAAAAACCAAACGTCTGAAAGGCAAACAGTGTATGTCAAAAGCAGTCAGGCTACACGGATGTTGGGGACATATCTGGGTAAATGTCGCATTAGTGGGCCACCGGATGAGAAAAATTGTCACAAGACATGTGCGGCCAGCATAGCTCCAGATCAGCCTGAATGCGCAGTCTGACCAGGACCCACGCTGGTCGCCATTCAGTCAATCCAACATTGGTCACGTTCCTGTGTAACAGCTTCTGATCAATGTGTTGAGTGTAATAAAACAACTATGATCAGGATCTACATTGGTCACAAATGTCTCTTGCCTCAACCGGCGGCCGAAATATCGAAGGATCGAGGCTAGTCGAGGGCCCAGTTATATAATACAGACACATATGTTTGCAATACCGTGTCTCAAGCTATAGACGATACGGTTCAATATCAGGATAACGATTAATATGACACAAAGACAAACACACACAGGGAAGAGGGACATAAACGAAAGAAACTTGATCAAGCAGACAGAACGAAAATTAACAATGAGCTGAAACGGTATCCCCACCCACTAGAACAACCAGAATCAGACATGTTGTTGAATGTGGTAAATGGCCGAGTGGCTGATGAAACCGTGAACGTACAAGATGCACTGGCAATTGGAGATTGTATGGTAGCAGAATTTAAGAAGACATTGCCGACTGGCTTTTACAATACAATCCACTCCAAAGTCATGACAATGGAGGCAATGAAGAAAGGGATACATGTAGGGGCTATAACGGTGTATGACATAGACAATCTTTATGGAAGATTACTTGTATTGTCACAGAAGTGTGATGTTTCATTAGAGAGCATGCTCTGCTTTGAGCTTGCACCGCTTTCACCCGCTATATTTGACGTTCATGGAAGCATGCGCATCGATTCTGCATAAACTTGCAGTTTGGACAGACGACACAAGTGTACCAGATGTGCAGGTTATAGACGGAAATATAGACATCATAGTTTAATAAGGGCCGTCGAAAAGGATTATCGCGTCATAGTGGTGTTTATCATAGAGGGGTCTATAAAAACACACGAGCGACTCAGTATAACAGGATCAAGTGTCTGTCCAACTGTCAATATCTCTCTCGAGACAACCTAACCTGCCAGGGATACTATCATGAAAAGTACACACAACAAGAGGTCGCTGATAAAAGTGTTTTGCACTGAGGAAATTTCCGAAAATATGACTATGGTTGGGGAAGACTCTGTGTACAAACACGAAGAAGCAGACTACATCATCATCAGCTATGGCATGTCTCTTGTTCACCAGAAATACCAGCACAATCAACTAGTATCGGATAACACAGACGTGTTTGCATTACTTGTGTTTTTCTGTTGGACTGCACACCTGGCGATGAAAATGGCTTATGGAAGACTAATTGACATCAACGCCAGCGCTACACAGCGCTTGGTCCCAAGTCAGCCCAACTGCCTGCTACACATGCACTTACGGGATGTGCTACCTGTTCGGCAAAGGACAATTATTATCGGTTGCAGGTGAAAAATTATGTTCGTCTGGAGATAACTTCGGGAACTCACATCATATATGGACGAAATTATCACAGCTGGTCATAGGTTCGTAGGCATGATATATTAGGAAAAACAGACTCGTACGTCCATGAATCAATTACGACACACCATGTTCATGAGCAAGATGGACACTCCAAAAATCAGAACATTACTACCGAAAGACAATGTATTGAATTAGCACATCAAACGGGCTCACTTGCAAACCATGATCTGGAAAGCAGCAGATCAACTGGAACCGCCCAATGAATTTCGACATATCATTGTATGGCTGGGTTGTTATCAATGGAGTGCCCATTCCATCCACGCTAGTGTCTGAGGTTGCTCCGCCAGAACTTATGAAATGTGTTGCCTGTGGATGCAGTGCACATAATGCTTGCTCAATAAGTACCGGCTCATGCCACGGAGCAGCGGTGTCTTGTGTTCATTTTGTAAGTGCATGTCATTGGAGAGCTGCAGCAATCCTCACAAAAAAAACTGATGAGACTGACTCTGATAGTGAACACGAGGACGACACTCACGAGTAATGCATGCGATCGGTGTGAATGTGTGTATATCACAATTGTCATATACATCGTGTGGAGTTTTTGTTTGATGACAGTGACAGATGTAAAGCAACAAAAACTCCACACGGCAGATATTGAAACTGATACATGCATTAGCCATTCAACATGCAAATACAAATGAATGAAACTACAATAGAAAATACCCAAACAAGACACTAACAAATTAGCGATGAGACTTTAAACAACGCGGTACAAACATGCACTCAGCGATCCATGATACTCTCCAGCCTAACACGTCTAGCAAACTTACCAAGGTTAAGAAATGCATAATGATCACCGAATACGACTACCAGAATATAGCATTGCATGTGCGATTTTATTGCACGTGTCCAGTTCTCTCACAGACGCAATTTTATCATAATAGGGACAGGGGGGGGGGCACAATTATTACCCAAGATGCAAACACTGTGCTAATTGTAGACACGTATGCAGACGTGTTCAATCCCCACAAAGGACCGGAAAAAATAATATCACAGTAAGAAATCAATGGGTAATAGAGGACAAGCTACTAAAAGGAGACCCATGCAACCAAAAAACAACGAATGTAATGCATTATGATAAACACATTATACGTACACATCTGTGGTCGAGCCTAAATTTACAAGGCAAAGTCAACTGATTCTCAGCTCGGTTTTATGATACTTGTTCATTTGTGGATGAAGCAATTTCCTTCTGTTGCTAGTGGTGAGTTTTGTGTGGGTATGGTGTGAGTTGTGATGTTAAAATTATTTAATATGATATCGGCATACAACTGATATTCAACTATATAATACAAGTGAAGGTTAATATTAAAATGTGATATTATCATATGTTTCACATTTTCACAGAATGTCACCTTAAAATTATTTTAATATAAACTATTCCGTTTAAGATTTATACTAGCATGCTGTCGGCCATCTTGGACGCCATCTTGAATTGAGACAAACGAATGGAATAATATGTACGCGCTGTTTTAATAGTTTTGTTTAATTGCGAACATAATTCGAAAAAGTCCGTAAATTCATTTAAATCGTATCCAACTTTTGGCGGCCATCTTGGATTTTATCCGAATACCATACAAAGTTGAAATTTATTTTTTTCTGTTTTTACTATGTTATCGGAAATCGAATCGCGAATATTTTCTTTGAAAATCAGCTTTTATTTACCAATATAAGAGTTTATCCGATATTGGCCGCCATCTTGGACGCCATCTTGAATTATGAAAATTGCTCAATGATGCCAGCGTGGCATAATTCAGTTTCCGATTATCCACATCATGAATTAACAAAATCAATCAAAAAACGTTAGTAGTACCATACTGCAAGGTTCACCCTAAATTCGACTCGACTAACTTATTTAATTCCTATAGGCTAGCAACCACCAATTAGTTTTACTATACAACATAATCGATTCCTCTAAATATGGCCATTCTCTCACACTTTCACTATTCGTATGGATGCTGTGGAACCTACCTTTTCATAACCTGCAACCTGTCTGCACCGGATTTTCACTAATTAAACAATATGTTCACTTACTCCTAAGAAAGAAAAATTCAACCTTGTCCTGTCCGCCATATTGTTTATCATCAAATTGTCATGTGACGTAGTGTTCACATCACGTGACAAGCAGGCTCAGTAATTTCTTTTAAATGCTAGAAATATGCTGGAAACTGGTGTCAAAAACACCCCAACATGTTTCTCAAGTAAAATTGGGCTGTAATGGATCAGGATTTACAAGCAAACTGTGTATGTGGCCTCAAAACGTCTGCACTATTTTGTTTATACCTGACTACTTATACCTATAAAGAACAGTTTGTGCCTACTGAGTGGTCATGTACCTTCAAATATCTGTACTATTTTTATACAAAATACATGTGTGTACATGTACGTGCTGCATCGAAAAGTGAATGAACAGTTTAATGAAAGACTAACCTGCGACTCAGAAAATGGTTAATGGTTAATTCAAAATAGTACCCCACCCACCCACGTTGAATGGTACATACATACACATGATACATGGCCATATATGAGTCAAGCCTTGTAATTTTTTACCTAGCAAGATGTGCGAATTGTCATAAAAACAAGTGTAAATGACATTAACAATGTGCATGATCACGTGGTTACAACAACAACAACGTCGCCCACTCCAAAATAAGTACTATTTGATATTTTCCTTAATATGCAACGGATTTTGATGAAATATGGCGCAGCAAACGCGTCTTCGCGAGCTGCATTTGGTGGTCTATGGAGTTTGGCACAGACTTATTTCGTTTTTGCGAAGAATCGATTTCCGTGTCTCCGACACGGAAATCGATTCTTCGCAAAAATGACAGAAGTTTGGGCGAAACTTTGAATCGGTATTTGTTGTTGTTGTTAGTACCACGTGATCATACATCTTGCTTAACAGTTGACACAAATATCAGAGCAAATGAGGAATTCTATTCCACATTTGCTCTGAGCATTTCGTCAACTTTCGACGTCATTTAGGAAAATATGTTCATGGAAAATGGCACATGTCATTAGGTACAACATCGCATGGATTATCTCATAGTGGGTTGGCGGTATAACCATTTTTTTCTTTCTGAATTGTTCACAGGTGGCAACATTGATGGGGTGATTTCAATGAATTTACGATTTGATCGTCTCCCACCCGACCTCACAAACCTATATATAGAAGATATTACATGAGTGATGATTTAATACAATATTTATTATCACATCTTTGACACATTTCCTGGTGTTGTTTCTGTATCGTGTGCAAGGTATGTGCATGAGGATGTGATACATAAGTTAGATCACGTTTTTCCGCATAATCCTCGTACATGCGGACGAACAGTGATCTAACTTATACTTAAACGAGTTTAGCATAGCTTCTTATGAAATTAGTCAACGAGTTTAATAAATATTAATGTAATATGTTTTTTTATTTCACTGTGTTAATACACTGCGAGCACCCATTTTATGTAATAAGTTTTTGTACGACATTAATGGTTCCCATTAATTTTACCAAGGATTGCATATCTCTTACATATATCTAATGTACCATTGGGTCCTTTGTATTGGACAAAGGAGGATGTAAACGGCCGAAAATACTGATATCTGAATATGTCAGTGTCTGATGCGTCTTCTGTAGAAGCTGACAATTTTGCGAAAAGATAGGATTAACCATCAAACACGTCACTGTATGATTTTGTAAATGCTATACGCGAATGTAGGTGATCAAACAAACGCCTGTCCTGCGCATGCGTAGCTCGTTGGCGCCACTTCACGTGACACTTTAGAACACATTAAATGGCATCGTAAAAATAATTAATCTTTAATTACATCTGCATATCCAATACCGTGTATATGCATTAGGGGCCGTTTCACTAAACTTCTTACGACTAAAATGTTCGTAAGTGCAAATTTAAGATCGTAAATTTCCACACTGATATCAGTAAAACCATGTTTCCTTAAAATGTTAACGGACATTACTATTTATTATCTGTATTTATTTTTTGATGTGCAACTATCATACTTTATAATCTTTCGAAAACATTATTGTTTCAGGTGACGCATTTAATGAGTAGAAATAATTAAACAATATGGCTCATTTCGAAAACAGCCTGATACCACCGCGAGTCACTATCAGTAAAATAGATATGACTAAATGATTATATCTGTATAGCGAGCAGTTTAGAACTGGTGGAATAGTGACACAATTATACACTGATTTAATTCCTATAAAAGAACATTTTGTGTCTACTGAGTGGGCATGTACCTTTAACTAACATGTATTACACTGATAGTTGCACATCAAAAAATAAATACAGATAATAAATAATAATGTCCGTTAACATTTTAAGGAAACATGGTTTTACTGATATCAGTGTGGAAATTTACGTCTTGATATAAAATGTACAGTGTATAACAATTTTGCCAGAAACTGTCTCAGATGATGTCTCTGATATAAAGAACACGTTGTGTCTACTGAGTGGGCATGTACCTTTAAGAACAATAAATCATGAATATCTACATGAGACCACTACAGTATCAGTACAGCTTCAGTGCATGCTGTTGTGCTTATGCATTAATACATTCTAACATGTGTGTTGCTTTAATGTGAAATGTATTAACGTCGATAACTGATTCATAAGAAACTCAGCAATGCCTCGTTTAATAAATCGTGTAATAAATATCATATTAAATGTTCACTTATGTAAGATCATCGATAAATAATTATTACGTTATCGGATTTACAAGCTTGGTAGTTGAATAAACGTTCTATATTTAGCCCGAAAACAAAAGTTTGCTTGGAAATGATATGAACATGCTCGTGAAGTAGATTAGTACGGAGCCCCGCAGGGTACATGGATTCTTATTGATTAATTCGTTCCCATGAAATAACAATTCGTTCCCTCAATTTAATAATTCGTTCCCTTGAATTAACAATTCGTTCCCACGAAATGACAATTCGTTCCCTCAATTTAACAATTCGTTCCTTCGAATTAACAATTCGTTACCACGATATAACAATTCGTTCCCACGAATTAACAATTCGTTCCCGTGGGAACGAATTGTTATTTCGTGGAACGAATTGTTAAATTTAGGGAACGAATTGTTAATTCGTGGGATCGAATTGTTAATTCGTGGGAACGAATTGTTTAAATTGAGGGAACGAATTCGGCTATTTCGTGGGAACGAATTAATAAAAAGAAGAATTATATGTCCCCTGCGGGGCTCCGTAGATTAGTATACTAATGGGGGGATCGTAGCTAGTTATTTCCCTTTGTAAATCTATATATAGAAATCCGGTCCTTTGTTGTATTCCATCGTTTATTTATTACAGAATAGCACAAAAAAAGGAGTTTTGTGAACAGAGTAGACCCAGATGAGCAGTCTGGTCTGGGTCTACACCGATTGCAATAATATTAATAAGTGGGAAAATGTGAATCTGGCAAGTAATGTAGTCCCAGATCAGATTGCGTAGATATGTAGGTTGATCTGGATCAACACAAGTCGAAATCACTATAATTGCTCTTTTTCACAACAAGCATGCTAAATTCGCCCTTTTTACACGCAATAAGTTACTAGACTACCAAGTTTGGACCGGAGTTCTATAAATAAATTCAACGCGAGATAACTAGCTACGATCCCCCATTGATCAGGTTCTGCAAGCAGACAGTATCTATTGATCAGGTTCTGCAAGCAGACAGTATCTATTGATCAGGTTCTGCAAGCAGACAGTATCTATGGCCTAAAATATATGTAGAATATTTCACCAAAATTGCAGAGTATACTTATCTTGCTAAGTACACTTTGAGGGAGAAATTTAAATTTTAGGATAAATTTATTAATGTTTATTATACTGAATTTATTACATTATCACAGCCATTTTGGCTGTGATAATGTACTAAATTCAGTATAATAATTCTACATACTTTTAATCATCAAATATATGCAGTCGTCAGTTCTATATGAAATCATGTATTTCAGGAAAAGTAAATGGTTACTCCCTCAAAGTATACATAGCTAGATACGTATACTTTGCAATGTTGGTGAAATCGGCTACTGGAGTGTGTTTAACCGACTAAATTTTACCGAACCGCACATGAATGGCTGCTTGTTTTAGTGCGGTTAAACATAATACAAATATTTGTACACAAGCAAGACCCGTTCTGCGTTGACAGCCTAAAGGTGTGCCACCACCATTGTTCGTTTCCTATATAGCCTAACCGTTTACCACATATTTGGCTATTCCCTGCTACTTTCATTTTTCATATAGATGTTATGGGACGTATTTTCCCACAACCTGCACCCATTCTGCTGTTGATATTCACTAATTAAAATATATGTTTAATTAGTAGGAAGAAAGATCAATTAAATCTCCTGTGACCACCCTGATGGTGGCCGAAAATGTCAGCGGCTGAAATTGAAACCACTTCATATGACAAACATGTTCCGAACTACAAAATAATCCCAAAGCATATGTTAGAAAATGATTTATATGACACAATAACATGCCTGTGAAGTAGATTAGTACATTAACTGACCAGTTTCTGCAAGCAAAGAGTGTCTATGGCATAAAATATCCGGATTATTTTCTTTACCGTACTACTTATGACTACACAGCAAACCGGTGCATTTATCGACGTAAAATAGTTTACGCCGGCGCGGAGGGCAGCACCAGTGAAATTGCCATAACAATACCGCGCCATTGCGTTATTGCGAATAACCACAAGCTTCACAAGTGTGGCGTGTCACGCATTGTTAAAATGGGCCTACACTCGTCGCAAACAGGTCCAGGGGCAGTTTCACTTAACTTCATACGACTAAAATGTTCGTAAGTGCAAATTAAGGATAGTCTGCAAATTTCACATTAACAATGTTTTATTATAAACAATTATTGGGTTTACATTTATTGAGCATAGGCTGCATATGCAGCCTATGCTCAATAAATGTAAATCCATCAATTGAAACTTCCAGACGATCCTAAATGTGCACTTACGAACATTTATGTCGTATGAATTTTAGTGAAACGGGCCCCCAGTCCTCATGCTGTAAGTAAATTGAAGTTATTTGCAAAAAAACACAGATCGAATAAGGACAGAGGCACACTTTGTCTACTGAAAATCCGAAATGGACCGAAGAGAAAGCAAATCCACAATATACACGTGACGAATATACACGTAACGAAATATATTTAAAATTGTATATGTGAGTTGTAATACTGAAAATTCGAAATGAACCCAGAATAAACCGAAAGAACATTCGCAACAGACTCTTGATAAAAGGTATTTTAAAATAGAATGTGAATCATGTTAGGCCTGAGCTGACATGTTTTAAAAATAATTAATCAGACATCCAGTTACCATGGGAGTACTATAGGTCTGATACTGTCATTCCGAGTTGGGATATATCCGGGCAAATCCCACGCATATGCCGGCTCAACATTATCAGCAGGAATATGGCTATCGTACGGAGCCCCGCAGGGGACATGGATTTTTTTATTAATTGGTTCCCACGAAATAACAATTGGTTCCCTCAATTTAATTCATTCGCACGATATAACAATTCGTTCCCGCAATTAAATTGAGGGAGCGAATTGTTATTTCGTGGGAACGAATTAATAAAACAAAAAAAGAATTGTACGTCCCCTGCGAGTGCGTTTTGTAATACATTGTCTATTGCCCAAGCAATGTAAACCAAATATATTTTAGATCATGTTTTGAAAAATGTACGTAATAGTGACTGCTCTAATTGAGGTGTTCATGTGTTTGAACAACCTACATGTGCCCATGGGCAGTAACTGACTTACACATCGACTTACCGACTACATCTGGTTAGTATTCAGTGGAACTTCAATGTGTCATTACATAATGACATATTATCATCATATAATTATGGCAGCCGATCAATAACATCCATGTTTGCTTTATTCGCTACATGCTGCCAACGGGAGCGTCCGTGTCCCACTGGCACATCTATCATAATTAGTTGTGTTTGACAGTCATTCATCTATACGATATGTGCAGCAAAGAGTGAAACTGATTGAAAACCTATACCAATTCAATGAATTACATGGCACAGTGGATTCTCTCTAATCGGAGGTCCCCAAGTTGTCCAGCTTACAGTTTCCACTGTGACTAAGTAATCCAGCTTACAAGTCCACTGTACTAAGAATATAAGTACATTTTTGTAATTTTCAATCATGTACAAATGTACAAGTTGTCCAGCTTACAGTTTCCACTGTGACTAAGTAATGTAAGTACATTTTTGTAATTTTCAATCATGGACAAATGTACAAGTTGTCCAGCTTACAGTTTCCACTGTGACTAAGTAATATAAGTACATTTTTGTAATTTTCAATCATGGACAAATGTACAAGTTGTCCAGCTTACAGTTTCCACTGTGACCAAAAAGTAATATAAGTACATTTTTGTAATTTTCAATCATGGCAATGAAATAAATTACAGTCAAAATAAAATTAAACATAATGGCGTAACCTGGGTGTCCGGTTTAGAGAGGTTCTACTGTATATACATAGCCCAACACGTTTACGCTCAAGAGTTCCCTTTCAAAACATTGACGAATTGATAATCACCCAGCCGCACATGTATAGAGTATGTTTGTAATTGAAGGGCCTCTCGTAGTCTGACACAGTGTATACAAATGTACATGCACGTGAAGCATATACATCTATTATTGGTTGGTCAGTTATACAATTAATTTAAAAAATTAAATTCCCGTAACATCTGGGATCACGTAAACAATGAATTGACATTTGTATGATTATATCTATTAATGCTCGTTCTGGGCCGAATTGACATGGGGGAGGTGCGAAAACGTTGAGTTAAAAATAGATTTTTAGAAAACCAAAAATGATAGAAATTTCTGAGAATGGAAGCCGAAACAGAAGATTGTATTCGTACACCGAACCACGAATCGCGAACAATGGCGGTTAATCGTCGGACCCTTAAGCGGCCCTCGCATATCAGCCGGCGTCCGCGCGATCTTTCTAATCGCAGGAGTCGCTGGGGGATTTAGAGCACATGGACAAATCGGGCGATTTTCATGTCTGCGACGTGTGCCCTCCATATTAGACGGGGCCCGGGCGGTGCCCTTTGAACATTGGATCGCAGTGGAGACGGTGCGCCCGCCAGAACGTCGGCCGTATGCCGCTAGATAATCGGGCAGGCGCCGGCTGATCAAAGAAGAGATTGATGTCGGGCTTCCCCCGGGCGTCCAGCCGCATCCGCAGTTCTGCAATGTGCGCATGTCGGAGCCGTTCCGGGGGGGGGGGATGAGTTGACGTTTCGCCATACTGTCAAAAATAAGCGATGACTTGGGTCAGTACTGGCCTTAAAAAGACGGCTACAGCACTGAGAGAGACGTTGAATGAAATTCCAAATCCAGGGACTATATATACTCCAGGGCTCAAATATTTGGGTGGCAGTTGGGGCCCGCGTGTGGCCGTTTAGAAGCCGCTGGGGGACCGGTCGGGACCAGTGGGGCCGTGAGGGGGCCGTGAGGCTATTGTAGGGTGGCCGTGAGGGGTCAGTGAAAATCCCACGGCGCCCGGTGGATTGTTTTCCAACAGTTTTCGTCACAATCTGCAGGCGGTCGCCAGATCACCGGTTGGTTGCCGGCAGGCCGCCGGACGGGGCCCTAGCGACGGGTCTACGGGTTTTGACACGACCTAAAATGGCGCTTGGAAAATCGCAGATTTTGAAGTCAGGTCTTCACGCCCGCGGAGCCCGTAGAAATCGGGCAGGGCCGGACGCCTCGCAAAAATGCCATTTTTGGCCTGTTTTAGGAGTCGCGCGGGCGCCGCGACCGATATGTGAGGGCCGCTTTAGACTACGAAATAATTTATCACACTGAAAAGGCGATCAAGCTAAATTGTTAGAACTATTTAATGGCGTAAGACCAGTGTTTTAAATAGTTCAACCCGCAAAATATGTGTTGCTACCGACATAAACCTCATTTGCATACAAGCTGTAAGACCTCAAATTTGGATGTTGGTTGTATAATTCTTCGCTACCGCTCGAATAAAAATGCACTGGGCCTCACATATGCACATTCTGAACCCAGTTGTACATATGAGTCGTCTGGCAAACAAATCGGGGGTTGATAGCAAAATAATATAATTATTATACTGAGAAGAAAACTTGCGCTGCGAATGATAGTTTGTGTGCAACTGATGACGAATTTAGTTTATGCTATTGTCTGAAAACAGACTATAACGTATTTGTAAGTCAATCGCTGTCCACACCACAGTTATGAAACTATACCAATATGTGTATTACATGTATGTACAAATGGTTACTGAGTGATGTGAACACATACCACTTCACCAGAGAGCATCGATTTATAGCACTTTCCTGCGGTTTACTGAACACCCCTCGGGTATATTCCGTGTACTATGACATGTCCGTGACAACTCTCAGTCCACGTGCTAAACTATACACGCATGTAAACTGAAACATGGAGATTCGCCAGGTACGAATTTATATTTTCATGTTTAACAATGTTCTACATTTATTACACTTTAGTCATGTCTTCCATCAGTCTTTATGATAACATATTTCGTCTATACGTCAGCTACTGACCCAGGTTTGTCCCCGCAACCCGATTACAAGTGAAATTCGTGTGTTTGTTTATCATCATCCATGTATCCATTCGATAGCCCAACCAAGATTTCCGAATCGGCAAAATGAATGCCAACGATTGAAATATTACTGCACCTATTCCTTGTCTGAGTAAAGGGGCAGTTGTAGTGGGAATTTGTGTGGAAAGTCCCTGGAGACGGAAAACGTAAAAATCGGCCGTCTTTAATTCATACCTCTAGGAATTAAAGACGTGTCTCCTAGTTATTTTGGAAATTCCCACTGGATTGACAAAACCCTTTAGTAAAAGTACATGTATATCAGGCTACACCAATCTCGCTACTCGCGTGCGGCGCTGGTTGATAAAACGATATATGTATGTAACATTATATGTATGAGTGAATAGTACAGATTCGTACGGAAGCGTATACCGACCCCCCTTACATATTATAACTATGTATGGTGTATTGACCAGTTATATGATACATATGTTTATGTAAATAACAACTTGTATTATGTATAAAAGACTAAAAAGAGATCATGGATTGCTTATGCATTCGTGATATTTTACACAAGGACAATTGTGCTTTTTTAGAGAAGTTATATTATGACTAAAAGAGAATCTCGATTTGTCTGTGCATTTATGATAGTTCGCACAAAGATAACAGTGCTTTTTAAAGAAGTTATATCATGACTGAAATAGATTCTCTTTTTTTGTTTTTTGTATTTATGATATGTTGCGCAAAGATAACTGTGCGTTTTTAAAGACGATATTTGGACTAATATATATATATAGAGATTCTCATTTGTTGTGTTCGTTTAAGATATTCTGTCCTAAGCTAAATGTGTTAATTTAAAGATCCTGTAATATGATGTATAAAGTAAACATATGAATATTTTTCTGCAGTATTACAATTTGAGGGCTTTTCCATGCCAATGACATTTCGTCCCTGATAAAGTTCGCACCAGGACTGTTCGTGAGTTCGGATCATTTTTTTTTTCACCGAAAACTGCGAACGTTCGTACCATCTTTAAAACAGGAACTGTTTGCACCGTGTTCATTATTTCCTTAATTGCCAGACTGTTCGATAATAGGTTTATAATATCATTTGCATGTTCTGTTATACCGCAGGAAACACCCATTTAGGCCAGGTATTTTGGAACGTGGCAAGGAAATTAACGTTAACAAGGTAATTTTCACCAGCTCTGACATCAGGATGGTCGCTGCGTAATAACTGTTGAATTTCGCCGACCAACACGTGTTCCATCAACATGTCAAAATACAGTCGGGATACTGAATACGGACTATTATTGGACCGTACAACTTTCATTCACAACAGTTTGCGTGAAAATCCATCGATTGCTCCATGAATGGGAAATATGGGTTTTAATTTATCGTAACAATCAATGTGAACAATGCAGTTTGGCCCTCAATTTTTATACCGGCGTCTACTCAATCGATGTCCTTGTCTAAGCATCACACCTTCAGGATCCAACATTTTTACAAGACGTCGAACTGTGTTTTGAGTTGCCCGCAATTCCAAGCTCACATTCAAAAGTTGCCATAATGTCCTGTATCCAACGTCTATGAAACCTGCTTCATGCAGTTTTTCTATTCCTTCTAGAATTAGATTGGCGATAAAAAATTACAATTTTCGAGATTTTTTTTTTTTTTTTTTTCGAAAATTGTAATTTTGTATCGCCTGCTGAGGATTCTATGTTGTTTCTACGTAGACCGAATTTATAAATGATACGTCTCAGATGAGTCTTGGTCGAGTCTCCCGTGTCTCAGAATCAGAAACGCACGGATTTCCGCCTGTGTGCACATGCACCGGTGATAGTACTTGATAAGGTCTTCAGCACTGGCATCATGTCCAGGAAAACGGGGCTGAAAACAATATCATACACAATTACTTGATACAATATATAAATTTTGACCACGTCAAAACAAAATACCTTAAGACTTTCGATCCCAGTGAACACATGCAGCTGTAACGACATCGGTTATTGGTTGGATTGGCGTCGTTCCAACGTGATATATTTACTCACTTAAATGCTGTTTGTTATGGTGCTAATGAGATGATGAACACGCATGCAGGACTGACGGTAGGAAATACAATCGAATACGCTCATGAATATTCATAGCTGTACACAGATGTTTAATTAGCTTATTAAAAAAAATAGAGATTCCTGATTGGTTGATGTTAACGAACCTAAACAGCTAAATGGCTATTAATTAATTCAATAGGGCTGAAATATTCTAGAAATAGTTATTATATGAAAATTGAATGGTCAAGAATAAATATATTCAACTTTTATTACTAGTGCATTTTTTAGCATCTGAACAGAAAAAGGAAGTCCCGAACGCGGGTGTCTTGAAAATCAAAATGCAACTCAACCTCTAGTTTCAAGGTGTCACAATTATGTAAATGGGCCTATATAAAGTATGTGTGCGATCCGCGTTTCATTGTCCCATGACTACGTATGGATACCTGAACGTGACGTTATTGGCGTCATTAATGGTCGTAGCCAATTACAAATTGAATGAATGATGTTCATGAGGTGATGAATACGCACGGTCACATGACAAATTCGATGAAGTGCGCTAGCGTTTTGTTACTAATTGTTCATGTCGCCATGCGTATTGAACATCCTCGTGGATATCAGAAAGACATCATTCAATTATATTTATCAGGTAACTATATACACATTGACCAGAACACTTGCCAACATATAACAAAGGGTTGTATCAGACATTGAATCCAATACGCGTTTCTATATTATCAATCCGGATCAAAAACTACATTCGTTGAAATTGCATTGGCGGCTCGGCTCGGAAACACACACAAAAATCCTCGGCTAAATCAGCGTATTTGTGATCAGTACACATATGGCACGCATGGGGCCCGCAACATTCACTGCATAAGTGTTATTGGCTACGATTATAATGTCACAAATGACGTCAATAACGTCACGTTCAGGCATACACACGTTTGAATTCATGGAACAATGAAACGCTGAGAGCAAATAGTTCTTATAGGTAACATTATAATGGAATGTGAATATTAAAAACCAAGCAACGGCTATTCCTGGCACAATGCGCGCCATATGTGTACTGATCACAAACGGTTTGATTTCGTTTGCGCATATAGTCCGGGCGTCAAACCAGGTCTTTTTGGATGACCATGCTTCAGGGTCCGCACAAAGTTTTATTGCATTTTCGTGATTACCCAACCAATACTATTTAACATTCCGTCGGGTGCCACTCTGGCATCCTTGGGCATTTTGAATAATTTGCGTAAATCCAAGATGGCCGCATTTTTCATATATTTGCTCCTAAGTGCTATTTTTCTGAGCTATAAGTTGCTAGTCAGGTTGTTGGACCTGTGGACTAGTTTGAAAAAGTGTTCGAGTTAAATTGTATAATTTATATAAATTCAAGATGACCGCCAAAAATCAATATTTTCAAAGAAAATCAATGTATTCCTATCTAAGAGCCCCGGAATCATATATATCATGTAACATGAACAATAAGTGAGAGAAAACACTGAGTCTGTACTTATATCGTGTATGGCAACACATATATTGCAAATCGTGTTTTTCAAATTAGTAGATAGTGGTTAATCTAACAACTGAAATCTGTTTCGGCATATCTAGCATACATCAAAAGACAAGGAAACACACATATTGTCTACTTACACCTTGCATATCAACATACACATTGTGAACTATGATATTCTGCAGATGACATATGGCGGCCATCTTGGATTTCAATGTCAGCTAAGTGCAAAATTAACTCACAGCCCTCGCAGCATATGTAACATACATTACACAATTAACAAATAACAAGCACATATGTTGTACTTATATCTTGTATATTGGTATATATATTGTGAAATATGTTGTGTGGTTTTTTTTTCAAGCTAATGAATGGCTGCCATCTTTGATTTGAAGGTCCAAACTAAAAACAGCAATTTCAATCAGTTTGCTGGACTAACTATAGTTGGGAAAGACACCTCATTTTCATTTATAGCTTATTTGCTTACATATACATTGCATTTTTCAAAATGGCGGCCATTTTGTATTTTGGGCTCTTGTGGAGTTAGCCCCCATTTCCCAGATGGTCATAGGAGCTCATTTTCATCTACAATGGTCCCGGTAGCGGAATTGGCAATAAAAAGATAGGAACAAAATAGTCACGGAACCTCAGAAAATGATTACTATAAACCTTAAATGTCCGTAAATATAGAAAATACAGAGCCTTTGGAAATTTGGCGGCCATGTTGGATTTATGCAACAAAGGCAATATACATATTTACCTCATACACCTTATCAAACGCTGTTATGTGCCAGACAACTTGAATATATTATATTAAAACACTCACGATTATCGATGGAGGTCAAGGATAGGAATATTTAGATTTTTAGAAAATATTGAATTTTGCCGGCCATCTTGAATTTATATAAATTATACAATAGTAAATTAACTCGAACACTTTTTCAAACTAGTCCATGGGTCCATAAACCTGACTAGTGACTTGTAACTCAGAAAAAAATAGCACGTAGGAGCAAATATATGAAAAATACGAAAATTTGGCGGCCGTCTTGGATTTACGCAAATTATTCAAAATGCCCAAGGGTGCCAGAGTGGCACTCGATGGAATATTAAATAGTAATGGTTGGTAATCATGAAAATGCAATAAAACTTCGTGCTGACCCTAATGCACGCTTTTCTGACTGACGCCCGGACTAATATACAGTAAATGCATTAAAACGGACGTTCTGACCAGAGCAACCACGCCGGGTGTTTATTGGGACAAGGTGACATATGGGATCAATTCAGTGTGTATGATATATTTCTACATGAGAGTGCATCCACACATGCGTTATCGACCCCCACAATGTGAATGTGGACAAATGACACGGCGACATTAGCAGCTCTGTTAAAGGCAGCTAGACGGACGTTTGGTGATGTCAATTTAAGAGCAAAATATCGCGATATTCACAAGCGGATATGACAAACTATGAGACAGTGGTGTTAAATGGAGGATGCCATTGTTGTAATTGCAATAAATTCTTACCTGATTGTCTTCCATGTTCATCCCGGCAAAACCGCTATGGTCAGTCCACGAAAGGCGAATGAGACACGTGTATATACGTATATAATTTGCAATTTTTTTCCAGATGCTCCCTAATATCATATATGTTTTATTAAAATATAGGATATATAATGTTTAAAATATAGGAACGTATATATTCTGCTTTTACATTTTTACAAACATAGATTCTTGAGATATTCGATAATATATAAAACATCTATAATATTGACCACCAAACAAGCATGTTATATTTTTCATACGGGGAACGCTGAATATTACAAAGTTTTACTTATAATCCCTATATAAAAAATACAGGCACACACTGTGATACAGTCATGGATAACATGTAAGTGTAAAATAACAATACATTTATCTTATATATAAATGGAGTGACTTGATAGAAAAGAACAAAACTATATTCAAAGTATGCATAAATGCACCAAAACATGTGACATAACTCTTACTCTGACAATATATTCGCTGTAAAACTCGCAGATGGATAACAACTATAAACGTAAGTATTAACAAAAAACAGAAATATATAATGCGTATCACATAGCGTCGTCTTTTTTTTACTTTACGAGAACAAACTATATTCAAATTAAGTACAAATGCATCAACACATGTGACATAACTCTTTCTCTGAAATGTATTGGTTGTAAACACTCGCAGATCAATGCCAAATATAAAGTTGAGTATTAACAACAGCAGAAAGATATAATTCGTATTATGTAATGCAAACTTGTTTTTACTTTATGTAACATGTAAGGGGGGTCGGTATACACTTCCGTAGATTCTCACCACCATTTGTAGTTATTCTGTCGATATATTGATCAAAGCCTGCTAGTCGGTGACAATAATATTGTTGTATTATATACCTATCCATGAAATACATAGTTATACGATGTAAATAAAAGTCATATGTTCTCATCGATGAAATAAACATCCTCCGGTGAAAATACGACTACTTCCGCTATCTATATTCATAACGCGCACCTGAAGTGCCGGACTGCAAATAGGCTGCAAATACACATTCATTACCGTATACAGTCTAAAAAACTGCTAATTTCCATAGAGCGGTATATAATAAATAGAATATTCATATTTTTGCAACGAATATGACATATATGTTCATCGAGTGGTGTGAAATGTCCATATTTCACGAGTGCCTTACGGCACGGCACTCGTGAAATATGGACATTTCACACCACTCGATGAACATATATGTCATATTCGTTGCAAAAATATGAATATCCTCTATATATTGCTTGAATGGCGACCAAAATATCCCCTGATCAAATTGCGCAAATGTGTAGGCTGATGTGGGCTACGGTCGCCGTCATAAGGTGAACGGTTAGGCTGATCGAATTGCAACCACTGTATATACTCTGATAAGGCTGCAATGGATATACACTGGTCACAACAGAAATAAGTTCTGTTCTGTCAGATTGTTAAATGTTCGTTTTCCACCAAAGTGCATTCCACTTTATTCCAATGTTAGCGAACTGTCAAACACAATCTCCGTCTTAATAGCTGAAAATGAATATTTTGAATAATCTTGTGTGTATCTTAACTCAATTTGGAAAATGTACGGCGTATTATGAATGTTTTGTATAGTCGACCGATACAGGGCATACCTGACATCCCCAGCCGAGCAATTGTTAGGCCGTCTAATTCCCTATACCACCGTCTGTTTCAAGAAACCTGCCCACATTGTACGGCCATATAAACAATGCAAAAACTTGTATTTTTCTTCACTCCGTGAAGATGTCTATGAGGATTTAACATGGGGGCACTTTTCTAATTTCCGAAATAGTGGACCGATTTTCAAAACTTAACGAAATAAAAAGAAGGTTGATTCATAAATTATGATCAAATTTAACATAATCGAAAACAAATATTGTTTTTTCAGTGTGTCCGTAAAATTTGGGCAGGTTTCGTGAAACAGACAGTAGTGGTTTTTGTGTAGACTGACAGGTCCCCACCACAATCCCCGCGAAAAATACAAACATACAGACTTGTTTCACTAAAGTTCGTACGACTAAAATGTTCGTAAGCGCAAAGCTAAAATTTACAACAAAGTTCGCTTAACTACCGATGATTAGTGGATTCGTTCAGATGGCCCATACATGTACATGTACAATGGGGTCAGCGTGTAAGTGCACACACGAACGAACACGACAGGTTGGTTCCAACCTGTCGTGTTCGTTCGTGTGTGCACTTACACGCTGACCCCACTGTAGGTGGAAAATGGTAGCATTATTAATATTGATGCACATTAATGTGACTGTGTCTCAGATGATGTCTCAGATATCCAATATGTAGATTTTCGCTTCATTCACAGTACATAAAATACATGTATATAAATCAATCGCACCTTTTATTTGATCACATGCTATCATAAGCAGGGGAGATAATTCGGCGTGGCATAATTGAACATTTTCGCTATACATGTATGTACATGCATCAGTAAGGAAAATATTTCTTTATTTTGTGTTGTCAAATGATAATACTATACCAAATTTAGGAAAAAGTTCCCATTATAGACGCTTGTGTAATTAATCTAAATAAAATAATTTACTAACCATCGATTGAAAAACGCTACTGTCTGTTTCACGAAAGCTGCCCAAATTTTACTGCTATATAAACAATGCAAAAACAATATTTTGTTCGATAATATTAAATTAAAGGACAATTTAAGAGTAAGCCTTCTTTTTATTTCGTGAAATTTTGTCAAATATTGATTTTATTGCGAAAAAATAATTTCCCCAAGTTAAATCCCCATAGACATCTTCACAAAGTGATCTATGGGGATTTAACATGGGGAAATTTTTAGAATTTTAGAAATACTGGGCCGATTTTCAAAATTTAACTTTTGTTTTCTTAGTTAGATCATTTCCAAGCTATATAGCCAGGTTTCGGAGTCAATTTCCAAAACTTTTCGTTTTTTGACTCCTCCCACAGCACCTCCACCTCCTTTTTCCCCCATGTTAAATTCTCATAGACAAATAATGTTTTCATAATAAAATCAATATTTCACGAAATAAAAAGAAGGCTCATTCTTAAATTTTGATAAAATTTAATATTATCAAAAAAAATACTGTTTTTGCAGTGTTTATATGGCCATAAAATGTGGGCAGGTTTCGTGAAACAGACAGTAGTTATCTTTCAGTAATACAGTGGAACCTCTCTAAACCGGACAACAACAAACATGTGTGATCGTAATTTTGATGGGTTTCTTGGTCATTTATCTCAGGTGATAATGTCCGCTCGTGATCGCATAGCACTCGGGATAATGAAATGCCTGATTTACAGTTAAACCTCGCTAAAACGGACACCATGTGACCATTAGTAAAAATACAGTTTTATACAGTGGAACCTCGTTAAACCGGACACCGGTTTAACGAGGTTCCACTGTATAAACTGTATTTTTACTAATACAAACAACTGTCTCAGGCGACCTATATGTACAATTATGTTCAGATATACGATACAAACCGACAATTAAATGATTTCTCCATAATCTGTTTCGTCACTTTACAGGGACCCAGTACCTTTAACCCTTTCACCCCTAAGTAACTGAATGGGCTGCGATATGTTAATTTTGCAACCAATCCAATCATCGCAAAATGATTTTCAGACTATTCCATTTATAAAAAGGGGGTATTTGTTGTTCTCAAAAATATAAAAATTACTTTCAAGCAGTGCAGATCCTGATGAGACGGCTCGTTACGAGCCGGCTCATCTGGATCTGCACTGTTTGCATAAACCGATATAGCGGTCTTTCGGGTTCAAAGGGTTAATATGTGAAGTAAATTTATAGAAATCTTCGTACAACATTTTTATCATACGGATTTTTGTGAAATGGGCCCCAGAACTTACGTAATAGCCTGCAATATCAGGGGCGTAGCTAGCAAATTTGAATCTGCAGGCCCGGTTGACGACTTCGAGCACCGTTGGTGCGAGTATGCTAGGGGGGTCGGGGGCATGTCCCCCCCCCCCCTCCCCCCCCCCCCCCCCCAGAAAAAATCGAAACTAGAAGGTAAATGATGCACTCTGGCACATTTCAAAACACATTTTCTAGAAAATTCTGCTGGCCCGGGCCTGCAATGCCTTAATGCAGCTACGCGCCTGAATATATGTATGTTACTCTAACCAAGATAAACTGATAGTAACGTAATTTAAATGAAAATTGCTTTCCCTCTTAATTCACACCTACTTTCGCTGAAATTAAACGTTGTTGATATTCTATCTCGTATTACGCAGCTCAGTGTTCTCGTCTGATGAAGCGTAATTTTATACCCTTTCTTTATTCCCCCATGAACAGCCGTGTGTATACTATGCCAAGACCTATGGTATAGAAACGAGAATATATGCATGTACCCGGAACAAGTTGCAACATAAGCGTTGTTCTTGACGTTGTTACATGTATGTGTACCACGCACGTCTTCAGTTCTAAGGAATAGGACTGCTTGTTACTGGAATGCTCTCCCACTCTGGCTGGTTATCATGAGAGATTATGTTGCATTGTATATCGCATGGAGACATAATTGTTTCGTCCACTCCTTAGATACAAATTTATCTACACAATAACCATTCATTTTCCCTGACCGGGTGTTATTTCAGCATCAAATCTCAGTAATTTATCTAAATTTATGCAAATAATCAATTGAAATTTCCCATTATTTTGATCAAAATAGAGAACCAGATACATAAAGGAGACACGATTTAACAATTCGTTCCCACGAATTAACAATTCGTTCCCGTGGGAACGAATTGTTATTTCGTGGAAACGAATTGTTAAATAATATGAACCCACGAAAAGAAAACACTAACAAATCACACCATGATAAGATCATGCCATGCTATAACTGTGCTTCCTTAAACGGCCAACCTAGTTCAGAAAACAATGATTATTCGCTTTATTTCAATGTTGTTTTGAAATGATTTTAGTTTAGAATATTTCAATACCAGTATATGTTCACGTGAACAATTTAATTTATTAATTAGTTTAACATTGTGTTTCAAAAGTTTCAAAAGACTAAACGAAATTGTATTGCAATGTTACCCACGTATGACTGCTCCGACTGGAGAAATTGACCTTTGACCGTTGTGACCAGTGTAGACCCACACCAGACATCGCAGATGTGCAGTCTGTCTGTGTCTGCACTTCGATGGTCAGTCAACCAAACAACCGTCATGATTCTAACAATGTACATAGATCAAGCTACACGTATATATGCTACCGAATCATGATCCACACGGGCCACATATGCCATAAGCCATAAGCCCAATTTCTCCAGTCACAGCCACCTTTAATAATCGTATTCAGTATTCAACTATGTGTACACGGTTTTAACCCATAGAATGCGGGAACAGAAAATAATCGTCTGCTGTTAATTCATATTTTGTCTTTTCTCTCAGTAAAAACATGGTTTGGCAGCATTTTAAAATCATTGCCATTGGAAATGATTCTAATGTGCTGCCAAATCAAGTTTTTGATGAGAAAAATGGAAAATAAAATATATTCAGCAGACGACACAAATTAATTCAGCATTGTAAGGGTTAAACTCCAGTGGTCATCACGTATTCAATGTTAGAAGACACCAGGACACTGCTCGATATATTCGTTATAGCTGATATATTAGTGATACAAGTGTAAATGTTATTCGTCTCTGTCGTATTCTCCACAGCTGAATATGCTGTGACAACTCATTTGAACCGTTTCGTCAAGACGAAACGGTTCAAATGAGTAGCCATAGCATATGCTTTCATAGAACTTAAATATAATTTAGATAGTTTTTCTTTTCAATATACGGTTCAATTGAGTAGTCATAGTGTTTGCTTTCATGGAAAACTTAAATATATTTTTGATTGTTTTTCTTTTCAATCGTTCAGCGACACATTTTGGATTAAAACAGTATTTTGAAGAGTTCTTCTCTGTGTCAAGGTAAGACGTATTTGATAAGACAATGTTATATAAAATTAATATGCATTATTTTAAAGTCACTATTTTTATTAATTTTCGACCACACGGTCTTTATCAAATTAGTCTGAAACTGTATTGGCAGTTTGGACGTCACATAGGACTGCAGGCCCGTACGCAGAGGGGGTGCGACGGGTGCGTACGCACCCCCCTTAACCCGTTCAACACCACAGGCCTGTATAGTGGTATTGGCAAAAAGTGTAGATCCAGATGAGCCAGCTCGTGACGAGCCGTCTCATCAGGATCTGCACTTTTTGAAATTGATTGTCATAATTGTGAGAACAAAAACACCCCATGTTCATAAATGGACTGGTCTGAAAATCATTGTGTGATGATTGGAATGGGTTGCAAAATTAGCATATCAATATCCATTCCAGTTATTTAGGGGTGAAATGGTTAATCTGTCTGTTCGTGAATGTGCAAAAAAACAATGTTTAGCCCTTCGCGCCGTCGATAACGCACCCCCCTAAATTAATTCCTGCGTACAGGCATGGACTGCCAGTACAGTTTCAGACTATTTTGATAAAGACATTGTGATCGAAAATTTAATTAAAAGACTGAGTTTAAAATAAATGTGTATTCAGGCCCGTACGCAGGATTTTCTATTGGGTGGTGCGTCAGGGGGTTGCGTCAGGGGGTTGCGTCAGGGGCGAGCCCCATGTAGTGGCGCGAGTACGCGAGTACGCGAGTACACTGACATTGTTTAAACCTAGATGGCCTGAAATGCACTCTCCTGCATTTTATGTCATTTACATTCGGATTTCAACAGTGGCATTTTCATGCAAATTACCTGTATATTAATGCATTTCAAGATTTGTTGAGATTACTGTTTGAAAAATAGCGGACCTCGGCGAATTTAGGGGGGTGCGTCGCACCCCCCCCCCCCCCCCACCCCTAACGCGATTTTGAAAGCCCTCTTACATGATTCAGACGGAAAACTCCTAGAATAACCTGGCCTTTCCCATGTACACGTATTGGGATTTAATCCAGAACTAGAATGTATATGTCCAGTTTTGTGGGTAATTTATCCTTATCATGCTTCAGGAGTGTTCTATCATACCAGGGGCCAGTTTCACTAAACTTCGTACGACTGAAGTGCAAATTTAGGATCGTCTAGAAATTTCAATTGATGAATTTACATTTATTGAGCATAGGCTGCATATGCAGCCTATGATCAATAAATGCAAATCAATAATTGTTTACCAGAAAACATTGTTAATATGAAATTTACAGACTATCATAATTTTGCATTTACGAACAATTTAGTCGTACGAAGTTTAGTGACACGGCCTCCTTCTATAGTTACAAATACCATAAGCCCCATTCTCCTTCTCAAGTAACAAATACCATAAGCCCCATTCTCCTTCTAAAGTTACAAATACCATAAGGCCCATTCTCCTTCTAAAGTTACAAATACTATAAGCCCCATTCTACTTCTAACGTTACTAATACCATCAGCCCCATTCTCCTTCTAAAGTTACAAATACCATAAGGCCCATTCTCCTTCTAAAGTTGCAAATACCATAAGGCCCATTCTCCTTCTAAAGTTACAAATACCATCAGCCCCATTCTCCTTCTAACGTTACTAATACCATCAGCCCCATTCTCCTTCAAAAGTTCAAATTACTATAAAAGCCCATTCTCCTTCTAAAGTTACAAATACCATAAGCCCCATTCTCCTTCTAAACGAAGTACAAATACCATAGCCCCTCTTCTACAAGAAAACAAATACCATCAGCCCCCATCTCCCTTCTAAAGTACATCCATAATGCCCATTCTCCTTCTAAAGTTACAAATAACCATCAGTCCCCATTCCCTTTTCCTTCTTAACGTTTACTACAAATACCATCCCAGCCCAATTCTCCTTCTAAAGTGTTACCAAATACACCATAAGCCCCATTTCTCCTACAAAAGATACAAAATACCCATAAGCCCCAATTCTTCCTTCTAACGTTACTAATACCAATAAGCCCCATTCCTCCTTCGAAACGTTTACTAATACCATCAGCCCCATTCTCCTTCTAACGTTACTAATACCATAAGCACCATTATCCTTCCTAAAGTTAACAAATACCATAAGGCCCATTCCTCCTTCTAAAGTTACAAACTTACCATAAGCCCCATTTCTCCTACAAAAAGATACAAATACCATCAGCCCCATTCCTCCTTCTAAAGTTACAAAATACCATAAGGCCCATTCATCCGTATTAAAGTTTACAAAACTACCATTCAGCCCCCATTCCATCCTTCTAAAGTTACAAATACCATAAGGCCCATATTTCTCCTTTATAAAGTTACTAATACCATAAGCCCCATTTTCTCCGTCTAAATTTACAAATTACCATAAGCCCCAATTCTTCCCTTCTGAATTGTTACAAATACCAATAAGCCCCATTCTCCTATTCTAACGTTTACTAAGTACCATAAGCCCAACCCCATTCTCCTTCTAAAGATACAAATTACCATAAGCCCCATTCCCCTTATTCCTTTAAAGTTACAAATACCATAAGGCCCCATTCTCCTTCTAAAGTTTACAAATACCATAAGCCCCATTTCTCCTACAATAAAGATACAAATACCAATAAGCCCCATTCTCCCTTCTAAACGTTACTAATACCAAATAAGCCCCATTTCTCCTTGCTAAAGTTTACAAATTACCATAAACACTGTAACGGACCCATTCTTTCCTGTTCTAAACGTTACTTAAGTTACCATGAAGCCCCAATTCTCCTTCTAACGTTTTACTAATACCATAAGCACCCATTATCCTTCTAAAGTTACAAATTACCATACAACCCCATTCTCCTTCTCGAAGTTGACAAATACCATAAGCCCCCCATTCTCCTTCTACCGTTACAAATACCAATTAAGCCCCATTTCTCCTTTAATAAAGTTACCAAATACCCATAAGCCCCATTCTCCATACAAAAGATACCAAATTCACCATAAAAGCCTCCATTCTCCTTCTAACGTTTACTCAATACCATCAAGCCACCCCATTCTCCTTACTAGAACGTTTAACTAATACCAAAGGCCCCAAGGCCTATTCCCCTTTTAACGTTTACTAATACCTATAGAGGCCCATTTAGCCTTCTAAAAGTCAAAAAATACCATAAGCCCCATTCTCCATCCTAAAGTACAAATATCATAAGGCCCATTCTCCTTCTAAGGTTACACAAATACCATAACGCCCCATTCTCCTTCTAAAGTTACCAAATACCATAATGCCCCATTCCCATTCACTATTTATTTACAAATAACATAAGGCCCTTCCCTATTTTTTCCTAAAGTTTACAAATACCATACACGTAAGGCCCCATTCTTTCCTTCTAAAGTTACAAATTACCATAAGGCCCCATTCTTCCCTTCCCAACGTTTTACTAACACCATAGCCCCATTCTCCTTCTAAAGTTAACAAATACCATAAGCCCCATTTCTTCCACTGAACGTTACTAATACCAGAAGGCCCATTTCTCCGTTCTAAAGTTACAAATACCATAAGGCTGTCATTCTCCATCTAAAGTTACAAAATATAATAAGGCCCATTCTCCTTCTAAAGTTACAAAGAACATAAAAGGCCCATTTATCCTTCTAAAGTTACAAATACCAATAAGCCCCATTCTTCCTTCTTTAAAGATTACAAATACCAGAAGGCCCATTTTCCTTCCTTTAAAGTTAACCCCCAAATTAAACATAAAGCCCCAAATTTATCCCCATTCTCCTTCTAAAGTTAACAAATAACCAAATAAAGCCCCCATTTCCATCATTCTAAAGTTACAAATTTAAACCTATGGCCCCATTCTTCCTTCTAAGGTTACAAAAACCCTATAAGGTTCCCCTTCTCCATCTAAAATTTACAAATACTATTTAAGGCACCAAAAATTCACTCTCCTTCTATAAGTTAAAACCCCAAATACCATAAGGAAGGTAAAGGAAGAAGGCCCAAATCGGCATTCCCTTCCTTCCCTTCCCATCTAAAGTTAACAAATAAATAAAAGGCCCCATTCCTTCAAACCAAAAATCCTAAAGTTAACCCAAATAACATAAGCCCCAAATTATCCTTCTAAAGTTACAAATACCATAAAGCATCAAAATATCCCTTCCCTTCTACAAGTAACCAAATACCGGAAGCCCATTCCCCTTCCTTCTTAAGTTAACCCCAAATAAACCCCATTAAAAGCAAATTAAATCCCCATTCTAGTTAACCCATAACATAAGGCCATTCTTCCCTCTAAAGTTTACAAATACATAAGGCCCCAAATTCTCCCATTCTAAATACCAAATTACCTAAAATAAAGGCCCATTCTCCTTCCTAAATTACAAATACCTATAAAGGCCCCATTCTCCATCTAAATTACCAAAATACTATAGGCATTCTCCTTCTAAAGTTACAAATAACCCATTAAAGGCCCAACATTCTCCTTCTAAAGTTACAAATACCATAATCCCATTCTCCTTTTAAAGTTACAAATACCATAAGCTCCATTCTCCTTCCAAAGTTACAAATACCATAAGCCCCATTCTCCTTCTAACGTTACTAATACCATAAGCCCCATTCTCCTTCTAAGGTTACAAATACCATAAGGCCCATTTTCCATCTAAATTTACAAATACTATAAGGCCCATTCTCCTTCTAAAGTTACAAATACCATAAGCCCAATTCTCATTATAAAGTTACAAATACCATAAGGCCCATTCTCCTTCTAAAGTTACAAATACCATAAGCCCCATTCTCCATCTAAAGTTACAAATACTATAAGGCCCATTCTCCATCTAACGTTACAAATACCATAAGCCGCATTCTCCTTCTAAATTTACAAATACCATCAGCCCCATTCTCCTTCTGAAGTTACAAATATAATAAGGCCCATTCTCCTTCTAACGTTACTAATACCATAAGGCCCATTCTCCTTCTAAAGTTACAAATACCATAAGCCCCATTATCCTTCTAAAGTTACAAATACCATAAGCCCCATTCTCCTTCTAATGTTGCTAATACCATAAGCCCCATTCTCCTTCTAAATTTACAAATACCATCAGCCCCATTCTCCTTCTGAAGTTACAAATATAATAAGGCCCATTCTCCTTCTAAAGTTACAAATACCATAAGCACCATTATCCTTCTAAAGTTACAAATACCATAAGCCCCATTCTCCTTCTAATGTTACTAATACCATAAGCCCCATTCTCCTTCTAATGTTACTAATACCATAAGCCCCATTCTCCTTCTAAAGTTGCAAATACCATAAGCCCCATTCTCCTTCTAAAGTTACAAATACCATAAGCCCCATTCTCCTTCTAAAGTTACAAATACCATAAGCCCCATTATCCTTCTAAAGTTACAAATACCATAAGACCAATTCTCCTTCTAAAGTTACAAATACTATAAGGCCCATTCTCCATCTAAATTTACAAATACTATAAGGCCCATTCTCCTTCTAAAGTTACAAATACCATAAGGCCCATTCTCCTTCTAAAGTTACAAATACCATAATCCCATTCTCCTTCTAAAGTTACAAATACCATAAGCCCCATTCTCCTTCTAAAGTTACAAATACCATAAGCCCCATTCTCCTTCTAACGTTACTAATACCATAAGCCCCATTCTCCTTCTAAAGTTACAAATACCATAAGCCCCATTCTCCTTCTAAAGTTACAAATACCATAAGGCCCATTCTCCTTCTAAAGTTACAAATACCATAAGCCCCGTTCTCCTTCTAAAGTTACAAATACCATAAGCCCCATTCTACTTCTAACGTTACTAATACCATAAGCCCCATTCTCCTTCTAAAGTTACAAATACCATAAGGCCCTTATTCTCCTTCTAAAGTTACAAATACCATAAGGCCCCAAGGCCCTTCTCCTTCTAAAGTTACAAATACCATAAGCCCCATTCTACTTCTAACGTTACTAATACCATAAGCCCCATTCTCCTTCTAAAGTTACAAATACCATAAGGCCCATTCTCCTTCTAAAGTTACAAATACCATAAGCCCCATTCTCCTTCTAAAGTTACAAATACCATAAGCCCCATTCTCCTTCTAACGTTACTAATACCATAAAAACCCCATTCTCCTTCTAAAGTTACAAATACCATAAGCCCCATTCTCCTTCTAACGTTACTAATACCATAAGCCCCATTCTCCTTCTAACGTTACTAATACCATAAGCCCCATTCTCCTTCTAAAGTTACAAATACCATAAGCCCCATTCTCCTTCTAAAGTTAATAATACCATAAGGCCCATTCTCCTTCTAAAGTTACAAATACCATAAGCCCCATTCTCCTTCTAACGTTACTAATACCATAATCCCCATTGTCCTTCTAACGTTACTAATACCATAAGCCCCATTCTCCTTCTAAAGTTACTAATACCATAAGGCCCATTCTCCTTCTAAAGTTACAAATACCATAATCCCATTCTCCTTCTAAAGTTACAAATACCATAAGCCCCATTCTCCTTCTAAAGTTACAAATACCATACACTGTAAGGCCCATTATCCTTCTAAAGTTACAAATACCATAAGGCCCATTCTCCGTCTAAAGTTACAAATACCATACAATGTAAGGCACATTCTCCTTCTAAAGTTACAAATACCATACACTGTAAGGCCCATTATCCTTCTAAAGTTACAAATACCATAAGCCCCATTCTCCGTCTAAAGTTACAAATACCATACACTGTAAGGCACATTCTCCTTCTAAAGTTACAAATACCATAAGGCCCATTCTCCTGCTAAAGTCACAAAGGCCATAATAGGCCATTTTATCTGCCACTGTCACGCTAGTGGTTTCTAGTAAATACTCCTGTTACCACTGGCGAATCACTACATGTTGGATACTGAGGTTATTGAGTAGACATAACTATTTAATAGTGAAATATGTAGTCATATTATCCCAGTTCATCGAATAAAAGTTGTATTTAAAAGCATAGCGGAATTGTTAGAAATACGTGTTATGGTGTGCGTATCTGGGTTATGTTATTTTGGATTGAAGGTGGGTTATCCGTTGTCATGTTATAATCAATGTAATTTATTGCACTAATTAAACGTGTTCAATGCGCTTGTCCATGTGCCGATCTTGTATTGGGTATGTAAGATTAAAGCAATGGCATTTAGAGAGATGTATATCGATCAGATTACATACACATGGTCATACAGTATAGTCAAACCTCTCTAAACCGGACCAGGGTGTCCGGTTTAGAGAGGTTTCACTGTAAACCAGGCATTTGATCATTCTGAGCCACAAGTGTGTGCTATGAGATCATGAACAGGCATTATCACCTGAGATAAATGACTATGAAACCCAAAATAAGATAATAAGATCACAGATGTTTCCTTGGTGTACGGTTTATAGAGGTTTCACTGTATATAGCTAGATGATCTTATATCAGTGATTAACATATATATTAAACCGGACGACCGGGTTTTGCGTTCTTTTCAACAACGACCACGTTATGCTTGCTTGTTTTGTAGCATATTTACCGTGACCTGATAAAAAGAATATCATGTTATTGTCGTTTGATATCAAGCTTATCAGGCTCGGCTCGGAAACGGTAGGAATTCATCGGCGAGTCTTGGAATTCCTATGTATTTCCTGGTCTTGCATAATAAACTTGATATCAAAAGACAGCAGTATGGTCTTCGCTGTCTGTGAATGTGAAATGGGATATTATATGTTGCTCCAGGTGACGTGAGACTCCCGCCCTAATGGACGTCCCGTGGATCCCGTTGTCCATCTGGCGGCGATGGCTCTCCCTGCTGGTCCCCGCATTACTCTTCAGCCTCCCTCTTGTTGCCGGCTCCATCGTCTCAACGCTAAACGGCGACATCCGGGGATTCAGCACTAACATCAGCGGTACAATCGTGGACGCGTACCTTGGCGTGCCGTTCGCCAAACCCCCTCTCGGAGATCTGCGATTCAAGGCGCCTCATCCTGTCCAGAACTGGACTGGTGTCTTGGACGCGACACAGCAGCCACATTCGTGTATACAGTCCCTGGATACAAGCTTCGGGCGGTTTGAAGGTGTGGATATGTGGAACACAAAGACAAACATCACTGAGGATTGTCTATATTTGAATATCTGGGTGCCACGGACGTACGACGGCGAACTGTTGACGACGATGGTTTGGATATACGGCGGGTCGTTCGTGTATGGTTCGATCACATTGGACATATACGACGGCAGTCAGCTGGCCGCGACTGGAAACGTAATTGTGGCGTCAATGCAGTATAGAATGTCGGCACACGGATTTCTGTACCTCGCGAACGACGACGCCCCTGGAAACATGGGGCTTCTAGACCAGCAAATGGCCATGAAGTGGATTCACGACAACGCCCATGTATTCGGCGGCGATAAATCCAAGATATGTTTATTTGGCGAAAGCGCTGGCGCCGCGAGTATAGGACACCATTTATTAGCACCAACATCGTGGCCTTATTTCACCAACGCAATCATGCAAAGCTCTACCTCCTTATCTCCCTGGGCGTTTGTCAGTCCACACGACCTGTTGAAGAAGACAATGGATTTAGCGGTGCTTCTAGATTGTCGGAAGGACACAATAAAAAAGGTAGCCGAGTGCCTTAGATCTCTAGATCCTTGGGAGATTGAAAATAAACAGTGGGAATTAGACAACGGTAATATAGGAACATTTAACCCTACATTAGACGGTACGTTTCTTACGGATTACCCAGTAAATCTAATCAACTCAGGGAAGTATAAAGATGCTGACATCCTACTGGGGGATACCAAGGACGAGGGGGAGTACTTCCTCATATACTTTTACCCCGACGTGTATCCCCCAGGCGGTATCTGGACCACTCCGGCATTGAACAGAAGTGACTATTTGAACACGGTTACACGGATAACCGGTTATCCTGACTCGTTGGAGCGAGACGCTGTGCTATATATGTACGAATACTCAAAGATTCCATCCGAAAGAGGCAGCTATACTGATATCTTGGACGAGTTATGTAAGTACATGTAGATATGATGATATGCGAGAGGAATCTATGTTTTCCAAATGGATAAAACTAACCTGCTCATGCTGGATGCTCAGAAATAACTGTAACTGTAGCCAATGTATTTAAGTCAGGTTTCGTAGAGAAATTTGTTTCGCGAAAACATGCACATGGTCTAGCATGTATTTCCGTCGACGATCTGACACTAATGGAGTCGTTTGTTTGTTACCATGGCCGGTACACATGTATTCGTTATCACTGTATCTCCAGCTTACACGTGGTGTACGGTGAGTAGTCCAGGGGTGAATCCAGGAGATATGTTTAGATTGGGGGCACTACAGTCAATTTTCCATAAATTTGCCATTGTGTGTGCATGGTATTGTATGTCAAATAGTTCCACTTAGGGATCACATGTTGCTAATTCATTACAGTTTGATATATATATGGGTCCGGTTGCTCAAAACGTATGTTAGCTTAACATACTGTTAAATCCTTAACCGTGTTTTAACAGTCAGTTAAGCTAACAGAGTTTTGAGCAACCGAACTCTGACTTTGTATTCGGTGCGGATGTGGGGAGCTTTCTCCCCTGGAAAAAAAAAAAAAAAAGAATAGTGCATTTTCGTGTGCATATAAAATCGAAACTCGGCACATTTTAGAGACGATATGCGACTAGCACGCCCTTGCCTGGAACAGCACCTGGAACCCATATGATAAATACCATATTCACCACTCATAGGATCTTCTATATTTATTCCAGTAGGAGACGTCTACTTCCAGTGCTCCGTGCGAGACGCCGCGAGATTTCACGCCCGCCAGGACCCCAGTAAAGGGTCCACATATGTATACTCGTTCGAGTACAGAAACTCGGGCAACCCGTGGCCCGCGTGGATGGGGACAATGCACGGGTACGAGATAGACAGTATATTCGGGCTACCTTTACGGTCGGGGGCCAACTATACAGGGGCGGATCGGCAGGTCAGCACCATGGCCATCGCGTACTTCACCAACTTCGCCAAATCAGGGTAAGATTTATTCATTCAAACAAATAAGCGTTTGAATTATTAGGGGACAAGGTAACGTCGTACTGGCAACCAATCAAAAAATAAAAAACAAAATTATTATATGGGAGTGGAGGGGGGACAGGGGGCAGACCCCGTTGACCCCCCCCCCCCTCCCCCATCCCCTTCGCCTGACACGTGCGCCTATGAAACAATATTTATGGATGATGGTAGGGTACGCGTTTCTTTAAGGTTACATATTTTAAGAGAATGTAATACAGTATCTTCCAATAACCTCCGAAGGGAAGCACATTTAATACACATTGTTCTAAAGTCATTATTTTTTTATAATATTTTCGACCACATGGTCTTCTTAAAGACCGTGTGGTCGAAAATTTAATAAAAAGAGTTACTTTAAAACAATGTATAATGCAGTATCGTTCTGTCCCCATGCAGGGGCTTTCCCATATGTATATACTGTATGTACAGTGTATGTGCTTGCTGTTAAACGGACTATATAATAAGCATAATGAGTCTCATCAGGATCTACAGTATTTGTCAGTATTTGTCAAGATATTTTATAAAATATAATCCCTCTTTCGATTAATGGTATAGCCCAGAATCAGCATGGAGCAGTCATTATCAGATATTTATGAGTCAACTTTCTAAGACAGCTTATAAATTTCAATCACTACAGGATTAAATGTACTCTTTTCATGCTAGCGGTGAAAATATCCGCCAAACGAATTATGAGTATATGTTTTATTTATTTCTGTAAATATGTGTTGAAATTTCATTAGAATTCTAATGAAATTCAAAGACATATTCATGATATTTACGGGGAGAAATACAAGAAAATATGATTATTTTTTGTCCGCTAGTTAACTATTTATAGCTCACAAGTTTCCCAGCATGCAAAGAGTTAAGAAGGCATCTGCGACCAGCACGGTCCATGCGCTTAAGGTGTTTGAACTTTGAGCAGCCAAAAGTGACATAAAACTGTGGTTTTATAATCGGCGTAAACTCTTATCCCTGGGGCAAACAATCACGGCGAACTTTAGAAACTATGGTGGAATATTTATACCACCTACGTGCTCGCTAAATCGTTTTTAATACACATTACAAGTCGTCTAAATTACATACATGTCTCGTCAAGATGATTTACTAATTGGTCAGGGCGAGATAAATGTGTCGAGATAAATAAGACGAATCTAGTATCACTATTCCACCAGTTCTAAAAATTACGAGTGCCAACTATACACCATTACCCCACGTATTGACTAGCTTTATTATACATTTTATATCGGACGTAAATTTCCAGGCTGATATCAGGGGCGATAACCGTGTTTTCTTAAAATGTAAACGGACATTACTATTTATTCTCTGTATTTATTTTTTTATGTGCTATGACCATACTTTATAATCTGTCGAATATATTATTTGTTCAGGTGACGCATTGAATTAGTATAAACAATTAAAAAAACATCATGACTCATTTGCATATACCACCGGATACTACCGCGGGTCACTATCAGTAAAATAAATATTAATAAATGATTATATCTGTATAGCGGGCACTTGTAATTTTTAGAATTGGTGGAATAGTGACACAATTATACACTTATTTAATCCTATAAACATGATATGTGCCGACTGAGTGGGAATGTACCTTTATCACGTTATCTCGTCAACGGTTATGTGGATGACAGAAATGTACCACCATACGATACCGAGTGATATAAAACTGTGGTCTATAATCGCCATGGCCCCCAGGGAAGAAAACATCGGTGAACGTGGTAGTTACTTAATTCTTAAGCAATTAAATTCACTATAAACCAACATTCGTGTGTATCTTAAACACGTTTCTCTATTTTCTCATGAAACCACAGGGGTCCGAAGTTGTGCTGGGGAAAGTGTACTGAGTCCGAATCGGTGGGCGTCTTAGTCGGTGGGCGTCTTATGGTCCGAAGTTGTGCTAAGACGCCCACCGATTCGGACTCAGTACACTTTTCCCAGCACAACTTCGGACCCCTGTGCATGAAACCATGAAATCACGGTCGTTGATCCATACAGCTGCAAGGAATCATGTTGTTCTTATGCAATACATTTAATGTAACTTTTGAGTTTAGTCTCCTCTTTGATTCGTTCCTTGTGAAACGTTTACAAAATATCATATTCATTTATGTATAGTTTTTAAATGAGAAAATGATTCATGAATTTCTTTCATACAATGTGCTGTGTAGTAGTTTCAAAAGTATGTATTGTGAAGAACTGGCTTCATATAGAGGATACTGACCTATGCTGGTCGTACACGTCTTATTGTCCCATTTGTCTAGTCGTGTGTCTACAGTAAAACATGTCTAAACCGGGCACCCAAAAAAACATCCCTGGGCTTAAGAAGTATGGTGAAACATTGCGATTTATTTATGATATAAATTAATGTTTTGGTCGCATATAACGCAGTCATGTCTTTGTGTGCTTGTCTGATTCACAGTGGATCATCTGTAAACCGGACGCCCTGTGGACCTCCCAGGGTGTCCGGTTTAGAGAGGTTTCAATGTATTTACAGGAACCCTAACAGCGACATGCTACCCGCCTGGCCGGTGTTCAGTGAAGATACGGAGTCCTATTTGTGCCTAGCCTGCGAGTCGGGCACGGTTGTAAAACACGGCTTCCGGAATAAGGAGTGCGCATTCTGGGAGTACCTCGCGCCGAAATTGGGGCAGTCTTCCACGGTTTCCGGTAAATATTGTGATTAGGTTAGAGGATACCAAATGGCGCGAAATCGCCCAGGGGATATGCAAAAGTAGTCCAGTATAAAAAATAAATAGTGCGGGCGTTTTGAGGTCACAGACCTAGTTTGCTTGCAAATCTTGATCTGTTTCTACCCAGTTTCACTTTATGAACATTTTGGGGTGCTTTTAACTCCAGTTTTCAGCATATTTGTAGCATTTAAAGGAAAACACTAAACCTGTTGGTCACGTGATGTAAACAGAGTTTCCGTGGTCAAAACATGTAATCAATATTGGGGGATATGACGAGGTTGGATTTTTCTTTCTTAGGAGTATTAAAGTGAACATGTTGTTTAATTCATGGAGAACCAGTACAGACTGGCTACAGTTCCCACAATATCCACGAATAATGAAAGTAGGAGGGACTGGCCTTATAGGGAATAGTGAAAGTAGGAGGGACTGGCCTTATAGGGAATAGTGAAAGTAGGAGGGACTGGCCTTATAAGACGGGATTCGGTTAAATTATATAGTAAAATTATTTGGTGTGGTCTAACCATTATGCTTTGTGTATGGTGGCATATTTCCGCCATCTAGCACGGCCGTAGACACCACCACGGCTGCCAAGGCGCGCCGTGGCACTATTTTGGCTCTAGAACGCAGGAAACACCAATGTGTGAGTATATATTGATTTGTTTTCAGAGCCCCCGCTCAATAGTCCGCCGTGGCATTATTTTATTCACCGCTACGGATCGACATGTCTAGTTACGTGATAGCGAAGTCGTCTTAATACGTCTTTAAAGTCCGGGCGTGCAGAAGCTCCCTTCTTCCACTGACCCATTGTCACAGTTGTAAGATCCGCAGCCGAACTGCCTAACTGTGTGGGAGATAATCCAAGATATCAGGGGCGATAAGTATTTATACAGGCAGACGATAATGCTCTCATTCTTTAACCTATCCCATAAGGCAGAACATATATATTGTCGTCTGTGGTTTGTTACAGTTGAAATGTCCTTAAAAACAATGTACGTGAATAGTCTAAGCATGTATTGGTAAAATGGGCAGCTTAGTGGTAACCTTTAATCACGCACGTTTAAAAGCCAGAGTATCGGTTTCGTTTCAGGAAATGACGTCACTGCCTCATCATCATCCACAGCCATTATCACGACCTTCTGCGCAGCCATTCTACTCATTCGTTACACGTGCATGTCATAGTAAACTAATAGTGTACTGAATATTGTATACATTGTCTTAAGCCTTACACATGCTAAATTATATCTGTCGTCTGCTGTTTATGTTTGAGTTGTATGAGTTGCCGGACATGTTTGCTAACTTGTGAAAACATGCTTTGACAGTACATTGTACTTTGGAATCATTTCCAATGGAAATGATTCTTTTGTGCTATCAAACCATGTATTTACTGAGAATGAATACAAACTATGAAACAACAGCAGACGACATTTTCGGTTCCCGGCTTTTAAGGGTTAAAGGCACTGGGTCTCAGATATGGGACGAAACGGGTGAGTGAAAAATCTAATTTAATTGTAGATTTATATCATATTCCGGACGCAGCGGTACCTATGAGTTGCCGGACATGTTTGCTAACACAACAAAAAATGGATTTACATTTATTGAGCATAGGCTGCATATGCAGCCTATGCTCAATAAATGTAAATCCAACAATTATTTACAAGAAAATATTGTTAATGTGAAATTTACAGACTATCATAATTTTGCACTTACGAACATTTTAGTTGTAGGAAGTTTAGTGAAACGGCCCCCTGAGACGCGATGTCTTTCAATAACAAATATCCTCTTTATCTATGTTCGAGGAGGCGCCAACTGATAAACGTTTCGACGAGTGTAGACACAAATCAGGTCACGTTCTGATCACGTTCTATAAATTCTTACTCGAAATCACGCAGTTTGCACTGTTCAGCCTCGACCAGTCAAACTTCCTGATTTCCAGGGTGTCCGCTTTAGAGATGTTCCACTTTAAATCAAGTGGGTATATTACTATAGTATAATCCAAGGCATGAGTGTGTGCTTTGCGATCATATGCTTACGTGAGATAAATGTGGCTGTAACTGGGCGATAAATTGGGCTAATGGTTTTTGCGATGAGTGTAGATCCAGATCAGCATGTGCACCCTCGTTTGCTCTAGATGTACACCGTTCACCATTCCATTAATGAAACAACCACCATGCGTCTAGCAAACAATATGTGTCGCTACCAAGCTACATGACTTTGTTATTTAATCAGGAGCTCCACTGGTCACAAATCCCATAAGCCCCATTTCTCCAGTCACAGCCACCAATGACAATGCTATGAAACCAATACAAATTAATGTCCTCACCTACAGGGGTGTTCCGAGTGGATTATATTAGGGAACTTCTACTGTCTGTGCACGGCCAGCGACATTCATAATTCCCCTCTGATATTTCAGTTAAACAGCTATTAAGGACTGACTATATAGAATATGACCTTTTGTTTCATATGTAGTAGAATCATACATGTGACTGAATATCTATGTAAAGTATATCTGATCCTGTTCTTCATAGAGTATATTATAAGGAGCATTACGTTGCCATCTCCACCATTTTAGTTGGTACATGCTATCGGACAATTTCACCACTTGGAGCATTTGACACGTACAACCAATAACATGGCAGCAAATGTAATAACATTTGGTGCAATACGTCCTATAAATTTTATTTCAGCAGACTACACACAAGCCTAGATATCTGAGCTTTTCTACCATCAGTCACAAAATATGCAGTGGACAGTTGTTCAATGTGTAAAATGTCAAAGTGATGTACTGTATATTATTAGAAGTATATCTGACACAGGTAAAAGCCGTATTTACTCGCATAGCTGGCAAGTAGACAGTAGTAACGATACACTCGGATAGCTGCTAACAAGTCACTGGAATCGATGCAGTATATATGGTAATACAGGTATATATCTACAGCACTGTGTATTGTTCTTACTGTTACACAATCTTTACTAGTGGGTGGCAGGTGGGAGTATGCGATGGGTAATTTAACGATCGGGGTTCATCCTTACCGGAATTCCGACTGGAGACCTGGTTTGGCCATCACATACGTCTTTGGCATTTTGTATGTGACAGTTGAATCTGGTTATACCCCTTATGGGAGTATTACGATTATTCGTAATCCTATTTTAGGGGAAGGGTCCAAGTGACTTTGGTGTGGCATGGACCTGGCACCAGGTCAGGTTATTCTAATTTCAGGGCTGAATATATTTTATCTCGATGTAAATATTCCGTTCTGATTTTAGGATTTTCCCGCCAATGCAGCAGGTTAAAATGGGATTGAACCCGTTTGCCCGGCCTTATATGACCTTAGCTGTTGATAGGCCGTTAAACACCAATAAACAAACAAACAAACACAATATTTACTGAATTCTCAAACATTTTAACAAAGGGTCAAGAAACCCTTCAGATATCAGACTCTGTATATACATTTGATGAAAACAAGGCATAGCAAGCTGTTGTCTGATGTATCCCCATCATGTTGCACCAAATTGTATTCATGTGTTTGTTATATTATTAGTGGTATGTTTCAAACGCAATAAGAGGTGAAACTGGCTGATGGCTTGCACACACTAAGATGGCCGACATGGCAACTCCATGCACTGTGTGGGATATAGTAAGAAGAAAATGTTCACATGTATGTTATGCATATATCCCTTCACATTTACGAAGCAATTATGCATGAATCATTGGATGCTCAGGGGCCCCACGGGTCCTTAAGGTACATGCCCACCCAGTAGGCACAAAATGTTCTTTATATCAGAGACATCATCTGAGACATTTTCTGACAAAATAAACATTCATTCACCATTATCCCACGTATTGATTGAAATTATTATGCCGTAAATTTTCACACTGATATCAGGGGCGATAATCGTGTTTTCATAAAATGTTAACGGACATTACTATTTATTCAACTGTATTTATTTTTTGATGTGCAATGATCATAATTTGTAATCTGTCGAAAATAATATTTTTTCAGGTGATGCATTTAATTAGTATAAATAATTTTAAAAATATAGTATGCCTCATTTGCATATGAAAACCACCGCGAGTCACTATCAGTAAAATAAATACCACACGTCACTGTCACCGTCACTGTCCGAGCCAATTCCCACCCTTAAATATGAGCCGAATGAATGAACGAATGTCAGTAAAATAAACATTACAAAATTATTACATCTGTATAGCGGGCACTCGTAATTTTTAGAACTGGTGGAATAGTGACACAACTATACACTTATTTAATTCATATAAAGAACAGTGTGTGCCTACTGAGTGGGCATGTACCTTTAATCATTGCCTGCTCAAACAGCCGTGTCGGAAACATCGTAGCTAGCTTAGCAAAAAAGCATCAAAAGTTATAATCGTAAGGGGTAAATGTTTGGATAATGTCGTTAGTTTTTATTAATATTCGTTGAATATTTTTTTTAAAATAAACATGAAAAAGTTAATGTCAATTAATTTAGTACGGGTTAAAGGTCACATGACAAGTATGTAATGTGTTAAATGCCACTTACTTTTACTAGGTAGAATGTAAGTATATATGATAGGTGGGATAATTCTTAAACATTGAGAAATTATATATTATACGTTGTGGTGGTGTGTTCAATACATTTGCTTCTTGTTAACATGTGCACTGCTTGTATCATCGGTGTCACAATGTTATGTTTTACATATGTATGTACATTTGTATTCAACGTTTATGTAGAAAATATATTATCTTTGTGTACATGTGCTATACTCGTTTATAGTTCACCTTACTTTCTAAGCCAATCGCTAGACAGTATTGTGCTCCACTTATTTCACATATTGCAACGTTTAACCCCAATAAGGGGTGTATTACCAGATTTAATCTTCAAGTGTTCAACAGGACATGGCAAATCAATACTGGGAAGGGACATTGCATTGTACACTTGGCTGAACTATAAGTCAGTTATTGTTCACATATTGGATTTTTCAGGAACTAAATGATGCGGTAGCTAGCGCTCCCTCGCATTTAATTCCATAAAACTCCAATATGTGAACAATAACATATACATATAGATACTAGTCATTGCATTGAAACACATTCATGAAATATCCCTCCCTATATAAATGTTTTACTACCTCCTGTTGTCATATGTGACAGGTGACATGAGGTGTATGACTTTTCCGAGCGATGTAGTCCTGATCAGCCTGCGCAGTTTTATCAGGGTCTGCACGATTCCTCATTCGGTCATTAAAACACCTTCTCAAAAGGCCGTTAACCCTTCCTACACTGTTGACGGAAATTGCCGTCTGCTGTTTTAAATTTTTGCTTTAATTCTTAACAAAAAAAATGGTTTTGACAGCTCATGAGAATCGGAGACGATTCTCATGTGCTGTCAAAACCAGGTTTTTGTCGAGAAATATTGACAACGAGACGACAACATTTAATTCAGCGTAGTAAGGGTTAAAAATTCCTTTGGTGAGGACAGCCGATCGTACCCAATGATATGCTAATAGGATGGCCATGCCTATTTTAGGCGTATCTGAAAAAAAAGAAAGAATCAAAAGTCTCAATTTCGGTCACTTTCGCCATGAAGCCATGTTTTAGCTGGTTTACTATTTGCTAGATCCATCAAATCATGTTGACAAGCAGGAATTATGACAGTACTAAAATATAAAATGAAAAAATAAAAAAAAGCCGACCCAGACGCAGTCACACATATATGTATCTAGACTAGCCACACATGTCATAAGCCCGATGTTTCAGTCACTGTCACACATTATTAGGTTGACTGATGACAAATGTCATAAGTCTTATTACACCAGTCACATATCAGGGGCTACACTGACAAACGTTGTATAAGGCATATTGCCCAAGTCACAGTCGGGGAGCTAGACAGGGCAACACATGTCATAAACACCAGTTCTCCAATCACAGCCACATATCAGTTGCAAGACTGGTCACATATGTCACAAGCACCATTTCATACGTACTGACGATCAACATTTAGTTTCTCAACTGTTTTCAAGTCTTTGATATTAGTTATTGAAGAAAATAAAATGTTTACCAACATCAACCTTGAGGAAATACCTGAAACTAGGTCAAATCCAAAATCACGAAATCAGATGCAGTAAGTGTATAATTAAATGTGAAAGAATAGCATAAACATGATAAATCCAACCAACGTCGAGTAACATTTTTGCGGGTTCTAGGCAACCCAGAATTGAAAATGGCCGCCAAAATATATGTAAAAAAACACACTTTTGACAATTGATGGAAAAAAATAATTGTTGTAAGGTTGAAAAAGCTGCTTCAAATAGTTTCTCAATTGCATTTAGCTCCATGATATGCTTACATTTCAGCAAAAATATGCCTGCAAAATATAAATTAGGGAAACTTCCAAAAATAGGCGAAGTGGAATATCTGATAGCCGGCATTGCAATAAAAACAATATGTATGTAAAAACTGGGGTAAAACTAATCTATAACTCAGACACATGGTACATTTATTTTTAACAAAAGAAAATTTGTTTTTAGCTAAAAAAGAATAGAATGTTATCAATAAAAATCCAAGATGGACCCCAAAATGTAGAAAAACATTTCAATATTGTATGTAGGCAACAACAAGTATTATTGCACCTGTTGAACACTTTTGTGTGAAGCAATTTCACATCAGTGATATGCATCATAAATACAAGAATCATACAAAATAAACCATCAAAACTCATGATACCTCTCAATCAAGATGGCTGTCATTTAAGCAAATAGGACCTAAACCATGATGAACGATGTCAACCGCATTTATCCCATATAATTCAAAGAATGTTGGTGAAATGTTAATCAGGATCTATGTAAATAATAAATTCGTGTTACCTATAATGTGTGTTTGACGCTTTTAAATTTATTAATTCAAAATGGCCGCCAACATTTGAAGACGAACTCTATGTAGTATATCAAACTATTCATTTTCACATCACAGCGACAATGTCTGATACTACCTAGAGTAACGCTAATCAGTTGTATCACATATTATCATGTGTTTCTCCATATGTGTTGCATATTTTTTACAGGTATCACATGCCATATTGTTTAACTGACATAATACCACAAATAAATATCTATAGTTTACATCGCTGCATAGGCGTTTGAGATGGAGGCAGCGGGGCCGCTCCCCTCCCAATTTCGATTTCGAAAGGGTTTAGTAATTTAGGTTCGCCCCTCCACACCCCCCCCCCCCCCCAACTCACACACACATAGACACCTCAGACCACCATCACCATTATAATGTAAGACTAGGCTATGGTTATTTTGTTGTCAGTACCGACGAATCGTGCATTGGTTCTCTGACCCTTTATACATTTTAATTTTATTGATTTAAGAATGTAAACATACGGTGTTTTGTTTGTTGAGGGTTGTCAGTACCAGGTTACCTTGCCATCACTCACCCACCCAAATAATAAAAATGCTCCTACGCGGATGACTAATAGCTTAATCATCTTTTAACTCGTAATGATCCTAACTATAGATATATTGTCTAAAGAAATGTGTCTTGCAGAATATATGATACCGACAAGTACTTACAGAGGACTATCAACAGATCTGCATCCTGCAAATTCATGCAAATTCAGAGCCGTGTTACATTGGAATACTGTTCCAGTCAACAGTTAGTAAATTACTCAAAACCTCTGCTTACATGTCTTTTGTTATTAATTGTAAAATAAAAACGTGATCACATATCTATGTAGATTTTCATATAGTTAGATGCGTGGATGTACTGTTTACACCAAAACGAAAATAAATGACTCAACATATCTTGAGGGATGCAAGGCATACATGTATGATGGATGTTTGCATTTATATGCATGCCTTGGTGGCGGACAGTGGTGGCACTCATTGCCACAGCAATATATATATTATAACGACGAACTCAACTGGTATATATATATATATATATATATATATTAAACACATTAAACACAGAAAATACAATAGCACACCCATACGATCCATACTCAAGCAACTAGTTCACACGCACACACATACGAACATCAAACGGCGATACACATGCATACATGATATTAAAGTTGCATGCACAATATAAATACCACGAACGGATGCCCCATGAGACGAAGTTGTCTCTAAGATCGTAGATACGACATTATATGAAGGCCTGTTAATACTAATATTAACATACAGTATTAAACTCATTGAAGTGGTTCATAAGTCAAAAGGAATGAAATGAGTTAATAGCACATGCATGTATGTACATGGGCTATCGCTGTAATCCCCTTCTGCGTATCGGCAAGGGGATAAACATAAATAAATCAGAACTTTTAAATTAACTTTCTTAACTTATAGTACTGTGGAACCTTCTTTTTTTAATTAAGGCACTATTGTACCACCAATATAAAATAGGCATAGTATACATTTATTACATACTAGATGTATACAATGTAGAAGATAATAGAAAAAGACAGGTGGTGAAAACGTAAAAAGTAAAACATGGAACTTTCTATGAGGCAAATGGTCCCAGCTTGTGTGAATTAAATATAGCACAATACCCATAACTGATAGAAGTATTCTTTTAGATGGCCTGAATATCAAGCATGTTCATAACACCACTGCCATATTACCACATTATTTTGGCCATCAATATTGATTTTCCACCACCCCAATGTCGACGTCGTTCCGGCTACCTGTAGTAGCAGACACTTACCTGTTATATGTGAGACTATTGAAACTGTATTCATCCATTTCCATTATATTATAGCCACAAGCTTCGTTTGCTATTTGCATCTCCCATTGATGACAAATACAAAACGGTATACCCATTAGGAGACCGAATAGCCAAACTGATTAGTGCTACTCTAGTTAGTATCGAACATTGTCACTGTGATAACCTAATGCATATAATTTCACCGCTTTATTCAAATTAATAATTTGACATACTACATACGCTAAGTTCGTCTTTTTAGCAATTTTGGTGGCCATCTTGAATTATTTAGGACATCATTTAAAAATTTCAAACACATTAAATTGAACATGCATTTATTATTTATATATCATGATGAAAATTTCGCCAACATTCAATGAATTAAATTGGATAAACACAGCTGACATCGTTCATCATGGTTTAACTATAGTCCGCAGACGATAACTTGCTACTTGTTTACAAACAAACCGGTCATAAAGAAAACAAACAATAGGTGAGACAGGTGAATATATCCGTGTCTGCATTCCTTTTCAATAGTGATTTTGAGATTTGCCACCAAGTCGTATGTAGTCCAGGGGTTAGAGCAACGATGTCGGTAGTGAGTTTGAATCTTAATTGTTCATACGTATACATGTACATGTATATATATTTGTATATGTTTATATTTTACTATATATTTCATTTTATATGTGTTGCTCTTACAAATTACATTAACATCTGCATGCAATAGTTTACATGTAGAGAGTTAGTCTCACTTTGAAGAAAACTACTAACTAAATACCCATGGCATGTGTCCATCATTTGAGATGCCTACAGTACATGAAGAATCTGGTGGTATGTTCTCGGCGATCATGTCGTATTGAGGTCATACAACAATAGTGATAACCCTCGCCGTTTCACATATTTCCCTCTCCAACAACCAGTCATAAAAAGAACACAATACTATCAACAAAAGTAATGTGTTTTCTGAGGTTCGAACGTTCGACTAGATAGAGTGAACACAAGTTCTGCAAAATTGTGGATATTCACCGACTTCGATACCGCTGAGCCACACATGGCATGTCTATTTTTGAGCACCAAGATACACTATTATACTGACATTCGTGCACGTGCACTCCATTGTGTATTTATTACACACGAAAACGAGGCTATGATATGATAATACACCTGGTTTACCTATTTTTGGACTCTTCGATTGACCTCCAGCAACTTATTATCGTCTGTCATTTATACTTGTTTCAATGACAGCCATCTTGATTGAGAGCTATCATGCGTTTTGTGGTATATTGTGATATGTTTATTTTATTTACGATGCAGACATATCATTGATATGGAATTGCTTGAAGGAAATTTGTCCAACAGGTTTAATCAATTTCTTTTGGCCTTACTACAAGATTGATATTGTTTTCTACAGTTTGGCGGCCATCTTGGATTTTGATAGATAATAACTTTCAAAAATCTAACTAAAAACAAATTTGCATTTACTTTAAGCATTAACAGCCAAATAAATGTGGCATGTGTCTATGTTATAGATTAGAGTTACCTGTCTTTTACATAGAGATTGTTTTTATTGCATTGTCGGCCATCTTGGATTTAGCTTAATTTAAGGAGTTTCCCCAATTTATATTTTGGCAGAAATATTTTTCCTGAAATGTAAATACAACATTGAACTGAATTCATTTGAGAAACTATTAGTGGCATTTATTTTTAATTTTACAAAAATTATTATTTATGTTTTCATCAATTGTCAAAAACGTGTTTTTTACATATATCTTGGCGGCCATTTTGGATTCTGGGTTGCCTAGAACGTCGAAAAATATTAGTCTGTATTGGCTGGGTGTATGTTATTCATCCACGTATAATTATACATTTACTACATCTGATTTCGTGATTAGTTCCGATTTTATGACGTTTAGTTTTTGCTTAATTTCAATGGCGGCCATCTTGGATTTGAGCTAGTTTCTGGTATTTCCTCAAGGTAGATTTTGGTAAACAATTTTTTTTTTCAATAACTAATATCTACATGTACGTGTAAAATCCGCCGATAGTGTTTTTCTCCATTAACCCTTTCACCCCCAAGTAACTGGAATTGACATTGATATATAAATTTTCCGTACAATCCAATCGTCGCAAAATCATTTTCAGACTAGTCCATTTATGAAAAGGGGGTGTTTTTGTTCTCAAAAATATGAAAATGATTTGCAAAAAGTGCAGATCCTGATGACACGGCTCGTCACGAGCCGGCTCACCTGGATCTACATTATTTGCCAATACCACTATACAGGCTAGTGGTGTTGAAAGGGTTAAACATAAAACTAAATCTGAAAGAATGTGCAACTGCAATTAATTTCTCCAAATAATAAAATGTTTATGGCGAAATTTATTCTTAAACAAAATGTTTTTCGTACGGGATTTTAAAATGGACAGAAATAGTGACTACCAGGTGTGAACAAACGAAAACATTTGAAAAGGCGACACTGATACTTGGATGGATAGCTCGGAAATATAATATAAATAAATATTTTCCTTAAAACCTTGGTCAATACTGAAATTAATTTTAAAATTCTTCACAAAACAGTGGTATTTTTGCTATACAATCAATATGTGACTGAAACTCATCGAATAAATACAATTGAAGAGCAGGGGCAGCGGAAGTGGGGGTCGCCCCCCCCCCCCCCAATAATTTTGTTATGGAGGCCTGGCCCCCTCAATAATTCTGTAATTTATACTACAAAGCACATATTCTCATCCCACTTAGATTTAAAAAAAAATTAAGGGGGGGGGGGGGCATGCCCCCGGAACCCCTAGCAACATCGGGCCTACCGGCGGATTTCAGGTGGACCAGACGGTAATAAATTCTCCACATTGTTAACAGCTGGATCAATCAATGTTTAATCAATGGTTCCCTGACCGACTGGCATTGTGTATCAAGGTGTATGATCACGTGGTACTAACAACAACAAGTACAGAAACTTCCAGAATCCATCTGATTCAAATTACGTATTCTGTTATATTGTCCTTATTACTTAACGGATTTTGATGAAATATGGCGCAGCAAACGCGTCTTGTTAAGCTGCATTTGGTGGTCTCTGTACTTTGGGCCAAACTTGTGTAGTTTTCGCGAATAATCGATTTCCGTGTCTCGATTCTTCGCAAAAACGACATAAGTATGTGCCGAACTCCCGTGACCACCAAATGCAGCTCATGAAGACGCGTTTGCTGCGCCATATTTCATCAAAATCCGTTGCATATTAAGGAAAATATCAAATAATACTTACTTTGGAGTGGACGAGCTTTCAACACTTTCATCCGTTGTTGTTGTTGTTGTTGTTGTTATAACCACGTGATCATGCACCTTGTATATGTTGGCCTGGGTCAACACCCTTTGCAACGAAATAAACTGAGTTTGTAAGATAGTGACAATATTACATGTAAGTCTTCGTATCACGTTTCATGTGATTACACCAACTGTTAAACTTTCTTTGTTTTAACCATTGTTAACAATGCTACGTTTGAATAAAAGTAAATGGTTTTGAAACCCAAGAAGCGAATCATAACAATTAAAACGTAATATCGATAACTAGACCGTGGGTCGATTTAATTGTTTGTCAGAAAAATTGCAACGACAGCGGATAAGTGGAATAACATTCGTGACATGAAATGTTCAACACTAGCAGAGCTGATGTGTATACGGTTAGACATGCATGTTAACAAACTGTAGATGTGCATAATGAATAACACAACTGTATAATCTCTGGACACATTTAACATAAAGACACTTGCTGCTTACATTAAACTGACAGTACGATCGGAAAATTTGGAATATCTTACACGCTTGAACCATATTTAAGTGCTCTAGCTCACGCAAGGTCAACATGGAAAAATCCAAGACTCCAGATAAAACGAAGACTCCAGAAAAGTCTCGGACACCCGAAAGGGGGCGAACTCCGCTGGACCTGAAGTCGCCGACAGAGCAGGGGACGATCCCACCCTTTGTGGATGAATATTTCGTGAAATGCCCGCTGTGCAAGGATAGATACGCTCGTCCCAAGCTGCTTACGTGCCTGCACACGTTCTGTGAACACTGTCTGACTGTGCATATTACACAGGCTGCGAGGTAAGGCATGTTTATCAGGCAACTCGCTTTGCATTGACCTAATACACGCTGACTGATAACAAATTGCCGTATCTTGCTTTGACTTGATACGCTTATCCGAGTTACAACGAATTCAAAGCCGACATTTCATTGGTCAAACGACGTCGCATAACGATACCAAATAACGACTGTCACAGTGTATCAGCCAAATGTAAACATGCCCACGTTTTGTTCAAGAAATGCCCGTATACATGTGTTATTCTGTAGCTTATAACGTTACCTGATAAATAGAAAACCACATGTCAGTGTCTTTAATATCTGGTTTATCAGGTTGTCCGGTTCGCGCAATTGGTAACGAGTGTAATAAAATTGAAATAGAAATTTCAGTAAAATTAATATTGGTATAACACAAAATAAAAAGCACAGTAATTAAGTCGACATTGGATCTGGACAGTGTCGTCAACATCTGACAATAGGGTTGATGATAAATATGTGTGTGATGTTTCAAATAAATATCAATCCCGTTACAGTCATTCTTTAAGTCTGGGAATGTGGAAATGATTTTGTTTTATATAATGACACTGTATGTTCAGTGAAGTGAGAGCAATGCTGTCACAGTAGTTATGATGCCATTGTTTTCCACCAACCAGGAAGAAAGAAGTGAAGCTGAAGGAGTTCCCATGTCCAAAATGTCACGCCTTCATGAGTGTCATCAAACCAGAACTTCCACTAGACAAATGGGCGGAGACTCTGCCCACCAATACCATGCTGGCTGCTCTCCTGGAGTCCGCGTCATTGCAGGTACGATATTCGGAGGGTCGATTTTCTGACGCCATGATCTTGATATAGGCAAAAGTAGGAATCGTATATTTTTCACAGCACGATGGGGGCACTATCGGTAGAATGTTATAACATTAGGCTTGGCGATGGACACATAAGATGACGGACGACCAATCTCACGTCAGTACGCAATATTACATAATTTCAATGAATACGCGTTGACACCAAATACGCTCTAAATCGACAGTCGTGGTACTAAATGAAAACGGTACATTTGAAACGATCTGCGTATTTGCTTAAATACCCAATTAAAATTGCCAAAAACCCAATTGAAATCAAAAAGCAATAAAAAATGTTGTGTTACCTTTACCATGCTGTAGAAAACAATAAACAGATCACAAATATAGCATATTTTTCTTATTTTCCATGAAAAAACATCTTGGTATTACAATTCTAATGAAATGCCAAGGAAATGCCAAGGAATTACCCAATTGCTTCAGAAATGATGGAGTGACAATACTCAATTACTAATTTCTTATCTGGAGCTCTGAGATTTATTAGGACTTCGGTGAAGATTCACAAATACAAAATGCACAACTTATTGACAGACACTCATGTGTGGACCATTTAAGGCGGAATAGGACTATAACATATGTTAGCAAACAAATATAAAAAATATACCATTTTAAAGTTTCACATGTATTCTAGATACGACTGTGATGTTTGTTTATGATTGAGTTGACCCGTGCCAAAGCTACATGTACGACATGAAAAAAATCCGCAAAAGTTTGTGATTGTGTTGTCATTTCCGCGTCCTTTTGAACTCGCATAATATCACTTATTTCTGCTGTAATTATAGTATACGTCGTGTAATTAGATCACATGATACACCACTGTGAAGCTATAATTAACCGCATACTGTGCATATGATTTTAAATTAATATATAAAGCAAAATTCATATAGTTATGAAACAAAGAAGCAATTTTATTACCTATATTTTCCTACGAGTAAAAATAAATGCAGATTTAAATATATTGCGGGTCATACATTTCTCAATAAAATACGCCTTTAAAAAAGATCATATTCCACCCTAATTGAAATATATTTGTGAAACTGATATACTTTTAGGCTGAAGACAAGCTGTGTGGATCGTGTGAGGAGGGTGGTGAGATGACGGTGGCGTCCCACTGGTGCCGCGACTGCGGGGAGCCCCTGTGTGACAACTGTCTCCGCTACCACCGCCTCATGAAGATCTCCCGGCGACACAAGATTGAGGAGATGGATATCATACGCAAACACCCGAAGCGAATTCTGTCCGTGCCGCAGCCATGCCCAGACCACGTGGGTAAGGATATAGAATTGTTTTGCGCCGATCATAACACCCTGTGCTGCGTAATGTGTGTGGCAACTGAGCATCGCCGATGTGAGAAAGTCGCCTCCATTGATAAACTGGCGAAACAGATGGAAGAAGGGGCTGTGAATGAAGACCTGGTGGACAAACTGGAGTCATACCTAGACCATGCAAAGGTAATGAAGAATAACAGGGAGAGTACACTCGACATACTGCAGAAGAAGAAAAAAGAGATACTTGATCAAGTCGCAAACTATAGGGAGAATATAAACATTCTTTTGGAGAAACTTGAAAGCATGATGACTGACGAGTTTACAGCAGTTCACAACAAAGAGACGAGCCAACTGAAGTCGCAGATGGAGTGGTGCGCTGCCACACAGAGCGCTATCGATAACGCAAGGACGGTTCTCAATGTGGCCAACAGACACTGCTCCAACGCACAGGTCTTCATCACAGTACAACAGGTCATTGAAAGGACCATCACATACGAAGAAAGCCTGGTAAACGAGCAGAAGGAACATTTTGAGGACATGGATTATAGCTTTGAAATCGATCCAACCTTCGAAGCCTTCCTTCAGTCGTTGATCTCAGTAGAGTCGATTGGAAAGGTACACACCCATCGTCGGAAGGCCCTGGTTCCAGCCCCGCCAGGGCTAAAGCTGCTCAGAGACCGAACTGCAGAAAAGGTAATCCAATTCGACGCGAAAACAGTCAGCGATACCCGGAACTGCTGCCTCTCGTCGGTACTGTTTCTGTCCGACAGACGAATCTTGCTGTCAGACCAGAACAACCAGAAGATAAAGCTGTTTACAGACGAAGGGAAGTTTATATATGAACAGTCCTTCACGACGTGGCCACGCGATATCACAGAATTAGGTAACAACAAGATCGCTGTGACGCTTCCTAAGGAAAGAAAACTCGAGATATTTTACCTCGGGGATAAGCTGAAGAACCTGGAGTCGCTACGACTTCTCGACGAATGTTGGGGTATCTCCTACAGCAATGGCCGTCTCGTTGTCGCCTGCATTAAGCATGATAAAGGCTGTCTGAAGTTCCTGTCGCTGGATGGCATCGAGGTGGACAATATCGAGGATGACGCGAATGGCAGACGGCTTTTTATCAAGACAAATTACGTCATAACCAACGACAACGGGAGAGAAATTTACGTCACCGATCGCACGAAAGATACGTTGGTAGCGTTGACATTGAAGAAAGGACCAGGCTTGAAACCAAGTGATGAACAAACGCCACAATCGTCTCCAAGGAAACCAAAGCAGCGTTCGAGTAACGCATTGTCTGATAGACGACCAATAGGTGTCAAAGCTTCACCACGCCAGGGGCTGGGAAATAAATTAAGTCCACGACCAGACGATCCTGGAACTGCCAAGGACATGACAAAAACAACAGCCAAACTGGATATTACTTTCGATGAACGGTTAGAAGAATCGTACAGCTCAAGTAATGTGTCTGTAAATCCGAAAACAGACGAGAAAAACGCGTCGATCGAAGATCTCGTCCTGAAGATGGAAGAACTGGACAAGAAGCCTACGTTTGACCGGGAAGGAACTGGGTCAACTCTAAGCCAATCAGACACCGAGAAATCGGAGTATGACGTAATGTACTCGTACTCCAATGAAATCCTGAAGTCAGCGGGAGGCGTAGCGGTGGATTATCAAGGTAACATCTACGTCACGGGGTATCGTTCAGCCAATATGCACCAAATTTCCCAAGGTGGTTCTTTGCTGAAGATTGTGCTTCAGAATCTATGCCAACCACTTGCGGTGTGTTTCGAACCATTTGGAGAACGGTTCATAGTGACGGAGACATCCACGACTCGTCAGAACAAGGTGCAAATCTACCGACTGGTTTAGATCTCGAGCGCCCAGTGACTACGTTGTCTTATAGTATGCCAGATATTATGTGAACTTGGGATATTTACTGTTATCTACATAAATGGTACTGTATCGCCTAGTTAACATTATCTATTCACACAACATTGCGCTAATCTTGCCAGTATTTGTCAAGTTCTTTATTTCAAAATACGTGAATATTATGAAATCTAGCAGCTTGTTTGGCTGAACCTGATCTGTGCTACAGCCCGATTGCGAATTGGCACTGCCAATAGATTTTCAGAAACGTTGATAATCTGGACAAGATTAACGCATGTGGTTGTGTCTGATGGATTTTGTTCCTTGCTATTTGTCCAACCTTTGCCAAACGTAATTGTATAGCAGTATATCATATGTTGTAACGAATAACAATGACACCACCCAATAGGTGAGGTTGTGTGGAGACATAAGGAGCGTGGAGTTCGGTTACATTCTCTTCAATAAGAGTCTTGGTATACGTTTAGATATAGTATGCAATGCCAATCAATGGAAAGCATATATATATCCGACAAAAAGGAAACGCGTGTGTGTTGTTTGTGGTATTTGAGCAAGACAAGTGGCGTTACACATTTACTATTGATTCAGTTGGGCTTTATATGCTTACCCCTATACCAACGACACGAGGCTCATGTTCAAACCGGTGTCTACTTTCTCTTCATATTTGTGTGTTTGTTTATTGGTGTTTAACGGCCTATCAACAGTTGTGGTCAATAAGAGAAAGTGAGCAGGGACTCACGTATACCCCCGGCCGCCGTCTGGATCGACAAATAAAAACTTTAACGCAAATATTTAAAAAAAAAAAAAAAATAACTTTAAATAAATTTGACATTGACCTTGGACATGAAGGCCGCATGGATGTAGTATGGAATGAAAATATGCATGATGATAAGGAAGTACATTGAAGTCAATCCGACTTACCATTACAGAGATAATGGGTACCCAAAACATTTAACGTGGACGGACGGACACACGGACGGAATTACGAAAACTATATATGCCGGGGGTATAATTAAGCATATAATGGGTATAACCAGCTTCAACTCTCACATATAAGATGCCAAACACGTACCTGAGAGCCAAACCAGGTCTCCAGTCGGGATTCCGGTAAGGACGAATCCTGATCGTTAAATTACCCATCGCATGCTCCCACCTGCCACCCACTCTTCATATGTGTAATCCAGTGTGAAAGATGTTCGATTTTGACGTAAAATGTCTCCATTTTTATATTATACAATTAGTGTACAATGTACAATGTATACAAAGCCATATACGGGCAAATAGATGTGTCCGCCGGTGTATCTGTTTTGTCGGGTATGCACGGTCTGTTAGTTCCTTGATTTAAAGGTACATGCCCACTCAGTAGGCACAAACTGTTCTGTATATCAGAGACATCATCTGATACATTTTCTGTGAAAATAAACATTCATTCAACATTACCCACGTATTGATTGACATTATTATACATTTTATATCAGACGTAAATTTCAACACTGATGTCAGGGGCGATAATCGTGTTTCCGTAAAATGTTAACGGACATTACTATTTATTCTCTGTATTTATTTTGTATGTGCAACGAAAATGTAATTTGTTCAGGTGACGAATTTAAATAGTAGTCATTTGCATATGAAAATAGCCTGATACCAACGCACGTCACTATCAATAAAATAAATATTACTAAATGATTGTACCTGTATAGCGGCGACTCGTAATCTTTAGAACTGGTGGAATAGTGACACAATTATACACTTATGTAATTCCTATAAAGAACATGTTGTGCCAACTGAGTGGGCATATACCTTTAACCAAAGATTACACAGTCAATGATTTTCCCGCAATGCTTCTATCTAGCAAAGTGACGTAGTGGTTTGCGGTTTTGTGATTATATACTGTGAGTGGATATATGTGTGTGTGTATATATATAATATATTGTATATCACTGCCGAGTCAAATGGAACCTCGAGTAAGGCGAATGCTAATAGTAAATACGTCCAATTCGGCAATTGATGCAATGTTCCGAATGAAGGTAATTACAATGCCCACGTGCAATTTAGGTTGCTGAATTATACATAGCTACACTTCAGTTGAAGTTATTGAATTAAGCATTGTGCTGTTAGCAATGTTAATTTGCAAGAATTATTTAATTGTACACAGATTAAAGCTAATCAAATCTTCTTCGAGTTGAATCCCACTGTTGTAAAATGTACTGGGAGATTTATTCAATTACTTGAAAAAAAGAAACTGTCTCAAATGCAAACAACGTGTATTTCAAAATGACATGAAGTTTCAGCATTATATATGACCCACTTTTATATGGCTAAAATGTAGATATGGTGCGAGGTAATATGGCCACTAGCTGACAATATGTCCGTGTAGCCATGGTGGGAGGTAATATGGCCACTGGCTGACAATATGTCCGTGTAGCCATGGTGTGAGGTAATATAGACACTAGCTGACAATATGTCCGTGTAGCCATGGTGGAAGGTAATATGGCCACTGGCTGACAATATGTCCGTGTAGCCATGGTGTGAGGTAATATGGCCACTAGCTGACAATATGTCCGTGTAGCCATGGTGGGAGGTAATATGGCCACCAGCTGACAATATGTCCGTGTAGCCATGGTGGGAGGTAATATGGCCACTGGCTGACAATATGTCCGTGTAGCTATGGTGGGAGGTAATATGGTCACTAGCTGACGATATGTCCGTGTAGCTATGGTGGGAGGTAATATGGCCACTAGCTGACAATATGTCCGTGTAGCTATGATGGGAGGTAATATGGCCACTGGCTGACAATATGTCCGTGTAGCTATGGTGGGAGGTAATATGGCCACTAGCTGACAATATGTCCGTGTAGCTATGGTGGGAGGTAATATGGCCACTAGCTGACAATATGTCCCTGTAGCTATGGTGGGAGGTAATATAGCTACTAGCTGACAATATGTCCTTGTAGCTATGGTGGGAGGTAATATGGCCACTGGCTGACAATATGTCCGTGTAGCCATGCTGGGAGGTAATATGGCCACTGGGGCCACTAGCTGACAATATGTCCGTGTAGCCATAGGGTGTGGGAGGAATATAGACACCTAGCCTGACAATATGGTCGGTTAGCATGGGTGGGAAGGTAAATGGCCACTGCTGACAATAATGTCCGGTGTAGCATGGTGGTGGGAGGTAATATGGCCACAAGCCTTGACAAATTGTCGCGTAGCCATGGTGGGAGGTAATATGGCCACCATCTGACAATATGTTCGTGGTAGCCATGGTGGGAGGTAATATGGCCCACAGCTGGACAAAATGTCCCGGTGTAGCTATGTGGGAGGGAATTAATATGACACTAGCTGAACGATATGTCCGTGTAGCTAGGTGGGGAGGTATGGCCACTAGCTGACAATATGCCGTGTACTATAGTTAATATGGCCACTGCTGACATTGTCCGTGTAGCTATGGTGGGAGGTAATAATGGCCCCACTGCTGACAATATGTCCGTGTAGCATGGGAGGTAATATGGCCCTACTGACAATATGTCCCTGTAGCATGGTGGGAGGTAATATGGCCACTAGCTGACAATATGTCCTGTGCTATGGTGGGAGGTATATGGCCACTGGCTGCAATATGTCCGTGTAGCCATGGTGGGAGGTATGGCCACTGGCTGACAATATGTCCTTTGTAGCTAGGTGGGAGGTAATATGCACTACTGACAATATGTCTTGTAGCTATGGTGGGAGGTAATATGGCCACTGGCTGTATATGTCCTGTAGCTTATGGTAGCGGGAGGTAATATGGCCATGGCTGTCAATATGTCGTGTAGCTATAGTGGGATGGAATATGGGGTCCACTGGCTGACAATATGTCCCTACAATATGTCCCTGTAGCTATGGTGGGAGGTAATATGGCCACTAGCTGACAATATGTCCGTGTAGCTATGGTGGGAGGTAATATGGCCACTAGCTGACAATATGTCCATGTAGCTATGGTGGGAGGTAATATGGCCACTAGCTGACAATATGTCCCTGTAGCTATGGTGGGAGGTAATATGGCCACTGGCTGACAATATGTCCTTGTAGCTATGGTATGAGGTAATATGGCCACTGGCTGTCCTTGTAGCTATGGTTGGAGGTAATATGGCCACTGGCTGACAATATGTCCCTGTAGCTATGGTGGGAGGTAATATCGCCACTAGCTGACAATATGTCCCTGTAGCTATGGTGGGAGGTAATATGGCCACTGGCTGACAATATGTCCCTGTAGCCATGGTGGGGAGGTAATATGGCCACTGGCTGACAATATGTCCCTGTAGCCATGATGGGAGGTAATATGGCCACTGGCTGACAATATGTCCGTGTAGCCAGGTGGGAGGTATGGCCACGGCTGAATATGTCCCTAGCCATGCCGGGATAATATGGCCATGGCTGACAATATGTCCCTGTAGCCATGGTGGGAGGTAATATGGCCACTGGCTGACAATATGTCCCTGTAGCCATGATGGGAGGTAATATGGCCACTGGCTGACAATATGTCCCTGTAGCTATGGTGGGAGGTAATATCGGCCACTAGCTGACAATATGTCCCTGTAGCTATGGTGGGAGGTAATATCGCCACTAGCTGACAATATGTCCCTGTAGCTATGGTGGGAGGCAATATGGCCACTGGCTGACAATATGTCCCTGTAGCCATGCTGGGAGGTAATATGGCCACTGGCTGACAATATGTCCCTGTAGCCATGATGGGAGGTAATATGGCCACTGGCTGACAATATGTCCGTGTAGCCATGGTGGGAGGTAATATGGCCACTGGCTGACAATATGTCCCTGTAGCCATGCTGGGAGGTAATATGGCCACTGGCTGACAATATGTCCCTGTAGCCTATGATGGGAGGTAATATGGCCACTGGCTGACAATATGTCCGTGTAGCTATGGTGGGAGGTAATATGGCCACTGGCTGACAATATGTCCCTGTAGCTATGGTGGGAGGTAATATGGCCACTAGCTGACAATATGTCCCTGTAGCTATGGTGGGAGGTAATATGGCCACTGGCTGACAATATGTCCCTGTAGCCATGGTGGGAGGCAATATGGCCACTGGCTGACAATATGTCCCTGTAGCCATGCTGGGAGGTAATATGGCCACTGGCTGACAATATGTCCCTGTAGCCATGATGGGAGGTAATATGGCCACTGGCTGACAATATGTCCGTGTAGCCATGGTGGAAGGTAATATGGCCACTGGCTGACAATATGTCCCTGTAGCCATGCTGGGAGGTAATATGGCCACTGGCTGACAATATGTCCCTGTAGCTATGATGGGAGGTAATATGGCCACTGGCTGACAATATGTCCGTGTAGCTATGGTGGGAGGTAATATGGCCACTGGCTGACAATTTGTCCCTGTAGCTATGGTGGGAGGTATTATGGCCACTGGCTGACAATATGTACTTGTAGCTATGGTGGGAGGTAATATGGCCACTGGCTGTCCTTGTAGCTATGGTGGGAGGTAATATGACCACTGGCTGACAATATGTCCCTGTAGCTATGGTGGGAGGTAATATCGCCACTAGCTGACAATATGTCCCTGTAGCTATGGTGGGAGGTAATATGGCCACTGGCTGACAATATGTCCCTGTAGCCATGGTGGGAGGTAATATGGCCACTGGCTGACAATATGTCCCTGTAGCCATGCTGGGAGGTAATATGGCCACTGGCTGACAATATGTCCCTGTAGCTATGGTGGGAGGTAATATGGCCACTGGCTGACAATATGTCCGTGTAGCTATGGTGAGAGGTAATATGGCCACTGGCTGACAATATGTCCCTGTAGCTATGGTGGGAGGTAATATGGCCACTGGCTGACAATATGTCCTTGTAGCTATGGTGGGAGGTAATATGGCCACTAGCTGACAATATGTCCGTGTAGCTATGGTGGGTGGTAATATGGTCACTGGCTGACAATATGTCCGTGTAACCATGGTGTGAGGTAATATGGCCACTAGCTGACAATATGTCCGTGTAGCCATGGTGGTAATATGGCCACTGCTGACAATATGTCCGTGTAGCAGGTGTGAGGTAAATAGCCACAGCGCAATATGTCCGTAGCCATGGTGGGAGGTAATATGCCCAACTGACAAATATGTTCGTGTAGATGGTTAGGGTAATATGGCCACTGGCTGACAATATGTCCGTAGTAATATGGCCACTAGCTGGATATATGTCCTGTAGCCATGGTGGGAGGTAATATGGCCACTGGCTGACATATGTCCGTGTAGCCATGGTGTGAGGTAATGCCACTAGCTGACAATATGTCGTGTAGCATGGTGGGAGGTAATATGCCACCTAGCTGACAAATGTCCGTGTAGCTATGGTGTGAGGTAATATGGCCACTGGCTGACAATATGTCCGTGTAGCTATGGTGGGAGGTAATATGGTCACTAGCTGACGATATGTTTCCGTGTAGCTATGGTGGGAGGTATATGGCCACTAGCTGACAATAGTCCTGTAGCTATGATGGGAGGTAATATGGCCACTGGCTGACAATATGTCGTGTAGCAATATGGTGGGAGGTAATGTGGCCACTGGCTGTAATATGTCTGTAAGCTATGGTGGTAGTAATATGGCCCTACTTAGGCTGACAATATGTTCCCTTGTAGCTGCTATAGGTGGGAAGTAATATTGGCCACTAGCCCTGACCAATAGGTTCCGTGTAGCCTATGGTGGGAGGTAATAAGGCCAAACTAAGGCCTACATGGTCCCTGTAGCTCTGTGGGAGGTAATAATGGCCTACCTTAGCTGAGCAATATGGTCCCTTGGGTAGCTATGGTGGGAAGGTAATAAGGCCACTGCCTGCCATAATGTCCGTGTAGTCCATGGTGCGGTAATAATGTCCACTGGCTGACAATTTATGTCCTTGTCACTATGGGTGGGAGGTAATAAGGCCACTAAGCTGACAATTATGGTCCATTTTAGCCAATGGTGGGAGGAATAATTGGCCAATTGCTGAACAATAATGTCCGTTGTAGCTATAGGTGGGAGGTAATATGGGGCCACGATGGACAATATGTTCCCTACAATTATGTTCCCGTTAGCTATGGCTGGGAAGGTAATGGGTATGGCCACTAGCAGACAATATGGTCCTGTAGCTTTATGTGGGATGTAATATGGCCAAAACTAGCTTCCCACAATATGACCCTGTAGCTATGGTGGGGTAGGTAATATGGCCACCCCTAGCTGACAATATGTCCCGTGTAGCTATGGTGGGAAGGTAATAATGGCCACTGGCCTGACAATATGTCCTTGTAGCTCTGGTGGGAGGTAATAAATTGCCACTGCCTGTCCTAGTAGCTATGGTGGGAGGTAAAAATAAGGGCCACTAGGCTTGACAATATGTACCTGTAGCCTTATGGTGGGAAGGGTAATATGGTCCACTAGCTGATACAATATGTCCGTTGTAGCTATGGTGGGAGGTAATTATGGCCACCTAGCTGGACACTATGTCCATGTAGGGCTATGGATGGGAGGTAATATGTGCCACTGGCTGAACAATTGTCCTGGCTGAAATATTGTCCCGGTAGCTCATGATGGGGAGGTAATATGGCCATGGCTGACAATATGTCCCTGTAGCATGGTGGGGGAATAATATGGCCACTGGTGTTAATATGTTCCCCTGGGGGGAAAAGCCCATTTTGCTGGGAGGTAATATGGCACTGGCTTGACATAGGTCCCGAATATCCCTGGGAGGTAATATGCCACTGGCTGTCCTTGGTAGATGGTGGGAGGTATGGCCATGGCTGACAATATGTTCCCGTAGCTAATGGGGGAGTAATATCGCCACTAGCTACATATTCCCTGTAGCTATGGTGGGAGGGTAATATGGCCACTGGCCTGACAATATGTCCCTAGCCCATGGGTGGGAGGGTAATGGCCACTGGCTTGACAATATTCCCTGTAGCCATGCTGGGAGGTAATTATGGCCACTGGATGGGAAAATATGTTCCCTGTACTAATGGTGGGAGGTAATATGGCCACTGGCTGACAATATGTCCGTGTAGCTATGGTGGGAGGTAATATGGCCATGGCTGACAATAGTCATTTTAGCTATGGTGGGGAGGGAAATGGCCATGGGCTGACAATTATGTCCTTGTACTATGGTGGGAGGTAATATGGCCACTGGGCTGACAATATGTCCGTGAGTATGGTGGGAGGTTAAGATGGCCACTGCTGACTTTATGTTCCCCTTTCAATAGTTCCCTGTAGCTTGGTGGGAGGTAATATGGCCACTAGCTGACAAATATGTCCGTGTAGCTATGTGGGAGGTAATATGGCCACTAGCTAGGACAATATGTCCCTGTAGCTATGGTGGGAGGTAATATGGCCACTAGCTGACAATATTCCTGTAGCTTGGTGGGAAGTTAATATGCCACTGGCTGACATGTCCTTTAGCTATTGTGGGAGGTAATTAATGGCCATTGGCTGTCCTTGTAGCAATGGTGGGAGGTATGGGCCACTGGCCTGAAAATATGTCCCTGTAGCCATGCTGGGGGAGGTAAATATGGCCACTGGCTGACAATATGTCCCTGTATCTAGATTGGGAAGGAAATATCGCCATGGCTGAAATAGTCCGTGTAGCTTATGGTGGGGAGGTAATATGGCCACTGGCTGACAATATGTCCCTGTAGCTATGGTGGGAGTAATATGGCCAAATGGGCTGACAAATATGTCCTTGTAGCCTATGGTGGGGAGGGGTAATAATGGCCACTGGCTGTCCCTTTGGTATGATGGGGAGTAATATTGGCCACTGGCTGACAATATTCCCTGTTACTATTGGTGGGAGTAATATCGCCACTAGGCTACAATATGTCCCGTAGCTATGGTGGGAGGTATGGCCACTGGCTGACAATATGTCCCGTACCATGTGGGGAGGTAACTATGGCCACTGGATGAACAATATGTCCTGTAGCCATGCGGGAAGGGTAATATGGCCCACTGCTGACAATATGTCCCTTGTAGCTATGGTGGGAAGGTAATATGGCCACCTGACAAATATGTCCGTGTAGCTTTGGTGGGAGGTAATATGGCATGGCTGACATTTGTCCCTGTAGCCCCTGGAGGGGAGGTAATATGGACACTGATACAATATGTCCTTGACTATGGTGGGGAGGTAATATGGCAACTAGCTGACATGTCCTTGGTAGCTATGGTGGGAGTAATATGGCCACTAGCTGACAATTTGTTCCCTGTAGCTATGGTGGGAGGTAATATGGAAACGGCTGACAATATGTCCGTGTAGCTATGGTGGGAGGTAATATGGTCACTAGCTGACAATATGTCCCTGTAGCTATGGTGGGAGGTAATATGGCCACTGGCTGACAATATGTCCCTGTAGCCATGGTGTGTCCCTGTAGCCATGGTGTGAGGTAATATGGCCATTGTCTGACAATATGTCCTTGTAGCTATGGAGGGAGGTAATATGGCCACTGGCTGACAATATGTCCCTGTAGCTATGGTGGGAGGTAATATGGTCACTGGCTGACAATATGTCCCTGTAGCTATGGTGGGAGGTAATATGGCCACTAGCTGACAATATTTCCGTGTAGCTATGGTGGTCACTAGCTGACAATATGTCCTTGTAGCTATGGTGGGAGGTAATATGGCCACTAGCTGACAATATGTCCGTGTAGCTATGGTGGAAGGTAATATGGCCACTGGCTGACAATATGTCCTTGTAGCTATGGTGGGAGGTAATATGGCCACTAGCTGACAATATGTCCGTGTAGCTATGGTGGTCACTAGCTGACAATATGTCCTTGTAGCTATGGTGGGAGGTAATATGGCCACTAGCTGACAATATGTCCGTGTAGCTATGGTGGAAGGTAATATGGCCACTGGCTGACAATATGTCCTTGTAGCTATGGTGGGAGGTAATATGGCCACTAGCTGACAATATGTCCGTGTAGCTATGGTGGTCACTAGCTGACAATATGTCCTTGTAGCTATGGTGGGAGGTAATATGGCCACTAGCTGACAATATGTCCGTGTAGCTATGGTGGAAGGTAATATGGCCACTGGCTGACAATATGTCCTTGTAGCTATGGTGGGAGGTAATATGGCCACTAGCTGACAATATGTCCCTGTAGCTATGGTGGGAGGTAATATGGCCACTAGCTGACAATATGTCACTGTAGCTATGGTGGGAGGTAATATGGCCACTAGCTGACAATATGTCCCTGTAGCTATGGTGGGAGGTAATATGGCCACTGGCTGACAATATGTCCGTGTAGCTATGGTGGGAGCTAATATGGCCACTAGCTGACAATATGTCCCTGTAGCCATGGTGTGAGGTAATATGGCCACTGGCTGACAATATGTCCTTGTAGCTATGGTGGGAGGTAATATGGCCACTAGCTGACAATATGTCCCTGTAGCTATGGTGGGAGGTAATATGGTCACTAGCTGACAATATGTCCTTGTACCTATGGTGGGAGGTAATATGGCCACTAGCTGACAATATGTCCCTGTAGCTATGGTGGGAGGTAATATGGCCACTAGCTGACAATATGTCCCTATGTCCGTGTAGCTATGGTGGGAGGTAATATGGCCACTGGCTGACAATATGTCCCTGTAGCTATGGTGGGAGGTAATATGGCCACTGGCTGACAATATGTCCCTGTAGCTATGGTGGGTGGTAATATGGCCACTAGCTGACAATATGTCCGTGTAGCCATGGTGTGAGGTAATATGGCCACTGGCTGACAATATGTCCCTGTAGCTATGGTGGGAGGTAATATGGCCACTGGCTGACAATATGTCCGTGTAGCCATGGTGGGAGGTAATATGGCCACTTGCTGACAATATGTCCGTGTAGCTATGGTGGGAATATGTCCGTGTAGCTGTGGTGGGAGGTAATATGGCCACTGGCTGACAGACAAGGTATCATAAGACCTGCAGCGCTGCACAGTCTGGTCATCATGTTTATTTAATGACGTTTAATGACCTGCCAACAGCTGTGTCAACTGGGCCAAATTCCGTATTTCACCTGTACAGATGGATGGGAGCCATAGTCTGGCCAGGCCCTTTTTGATCGCCATTCAAGTACATGGTATGTTGCAGATGGAAATGATAAATGGGTGGGATGGGAATGATAATTGGATAACTGATGAAAACGTGACAGTCACTTAAGTTGTATTTGTACAAGTGATTTATTTGTAAGTATCCTGAAAAGTGTACAACATAATTAAATCGAAATTATGAAAGTCGTACACGACATGTACATAAAACACACATAATCTGCAAATTATATTTAATTTATATAAGTTACAAAATTCATAAATACATATAACATTTATTAACCCATTACATGCCGAGGCTATACAATTTTTCGCACAATTTTTGTTTTTATCTCAATTATGCACAGAAGTATATTTTGTTACCACTCATTCGAACAGATGTTTCAAATGAGTGGTCACAATTATACTTTTGAGAAGAAGTAAGAGAAATTTGTTTCAATTTGTTTATAATAAACAAATTGAAACAAATTTCATTACCGGTACTTCTCTATACCATGTATAGGTGTGTTCAGCATGAAATGGGTTCTACACATATGGCATGATACATGTAGCTGTAAGTGATTCCACAAGCACATATGTCCCATTACGACAAAAGGGTATTATAGAGTTTCCGACCAGTGTGGCCTCTGATCAGCCTGTGCCTATGCACAGTCTGATCTGGGGCTACACTGCAATTGGTCACCATTGCAGGGAAACATAACTGATTGTTTAATGGTGTTTAACAGCCTGTCAACAGCTAGTCATTTTAGGCTGTGTCAACAGGACTAAATCCCGTATTTCACCTGTACGGATGGGGGAATTTTATATGATATATTGGTATTTAATGGCCTATCAACAGCTAAGGTCATTTAAGGCCGAGCCAACGGGTTCAATAACGCATTTAACCAGCTGCATTTGGAGGAAAATCAAAAAAATCAGAACCGAATATTTACATCGAAAAAAAACCTGACCTGGTGCTAGGTCCACACCACATCAAAGTCACTTGGCCCCTTCCCCTAAAAGTAATAAATTAATAACAATCATATTACTCATATAAGGGGTATAACCGGATTCAACTCTCACATACAAGAATGCCAAAGACGTACCTGAGGGCCAAACCAGGTTTCCAGTCAGGAGTCTGGTAATGTTTGTTTGTTTGTTTATTGGGGTGTAACCGCCTATCAACAGCTAAGGTCATTTAAGGCCGGGTTAATGGGTTTAGTACCAAATCCCATATACCTGTACAAGTACATGTACAAATGGGGGGGGATCCCAAAATCAGAACTGAATATTTACAATAAAACAACTATATGTTCAGCCCTGAAATCAGAATGATCCTGATCTGATGTCAGGTCCTCGCCACATTAGAATCACTTGGCCCCCTCCCAAAGCAGTGGGATCAGTAATAATCTTACTACTTTTATAATGGGCAACAACCCAATTGAACTCCCAGGTAACAAGAGTCAAAGATAAAAAACATACCAGAGGGCCAAACCAGGCAAATTGTGATTAATATAAGGTGGAACCCCTACCGTTAATTTACGCCTTCACGTTCGCCCGACCAACTACCCAAGAGTATGGTAATGATGAATCCCGATTGTTAAATTACCCATCACATGCTCAGACACTACCAACAAACCAGCACAATGGCCACACCAGAATCACTTGGCCCCCTCCCAAAGCAGTAGGATCAGTAATAATCTTACTACTTTTATAATGGGCAATAACCCAATTCAACTCCCAGGTAACAAAAGAGCCAAAGATAAAAACGCACCCGAGGGCCAAAACAGGCAAATCGCGATTCCGATAAGGAGGAACCCCTACCGTTAATTTACGCCGTCGCTTTCGGCCAACCAACCACCCATGAATGGAGAAATGGGGCTTATGGCTTTTGCAACTAGTGTAGATCCAGATCAACCTGTGCATCTGGACTGTCTGATCAGGATCTGCACTATTCGCCATTCCATCAATTAAACACCCGTCTTGCTTCTAACAAGCAATAGAGATCGTTATCAAGCTACATGAGTGTACTATTTGATCAGGAGCTACACTGGTCACAATTCCCTAAGCCCCATTTCTCCAGTCACAGCTACATATGACAAGTAAATCGGTGGGTTGTTGATAAATGTTGACCAAATCCACTTCAGAGCTCCAGATGAGGCGTGTATTGGTGAATTTTACGCATTTATTTTAGCTGAATACGCATTGATTTTCAAACGTAGGAGTACAGGAAAAACAATTTAAATACTCACTGATATTAAAATGAGGAGAAAAATGCTATAAAAAATTATAATTCACTTATTTGAGCTGCAAAAAAAGGAAACAGTTTGCTGTTTTAAAGTTGAAATAAGTGAATTTACAACGTGTTTAGAGCATTTTGCTGCTCATTTTAAATATCAATAAACATGAAAATTTGCTTAAAAGATGCATTTTCTCAAAATCTGGGATTATAAAATTAGCACAGCCAACACAAATATGATGTTGTACAACAAAGAAAATCATTTAGTCCCTATTTAATTCGGAAATACACATGATAAATGCAGCAATCCTTTCAGTGCAAAAGTTAAATAACTATAATATGTACTTTCATTTCAAGTCTTTGATATCAGTGAGTACAATACTCTTTAGACACGAGGCTTATCTGGAGCCCTGCTGCCTGAATCAACAAGATAATACAAAGTACACATGTACAGGCAAATGTGATAATCCCAGAAAGGTTGGGCTCATTTAGAAACAAACCTACTCTACAAAATATAAATGCTTCTGTAAGTGACAGAACAATGACAATTGTAGTGTACATATGTAAAGTACACATGTACAGGCAAATGTGATAATCCCAGAAAGGTTGGGCTCATTTAGAAACAAACCTACTCTACAAAATATAAATGCTTCTGTAAGTGACAGAACAATGACAATTGTAGTGTACATATGTAGCACAAAAATATTTACACAATTCCCTAACATTTGATTGGTCCGTAGCAAGTCTCTGTCCAAAAGTTATATCCCAGTAAACTCCATGCCGAACTACTTTCTGTAACCGTCAGGCGCAGTTAAAATAATTCTTAAGAAAACGGAAAATAAACACATTTTCTTGATGAATTTATTTCAAATGCTGGAATTATAAGGAATGAATGGCCTTTTTGTGCAATTTATCGGGGATATAAACTTGGAAAAGTCGCGGGAATACTGGACGAGGCCTTCCGGCCTTCGTCCAGTATTCCCGCGACTTTTCCAAGTTTATACCCCGATAAATTCCACAAAAAGGCCATTCATTCCTATAATGTGTATTTATATGTTTATTAGAAATGCAATCAACTACTGTCTGTTGCACGAAACCTGCCATGTGTTTGTACCTAAGATGATGTGCGATGTCATGAAAAATATTTATAAAATTTACGATATATTCCGTAAATGGCATTGCAAGTTGACGAAATGTTCAGAGCAAATGTGGAAATTTTGTCCATTTTCGTTACTGGGATATTTTCTGTAAATGACGTCGAAAATGGACAAAATTTTCACATTTGCTCTGAACATTTTTGCAATGCCATTTACGGAATATATCGTAAATTTTGTAAATATGGGACCCAGTTTATGTAAATATTTTTCATGAAATCTTCTTAGGTACAAAATCTAGGCTGGTGCTACTGGTAGCTACAGTAACATTTGGCTACTAAAATAGCTATTTAGCTACTCATATTTCAAAACTGCACATTTTGCCTACTAAAAATTTCAGAAACGTACTATGTTTTTACATATATGTATACTACTGTCATTTTTCGTGTTATCATTTCATTTTGGCTACTAATTTCAAAATGCTACATCCAACCTAGCAAAGTCACAAGGCTTGTCTTATGTGTTTATTAATTATACAGTCAAAATTCTACAATTATTGCAAACTTCATAAGGTCCAACTAGTTAGCTGGTGGTAAGTTGATCTATTTTGTCATGATTTATGTACACATACAACTATCAATGTGGAAAAGAATTTCAATAATTGTTTAAATAAATTTATTCATATGCAATCATGGCAATGCATGTAACGTCACAGGACGTAATTGCACCAATGAAACATCACCAAAAGTAGTTTTCGAATATGGATTGACCATGACTTTGTAGCAGCGTCAATATAGGAGTGAATGGCCTTTTTGTGGAATTTATCAGGGTATAAACTTGGAAAAGTCGCAGGAATACTGGACGAAGGCCGGAAGGCCTCGTCCAGTATTCCCGCGACTTTTCCAAGTTTATATCCCCGATAAATTCCACAAAAAGGCCATTCATCCTTATAATTCCAGCATTTGAAACAAATTCATCAAGAAAATGTGTTTATTTTCCGTTTTCTTAAGAATTATTTTAACTGCGCCTCACGGTTACGGAAAGTAGTTCAGCGTGGGAGTTTACTGGGATATAAATTTTGGACAGAGACTTGCTACGGGCCAATCAAATGTTCAAGTTAGGGAATTGCGTAAATATTTTTGTGCTGGAATTATTGCCTGATACAGATTGTTATCATTCAGCTTGTATTCGGTCAATGCTTAGCCAGTTACCTCATAAATTATGGCTGTGACTGGGGAAATGGGGCATATGGGTTATGCAACCAGTGTAGCCCCAAATCAGCATGCACATCTATACAGACTGATCAGGGCGAGCACTGTTCGCCATTCTGTCAACCAGTAATGCTTCTAACTGATAGTTTTCTAGTAGAAGTTCAGGAGTCTGAACATCCACAAATGCCAAAAGGTCCATTTCACCAGTAAGAGCCACAATTATGTATGACATACACCGTATGAAGTGACTGTACATGAATACAGACATTGATGTTCAATAGATGATGTGATGATTATAATATTGTATTATCACAGTACGTTGTAAACTTCAGGCCAGAAAAAAATTAAATTATAGATTCTTGTTCCAATATGCATTGCTCCAGATAAGCTGCGTATTTGCTTAAATACCCAATTAAAATTGCAAACAAAACAATTGAAATCATATGTAGCGAGTATCAAAAAGCAATAAAAAAATTGTGGTACCTTTATAGCATGTTTTTCTTATTTTCCATGAAAACACATCTTGGTATTTCATTAGAATTGTCTCCAAGGAGACAATTCTCATGAAATGCCAAGAAATGTTTTCATTTCGAAGCAAACTATTCAATAATTGCTGTCTGTTGATGTGTAAACAGTAGTGTGATTTTATTTTACCCAATTAAAAGTTTGAAATACCCAATTGCTTCAGAAATGATGGAGTGACAATACTCAATTACTAATTCCTTATCTGGAGCCCTGTGCATGTACTTGCACCTGAAATAATGGCCAGGGCCCAGTTGCTCAAAACCTGTTAGCTTAACGGACTGTTAAATCCCTAACAATGTTAAGGATTTCACAGTCTGTTAAGCTAACAGAAGCTTTGAGCAACCGGGCCCTGATTCATATTTTCTTTGTATCTAAACGTATTTTCAACAACAACAATAGAAATTATTGTATATTGTTACAAACACCAGCCTGTTTCGCATACAAATGCCTCCGGCAGCAGATTTGAGAAACTCCGGTAAACTTCCTAACCTGACCACTGACACACACTCCAAATGCCGGACACACAATCCAAACACTATATGCTCTACCAAGACTGGTGGCATAATGAAAGCCTCACTCTGGACTTTAATGTTAATTCCAACATTTGTACAAGAATCTAGTAATTCATTTTCAATGACCTAGCAATGAAATGTTTATCTGGTTGGTCCACGGAAATAGTACGACAACACAATGTCTGAGATTTGTGACCTTCAGCGATTAAAATACATGTATATGCCTCACCTCGACATAATACGGCTTATTGAGGTTGCTACCATATCAGCCTGTGCATACAGAGCTCCAGATAAGCTTTGTGTCTAAAGCGTACTATACCCCCTAATTTCAAAATCATTGCGTATTTTACTTTTACAATTATTGATTTTCTTCATTACTGAATAGGGAAAAAGTTTTAACCAAAAGATTTAACCAGACGTACGTTAAAAAGTTAACGTTGAAAATGGCTAAGTCAATTACGTAGAAATAATAGGTGAAGGTAAAAAAATGGTCACATGTTGGATAGTTGTATTTGACCTTGACATTGCGCACAGGGGCCGCACGGTTCGGGGTTAGAGTGAAAATATGGACGATGATAAACACCCATGTGAAGTTTCAAGGTAATGGGCGAAGCAGTTGCAGAGATATAGTATAACAAAAAATTTTAACCAAAAAATTTAACCAGATGTACGTTAAAAAGTTAACGTTCAAAATGGCTAAGTCAATTACGTAGAAATAATAGGTGAAGGTAAAAAAATGGTCACATGTTGGATAGTTGTATGTGGTAGGCACCCCTTGGTTATGAAACTGTAAAAGTTTGGTGGTCCTAGGTGGTACAGTACCAAAGAAATGGACTTAAACATGAAAACTTAACATTGTAAACGCCAAAAGTTAACATTGAAAATGGCTAAGTCGACTGCGCGGAAAAAATGGGTCAAGTTAAAAAAAAAGTAACATGTTGGATAGTGATATGTGGTGGGCACCCCTTGATTATGAAGCTGTGAAAGTTTGGTGGTCCTAGGTGGTACAGTACCAAAGAAATGGACTTAAACACGAAAACTTAACATTGAAAACGCGAAAACTTAACATTGAAAATGGCTAAGTCGATTGTGCGGAAAAATGGGTCAAGTTAAAAAAAAAGTAACATGTTGGATAGTGATATGTGGTGGGCACCCCTTGATTATGAAGCTGTGAAAGTTTGGTGGTCCTAGGTGGTACAGTACCAAAGAAATGGACTTAAACACGAAAACATAACATTGAAAACGCGAAAACTTAACATTGAAAATGGCTAAGTCGATTGCGCGGAAAAAATGGGTCAAGTTAAAAAACAAGAAACGAGGCAAAGCCACGAAGGCCAGGTTTTTTCCAAGCATAGACACTTGGATAACATAATTATACCCACTTTTTGTAGACTAGATGGTCGTGGCCTGCATGTCGCGCCTTGGGGCGAGGCATGGACACTAAAAAAATAGATATAGTAGATGGAAAAACTTTAACCAAAAAACTTTAACCGGACACACGGACGAACGGACGGACGTATGCCAAAATGCCGACGATATCGCACTTTCCGCAAGCAGGTGTGACAATGATGATAAACACCCATGTGAAGTATCAAGGTATTGGGTGAAGCAGTTGCAGAGATATAGTACACGAACAAACTTTAACAAAAAAATTCAAAGTAATTTGACCTTGACATTGGGCACAGGATCGCGCTTTCCGCAAGCAGGTGCGACAATGATGATAAACACCCATGTGAAGTATCAAGGTATTGGGTGAAGCAGTTGCAGAGATATAGTACACGAAAAAACTTTAACAAAAAAATTCAAAGTAATTTGACCTTGACATTGGGCACAGGATCGCATTTTCCACAAGCAGGTGCGACAATGATGATAAACACCCATGTGAAGTATCAAGGTATTGGGTGAAGCAGTTGCAGAGATATAGTACACGAAAAAAGTTTAACAAAAAAAGTCAAAGTAATTTGACCTTGACATTGGGCACAGGATCGCGCTTTCCGCAAGCAGGTGCGACAATGATGATAAACACCCATGTGAAGTATCAAGGTATTGGGTGAAGCAGTTGCAGAGATATAGTACACGAAAAAACTAACTTTAACAAAAAAATTCAAAGTAATTTGACCTTGACATTGGGCACAGGATCGCGCTTTCCGCAAGCAGGTGCGACAATGATGATAAACACCCATGTGAAGTATCAAGATATTGGGTGAAGCAGTTGCAGAGATATAGTACACAAAAAAACATTAACAAAAAAATTCAAAGTAATTTGACCTTGACATTGGGCACAGGGGCCGCACTGTTGGGGGTTAGAATGAAAATATGGATGATAATAAACACCCATGTGAAGTTTCAAGGTAATGGGCGAAGCAGTTGCAGAGATATAATATAACGAAAAAGTTTTAAAACCAAAAAACTTTAACTAGACGTACGTTAAAAAGTTAACGTTGAAAAGTTAACGTTGAAAATGGCTAAGTCAATTACGTAGAAATAATAGGTGAAGGTAAAAAAATGGTCACATGTTGGATAGTTGTATGTGGTAGGCACCCCTTGGTTATGAAACTGTGAAAGTTTGGTGGTCCTAGGTGGTACAGTACCAAAGAAATGGACTTAAACACGAAAACTTAACATTGTAAACGCGAAAACTTAACATTGAAAATGGCTAAGTCGATTAACATGTTGGATAGTGATATGTGGTGGGTACCCCTTGATTATGAAGCTGTGAAAGTTTGGTGGTCCTAGGTGGTACAGTAACAAAGAAATGGACTTAAACACGAAAACTTAACATTGAAAACGCGAAAACTTAACATTGAAAATGGCTAAGTCGATTGTGCGGAAAAATGGGTCAAGTTAAAAAAAAAGTAACATGTTGGATAGTGATATGTGGTAGGCACCCCTTGGTTATGAAACTGTGAAAGTTTGGTGGTCCTAGGTGGTACAGTACCAAAGAAATGGACTTAAACACGAAAACTTAACATTGTAAACGCGAAAACTTAACATTGAAAATGGCTAAGTCGATTAACATGTTGGATAGTGATATGTGGTGGGTACCCCTTGATTATGAAGCTGTGAAAGTTTGGTGGTCCTAGGTGGTACAGTAACAAAGAAATGGACTTAAACACGAAAACTTAACATTGTAAACGCGAAAACTTAACATTGAAAATGGCTAAGTCGACTATGCGGAAAAAATGGGTCAAGTTAAAAAAAAAGTAACATGTTGGATAGTGATATGTGGTGGGTACCCCTTGATTATGAAGCTGTGAAAGTTTGGTGGTCCTAGGTGGTACAGTAACAAAGAAATGGACTCAAACACGAAAACTTAACATTGATTGTGGACGCCGCCCGCCCGATCCCCGCCCGCCCGCCGGCACGCCCGGCTTTCGCCAATCCAATAGCCTGGATTTTTTTTCAAAAAACCTGGCTAAAAAAGTAACATGTTGGATAGTGATATGTGGTGGGCACCCCTTGATTATGAAGCTGTGAAAGTTTGGTGGTCCTAGGTGGTACAGTAACAAAGAAATGGACTCAAACACGAAAACTTAACATTGATTGTGGACGCCGCCCGCCCGCCGCCCACCCGCCCGGCTTTCGCCAATCCAATAGCCCGGATTTTTTTTCAAAAAACCTGGCTAAAAAAGTAACATGTTGGATAGTGATATGTGGTGGGCACTCTTGATTATGAAGCTGTGAAAGTTTGGTGGTCCTAGGTGGTACAGTAACAAAGAAATGGACTCAAACACGAAAACTTAACATTGAAAATGGCTAAGTCGACTGCACTGAAAAAAAGGGTCAAGTTAAAAAAGAAGTAACATGTTGGATAGTGAAATGTGGTGGGCACCCCTTGAATTATGAAGCTGTGAAGTTGGTGGTCCTAGGTGGTACAGTACCAAAGAAATGGACTTAACACGAAAAACTTAAACATTGAAAACGCGAAAACTTAACATTGAAAATGGCTAAGTCGACTGCGCGGAAAAAATGGGTGAAGTTAAAAAAAAAGTAACATGTTGGATAGTGATATGTGGTGGGCACTCTTGATTATGAAGCTGTGAAAGTTTGGTGGTCCTAGGTGGTACAGTAACAAAGAAATGGACTCAAACACGAAAACTTAACATTGAAAATGGCTAAGTCGACTGCACTGAAAAAAAGGGTCAAGTTAAAAAAGAAGTAACATGTTGGATAGTGAAATGTGGTGGGCACCCCTTGATTATGAAGCTGTGAAAGTTTGGTGGTCCTAGGTGGTACAGTACCAAAGAAATGGACTTAAACACGAAAACTTAACATTGAAAACGCGAAAACTTAACATTGAAAATGGCTAAGTCGACTGCGCGGAAAAAATGGGTGAAGTTAAAAAAAAAGTAACATGTTGGATAGTGATATGTGGTGGGCACTCTTGATTATGAAGCTGTGAAAGTTTGGTGGTCCTAGGTGGTACAGTAACAAAAAAATGGACTCAAACACGAAAACGGCTAAGTCGACTGACCGGAAAAAATGGGTCAAGTTAAAAAAAAAGTAACATGTTGGATAGTGATATGTGGTGGGCCCTTGATTATGAAGCTGTGAAAGTTTGGTGGTCCTAGGTGGTACAGTAACAAAGAAATGGACTCAAACACGAAAACTTAACATTGATTGTGGACAAGGCCCGCCCACCCGCCCGCCCGCCCGCCCGACCGCCGCCCGCCCGCACCCGCCCGGCTTTCGCCAATCCAATAGCCTGGATTTTTTTCTCAAAAAAACCTGGCTAAAAATGATAAAAACATTTAAACATTCACTTATTTGAGCGGCAAAAAGCAAACACTGTTGCAGATCATCAACTAAGTGAATTTTCAACTGTATGACAGTATTTTCACTACTCAAATCTCAATTTGAAAATCAATGCGTATTTTCAAATTGCTGTACTCCCACTTTTTATAATCAATGCGTATTCAGCTAACATAATTGCGTAAAATACGCCAATACGCACCTTATCTGGAGCTCTGTGCATAGTAGATACCCTGATCAGATGGCATATATCAGACTGTGCATAGTAGATACCCTGATCAGATGGCATATATCAGACTGTGCATCTATGCCACCTCATCAGGATATACAAAATACACAGGTATATACATATAGCAAGAATACCAGGTTAGAGTCCTTCAATGTCAAATTTTCAGGTGAGGCTGGAACGCATAGGAATTATGAGTCTAGTTGAAGGAATTCCTACCGTTTCCGAGCCGAGCCCGATACACTTAATGTCAAAAGACAGTAGCACAGTATTCAGCAAAATATATATTACTGTAAAAAGCTAAGTATTCGGACACCATTTGTTTGGGAAACAAAACAAATTATATCCAAAAATATTATTGCGATAAACATGATAAACCAGTACAACCCTACTAACCCTAAGGATTTGGGAAACTTTGTTGTGGGAAACAGATATCTGTTTCTTAGAATGAATTTATTGTACAAGTCACTATTTACAATGAATCTCAAAATAGTCTCAATTTTATTATGTAATTGTTGAAGCTAGCATCCTGTCTATACTTCCAATTATATTTGGGCCGCTGATGGAATGGTGACTAGCATATCGCCAGTTCAGACTGCGCGGAGGCGCAGGCTGAACTGGCGCTATGCTGGTCGCATATTTCACAAAATCCTTTTTCTAAGCCAGTTGCCCATTTAAAGTTTGGACTGTAACTATGGGAATGATGGGAAATATGCAGAATTGCTGCATGAATTACATATTATGTTCAAGTTATGAGTCAAGTTAGAGATTCTTCATCGGAAGTTAGAAACCAAATGGCTGCAGCATGTATGTCCAGCCTGCCGAGGCATTTGGTAGTCCCAGGATGTATTAGACGTCCCAGGAGGTACTGGAAGTCCCAGGAGCTATTGGACGTCCCAGGAGGTATTGGACTTCCCAGGCGGTATTGGAAGTCCCAGGAGGTATTGGACTTCCCAGGCGGTATTGGACATCCCAGGAGGTATTGAACGTCCCAGGAGGTATTCCCAGAACGTCCCAGGAGGTATTGGAAGTCCCAGGAGCTATTGGAAGTCCCAGGAGGTATTGGACGTCCCAGGAGGTATTGAACGTCCCGGGAGGTATTGGAAGTCCCAGGAGCTATTGGACGTCCCAGGAGGTATTGAACGTCCCGGAAGGTATTGGAAGTCCCAGGAGCTATTGGAAGTCCAAGGAGGTATTGGACTTCCCAGGAGGTATTGGACTTCCCAGGCGGTATTGGACATCCCAGGAGGTATTGAACGTCCCGGGAGGTATTGGAAGTCCCAGGAGGTATTGAACGTCCCAGGAGGTATTGAACGTCCCGGGAGGTATTGGAAGTCCCAGGAGGTATTGGAAGTCCAATGAGGTATTGGACTTCCCAGGAGGTATTGGACTTCCCAGGCGGTATTGGACATCCCAGGAGGTATTGGGACTTTTCTACCCAGACACCGTGGGAAGCGGGAAATCACAGTGGGAGTTATGTGCCTCCCACAGTGACCATAATTATGTATATGTATTGTAAATATCCAATCAAAATGTTGTAAATTTCTATGTAGTTTAATCTTCACTTTTGGTATGGTGGCTATAAACAGAAAGAGTGAATGGTAGTTAATCTGCAATACAGTTGCCGAGAAAAGTAATTTAACAAGAATTCCATCATGGAAGTGGTGTTGTGCCTGCTGAGGCATTTGACCTTAACATGATCATGGGCATGTACTAAAGAAAGCATCACAAAAACCGTCACAGAAGTGCATGCTTAAAACACAAAAAAAGGTCAAGGTTGAAGAAACTTTTTGACATAAAGAAGAATTCCGCCACATAAAGCAGTGTCGCGCCTGCCGAGGCATTTGATCGTAACATGTTCATGGGCATGTACTAAAGTAAGCATTACAAAAACCATCAGAGAAGTGCATGCTTTAAACACGAAAAAGGTCGAGGTTGAAGAAACGACCTCCATTTTAACAAATCTGAAAAAGCTTCACCCATGGACCATAACTGTGAAGTTTGGCCACCATGGGCCAAGCGGTTCGTGTGAAGAAGAACTTTGAAATCTCTAATAAAAGAACAACCTTTTGACCTTTTGGCGGCCATCTTGGATGACATGACCATCCAATTTCGACAAAAAATGTACCAGAGCGATCGCCTCTTTGATACCTTTTGATATATATAGCCATGACCATATTCGGTCAAAAATAAAATTTCACCCCAATTTGACCCATCGGGCCACGCCCATTTTAACAACTTTGAAAGAGCATTGTACATCGATCATTCCTACCCAGTTTCGTCGAAATCCGGCTGGTGGTTCAGGAGAAGATTTTTTAAGAATTTATGCCATTTTTAGACGGCGGCCATTTTGGATTAGCGATGACCTCCATTTTAACAAATCTGAAAAGGCTTCACCCATGGACCATAACTTTTAATTTCGGCTACCATGGGCCAAGCGGTTCATGTGAAGAAGAATTTTGAAATCTGTAATAAAAGAACGACCTTTTGACCTTTCGGCGGCCGTCTTGGATGACATAACCATCCGATTTCGACAAAAAATGCACCAGAGTGATCGCCTCGTTGATACCTTCGATTTCATATATGACATGACCATATTCGGTCAAAAATACAATTTGACCCCAATTTGACCCCACGGGCCACGCCCATTTTTGACCCCGGCGTCACCATTTTAAAAACTTTGAAAGAGCATTCTACATCGATCATTCCTACCAAGTTTTGTCGAAATCCGGTTGGCGGTTCTTGAGAAGATTTTTGAAGAATTTGTGCTATTTTTAGACGGCAGCCATCTTGGATTACGTAATGACGTCATTTTAACAATTTTGTAATCCCCCTACCTAAGGACCATGACCATGAAGTTTGGTGACTATAGGCCCAATGGTTACCGAGGAGAAGACGTTTGAAAATGTTCATGGACGGACGACGACGGACAACGGACACATTGCGGTAACAAGAGCTCACATGAGCTTCGCTCAGGTGAGCTAAAAAGGCCACGGTCATGTTAATTGCGGCATGAGGGTGTTCCGAATGATCACATGCATCAAGTGTCTAAATATTGAAGAAATCTGTTAAGCAATATTAACGTCAACGTTAAAAATGGCTAAGTGTTTTGCAAAAATTTGAAGGTAAAAAAGGTCAAGGTCATGTTAATGGCAGCATGAGTGTGTTCCAAATGCTCATAAATATCAAGTGTCCAAATATTGAAGCATTCCATCAAATAATATTAAAGTAATACCATGATGAAGAAGCTTGTACAAACTTTTTGACACAAAAAAATGGCCAAGTGTTTCTTAAAGAATGTGAAGCTAAAAAAGGGTCAAGGTCATGTTAATGGTGGCATGTTTGTTTTGTTTATTGGTGTTTAACGGCCTATCAACAGCTAAGGTCATGTAAGGCCGGGCAAACGGGTTCGATCCCGTTTTAACCTGCTGCATTGGGGGGAAAATTTCAAAATCAGAACTGAATATTTACATCGAGAAACAATATATTCAGCCCTGAAATTAGAATAACCTGACCTGGTGGCAGGTCCATACCACACCAAAGTCACTTGGCCCCTTCCCATAAAATAGGATTACGAATAATCGTAATAATCACTTAAGGGGTATAACCAGATTCAACTGTCACATACAAAATGCCAAAGACGTATGTGAGGGCCAAACCAGGTCTCCAATCGGAATTCCGGTAAGGATGAACCCCGATCGTTAAATTACCCATCGCTTGCACCCACCTTCCACCCACTAATGGTGGCATGAGTGTGTTCCAAATGCTCACATACATGTATATCAAGTGTCCAAATACTGAAGCATTTCGTCAAGTAATATTAAAGTTATAACATCATGACGAAGCTTGTAGAAACTTTTTGACATTTCGGACTACGACGCCGACGACGACGGAACAGCGACTATAGTCGATCCTTCTGCTAAAGCAGGCGTGACAAAAAATTGCACTCATATTTCGGACAGATGCACCCATGAATAAACACACGGACGTCATTGCGATCACTGTCTAACTTTCCACGAGTGGGAGCGACAAAAACGTGATCCCTTGTTTCAGGCGGATATCCCATGTGAAACAACGCTTGGAATGTGTTCAATACCTGGATAATTTACCACCATATGTGTACATAAACTGACAACCTACCTAGAAATTGGCGCTTGTCCATAAGCGCAGGTTTGAGGTATACAGACACATGTGGTTATTACATCAAATCACATGTATAACAGGCAGGTCATGTGATAAAAACGTAAATATTAAAGGTACATGCCCACTCAGTAGGCACAAAATGTTCTTTATAGGAATAAAATAAGTGTACAATTGTGTCACTATTCCACCAGTTCTAAAAAGAATGAGTGCCCGCTATACAGATATAATCATTTAGTAATATTTATTTTACTGATAGTGATGCGCGGTGGTATCAGGCTATTTTCATATGCAAATTGGCATGCTATTTTTTAATTATTTATAATAATTTCGTATAATCATTTATCATAAAAAAATAACTAGATAGGTTTAACGGAATACTCCCCGCGTGGCCCCAGGTACCCCTAAATATGTAAAAAAAATCCAAGTGTGTGGGCTTGTCACCTTGACTCTGGGCTTAGCGGGAGCGGCACGAATGTGAATTTCTCTGATGTTAAGTTTTGTAAAGAGACTAAGTATGTGACGTTGACCTCGAGATCAGTGGGGATTTGTCACAGCATGATAGTAGAGCCTTAGAGGAATGAATGCATGAAATATTAAGAATTTTCGATGAAAGAAATAGAAGTTATAACATATTTCTCTGATGTTAAGTTTTGTAAAGAGACTAAGTATGTCACCTTGACCTGGGGATCAGCGGGGGTTGGACGGTCGTAGATTTGTCACATCACGATAGTACAACCTTAGAGGAATGCACAAGTGAAATATTAAGATTTTTAAATGAAGGAACTAGAAGTTATAACATATTTCTCTGATGTTAAGTTTTGTAAAGAGACCAAGTATTTGACCTTGACCTTGGGATCAGCGAGGGTTGGACGGTCGTGGATTTGGCACAGCATGATAGTACAGCCTTACAGGAATACATGTGTGAAATATTAAGCATTTTAGATGAAGGAAATAGAAGTTATAACATATTTCTCTGATGTTAAGTTTTGTCACGAGACTTAAGTATTTGGGATCAGCGGGGGTTGGACGGTCGCGGATTTGGCACAGCATGGCAGTAGAGCCTTACAGGAATGCATGTGTGAAATATTAAGCATTTTAGATGAAGGAAATAGAAGTTATAACAATATTTCTCTGATGTTAAGTTTAGTGATGGACAGACGGACGCACGGACAACCGGACTCCAGTATACCCCCCCATAACTCGTTGCGGGGGGTATAAATACAGAGAATAAACAGTAATGTCCGTCAACATTTTAAGGAAACACGGTTATTGCCCCTGATATCAATGTTGACATTTACGTCTGATATAAAATGTATAATAATGCCAATACGTGGGGTAATGGTGAATGAATGTTTATTTTGCCAGAAAATGTCTCAGATGATGTGTCTGATATCAAGAACATTGTGTGCCTACTGAGTGGGCATGTACCTTCAAGGACATGCCATATACATAATTGCACCATTTAGTAAGAACAAATGTTCTAATTCTCCATTCAATGTATGTCATGGTGGAGAACCAATTATTTATTGTCATCTGCAACAATTGGCAGAAGTAGAAATATTCAATGACACTTATGAACTATAAACGAAAATAGGGCATCTCGGCATTTCCCAAAGAACGGGAAATGAACAGACTTTTTAACCGTACTAGGTAGGGACTTGAGAAACTTGGTGTGTGCCTTCCTTATGGTGTCTAGATGTGCAAATTATCTCTTTTTATCCTCTTTTTTACTTAGAATTTCCCAATTTTACCTTGTAAGAAGTAAAACCTTTTAACCATATTAGGTAGGGACTTGAAACTTGGTGTGTGCCTTCATTATGTTGTGTAGATGCGCATTCTGAATTTTGATTTTTTTATTCGACCCCCTGTCATGGATTATCTCCCCCTTTTTGACTTACAATCTCTCAATGTACATGTATAATGGCTATACCTCGACAGGCATATATCATGACCTTCAATACTTTTGTTTAACATGAATCACCATTGTAAAGAGCCTCATTTACAGGATACTGCAGTGTGTCAGTTCACCACAGCGAAATATATGTATTGGAGTAAATGGGGGGCCATGTGTATTTAACCCTCGCTACGCGGGAGACGAAAATTGTCGTCTGCTGTTTTTCATGTTTGCCTTAATTCTTAACAAAAAACCTGTTTTGGCAGCACATGAGAATTGTCTCCCCTGGAGACGATTCTCATGCGCTGTCAAAACAGGTTTTTATCAAAAAATATTGAAAATAAAACATTTCCAACAGACGACAAAATTTAATTCAGCGTAGTAAGGGTTAAACATATCCCACTTCTGGTTACAGAGATAGTAGGTAAAAAAAAAAGAAATCTCGGACAGACACGCAGCCAGACGGACAGACATAGACAGGGTGGCAGCTATATGTACCTCAAAATTGTTTTCTCCGTATATAAACTTTGAGATGCATTGTCAAAAATATTTGCTTTGAAAATGGTGCATTATTGTATAAAGCATTTACATATTAGTGTACAACATGCATCATGTTTTGACAAAGTAATTCTTATTGCATTTACTATGAATATACAAGAAACAGGTAAATCTAAGAAAGCTTAACCCTTACAATGCGGAATTAAATTGTGTCGTCTGCTGAATATTTTTTATTTTCCATTTTTCTCATCAAAAACTTGGTTTGGCAGCACTTTAGAATCATTTCCAATGGAAATGATTCTAAAATGCTGTCAAAGCATGTTTTTACTGAGATAAAAGACAAAATATGAATTAACAGCAGACAACTATTTTCGGTTCCTGCATTCTAAGGGTTAAACCCATTACATGCCGAATAAACCTTTACGGATATGAATTATTATTAATTATTGAATATTTTATTATTATTTTTGTTATTTCTCAATGAAAGTATATGTTGTGACCATTCATTTGAACGGTCTCGATGATACGGTTCAAATGGTGGTCGCAACATATACTTCTGAGCACATATACAGACCAGAAATGTGGCCTGTTGGCATATGAATGCCCCTGCTGGCAGCCAAAGAAAACGAGACACATTTGAAAACACAGAGGGCCAGAGAAGTGTGGATATGTCACAGCATGAAAGCAGACCATCGTAGCAATGGGTGTGTGAAATATCAAGCAGATCCTTGCAAGGAAAGCGACATTATAAGACACACAAGTTTTGAAGTATGTGACCCTGACCGTGGGCTTAGCAGAGGAAGGATGATCGTGGATTTTCTACAGGGCAGTAGAGGACCATTAGAGCAATTTGTGTGTGAAATACCAATCAGATCCGGGCAAGGAAACATTTTCCAGAGTGTTAATGTTTTGAATGCACCAAGTATGTGACACTGGGCTTAGCGGGGATGAGACAATCGTGGATTTGTCACAGTGCGGTAGCGGACCATTAAAGCAATGTGTGTGTGAAATATCAAGCAGATGAGTGCAAGGAAACAGAAATTATAAGACATTTACCCGAGCGTTAACGTTTGTGACCTTGATCCTGGGCTTAGCAGGGGCGGAACGATTGAAGATTTGTCACAGAGCGGTAGAAGACCAATAGAGCATGTGTGAAATATCAAGCAGATCCATGTAAGAAAACAGAAATTATAAGACATTTACCCGAGCATTAAGGTTTCGAATGCACCAAATATGTGACCTTGACCCTGGGCTTAGCGGGGGCAGGACAATCGTGGATTTGTCACAGGGTGCTAGAGAACCATTAAATCAATGTGTGTGTGAAATATCCAGCGGATGAGTGCAAGGAAACAGAAAGTATAAGACATTTACCCGAGGTTTCGGGACAGATGGGAAAGACGGACGCCGGTAACACTAAATGCCCCCCTCACCATTCGGTGGCGGGGGCATACAAATATATTTAGAACAAAATGGCGTATCCTCAGAATAAAATGGGTTAAACAATTTGCCATCAGCTTCACCCTAAAGTATAATGTGTGCCTCATTGCTAATGAGATCATACCATTCGTAAATGGGCCACCAGGCAAGGAAACTTAACCCACTAAAGTCTATGGATATTATTACAAGATGTGTTATGTCACACGTCTGACCACAAAACTGACTAGATTGTATTATTATTGATGGCTACCAAGAGCAGAGAACATAAACACACTGCAAGCAAAGAAAAGGGACATTCGGATTAGGATGTCATTATTTTGATGATGGCAGAGAGCATCGATGACTGAATGGTGGACAGTGTAGGCCTTGATCAGACTACGGGAATGCATGGTTAAGTACCTCTTGTCAACCAGTGGCCCAAAACGACATCGCTGGACAAAATGTATATAACAAGGGCATCGCTATTACGAAGCTAATCCCCTCGCTGGCAGCCTTGATAATAATAAAACTAGAAATGTGGCCTCTCGGCACATGAATGCCCCCGCTGGCAGCAAAAGTACCGAGGGCACATTTGAAAACATAACCTTGACCCTGGGCTTGGCGGGGGCTTGGCGGGGGCTTGGCGGGGGCGGGACGAATGTGGATTTGTCACAGGGCGGTAGAGGACCATTGGAGCAATGCGTGTGTGAAATGTGAAGCAGATCCGAGCAAGGAAACATAAAAATGCATAAGCGTTACAAAGCCTTACAAGGTATAGGCACCAGTGACCTTGATCTTGGGCGGTTGGACGTGGGTCATATGCAAAACAAAGTACCATCCCTAGACACACATCATGGCCACATATTATCAAAATCGGTGAAGCGGTTCATAAGTTATTGACAAATGAAATGTATTACTAACGTACGCATGTATGTACGTGCATAGACTAACGTACGCATGTATGTACGTGCATAGACTAACGTACGCATGTATGTGCGTGCATAGACTAACGTACGCATGTATGTGCAGACTAACGTACCTGTGTGCGTGCATAGCTACGTACGCAATGTATGGGTGCTAGACAATGTATGTATGTGCGTGCATAGACTAATGTACACAATGTATGTATGTGCATAGACTAACGTCCACATGTATGTGCGTGCATAGACTAACGTGCTGTATGTACGTGCATAGACTAACGCTTAATCCCCTCTTGCCCATCAGCGAGGGGATCATTATATTCTCCAATACAGCCTGTAGAATGATCAGGATTCACTCTGTTGGCCATAATTGTGAAACCGGTGAACAGTCTACACCCTGATCAGACTGTGATATGCAATCTGATCTGGGTCTACACTGATTACCAATGGCGTCAGTTTTATTTTTTTTCAAAAATAGTGATACTGACTGTTGCATTTCCTATTGAAGAAAATATGGCAATAAAGTATATCACTGGGCTGAATCACTATAAATACACAACGGGAAATCCAAGTATACACTCACTATGATTATATCAAGGGTAGCGTAAGACACAAATTATATATTCAAGTCAAGTCACAAATGCAATATAAAGAAGTTTTTCACATACATGTATTCTGAAGACAATAAACTGTGCAATATTATTCAAAATGACACATATGATTGTTCGACTAGCAAACAAAAGACGGTCGTCAATAAACGCGCGTCAATAACTGGTATCAATTTCATGATAACGTTCGTGATGAGATGGCTTAAGTCATACCTGTATATGGTGACCCATTGCATTCGGAATACACATTTATTTTTTGTAAAATATGTTTTCATTTTCTTATTTCTCAACGAAAGTATATGTTGTGACCACTCATTTGAACCGTCTTGACGAGACGGTTCAAATGGTGGTCACGACATATACTTCTGACAAGAAATAAAAAACATTTTGGACTTTTCCATAAAGTGTATCATCGGAATGTAAAGGGTCAATAGAATGTACATTTCAGTGATGCATTGTGGGTTGTCGTCTTCCATATCACCGGGAATCCCCGTCAATCAGGTCTAAATATAGACACTTTGGGTATAAATTCGATAACTAACACCTGCAACAAAGAAAAGATTGATTTTGTGAACATGTAATAAGTCTGTTTAACAATAAGGTTATACGAAGGCGTGACTACGAAAAGAAATATATATTTTGAGACTATATCACTTGGCATAAGAACTAGAAATGTGACCTGTTGGCACATGGATACCCCCACTGAATGCCTATTAGTATTGACCTTGAACATGGGCCAACTTGGACACTCATTTCATTATCAATAGGTGTTTTCCCACAATATATACCATGCACACGTGATGTATTGTCAAGCTCGGACTTGTAGTAGTTGAGTTATTATGTGGAAACAAGTGAGAAAAAAGCAATCTCTTTTTAGCTTGAACCCCTCTTTCAATAAGTGTCTTTCCCTGATCTATATCAATACACCTATGAAGTATGATGGAAATTGGCCAAAGATAATTCAAGTCAACAAGCGGAAACGTGTTTGTATATACAGACGTACAGAAGGGCCAGTCTAACGCTATATGCCCATGCACCATTCTATGTGGGGGCATAAACAGGTATAATCATGGTTTACTTCTCTAAAGGCAAGTAACATACAGACAAGTCTCTGTTGACAATTTAAGGCATCTAAAAATAGTGTGTGATAACACCTTTTGCAACAAAAGAACAATTAACAACATGATTACATGAAGCATATTATGACAACCTTCTGATGCATCTACATTCTCTAGCCATAACAATTCAACCATATTTACCAAGGGACTCGTTATCACTATAAAGCTAATACCCCTAAGCAACTAGACAACCCTGATAATAAATAAGCAAAAGTCCTCCATGACCTTGACGTCAGGTGTTTAGATGTGGGGTCTATGTGAAAGAATGCCTAGAAGCACATTGTGCTCAAATATTATTAAAATTAGTGAAGGGGTTCATAAGCAAAAAAGAAACAAGGGCTTCTTTATCACTAAGCTAATTAATCCCTCGCTGGCAGCCTTGATAATAAAAAAAAGAATTGCCTTACAAACAAGGTGAACATAAGTCCTCAGTGACCTTGACCTTGGGCGGTCGAACGTTGGTTGTATGCAAAACAAAGCATCATCCGTAGACACACCTTGTGGCCAAATATTATCAAAATCAGTAAAGCAGTTCATAAGTTATTGAACAAGAGTTGTAACGAAGCTCGCCTATTGGCAACCTTCACTCAAACTTGGCACAGTTGTATAAAACAAGAGTTTTCAGAGGACAACGAAGCGCGCCCGGTGGCAGCAAAGGAACCGAGGGCACATTTGAAAACACAACGTGCTGGATAATGGAAACAAAATTTATGAGCCATTTACCAGAGCGTGTTAAGGTTTCGAGCGTACAAAGTATTTGACCGTGACCCTGACCCTGGGCTTAGCAGAGGTAGAGGACGCTTGGATCAATGCGTGTGTGAAATGTGAAGCAAATCCAAGCAAGGAAACAGAAAATATAGGCCATTTACTCGAGCGTCCGAGCGCTAAGGTTTTGAGATGCACAAAGTATGTGACCTTGACCCTGGGCTTAGAAGGGGCGGCACGGACGAGGATTTGCCACAGCGCAGTAGAGGACCCTTGGAGCAATGCGTCTGTGAAATATGAAGCAAATCAAAGCAAGGAAACAGAAAATATAGGCCATTATAATTTTTGAAGACAGATGGACAGACGGACGGATGGACAGACGGACGCCTACGACCGAGGGTATGCCATAAGCACTTCTTCCTTCGGAAGGCGCGCTAAAAACATGAATATTATATAACTTGACCTTGGGTTAAGGGGTGTGCGGTGGACCTTGACATTGGGGTCAGTGGTGGAAGGTGGTTCGTGGATTTGCTCTAGCATGATATAGCATATCAAGATGAATGCATGTATGAAATATCAATGCGCTCCCTAACAACAGAAGTAAAACAAAATTTAACTCAACGTTAAGTTTATGAACGCACTAAGTTGGTGATTTTCTACAGCATGATAGCTATTCACATGAGGAATGCATGTATGAATGTACTAAGTGTGTGACCTTGACCTTGGGGAAAGGGGTGGGGTGGCTGGGTCATGCTGTAACACAATAGAGAATCATCAGATGAATGCATGTATGAAATATCAAGGTGTTCCCTGTAAAGAAACAGAAGTTATAAAAAGACATTTACTCCAACGTTAAAGGTACATGCCCACGCAGCAGGTTACACTGTACTACTACTTTTCATTTTCTGTCATGCCTTATATGAGCCATTTGTCTACCCACTAACGAGTTATTTTTAATTACGGCACGTGTTAATTGGTGTTAAATCGCATTTTATATGCCACGACCAGAAAGGGAATTTTCCGACCTCGTGCTATTTTTACCAATACGCGTCACGTGACACGGTCAATCATATCACATCTTTGACATGCGCAGTGAAGTATCGGAAGTTGAGAAGAAAAATCTCTGTTCGAGTCCAAATCTAAATCTTCACGTAACTCTTTCCATTTGGTGATCTGGTCGCCAATATTAACCACTCTCTCTCTGTACTGCCTGTCCCTCAGACATTTCGCCTTTTTTTGACCCGACGCCGTTTCATACAATTTCCGTCCTGGACGTTTCGACATATTGGGAAGCCTACTGGCGCGCGTAGTATACTGCGCATGCGCACCGCAAGCCGTGATGTGAAAGTCGTCGTCCCCGCACATTATCAAAATAGACTGTTACCGCCGCGCGTCGCTAACAGTAAATTTATAATTAATAAATGATTATATTTGTATAGCGGGCACTCGTAATTTTTAGAACTGGTGGAATAGTGACATAATTATACACTTATTTAATTCCTATAAAGAACATTTTGTGCCTACTGCGTGGGCATGTACCTTTAAAGTTATGATGTTGATCTTGGGGAAATGGGTGGGTCATGGATTTGCTGTAGCACAATAGAGGATCATCAGATGAATGCATGTATGAAATATCAAAACGTTCCCTGTAAAGAAACAGAAGTTACACAACATTTACCCCCAACATTAACTTTATGAACATGCTAAGTGTGTGACCTTGACCTTGGGGTAAGGGTTGGGTGGTGGGTTGTGGGTTTGTTACAGCATGATAGAGGGTCATCTGAGGAATGCATGTATGAAATATCAAGGCGTTCCATGAAAGGAAACAGATGTTATAAGACATTTACCCCAACGTTAAGTTTATGAATGTACATGTACTAAGTTTGTGACCTTGACCTTGGGGAAAGGGGTGGGTCATACATTTGGTATAGCACGATAGAGTATCATCAGATGAATGCATGTATGAAATACCAAGGGGTTCCCTGTAAAGAAACAAAAGTTATAACTAGAAATGTGGCCTGTCGGCACACGAATGCTCCCGCTGGCAGCCAAAGAAAACGAGGCATATTTGATTATAAGCCATTTAAACGAGCGTTAACGTTTCGAACGCACCAAGTCTGTGACCTTGACCCTGGGCTTAGCGGGGACGGGACGAATGTGGATTTGTCACAGGGTGGTAGAGGAGCATTGGAGCAATGCGTGTGTGAAATGTGAAGCAGATCCAAGCAAGGAAACATAAATTATAAGCCATTTAACCGAGCACTAAGGTTCCGGGACGTACGTACGTACGTACGGACGCCGGTAACACTATATGCCCCCCTCACCATTCGGTGGCGGGGGCATAAAAAGACATTTACTCCAACTTTAAGTTTATGATGTTGATCTTGGGGAAAGGGGTGGGGTGGGTCATGGATTTGCTGTAGCACAATAGAGATCATCAGATGAATGCATGTATGAAATAACAAAGCGTTCCCTGTAAAGGAACAGAAGTTACACAACATTACCCCAATGTTAAGTTTATGAACATGCTAAGTTTGTGACCTTGACCTTGGGGTAAGGGTTGGGTAGTGGGTTGTGGATTTGCTACAGCATGATAGAGGGTTATCTGAGGAATGCATGTATGAAATATCAAGGTGTTCAATGAAAGGAAACAGATGTTATAAGACATTTACCCCAACGTTAAGTTTATGAATGTGCTAAGTTTGTGACCTTGACCTAGGGGTAAGGGGTGTGCGGTGGGTCATGGATTTGCTATAGCATGATAGGGTATCATCAGATGCATGCATGTATGAAATATCAAGGCGTTCCATGAAAGGGAACAGATGTTATAAGACATTTACCCTAACGTTAAGTTTATGAATGTGCTAAGTCTGTGACCTTGACCTTTGGGAAAGGGGTGGGATGGGTCATGGATTTGCTATAGCACAATAGAGTATCATCAGATGAATGCATGTATGAAATATGAAGGCGTTCCCTCTAAATAAACAGAAGTTACGCAACATTTACCCCAACGTTAAGTTTATGAACATGCTAAGTTTGTGACCTTGACCTTGGGGTAAGGGTTGGGTGGTGGGTCATGGATTTGCTACAGCATGATAGAGGGTCATCTGAGGAATGCATGTATGAAATATCAAGGCGTTCCATGAAAGGAAACAGATGTAGTAAGACATTTACCCCAACGTTAAGTTTATGAATGTGCTAAGTTTGTGACCTTGACCCTGGGGTAAGGGATGGGCGGTGGGTCATGGATTTGCTATAGAGAACCATTGGAGCAATGTGTGTGTGAAATGTAAAGCAGATCCGAGCAAGGAAACACAAATTATAAGCCATTTACCCGAGCGTTAAGGTTTCGAACGCACCAAGTCTGTGACCTTGACCCTGGGCTTAGTGGGGGCGGGACGAATGTGGATTTGTCACAGGACAGTAGAGGACCATTGGAGCAATGTGTGTGTGAAATGTGAAGCAGATCCGAGCAAGGAAACAGAAATTATAAGCCATTTACCCGAGTGTTAAGGTTTCGAACACACCAAGTCTGTGACCTTGACCCTGGGCTTAGCACGGGCGGGTCAAATGTGGATTTGTCACAGGGTGGCATAGGACCATTGGAGCAATGCGTGTGTGAAATGTGAAGCAGATCCGAGCAAGGAAACACAAATTACAAGCCATTTACCCCGAGCGTTAAGGTTTCAAACGCTCCAAGTCTGTGACCTTGACCCGGGGCTTAGTGGGGGCAGGACGAATGTGAATTTGTCACAGGGCGGTAGAGGATCATTGGAGCAATGCGTGTGTGAAATGTGAAGCAGATCCGAGCAAGGAAACAGAAATTGTAAGCAATTTACCCAAGCGTTAAGGTTTCGAATGCACCAAGTCTGTGACCTTGACCCTGGTCTTAGCGGGGGCGGGTCGAATGTGGATTTGTCACAGGGCGGGAGAGGACCATTGGAGCAATGCGTGTGTGAAATGTGAAGCAGATCCGAGAAAGGAAACAGAAATTATAAGCAATTTACCCGAGCGTTAAGGTTTCGAACGCACCAAGTCTGTGACCTTGACCCTGGCCTTAGCGACGGCGGGACGAATGTGGATTTGTCATAGGGCGGGAGAGGAGCATTGGAGCAATGCGTGTAAGGGATGGGCGGTGGGTCATGGATTTGCTATAGCACGATAGAGTATCATCAGATGAATGCATGTATGAAATATCAAGGCGTTCCATGGAAGGAAACAGATGTTATAAGACATTTACCCGAACGTTAAGTTTATGAATGTGCTAAGTTTGTGACCTTGACCTTGGGGTAAGGGCTTGGTGGTGGGTCATGGATTTGCTACAGCACGATATAGGGTCATCTGAGGAATGCATGTATGAAAGAACAAGGTGTTCCATAAAAGGAAACAGAAGTTATAAGACATTTACCCCAACGTTAAGTTTGTGGACGCCGACGACGCCGGGGGTACGACATAAGCTCTTCTGCACTTAGTGCAGGCGAGCTAAAAATGAAAGGTGTTACTAATGTACGCACGTATGTACATGGACTAACAATATAAATCCCCTCTTGCCGGGATAATGAAAGGTTAGTGTGATAGATATGTGCAGAAAAAATGTCGATCTGTGCACTTTTGGAAGAGTCTGCCAAATTTTACATATCTGTTAATCGATGCATTTCGAAAAAAATCAGATGGGTGGCCAAGAAAACAATCCACCGGAATGACTTAATTTGCATAAATCTAAGATGGCCGACAGCAAAAATCACTTACAGTCTTAAACTCAAATAGAAATGCATATATTTGGAATTGTATACCTACATTTGAGTATAAAACGATAGTAGTATAAATGCACAAATCAATTTAATACATTGTTTACGCGACATTTGTAGTTCAATGTCATGATTGAAGGTCAAGGTCAAGTAGGAAAAACTTCAAATTTCAGCCAGGATGTTCTATTTGGTTGCTCATCACTGCATCTAATTTCCAAAATACTGTAATAGTGGAACGTACCATTGGCTAGATATTGAGTGAAGAGTCAAATAAAATTAATTTTAATCATCATTGTTCAAAATTTAAGGTCAATGTCAAGGTCAGAAACTGATATATCAAGTTCAGTAATTTTCTTTAGCCATCGGTTTCTTTTGTTCAAACATATTTTGACAATCTTACCATCTATGATAATAGTGTTCACACTATGCTATCAGTTGTAATTGGTTCATTGACATTCTGACACATTTAAGTTCCAAGTGTTAATGTCTAGCTTGCAAAACTCTTATGTTTTGTAAATTTGGTAGCAATATATTGATCACTGGTGACGTCGTGTGGAATTCCGAATATGCTCAAGAGAAGTTTTGAAGAATATTGTAATGAGACAAGTATAATACGAAGGTGCCAAGAAAAGTCAGCGCAGGTTTTACAGAATCAACAACAACAAAAGCAGCAACAACAACCGTCAAGATTATTTGGTATTAGTGTTTAATTTAACAAGAAACGAGGCAAAGCCACGAAGGCCAGGTTTTTTCCAAGCATAGACACTTGGATAACATAATTATAGCCCCTTTTTGTATACTAGATTGCCGTGGCCTGCATGTCGCGCCTTGGGGCGAGGCATGGACACTAACAAAATACATGTAGTAGATGGAAAAACTTTAACGAAAAAACTTTAACCGGACACACGGACGTACGGTCATACGGACGGACGTATGCCGACGATATCGCGCTTTCCACAAGCGGGTGCGACAATGATGATAAACACCCATGTGAAGTATCAAGGTAATGGGTGAAGCAGTTGCAGAGATATAGTACACGAAAAAACTTTAACAAAAAAATTCAAAGTAATTTGACCTTGACATTGGGCACAGGGGCCGCACGGTTGGGGGTTAGAATGAAAATATGGATGATGATAAACACCCATGTGAAGTTTCAAGGTAATGGGCGAAGCAGTTGCAGAGATATAGTATAACGAAAAAGTTTTAACCAAAAACTTTAACCAGACCTACGTTAAAAAGTTAACGTTGAAAATGGCTAAGTCAATTACGTAGAAATAATAGGTGAAGGTAAAAAAATGGTCACATGTTGGATAGTTGTATGTGGTAGGCACCCCTTGGTTATGAAGCTGTGAAAGTTTGGTGGTCGTAGGTGGTACAGTACCAAAGAACTGGACTTAAACACGAAAACTTAACATTGTAAACGCGAAAACTTAACATTGAAAATGGCTAAGTCGACTGCACGGAAAAAATGGGTCAAGTTAAAAACAAGAAACGAGGCAAAGCCACGAAGGCCAGGTTTTTTCCAAGTATAGACACTTGGATAACATAATTATACCCACTTTTTGTAGACTAGATGGCCGGTGGCCTGCATGTCGCGCCTTGGGGCGAGGCATGGACACTAAAAAAATAGATATAGTAGATGGAAAAACTTTAACCAAAAAGCTTTAACCGGACACACGGACGAATGGACGGACGTATGCCAAAATGCTGACGATATCGCGCTTTCCGCAAGCAGGTGTGACAATGATGATAAACACCCATGTGAAGTATCAAGGTATTGGGTGAAGCAGTTGCAGAGATATAGTACACGAAAAAACTTTAACAAAAAAATTCAAAGTAATTTGAACTTGACATAGGGCACAGGATCGCGCTTTCCGCAAGCAGGTGCGACAATGATGATAAACACCCATGTGAAGTATCAAGGTATTGGGTGAAGCAGTTGCAGAGATATAGTACACGAAAAAAACTTTAACAAAAAAATTCAAAGTAATTTGACCTTGACATTGGGCACAGGATCGCGCTTTCCGCAAGCAGGTGCGACAATGATGATAAACACCCATGTGAAGTATCAAGGTATTGGGTGAAGCAGTTGCAGAGATATAGTACACAAAAAAACTTTAACAAAAAAATTCAAAGTAATTTGACCTTGACATTGGGCACAGGATCGCGCTTTTCGCAAGCAGGTGCGACAATGATGATAAACACCCATGTGAAGTATCAAGGTATTGGGTGGAGCAGTTGCAGAGATATAGTACACGAAAAAACTTCAACAAAAAAATTCAAAGTAATTTGACCTTGAGATTGGGCACAGGGGCCGCACGGTTGGGGGTTAGAATGAAAATATGGATGATGATAAACACCCATGTGAAGTTTCAAGGTAATGGGCGAAGCAGTTGCAGAGATATAGTATAACAAAAAAGTTTTAACCAAAAAACTCTAACCAGACGTACGTTAAAAAGTTAACGTTGAAAATGGCCAAGTCAATTACGTAGAAATAATAGGTGAAGGTAAAAAAATGGTCACATGTTGGATAGTTGTATGTGGTAGGCACCCCTTGGTTATGAAGCTGTGAAAGTTTGGTGGTCGTAGGTGGTACAGTACCAAAGAACTGGACTTAAACACGAAAACTTAACATTGTAAACGCGAAAACTTAACATTGAAAATGGCTAAGTCGACTGCACGGAAAAAATGGGTCAAGTTGAAAACAAGAAACGAGGCAAAGCCACGAAGGCCAGGTTTTTTCCAAGCATAGACACTTGGATAACATAATTATACCCACTTTTTGTAGACTAGATGGCCGTGGCCTGCATGTCGCGCCTTGGGGCGAGGCATGGACACTAAAAAAATAGATATAGTAGATGGAAAAACTTTAACCAAAAAGCTTTAACCGGACACACGGACGAATGGACGGACGTATGCCAAAATGCTGACGATATCGCGCTTTCCGCAAGCAGGTGTGACAATGATGATAAACACCCATGTGAAGTATCAAGGTATTGGGTGAAGCAGTTGCAGAGATATAGTACACGAAAAAACTTTAACAAAAAAATTCAAAGTAATTTGACCTTGACATAGGGCACAGGATCGCGCTTTCCGCAAGCAGGTGCGACAATGATGATAAACACCCATGTGAAGTATCAAGGTATTGGGTGAAGCAGTTGCAGAGATATAGTACACGAAAAAACTTTAACAAAAAAAGTCAAAGTAATTTGACCTTGACATTGGGCACATGATCGCGCTTTCCGCAAGCAGGTGCGACAATGATGATAAACACCCATGTGAAGTATCAAGGTATTGGGTGAAGCAGTTGCAGAGATATAGTACACAAAAAAACTTTAACAAAAAAATTCAAAGTAATTTGACCTTGACATTGGGCACAGGATCGCGCTTTCCGCAAGCAGGTGCGACAATGATGATAAACACCCATGTGAAGTATCAAGGTATTGGGTGAAGCAGTTGCAGAGATATAGTACACGAAAAAACTTCAACAAAAAAATTCAAAGTAATTTGACCTTGAGATTGGGCACAGGGGCCGCACGGTTGGGGGTTAGAATGAAAATATGGATGATGATAAACACCCATGTGAAGTTTCAAGGTAATGGGCGAAGCAGTTGCAGAGATATAGTATAACGAAAAAGTTTTAACCAAAAAACTCTAACCAGACGTACGTTAAAAAGTTAACGTTGAAAATGGCCAAGTCAATTACGTAGAAATAATAGGTGAAGGTAAAAAAATGGTCACATGTTGGATAGTTGTATGTGGTAGGCACCCCTTGGTTATGAAGCTGTGAAAGTTTGGTGGTCCTAGGTGGTACAGTACCAAAGAAATGGACTTAAACACGAAAACTTAACATTGTAAACGCGAAAACTTAACATTGAAAATGGCTAAGTTAACTGCGCGGAAAAAATGGGTGAAGTTAAAAAAAAAAAGTAACATGTTGGATAGTGATATGTGGTGGGCACCCCTTGATTATGAAGCTGTGAAAGTTTGGTGGTCCTAGGTGGTACAGTAACAAAGAAATGGACTCAAACACGACAAAACAAAATTAACATTGATTGTGGCACCGCCCGCCGCCGCCGCCGCCGCGCCCGCCGCCCGCCGCCCACCCGCCCGGCTTTCGCCAATCCAATAGCCTGGATTTTTTTTAAAAAAACCTGGCTAAAATAGTAACATGTTGGATAGTGATATGTGGTGGGCACCACTTCATTATGAAGCTGTGAAAGTTTGGTGGTCCTAGGTGGTACAGTACCAAAGAAATGGACTCAAACACGAAAACTTAACATTGATTGTGGACGCCGCCCGCCGCCGCCCGCCGCCGCCCGCCCGCCTGCCCGCCCGGCTTTCGCCAATCCAATAGCCTGGATTTTTTTCTCAAAAAACCTGGCTAAAAATGTATACCAGAACTGTGCTGTAAGTGTGTTAACTGTATCTCCCCATTATATTGTCCCAATGAATTATTCAATATATATCTAATTTACTTATTGAGGTGTTTAACAGGTATTAACATACACATGTTAGTATTAACATACACGTGTTACATGGACTAACGCTATAGCCCCTCGATCTTGCCTATCAGCGAGGGGATACTGAGCACCTTTTGTTGTGCAGTGTCACGTATACTTACATATTCCAACATGCTGCTACTATCACATCTCTGCTTGGATATTCGCCAGTGTAAACCCAGCTGAAATGGAGCAATTGGAGCATTGTACATGAAATAGCTGTCCAATAGACCGCTCTTATAAATACATTACTAAGCTTGGAAAATCACAAGTCACTTCCCGTAAGAGTAACTTCCCTTAGAACTATGGTACTTCCGGAGCATCATTGGTGATAGAATTTGGCATAAATTGTTGGTTTGACGTCACGTTGCTCAGTTTAAACATAGTTTAACCCTTTAACCCCTAAGTAACTGGAATGGATTTTGATATGTAAATTTTGCAACCAATCAAATCATCGCAAAATTATTTTCAGACTACCGGTAGTCCATTTATGAAAAGGTAGTTTTTTGTTCTCAAAAATATGAAAAGTACTTGCAAAAAGTGCAGATCCTGATGAGACAGTTTGTCACGAGCCGGCTCATCTGGATCTGCACTGTTTGCCAATACCACTATACAGGTATGTGGTGTTGAAACGTTAAAACTGAGCAATGTGACATCGAACAAACAAATTGCACCAATTCTAATGCCAAGGATGCCCCGCGAGTTCTAAATGAAGTTATTTATGATTTCCCCGGGATTGGAAACCTATTTAATATGACTCTATACAGTGCAAAAATAACAGATGGTACAATTAACTCTTTGCATGCTAGCGGCGAAAATATCCGCCAAACGAATTACGAGTACATGTATGTTTTATTTCTCTCTGTAAATATGTCTTGAAATTTCATTAGAATTGTGTCCTCCGGACACAATGCTAATAAAATTCCAAGACATATTCATGACATTTATAAGGAGAAATAAAAGAAAATATAATGAATTGTCATCTGCTATTTATAGCCCACAAATTTCCCAGCATGCAAAGAGTTAAATCAAGGTTCATGTTCATTTATTAACAAGGTCATATACAGATATAAATACACCTGTATGAAAAACCAGCACTGAAATTATAACATATATCCATCAAGCACCGAAATCACAGTACCACAATCTGTAGCCGATTTCATCAACATTGCAAAGTATACTTTAGTAGCAAAGTATACTTTGAGGGAGAAATTTTCAATTTTATGATAAATTTATTAATTTTTATTATACTGAATTTATTACATTATCACAGCCAATTTGGCTGTGATAATGTAATAAATTCAGTATAATAATTCTGCATACTTTTAATCATGAAATATATGCATTTGTTAGTTCTATATGAAATAATGCTTTTCGGGAAAAATAAATGATTTCTCCCTCAAAGTATACTTTGCTAGTAAAGTATACTTTGCAATGTTGATGAAATAGGCTACTGGAGTTAGGTGCCCTTACAACACCAGTTCAGTTGGTTTAATCATACATTATTTGTATATCAGTTACAAGCATGCATCAATAATAATATAATCAGTACCATATATATACAGACAGGATTGGATTGAAAGCAAGCTTATACTATAAAATGTGGCCTGTCAACGCACTTAGGGCCCCTATTTGAGAAACTGTTACAAAAACATTCAAATACATATACAGACAGACGGACGGACGTACGATCAGTAGCGAGGGTAATTGTATTAATGTGGAAGGATGTATCATTACTAAGTAATGCATGTGTGCAATATGAATATATTACAGTACACTCAAAGTGCTTTGTCCCTTTTCCCACTCGACCCCGTGATCGGATGGAGAGTGGGCATAAACATTCCTCCCACCGTGTCAGGTGGAAATCCCACCCGTCACGGTGGAGAGGCAAAAATCACCACCGTGGGAATATTTTAAAGACCGACTCTGCTGCACACCGCGTTCCCCCGTGACCCACCGTATTAGCCCACGGCGCATCACCGTGCCAGCGTACAGGTAATGTGGTCAGAGAGGAGTGCATATATGGCTGACAAAACTTTGAAAATCGTCTCATATGCACAGTACTGTCAAAACATGTTTTGTTGAAAATACGTTACATTTTCGTTTCAGATCTCGCGATCACGCTTCCCGTTTTCGCGATCTCGATATACGCGCAAGATCGCGAAAGGAGACGATTCTCATATGCACAGTACTGTCAAAACATGTTTTGTTGTGAATATGTTAAATTTTTGTTTCGCGATCCATCACGCTTCGCGTTTTCGCGATCTCGGCCTATCGCAAGATCGCGAAAACGCGAAACATGTATTGTTGAGAATACGTTTCATTTTCGTTTCACGAAATTGTAACATATGTACAAATCGTCTTAGGAGACGATTCTCATGTGCTGCCAAAACATGTTTTTATTAAGAAATGGAACAAATGTGGACAAACATCAATATTTCTGACAATAAAAACATGGTTTGACAAAACATGAGACGATTCTGATGTGCTGCCAGTACATATTTATTGAGTAAATAAAGATTCAGTTACCTTTTTTTGAGATTCTACACCTTCTCTCCGACCAATAAAATGGAAGAAATATTGTTATCAAACGCGGTGAAAACCGCTATGCTATAAGAGAGATAAGTTCCATTCCATTAACATTGAAATCCAAGTGGTGTGAAACGCCATTTCCTGCATTTTCAGCAAAGTTCTCAGCAAAGTTCCCAGTACTCATGATTACATAAATATATTAGAATAAAAAATCCAAAATTTACAGAATTATTGGGGGGGGGGCTATGGGGGCCTAATGTTGGGGGGGAGGGGGGCGGCCAATGTTGAGGGCCCAAAGGGCCCGACGATAGCGCTAGGGGGGGTCCGGGGGCATGCCCCCCGGCCCCCCCCCAACCCCACCCCCCCCCCACGCCCGCTTCCGCCGCCCCTGCTTAACCTTTAGATGTCATTTTGTAACCTTTGATGTCTCACTTTCCAACACCGACACACGTCCCAGTAGGTCACCGCACGTGCATATGATGATGTATGACGTGATCGGACAAAACCGGGCTTATTGCAAATGTGACTAGCGAAGACCAACACGTGTTCACCATCAGTAGATCGTAACATGTCCCTAACAGGACACGTAAATCGTTTTAGGAGACGATTCTCATATGCTGCCAAAATATGTTTATTAGAAAAAATAATATGTTTTTTTTTGACAAAACATGAGAATTGCCTCCTAAAACACGAAAATTATAATGGTGTTCTGTTAGTGTCGTGTAACTCGCATTTACTCGATCTCGACCTCTACACGAGATCGTGAAAACCCTTTCATATGTATCTGACATATTCCCCAATATCCACATTTCTTCTATTTCTTAATTAAAATAATGTTTTACAGCACATGATTATCGTTTCCTAAGGCGATTATGATACTACAGTGTCCTGTTAGGGCCAGTTACATTCTCGCGTTTTCGCGATGTCAATCCATGCGCCAGATCGCGAAAACACAAAGTGACATCGCGAGGTGAAAATGGGACATTATATTATATTCAGTCGTGCGTTTTCGCGCTCTCGCCTCGCATTGGAATTGTGTTTTACTTGCATGCATGCGCAAAGCGAAATTTCAAGATGTATCCGTTTTACACACCATGAGCAAACCCTGTATTTACAAAAGCTTCAGCGGAAGGCGATTTCGCGATGCCAAAGTGCGAGATGATTCTCATGTGTTTAGGAGACGATTCTCATGTTTTGTTCTTGTTAAGAAATATGTTCGTTTGAAAGGAAAAATGTATATACATGTATTTATAAAAAAAAATTAATAAAAAAAACACGAACGTAAGTCAGAATAAGTGTAAATGTTTGGGTACTGTGCTATGACTGTACAGGTAAGCCAGCCTGGCGTCCCGGTGGAACGCGGGGTCGTATCACGGGGGAACACCGTGGCCGTTTTATGGCTATTGGAAGTTCGTCCAGCTTGGTCTCCGTCCGTGGTGGTAATACAGGTAAAATATATGGTCACCGTGGGAGGCACATAACTCCCACCGTGATTTTCCCACTCTGAGAAAATTCCTCCCACCGTGAGAGAGTGGAAAAGGGACAAAGCACTCTGAGTGTACTGTACCTGAAGGCAAAGAGAAATTATAGGTGATTTGAGAAACTTAGAAAAACTTTCAAATAAATATACAGACAGATGGACGAACATACAATCAGTAGCGAGGGTAATTGTATTAATGTAGAATGATGTATAGTTACTATAAAATAATGCATGTGTGCAATATGAAGATATTAGCTGAAGGCAAACAGAACAACATAACAACCATAAATACACAACCGTCTGTGTTAAACCAATCAAGGTGTCAACGTTTCTGAACATATTGTTATATTGGCAATCTCAACTCGCAATCAAGCAGCTTGATTGTCTGAGCCTGAGCTGTGTTACAGCTAATCAATCCACCCGATTCCATGCACATTATTTGAGCATTCTGAAAGCAAACAATTGACAACTTTGGCAAGATTAGCGCAAGTGGTGGTGTAGTACAGTAGCCGATTTCACCAACATTGCAAAGTATACTTATCTGGCAAAGTATACTTTGAGGCAGAAATTTTAAATTTTAGGATAAATTTATAGATTTTTTATTATACTGAATTTATTACATTATCACAGCCATATTGGCTGTGATAATGTAATAATTTCAGTATAATAATTCTGCATACTTTTAATCATCAAGTATATGCAGTCATTAGTTCTATATGATATACTGTATTTCAGGAAAAATAAATGATTACTCCCTCAAAGTATACTTTGCTAGAAAAGTATACTTTGCAATGTTGGTGAAATAGGCTATAGGCATGGGATTTTATTCTTAACTTTTGATCCTAGTTTCAGCTGCCTGTTGTTTTTGTTTGTTTATTGGTGTTTAATGGCCTATCAACAGCTACGGTCATTTAAGGCCGGGCCAACGGGTTCGATCCCGCATTCAACCTGCTGCATTGGGGGAAAATTCTAAAATCAGAACGGAATATTTACATCGAGCAAAAATATATTCAGCCTTGAAATTAGAATAACCTGACCTGGTGCCAGGTCCATATCGCACCAAAGAGCTGCCTATGATACCCACAGGTTGAAGTAACGGACCGAGGTCTATACATACATTAAATATGCCTAAAAGCATCAATAAATGAAGACAAAAAAAGCTAAACATTTTTTTTTACTCCCTCCATATAGACTCCATATGTCCATGGAGTCTATATGGAGGGAGTAAAAAAAAATGTTCAGCTTTTTTTTTCATTTATTGATGCTTTTAGGCATATTTAATGTATTTATAGACCTCGGTCCATTACTTGAACCTGTGATGATACCTGGTGCTCAGTTGGTGCCTGCTGTGATACCAATCTACATCCTCACCATCCACTACAGCCAAACATTTGAATAAAGGTCAGCCATGGGGAGTGAAAATGCTGGCCTTTGTTCACAGGTGGTCTTTATTTGCCAAGATCATTTACATGTATGTGGTAATTGAGTAAGTGGGAAAACAAATTGTGGCTGCTATAGACTGGGAGTTGCTATTCAGTGGTGGCCTTTAGTGCAGGTTTGATACTTCAGTTCAGTGTACTTGTATTCAAGATGTTACTTCAGTTCTGTGTACTTGTTACAAGATGTACTTCAGTTATTGACTTGTATTACAAGGATGTACTTCAGTTACATGTTTACATTGTTTACATTGACTTGTACCAGTTCATGTACATGTATTCAGTTGTGTTGTTACTTGTATTACATGACTGTTACTTCAACATGTGTACATTGTATTACAAGACTGTACTTCAGTTGCATGTGTACATTGTATTACAAGACTGTACTTCAGTTACATGTGTACATTGTATTACAAGACTGTACTTCATGTTGCATTGTTGTTACATGTATTACAAGACTGTACTTCAGTTGCATGTGTACATTGTTATTACAAGACTGTACATTGTTACAGACTTGTACTTCAGTTACATGTGTACATGTATATTACAAGACTGTATTCAGTTGCACGTTGTTCCATGTACAGATTGATATTCAGTTGCATGTGTTGTATTACAAGACTGTACTTCAGTTACATGTGTACATTGTATTACAAGACTGTACTTCAGTTGCATGTGTACATTGTATTACAAGACTGTACTTCAGTTGCATGTGTACATTGTATTACAAGACTGTACTTCAGTTGCATGTGTACATTGTTATACAGACTTTCGTACTCAGTTACATTGTGTACATTGTATTACAGACTTTGTTCTTCAGTTGCATGTGTACATTGTATTACAAGACTGTACTTCAGTTACATGTGTACATTGTATTACAAGACTGTACTTCAGTTGCATGTGTACATTGTATTACAAGACTGTTCTCAGTTGATGTTTGTACATGTTATTACAAGACTGTACTTCAGTTGCAGTGTACATTGTGTAAAGACTGTACTTCATTTTACATGTGTACATTGTATTACAAGACTGTACTTCGTTACATGTTGTTTACATGTATTGACTGGGACTATTCAGTTACACATTGTACATTGTATTACAAGACTGTACTTCAGTTGCATGTGTACATTGTATTACAAGACTGTACTTCAGTTACATGTGTACATTGTATTACAAGACTGTACTTCAGTTGCATGTGTACATTGTATTACAAGACTGTACTTCAGTTACATGTGTACATTGTATTACAAGACTGTACTTCAGTTGCATGTGTACATTGTATTACAAGACTGTACTTCAGTTGCATGTGTACATTGTATTACAAGACTGTACTTCAGTTGCATGTGTACATTGTATTACAAGACTGTACTTCAGTTGCATGTGTACATTGTATTACAAGACTGTACTTCAGTTACATGTGTACATTGTATTACAAGACTGTACTTCAGTTACACATGTACATTGTATTACAAGACTGTACTTCAGTTACATGTGTACATTGTATTACAAGACTGTACTTCAGTTGCACGTATACATTGTTACAAGGGATGTACTTAGTTGCATGTTGTTACATGTAGTACAGACTGACTCGTTGCTGTGTTACATTTGTTATTACAGACTTGTTTACATTCAAGTGCATTTGTGACATTGTATTACAGACTTGTTCTTCAGTTCTTGATGTGTACATTGTACACAGACTGTAGACATGTTACATGTGTACATTGTATTCAGACTGTACTTCAGGTATGTTCATTGTATTCAGACTTGCACTTCAGTACACATGTCATTGTATTACAAGATGTACTTCAGTTGCATGTGTACATTGTATTACAGCTGTACTTCAGTTGATGTGTACCTTGTATTCAAGACGTACTTCAGTTACATGTTTTTGTATTACAAGATGTATTCAGTTGCACGTATTTAATTGTTATACAGACTGTATTCAGTTACATGTGTATTGTTTTATTACAAGACTGTACTTCAAGTACACATGTTACATGTATTACAAAGACTGTACTTAGTTACATGTGTCATTGTATTACAAGACTGTACTTCAGTTGCACGTATACATGTATTATTTCACAAAAAAAGATGTACTTCAGTTGCATGTGTCATTGTATTACAAGACTGTCTTCGTTACATGTGTACATTGTATTACAAGATGTACTCAGTGCACGTTATACATTGTATTACAAGACTGACTTCAGTGCAGTATAACATTGTTATACAAGAACTGTACTTCAGTTGCACGATTATAACATTGTATTACAAGACTGTACTTCAGTACATGTGTACATTGTATTACAAGACTGTACTTCAGTTGCATGTGTACATTGTATTACAAGACTGTACTTCAGTTGATGTACATTGTATTCAAGATGTATCAGTTATGTGTACATTGTTACAGACTGTTCTCAGTTGCATTGTGTACATTGTATTACAAGACTGTACTTCAGTTGCATGTATACATTGTATTACAAGACTGTACTTCAGTTGCATGTGTACATTGTATTACAAGACTGTACTTCAGTTACATGTGTACATTGTATTACAGACTTGTACTTCAGTTACATGTGTCATTGTATTACAAGACTGACTTCAGTACATTGTGTGTTTACTTGTATTACAAGATGACTTCAGTTGCACGTGTACATTGTATTACAGACTGACTTCAGTTTGCTTGTGTACATTGTATTACAAGACGGTTACTTCAGTGCACGTTGTTACATTGTATTCAAGACGTATTCAGTTACAGTGTACATTGTATTACATTGACTGTATTCAGTTACATGTATACATTGTATTACAAGACTGTACTTCGTTTACACATTGTTACATGTTTATTGATTGGTTACTTCAGTTGCATGTGTACATTGTATTAAGACTTTGTTTCTCGTTACATTTGTGTACATTGTATTACAAGATGTACTTCAAGTTGCACGTATACATTGTATACAAGGGATGTATTCAGTTGATGTGTATTGTATTATTAAAGACTGTACTTAGTGCACGTGTTACATTGTCTTGACAAGGGACGTCTTCGTGCATGTATTACATTGTTATTACAAGACGTATTCAGTGCACTGTGTACATTGTATTACAAGACTGTACTTAGTTGCAGTGTTACATTGTATTAAGACTGTACTTAGTTGCAGTGTTACATGTTACAAGACTGTACTTCAGTTACATGTGTACATTGTATTACAAGACTGTACTTCAGTTACACATGTACATTGTATTACAAGACTGTACTTCAGTTACATGTGTACATTGTATTACAAGACTGTACTTCAGTTACACTTGTACATTGTATTACAAGACTGTACTTCAGTTGATGTGTACATTGTTATACTTTAGACTGACTTCAGTGCATTGTGTACATTGTATTACAGACTGTACTTCAGTTCATGTGTCATTGTATTACAGACTTGTTCTCAGTTACATTGATGTACATTGTATTACAAGATGTACTTCAGTTACATGTACATGTATTACAAGACTGTACTTCAGTTACACATGTACATTGTATTACAAGACTGTACTTCAGTTGCATGTGTACATTGTATTACAAGACTGTACTTCAGTTGCATGTGTACATTGTATTACAAGACTGTACTTCAGTTACATGTGTACATTGTATTACAAGACTGTACTTCAGTTACACGTGTACATTGTATTACAAGACTGTACTTCAGTTACATGTGTACATTGTATTACAAGACTGTACTTCAGTTACACGTGTACATTGTATTACAAGACTGTACTTCAGTTACATGTGTACATTGTATTACAAGACTGTACTTCAGTTACAAGACTGTATTTCAAGACTGTACTTCAAAGTGATTGTGTACATTGTATCAGACTGTTACTTCAGTTACAGTGTACATTGTATTACAAGACTGTTACTCAGTTGCGTATTTACATTGTATTACAAGACTGTACTTCAGTTGCATGTGTACATTGTATTACAAGACTGTACTTCAGTTACACGTGTACATTGTATTACAAGACTGTACTTCAGTTGCACGTATACATTGTATTACAAGACTGTACTTCAGTTACATGTGTACATTGTATTACAAGACTGTACTTCAGTTGCATGTGTACATGTATTACAAGACTGTTACTTCAGTTGCATGTTGTTACATGTATATACAAGACTTGTACTTCAGTTACAAGTGTACATTGTATTAAGATGTACTTCAGTTCACATTGTACATTGTCCTTACAGATTGTATTACAAGACTGTACTTCAGTTGCATGTGTACATTGTATTACAAGACTGTACTTCAGTTGCATGTGTACATTGTATTACAAGACTGTACTTCAGTTACACGTGTACATTGTATTACAAGACTGTACTTCAGTTGCAGTGTACATTGTTCAAAGACTGTATTCAGACATGTGTACATTGTATTACAAGACTGTACTTCAGTTACACATGTACATTGTATTACAAGACTGTACTTCAGTTACACATGTACATTGTATTACAAGACTGTACCTTCAGTTACATGTGTACATTGTATTACAAGACTGTACTTCAGTTGCATGTGTACATTGTATTACAAGACTGTACTTCAGTTACATGTGTACATTGTATTACAAGACTGTACTTCAGTTGCATGTGTACATTGTATTACAAGACTGTACTTCAGTTACATGTGTACATTGTATTACAAGACTGTACTTCAGTTACATGTGTACATTGTATTACAAGGACTGTTCTTCAGTTACAACGTGGTACAATTGTATTACAAGACTGTACTTTCGTTATTCACTTGTACCATTGTATTACATGACGTGTACTTGCAGTTGCATGTGTACATTGTATTACAAAGACTGTTCTTCAGGTTACATGTGCTTCATTGTATTAAAAGGACTTGTACTTAAGTTACAACGTTGTTACATTGTATTACAAGAACTGTACTTCAGTTAGCATGTGTTACAGTGTTTACAGACTGTCTTCAGTAACACGTGTCATGGTTTTATTACAATGGAACTGTACTTTCAGTTGCAATGTTGTTACATTGTATTACAAGACTGTAGCTTCAGGTTTCACGTTACAATTGTTTACAAGACTGTACTATCCGTTGCATGTGTTACATTGTATTACAAGAACTGTTACTTCAGTTACAAACGTTGTACATTGGATTACAAGACTGTACTTCAGTTTACTAGATGTTATCATTGTATTACAAGACTGTACTTCTAGTTGCATGTTGTACTTGTATTACAAGGACTGTACTTCCTGATTACACGTTGTACATTGTATTTTACAAGACGTACTTCAGGGGTTACATGTGTAATGTCTTACAAGACTCTGTTACTTCAGTTAACACGTGTACATTGTATTACAAGACTGTTACTTCAGTTAATGTGGTAACTTTGTATTACAAGACTGTATTTCAGTGGCATGTGTACATTGTATTTTACAAGACTGTTCTTCAGTTACACGTGTTCATTGTTAATTACAAGGAACTGTACTTCAGTTGGCACGTGTTACAAATTTGTATTACAGATGTACTTCAGTTACACGTGTTACATTGTATTTACAAGACTGTTACTTCAGTTACATTGTGTACTTGATTACAAGATTGTACTTCTGTTACACGTTGTACATTGTCTTACATGAACTGTTTTTTTTTTTTATTTTTACTTCAGATACACGGGGTACATTTTATTACAAGGACTGTTACTTCAGTTACATGTTTGTACATTGTAGTTAACAAAGAACTGTACTTCTTGTTACACGTGTCATTGTATTACAAGGACTTGTATTCAGTGTTACACGTGTACATTGTATTACAAAGACTTGTACTTCAGTTACAAAGAACTGTACTTCTGTTACACGTTGTTACATTGTATTACAAGAATGTACATTCAGTTACAATGTTGTACATTGTTTTACAAGCTGTACTTCAGTACCGTGTTACATTGTATTACAAGACTGTTACTTCGTTGGCTTGTGTACATTGTATGACAAGACTGTAATTCAGTTACACGTGTACCTTGTATTTCAGAACTGTACTTCAGTTAAAGTGTACATTGTATTACAAGACTGTACTTATGTTACATGTGTACATTGTATTTACATGACTGTAATTCAGTTAACGTGTACATTGTATTACATGGTCTGTACTTCGTACAAGTGTAATTGTTATTCTACAAGACTGTACTTCAGTTTCAAGACTGTACTTTCAGTTACACGTGTAACATTGTATTACAAGGTCTGTACTTCAGTTACATGTGTACTTGTAATACAAGACTGTACTTTAGTTACAAGTGTAATTGTATTACTAGGACCGGTACTTCAGTTGCATGTGTTCATTGTATTACAAGACGTACTTCAGTTGAATGTGGAAATTTGTCTTACAAGACTGTAATTCAGTTTACATGTGTAATTGTATTACTAGACTGTACTTATGTTCAGTGTACATTGTATTACACGCACTGTACTTCAGTTACAAGTGTTCTTGTATTACAGGGATGTACTTCTAGTTACCTATGTGTACATTGTATTACAGACTGTACGTCAGTTACCGTGTCTCATTGTATTACAAGAAAATAAAAACTGTACTTCAGTTACACATGTACATTGTATTACAAGACTGTACTTCAGTTACATGTGTACATTGTATTACAAGACTGTACTTCAGTTGCAAGTGTACAGTGTATTACAAGACTGTACTTCAGTTAACCTGTACATTGTTTTACAAGTTCTGTACTTCAGTTACATGTGTACATAGTAATACAAGACTGTTCTTCAGTTGCTGTTCATTGTATTACTAGACTGTACTTCAGTTGCATGTGTACATTGTATTACAAGACTGTACTTCAGTTGATGTGTACATTGTATTACAAGACTGTACTTCAGTTACACGTGTACATTGTATTACAAAGGGATGTACTGCAGTTGCAAGTGTACATTGTATTACAAGACTGTACTTCCCTGTTACATGTGTACTTTTGTATTACATGACTGTATTCAGTTACACATGTACATTGTTTTTACAAGGACTGTACTTCAGTTGCATGTGTACATTGTATTACAAGACTGTACTTCAGTTACACGTGTACATTGTATTACAAGACTGTACTTCAGTTACATGTGTACTTGTATACAAGACTGTACTTCAGTTAAATGTGTACATTGTATTACAAGGACTGTAACTTCAGTTGCCATGTGTTAAAATTGTTTTACAAGATGTACTTCAGGTTACATTGGTTATTGTATTACAAGGGAACTGTTCTCTGTTGCATGTGTACTTGTATTACAAGACTGTACTTCAGTGTACACGGTGTAATTGTATTACAAGGACTGTACTTCAGTTTCACGTGTACATTGTATTACAGACTGTACTCTGTTGCATGTGTACATTGTATTACAAGACTGTACTTCATTACACAGTGTACATTGTATACAAGGGCTTGTAATTCAGGTTGCACGTGTACATTGTATTACATGACTGTTACTTAAGTTATGTGTACATTGTTTACAAGGGACTGTACTTCTGTAACATGTGTACATTGTATTACAAGGACTGTACTTCAGTTAAATGTGTACATTGTATACAGACAGTACTTCAGTAACGTGTTACATTGTATTTCAGACACTGTACTTCATTTTCATGTGTACTTTGTATTACAAAGACTGTTAACTTCAGTTACACGTGTAAATTGTATTACTATGTCTGTACTTCTGTTAAACGTGTACAATTGTATTATCATGATTGTACTTCAAGTTACACGACGTACTTCAGTTACAAGTGTTACATTGTATTACAAGGATGTAACTTCGTTACATGTGTAAATGTATTACATGTCTGTACTTCGTTACACGTGTACTTTGTATTACATGTCTGTCTTCAGTTGCATGTGTACAATTGTATTACATAGACTGTTCTTAAGTTGCTTGTGTTCTTTGTATTACAAGACTGTTATTAAGTTTCATGTGTACTTGGTATTACAAGACTGTACTTCAGTTACATGTGAACATTGTATTAGATGACTGTATTCAGTTACACGTGTACATTGTATTACAAGGGACTGTTACTCAGTTACATGTGTTAAATTGTAATTACAGGACTGTAATTCAGTTAAACGTGTACATTGTATTACATGACTTGTACTTCAGTTACACATGTTACATTGTATTACAAGGACGGTACTTCAGTAAACATGTGTACATTGTATTACAAGACTGTACTTCAGTTGCATGTGTACATTGTATTACAAGACTGTTACTTCAGTTTAACATGTAATTGTAGTACAAGGACTGTACTCAGTTAACATGTGTATAACAGAGTTTTTACAAGACTGTACATTCAGTTGCATGTGTAACCTTTGTATTACAAGTATGTACTTCAGTTCACGTGTAAATTGTTTTAAACACAAGGGTATGTACTTAAGTTGCATGTGTTACATTGTATTACAAGACTGTACTTCAGTTGCATGTGTACATTGTATTACAAGACTGTACTTCAGTTACACGTGTACATTGTATTACAAGACTGTACTTCAGTTGCATGTGTACATTGTATTACAAGACTGTACTTCAGTTACATGTGTACAATAGTATACAAGATGTACTCATGGTTACACATGTACATTGTATTACAAGACTGTACTTCAGTTGCATGTGTACATTGTATTACAAGACTGTACTTCAGTTACATGTGTACATTGTATTACAAGACTGTTCTTCAGTTAACATGTGTTTACAATTGTATAAAAAGACTGTTCTTCAGTTACATGTGAAATTGTTTACTAGGACTGTAATTCAGTTGCACGTGTTACATAGTTTTACAAAGACTGTACTTCAGTTTAATGTGTACATTGTATTACAAGACTGTACTTCTGTTGCTTGTGTTCATTGTATTACAAGGGGCCTGGTACTTTCTGTTGCACGAGCTACAATTGTATTACAAGACTTGTACTTCAGTTGCATGTGTACATTGTATTACAAGACTGTACTTCAGTTGCACGTGTACATTGTATTACAAGACTGTACTTCAGTTGCACGTGTACATTGTATTACAAGACTGTACTTCAGTTGCATGTGTACATTGTATTACAAGACTGTACTTCAGTTACATGTGTACATTGTATTACAAGACTGTACTTCAGTTACATGTGTACATTGTATTACAAGACTGTACTTCATGTGACATGTGTTAATTGTATTTACAAGGACTGTAATTCAGTTACATGTGTAACATAGTATTACAAGACTTGTACTTACAGTTACTTGTGTACAATTGTATTAACAAGACCTGTACTTCTTTACAAGACTGTACTTCAGTTGCAAGTGTATCCATCTGTATGTACAAGATGTACTTCAGTTGCATGTGTACTTGTTATTACAAGACTGTACTTCTGTTGCACGTGTACTTGTATTACAAAGACTTGTACTTATGTTGCTTGTGTCACATTGTATTACAAGAAACTTGTTCTTCAGAATTTGTTTTACAAGACTGTACTTCAGTTGCATGTTGTTAATTGTATTTTTACAAGACTGTAATTCAGTTACATGTTAATTGTATTACCAAGACTGTACTTCAAAGTTACATGTGTACATTGTATTACAAGACTGGTTACTTCAGTTACTTGTGTACATTGTATTACAGACTTTGATTTACTTCAAGGTTAAAACCCATGTGTACATTGCTATTACAAGACTGTTATTCAGTTGCAAGTGTACATTGTATTACAAGTCTGTAACTTAAGTTAAATGTGTTTACAAAATTGTATTACAAGAACTGTATTCAGTTGCACGTGTTACAATTGTATGTACAAGACTTGTAACTTCAGTTACATGTGTATTTGGATACAAGACTGTGTAATTCAGTTACAAGTGTAAATTGTATATTACAAGACTGTTATTCAGTTGCAAGTGTACATTGTAATTACAAGACTTACTTCAGTTACATGTGTTACATTGTATTACAAGACTGTACTTCAGTTACAAGTGATTTACATTGTATTTAACATTGAACTGTACTTTTCAAGTTACACGTGTTCATTGTATTACAAGTCTGTTACTTCTGTTGGCATGAGTAACATTGTATTACAAGACTTGTAATTCAGTTACACGTTGTACATGGTATTACAAGATGTATCTTCAGTTGCATGTGTACTTTGTATTACAAGGACTGTACTTCAGTTACACATGTAAATTGTAGTTCAAAGACCCGTACTTCAGTTGATTGTTTTTTTTTTTGTAACATTTGTTATTCTACAAGAACTGTAAATCAGGTTACACGTGTTCATTGTATTTCAAAGGACTGTTACTTCAGTTACACGTGTACATTGTATTACAAGTCTGTAACTTCTGTTACAACGTGTACATTGTATTATTTTCAAGAACTGTACTTTCAGTTTACACGTGTACATTGTATTACATGACTGTACTTCAGTTGCATGTGTTACATGTATTAAAAGAACTGGTACTTAAGTTGATCCAGTGTATTGTTTTACAATGACTTCGTACTTCAGTTGGCTTGTGTACATTGTATTACAAGACAGTTACTTCAAGTTTTTACATGTGTAACATTGTATTACAAGACTTGTACTTCAGTTGCACGTGTACATTGTATTACAAGACTGTACTTCAGTTGCATGTGTATATTGTATTACAAGACTGTACTTCAGTTGCACGTGTTTATTGTTTTACAAGACTTGTACTTCAGGTGCCAATGTGGACAATTGTTTTTAAAAGACTGGTACTTCGTTGCACGTGTATATTGTATTACAAGACTTGTACTTCGTTACATGTGTACATTGTTATACAAGACTGTACTTCAAGTTGACGAGTGTACATTGTATTACAAGAGTCTTGTTCTTCAGTTACATGTGTACATTGTATTACAAGACTTTATGTCTTCAGTTCACTGTTGTTATCATTGTTATTACATTGACTGTACTTCAGTTACATTGTGTTACTATATTGTTATACAGACTGTACTTCTGTGCATGTGTATTTCATGTATTACAAGACTGACTTCGAGTTGCACGTTGTTTATATTGTATTACAAGACTGTACTTCGTTACACGTTGTACATTGTTATTACAAGACTGTACTTCAGTTATTGTGTACATTGTATTACAAGACTGTCTTCGTGCATTGTGGACATTGTATCATGACTGTACTTGCAGTACACGTGTACATTGTATTACAAGACTGTACCGTACATGTGTACTATTGTATTACAAGACTGTACTTCAGTTGCATGTGTACATTGTATTACAAGACTGTACTTCAGTTGCACGTGTACATTGTATTACAAGACTGTACTTCAGTTACACGTGTACATTGTATTACAAGACTGTACTTCAGTTACATGTGTACATTGTATTACAAGACTGTACTTCAGTTGCATGTGTACATTGTATTACAAGACTGTACTTCAGTTACATGTGATTGTATTCAAGACTGTTACTTCAGTTACATGTGTACATATTACAAGACTGTTCAGTTGCATGTGACATTGTATTACAAGATGTACTCAGTTACATGTTACATTGTACAGACTGTTCTCTTTTGCACGTTGTTTATATTACAATTTATACTTCGTTACTGTTACATTGTATTACAAGACTGTACTTCAGTTGCACGTGTACATTGTATTACAAGACTGCATCACTTACCTTATGATATAAATGACTATTTTCCCAGTCTAAAACTTTTTCTATCGAGTGTCGGGTCTGAAACATAAATATTTTCTCAATCACGGAGCTCGGCAATGTTTTGGGACTTTGAGAAAGGTAGCACCAGTTCATACACACACACACAAATGCCGGTAGTGTGTTTTAACTCTTACAATGCTGAATTAAATTGTGTCGTCTGCTGAATATTTTTTATTTTCCATTTTTCTCATCAAAAACATGGTTTGTCAGCACTTTAGAATCATTTCCATTGGAAATGATTCTAAAATGCTGCCAAACCATGTTTTTACTGAGAGAAAAGACAAAATATGAATTGACAGCAGACGACTATTTTCGGTTCCCGCATTCCAAGGCAATACTAGATATTTCACAAACTACATGGTGATAAGACAGACAGATGTGTACATTGATTTAAGGATGCAGATATACGACTTAAATATAATAAGTGCATTTTTCTCATTGCAAGCAACATATTTAAATGTAAAATATGGTTCACCAAGCAAATTAGATGGCCGCGGCCCGCATGCCACACCCGCCGAGGCTTTGATAGTTTTCCGAAAAACTTTAACTGAAAACTTTAACCTGGACGCACATACTTACGGACATATGTACGCTAATGTGCCGACTATATCGCGCTGTCCACAAGCAGGCGCGATAAAAATGAATTAGTTACGGCTACACTATGTTTTGCACGAAAAATAAAAGTCATTCTCTTAACTATGCACGGAAGTATATGTTGTTACAACACATTGGAACTGTCTCGTCGAGATAGTTCAAATAGTAGTCACAATATATTATTTTGAGAAGTAAGAAACGCAGTGAAAATTACTTCAATTTGTTCATACCCTGTGTATATATATGTATGTATTCAGCATGAACAATGTTAATGAGATTTTGACAAGTTTACATGAAGCTCTTGAACATAGTCTTACACAAATCTGAAGGCTTCGTTCAATGAATCATGACCAGTAGCCTATTTCACCAACATTGCAAAGTATACTTTTCTAGCAAAGTATACTTTGAGGGAGAAATTGTCAATTTAAGGATAAATTTATTAATTTGTATTATACTGAATTTATTACACTATCACATCACAGCCAATTTGGCTGATAATGTAATAAATTCAGTATAATAATTCTGCATACTTTTAATCATCAAATACATACAGTCATTAGTTATATATGAAATAATGCATTTCGGGAAAAATAAATGATTACTCCCTCAAAGTATACTTGGCTAGAAAAGTATACTTTGCAATGTTGGTGAAATAGGCTACAGTTCCCACAAGCAAACAGTGTAGGCTGTGAACAAGCTATAAACAAATGTATTGCATAAAATGTATGTGGGAAGTGTAATAACTTAGGTTACCAAAACTCACAATACACTAGTGTTATAAATATGTAACTATGACAACTATGGAGCAAACATTAGTTGAACAGTGCAGCATCAGGGTACATGTACATTACGCTGCATTTATGCCTCGTTTCTTAGCAAATCAGTTATTGTGGCTGTGACTGGAGAAATGGGGCTTATGTGATTTGTGATCTATATAACTTGTTAGAAACATGACAGGTGTTTCATTGATGGAATGGTGAGCAGTGCATATCCTGATCAGACTGTGCGGATGCACAGTCTGATCTGGATCTACACTGGTCGCAAAACCCATAAGCCCCATTTCTCCAGTCACAGCCGCAAATACGTAAATACAACAACGGGGAAACCATTAGTTGATCAGTACAGTATCAGTGTGCATTATGCATTTATGCCTCGTTTCTTAGCAAATCAGTAAACATATTTGTGGCAGTGACTGATCAAATAACACACTCCTATATCCTGATAATGATCTATAATACTTATTAGAAGAACGACGGGTGTTTCATTGATGGAATGGCGAACAGTGCAGATCCTGATCAGACTGTGCGCATGCAGACTGATCTGGATCTACACTGGTGGCAAAACCCATAAGCACCATTTCTCCAGTCACAGCCACATTTAATCATCACTCATGCAAGATCTTATTTCTGAATCATATGCAGGGCTCCAGATAAGGTGCGTATTGGCGTATTTTACGCAATTATTTTAGCTGAATACGCATTGATTATCAAAAGTGGGAATACACAATATGCACAGCAATGTGAAAATATGCATTGATTTTCAAATTGAGTTGTGAAAATACTGTCATAAAGTTGAAAATTCACTTAGTTGAGCTGCAAAAAGCAAACAGTGCTTTCTGCAGCTGAAATAAGTGAAATGTCTTTTGTTCCTTATTTACTATAAAGGAAGAAAATCAATAATACATTTGTAAAAGTAAAATATGCATAGAATTTGAAAGCTGGGGGTATAATACTCTTTAGATACAAAACTTATCTGGAGCTCTGACAAGCGCTTACTTACCCTTTTATTCAAACATACGACCGGCCACAGTGAGCACCCTAGTGTACAACAACAACATATACAGCCGCAGAACAACCACTTCACGTTCACAGGCAGTGCTTTCTTGAGAACGCTGTTTATACGTAATACAGTCTCCCTGAATTCTTCCGCTGCTACCTGTATACATGTACATAGAATGTGATGAGGATTTATGGTTTTATGTTACTAAAGTCTGTTTCATGAAACATGCCCAAATTGTACGGCCATATAAACGATGCAAAAATAGTATTAATTTCGATAATATTAAATTTCATAAAAATCTTCACGCTGGGCAAAAGAAAAAAATAATTTATTTTTAAGTACAAGTGAAAGTGAATGGGTTTAATGTCCCAGCAACAGCCAAGGTCATATAGAGACTAGACCACAGTTGAAAGTCTCATGTGACCGACCAGTGGGATGGAAATACTATGCAAGTGTTTTTCATGACTAGGGTGAGGACTGAACTCACAACCTCCGGTATTGAAGTACAATGCCATACAATGCCATATCCCCTATGCCACGGCCCATCCCTGGGTGAGGTCTGAACTCACAACCTCCGGTATTGAAGTCCAATGCCCTATACCCTAAGCCACTGCATTTCCCTTAGAGAAGGAAAACCATTCATACACTACCTTGCCAGCAAGACTAGTCGGGAACTCAGGATCAAATCTGTTATTGAGCCCAAAACTGAAAAGCAATCAAAGAAAGACATATTATAGCCGCCATCTGGCAAATCAGTCACTGTTCATTTCTGATCCGGGTCCACATTTGGAACAATGTACATGTACTCAACTCTCATACTCAAAATCAGAAAGTTGAAGCTGTGCGGTGCTCAGTTTCTGCCAATCAAACTGCCCGATATTAAGAAAATGTTTTTGATACACTCTGGTGACAGACCTCAGTAAAACTAGAAATGGACGCTTATCGACAAGTGCATGTGTATCACAAGTAGTTTGAAAAAAGGGTGTTCGAGTTATGCTCCGGAGACAAAATCAGTGCGTAGAAAAACAAAGGGAGATAACTAAAAAATTAGCGATGCAAGAGTTGTCATTCTTGCGTCGTGGTCGTGGGGTCGTGGTCTATGCATGTGTGAAGTTTCATGAAAATATTCCAAAGGGTGTTTGAGTTATACTCCGGACACGAAATCAGTGCACGAAACAACAAAGGGAGATAACTAAGAAATTAACGACGCAAGAGTTGTCATTCTTGCGCACGACACACATTTGGGTCGTCTTCTATGCATGTGTGAAGTTTAATAAAAAATATTCCAAAGGGTGTTCGAGTTATGCTCCGGACACGAAATCAGTGCATGAAACAACAAAGGGAGATAAGTAAAAAAATTAATGATGCAAAAGTTGTCATTCTTGCGCGCGACACACCTTTGGGTCGTGGTCTATGCATGTGTGAGGTTTAATGAAAATATTCCAAAGAGTGTTCGAGTGATGCTCCGGAAACGAAATCAGTGCATGAAACAACAAAGGGAGATAAGTTAACAAGAATTCCGCGGAACAAGGCCTTGTCCCGGCTTGACCTCGAGCCTGGGCCCGAAAGCAATTTTCACTGGCCCGAACATATTATACAATTATTGACTAGTGAGCCATTGAATATCAGATTATATTCTATGGCTCACTAGTCAATAATTGTTTTATTATATGATAATAGTCTGTATATAGCACTTACGACCTTATGCTACTAGACAAAAATTGACAAAGAATTTGAAGAAAAAAAATGGAAAAAAAAATGGAAAAAAGTTTAAAAATTAAAAATAATAATGCTCTCTACTCAAGGGCAGATTCAGGGGAGGGGGGCGGACCCGGCACGCGCCCCCCCTAAAATTTGCAGAGTAAAGATTTTTTACAAGTTACAAGGCACGTTTGCGTTGTGAATTTATTGTTTATTGGTTTTTTTTGGCTCCAAAATGCGCCAGAACGCGGGAAATGCGATGTAGATTTCAAAACATTTTCGGGGGGGAATACCCCCGGACCCCCCTAGCGCGTTCGATAATATAGTCAAGTATTGCAAAATAGTTACGCCCCCCCTAACCTGAAATCCTGGATCCGCGCCTGCTACTGGAGACCAGAATTTTTTTAATAGTCCTATATTTATCTACATATCATATCTGCACAGGTCCACATATTGCCACAATATTGTCAACACAGTTTATGGAAATGTAATATAATAATTTACCTGTATAAATTACCTGTAATAAGTTAGTGGTCAGTTAGTGGTCAGTCTGGACATTTGCACATGCTAGCACATGCACAGGTGAATGGTTCTCCCCGTCACTATTGTACAACCGGAGAAGGCTATTGTTCTCTCTACAGGTAAGGTCTACAGAGCACACGAGGAAACGGGTCTTCATGCATTATTGTCCAGTTTGTAGAGTGTGCGAAACAAACAAGAGCTGTAAGAGAACAGCATAGCTCGACTACGAGGGTTGTCGATGTACACATAGCTTCACAAACAAGGTGGCTGCGGCCTGCATAAAAACCTTAACCAAGGTTGACTAAAAAACATAACCAAGGGAAATTAAGTAAGTAATTCAAGGTTAAATGTAGGTCAATGACAGATATAGGTCAGGGGTTGTTGATGTACATCACTAGGAGATGATGTTTTCCAAGTATGGTTGCTGTAGGCCCAGGAGTATTCCATATACAAGCTTGACTAAAAACCTTAACCAAGGTGACTTAAGTAAGTAATTGAAGAGGAAATATAGGTCAATGTGAAATATATATCAGGGGTTGTTGATGTACATCACTAGGAGATGAAGTTGTCCAAGTATGGTGGGTGTAGGGCCAGTAGTATTCCATATACAAGCTTGACTAAAAACCTTAACCAAGGGGAATTAACTAAGTAATTCAAGAGGAAATGTAGGTCAAGGTCAAATATAGATCAGGGGTTATTGATGTACATCGCTATGAGAAAAGGTTGTCCAAGTATGGTGTCTGTATGCACAATAGTATTCCATGTAGAAAGCTTGACTAAAAACCTTAACCAAGGTTGACTAAAAACCTTAACCAAAGGGGAATTAACTAAGTAATTCAAGGTAAAATGTAGGTCAAAGTCAAATATAGGTCAGGGATTGTTGATGTACATCACTAGGAGATAAAGTTGTCCAAGTATGGTTGGTGTAGGGCCAGGAGTATTCCATCTACAAGCTTGACTAAAAACCTTAACCAAAGAGAATTAACTAAGTAATTCAAGAGGAAATGTAGGTGAAGGTCAAATGTAGGTGAAGGTCAAATATAGATCAAGGGTTATTGATGTACATCCCTAGGAGATGAAGTTGTCCAAGTATGGTGGGTGTAGGGCCAGGAGTATTACATATACAAGCTGGACCTAAAAACCTTAACCAAGGAGAATTAAGTAAGTAATTGAAGAGGAAATGTAGGTCAAGGTCAAATATAGACCATGGGTTATTGATGTACATCGCTATGAGAAAAGGTTGTCCAAGTATGGTGTCTGTATGCACAATAGTATTCCATGTAGAAAGCTTGACTAAAAACCTTAACCAAGGTTGACTAAAAACCTTAACCAAGGGGAATTAAGTAAGTAATTTAAGGTTAAATGTAGGTCAAGGTCAAATATAGGTCAGGTGTTGTTGATGTACATCACTAGATGAAGTTGTCCAAGTATGGTTGGTGTAGGGCCATGAGTATTCCATCTACAAGCTTGACTAAAAACCTTAACCAAAGAGAATTAAGTAAGTAATTCAAGAGGAAATGTAGGTCAAGGTCAAATATAGATCATGGGTTATTGATGTACATCACTATGAGAAAAGGTTGTCCAAGTATGGTGTCTGTATGCACAATAGTATTCCATGTACAAGCTTGACTAAAAACCTTAACCAAGGTTGACTAAAAACCTTAACCAAGGGGAATTAACTAAGTAATTCAAGAGGAAATGTAGGTCAAGGTCAAATATAGATCAGGGGTTATTGATGTACATCACTAGGAGATGAAGTTGTCCAATTATGGTGGGTGTAGGGCCAGTAGTATTCCATATACAAGGTTGACTAAAAACCGTAACCAAGGCGTGACGGTGACGCCGACGCCGGGGTGACAACATAAGCTCTACTTATTCTTCGAATAGTCAAGCTAAAAAGGGAGATAACTCAAAAGTTGTCATTCTTGTGTGTGACACACCTTCGGGTCGTGGTCTATGATGTGTGCAGTTTCATGAAAATATTCCAAAGGGTGGTCGAGTTATACTCAATCAGTGCGTGAAACAAAAAAGGGAGATAACTAAAAAATTAGCTATGCAAGAGTTGTCATTCTTGTGCGCGACACACCTTCGGGTCGTGGTCTATGCATGTGTGAAGTTTCATGAAAATATTCCAAAGGGTGGTCAAGTTATGCTCAATCAGTGTGTGAAACAAAAAAGGGAGATAACTAAAAAATTATCTGCAAGAGTTGTCATTCTTGTGCGCGACACACCTTCGGGTCGTGGTCTATGCATGTGTGAAGTTTCATGAAAATATTCAAAAGGGTGTTTGAGTTATGCTCCGGACAAGAAGTGTTCGACGATGTTCGATGTCGAATCCATAGTATCCCCCGACATTCGTCCGGGGGATACAATAAGCAAGACATTAAATAATTCACTACATAAAAAATAAATGCATAAAAAGAATGAGAACTTTATTTGGTTTAATATTCATTGGGTCCATAAATTTACACAATCATCAACAATTTTATAATACAAGGCGATCGCCGGGGAGTGTCTCACCCACTAAGCAAGGTGATCGCCACAAAGGTCATCAATGTCACAATATCAGGAAGTCCAAAATTATTGATACGAAGGTCACAGTCACCAAGGTCACACAAATGACACTGGGTGGATAGCCATCAGTGAGGAAGCTATTAGTGAAGTTTGGTAATGATCTGACTAACGGATCAGGAGATATTCAACATTTGGACATACATCCAAAATTATTGACACAAAAGTCAAGGTCACTAAGGTGACGGTAAAGGTCACCGGAATGATACTGGGCGGATAGCTATCAATGTGAGGATGCTATTTATAAAGTTTGGTTATAATATGACTAACGGATCAGGAGATATTCAACATTTGGACGTATGTCCAAAATTGTTGACACCAAGGTAAAGGTCAGCTAAATTGCACTGGTAGATATCCATCAATGTGAAGAAGCTATTGATAAAGTTAGGAGATGATCCGACTAACGGATCAAGAGATATTCAACATTTGGATGTACATACGTCCAAAAATATTGACATGAAGGTCAAGGTCAGCAATGTGAATGTCAATGTCACCCGAATGAACTAGATAGATACCTATGAAAGTGAGGAAGCTATTGATGAAGTTTGGTCATGATTGAACTACAGGGATATTCAAAATTTGAATGTACATCCAAAAGTGTTGACACCAAGGTCAAGGGCACCATCATCACGGTCACCTGAATGACACTGGTTGGATAGCCATCAATATGACAAAGCTATTTATAAAGTTTTGTATGAACCCGACTAATGGATATTCAACATTTGGACGTACATCCAAAATTGTTGACACCAATGTGAAGGTCACCATGGTTACGGTCAAATGACCAAGATGAAGGTCAATGTCACCCAAATGACAGTGGGTGGATATTCATTAATGTGAGAAGACGATTGATGAATTTTGGTAATGATCAGACTAACGGATAAGGAGGTATTCAATATTTGGACATATGTCCAAAATTATTGACATAACAGTTAAGGTCCCCAAGGTGATGGTCAAAGTCACCCGAATGACACCGGATGGATAGCCATCGATGTGACCAAGCTATTGATGAAGTTTGGTAATGATCCGACTAACGGATCAAGAGATACTAGTATGCGAAATTTGGACTGTCTAAAATTTATGTCCCACAAAGGTTAAGGTCACCAAGCTGAAAGGAAAAGTCATGTGAATGACACTGGATAGATAGCTATCAATGTGGGGAAGTTATTTATGAAGTTTGGTAATTATCTGACTAACGTATCAAGAGATTTGGGAAGTTTGGCAACAAGATCGACCAATCCAATTGGCTGATTATGTCCATCCACAAGGTGCCGACAGGTGTGTCCCAGTAATAACACCATCACCTTTCATCGTCTCTTTACCATACTGCATGCCCCCTTTCGGGGATGTATGTGAGGATCATATTTTATTCACATATACATGTACGGTACATACAATCAAATACAATTGATGTTTCCAGTGAATTATAGTGAACTTGCCCCAAGGACAACTCGCCCTAGGATAACTCCCATACCTTAGGTCAACTCGACCCAACCAGGATTAGGTCAACTCGCCCCAACCAGGATTAGGACAACTCGCCCCAACCAGGATTAGGTCAACTCACCCCAACCAGGATTAGGACAACTCGCCCCAACCAGGATTAGGACAACTCACCCCAACCAGGATTAGGACAACTCGCCCCAACCAGGATTAGGTCAACTCTCCCCAACCAGGATTAGGACAACTCGCCCCAACCAGGATTAGGTCAACTTGCCCCAACCAGGATTAGGACAACTCTCCCCAACCAGGATTAGGACAACTCACCCCAACCAGGATTAGGACAACTAGCCCCAACCAGGATTAGGTCAACTTGCCCCAACCAGGATTAGGTCAACTCTCCCCAACCAGGATTAGGACAACTCGCCCCAACCAGGATTAGGTCAACTCGCCCCAACCAGGATTAGGACAACTCGCCCCAACCAGGATTAGGACAACTCGCCCCAACCAGGATTAGGTCAACTCTCCCCAACCAGGATTAGGACAACTCGCCCCAACCAAGATTAGGTCAACTTGCCCCAACCAGGATTAGGACAACTCGCCCCAACCAGGATTAGGACAACTCGCCCCAACCAGGATTAGGTCAACTCGCATCAACCAGGATTAGGTCAACTCGCCCCAACCAGGATTAGGTCAGCTTGCCCCAACCAGGATTAGGACAACTCGCCCCAACCAGGATTAGGTCAACTCTCCCCAACCAGGATTAGGACAACTCGCCCCAACCAGGATTAGGTCAACTCGCCCCAACCAGGATTAGGTCAACTTGCCCCAACCAGGATTAGGTCAACTCTCCCCAACCAGGATTAGGACAACTCTCCCCAACCAGGATTAGGACAACTAGCCCCAACCAGGATTAGGACAACTCGCCCCAACTTATGTCAACTCGCCTCACATTTTCAGGTCATCTCATCCCATATATGAACTAGATTGGTCAGTAAGCGAGGCTTACGGAATACCCCCAGCGTGAGCCCAGGTACCCCTAAAATAAGTAAAAAGTTCCAAGTGTGGGGCTTGTGACCTTGACTCTGGAATTAGCGGGAGCGACATGAACGTGAATTTGTCACAGGGTGGTAGAGGTCCATTGGAGCAATGCGTGTGTGAAATGTGAAGCAGATCTGAGCAAGGAAATAGAAGTTATAACCGATTTCTCTGATGTTAAGTTTTGTAAAGAGACTAAGTATATGAGCTTGACCTCGAGATCAGCGGGAATTTGTCACAGCATGATAGTAGAGCCTTAGAGGAATGCATGCATGAAATATTAAGAATTTTCGATGAAATAAATAGAAGTTATAACATATTTCTCTGATGTTAAGTTTTGTAAAGAGACTAAGTATGTCACCTTGACCTGGGGATCAGCGGGGGTTGGACGGTCGTAGATTTGTCACAGCATGATAGTACAACCTTAGAGGAATGAACAAGTGAAATATTAAGAATTTTCAAATAAGGAAATAGAAGTTATAACTTATTTCTCTGATGTTAAGTTTTGTAAAGAGACTAAGTATTTGACCTTGTCCTTGGGATCAGCGGGGGTTGGACGGTCGTGGATTTGGCACAGCATGGTAGTAGAGCCTTACAGGAATGCATGTGTGAAATATTAACCATTTTAGATGACGGAAATAGAAGTTATAACATATTTCTCCGATGTTAAGTTTTGTAAAGAGACTAAGTATTTGACCTTGACCTTGGAATCAGCTGGGGTTGGGCGTTCATGGATTTGGTACAGAATGGTAGTAGAGCCTTACAGGAATGCATGTGTGAAATATTAAGCATTTTGGATGAAGGAAATAGAAGTTATGACAATATTTCTCTGATGTTAAGTTTTGTAAAGAGACTAAGTATTTGACCTTGACCTTGGGATCAGCGGGGGTTGGACGGTCGTGGATTTGGCACAGCATGGTAGTAGAGCCTTACAGGAATGCATGTGTGTTTGTTTGTTTATTGGTATTTAACGGCCTATCAACAGCTAAGGTCATGTAAGGCTGGGCAAACTGGTTTGATCCCGTTTTAACCTGCTGCATTGGGGGGAAAATCCCAAAATCAGAACGGAATATTTACATCGAGAAAAAGTATATTCAACCCTGAAATTAGAATAACCTGACCTGGTGCCAGGCCCATACCACACCAAAGCCACTTGGCCCCTTTCCCTAATATAGACTTACGAATAATCGTAACTGACATAAGGGGTATAACCAGATCCAACTGTCACATACAAAATGCCAAAGACGTATGTGAGGGCCAAACCAGGATGAACCCCAATCGTTAAATTACCCATCACATTCTCCCACCTGCCACCCACGGAATGCATGTGTGAAATATTAAGCATTTTAGATGAAGGAAATAGCAGTTATAACAATATTTCTCTGATGTTAAGTTTACGGATGCACGGACGGACAACCTGACTCCAGTATACCCCCCCACAACTCGTTTGGGGGGGGGGGGGGTGGGAGGGGGGGTACAAATAGTCAATGAGATATGGGACGACCTGACTTATCTTTGTGGTCAACTTGTCCCATTGACTTACATAAACTTTATTTATGGTGGCTAGTATTTCATTTTGAATTCTAGCAATTGGTGTCGGGGCTCCAGATAAGGAATTAGTAATTGAGTGTTGTCACTCAATCATTTTTGAAGCAATTGGGTAAAATAAAACACACTACTGTTTACACATCAGCAGACAGCAATTATTGAATAGTTTGCTTCAAAATGAAAACATATCTTGGCATTTCATTAGAATTGTCTCCTTGGAGACAATTCTAATGAAATACCAAGATGTATTTTTATGGAAAATAAGAAAAACATGCTATATTTGTGGTATGTTCATTGTTTTCTGCAGCATGATAAAGGTACCACAAATTTTGTATTGCTTTTTGATACCCTGGGTCTGCTAGTGCATTCCTATAGCCTGATACTGGTCTACACTGTTAGGAGACGAGCGTTTCATTGTAGGGCTAACGTTGCAGACCATGCTCAGAATACAGAAATTATTAGACCTGGCAAAAAAGGCCTTATACATGTGCTTTCTGGCCTTTGACGAGACTCGACTTTCACCATGAGACATGCCATGCAATTTTGTACCTTAGAATACGTGCGATTTTTCATGAAAATTATTTACATAATTTACGATATTTTGTGTAAATGACGTCGAAAGTTGATGAAATTTTCACAGCATTTGCCGTGAAAATTTCATTATCTTTCGACGTCATTTACAGAAAACATCACAGTTTCTGTCAATATATTTTATGAAAAATCGCACATGTCCTTAAGTACAAAATCGCATGGAGTGTATCATGGAGTGTATCATATGCACCGGATACTTGAAGGTGACAACTAGCGTTTCTAGCATCATGTTGAATAATGTGTAGCTATATGATACACAGAAAGACAAAACAGTAAAGCAAACACTTATTTTATACTAGCAACGTGTGATTCATCAGTATATATTTACATTTGCCAGACATACACGAAATGTAAATTGGAAAAATCATATACTACATGCTACATACTATATATCAATATAATACAAGTCGCCCCACAAATAAACACAAGTCGCCCCACTAGTTACCCTGCGTCACCTTCCGCAAACCCGTAGAGATTTTCTAAGCTACCGTTTTCGGTGACTACTCGGTACCCATTTACAGGTGAATGAACTGAAGCAGTGTGGCTAAACTGTAAAGTGTGTTTTTCAAGAGCATAATGGTAGAACCCACAACCATTGTCATTGGAGATGTTGGATCAACAATCAGACGGGCGCACGATTCACCCAAATCCTCCCCAAATCCTCATTTTCCCCCAAATCCTCATGTAATGAATAAGTTATCCAATTAAAATGTCTCAAAACCTTTTAATATCGTTCTTAAGAAGTTATTGAACCCGATTTGAATACGTTTTTATGGTAAAAAAAGAGTCTTATTTTGATGTTTTAATTTAACTTAGGCATTCTAGCAGCCAAGGGAGATCATCCAAAATAAAATAAAATTATGAAATAAATGCAAGGGAGATAAATGTTGTTTGACCCATTTTGGTCAATTGAAACATGCAAGTTATTTACCATTCCAAATGTTTATTCATCTGTTGTTTCATCTCAATCAATCAATCAAATTCAGCACATATAGCTTGAAAATATGACCACGTCCGTAAATGTCAAGTGTCTATGCAGTACGGGCCCGATATGCAGCAAATCATCCCCAAATCTTCATAATTACTCACTTTGTGATGTAAATACCAGCTTAAATTGTCACTAATCATTGAATAATACTATTTTCAGGTACCTAGCCGGTACCCATTTACATCTGGGTGGGCTGAAGCAGTGTGGAGAAAGTGTCTTGCTCAAGGACACAACGCATGCGAGGCTCGAACCCACGATCGTAAGATCAGCAGGCCGACGCCTCAGACCGCTCGACCAGGCGCTCCACTATGTCTAGGCTATTAATGTACTATATATGAAACGGAAGTATCTAAATTGTATCACTGGTTCAAATAAGAGAAGTGCGACAATAACACCATTTAATTATAATAGAGAAGTTGTAACACCGTGGTAGTTGCGGGAAGTAGTTCTGCAATACTACAATATACTACGGTACCGTTTATAGCATACTAACATCATGGTAAAGCTATCAATTGGTAAATTTAGTTTCATATACTAATGTCGCCCGTCATAGGTAGTGCCTATTTCATATTAGGATTTAGCTCTCAACTACCAGGGAGCCAAAATGGTACATGAGGGCCAAACCATGTAGGTCGGCATTCTGGTAAGGATGAACGCCGATCGTTAAATTACCCTTCGCTGGCTCCCAACCACCACCCAAACAAATGGGCTAGAACTTGCTGCATATCGGGCCCCACAGGTACTGCATAGACACTTCACATTTACGGACGTGTTCATATTTTAAAGCTATATATGTGCTGAGGTTGGTTGATTGAGATAAAAAACAGATGAATAGTATTATACACATTTGGAATGGTAAATAACTTGCATGTTTCAATTGACGACCAAAATTGGTCAAACAACATTTATCTCCTTTGCATTTATCTCATAATTTATTTTGGATGATCTATCTCCCTTGGCTGCTAGAATGCCTAAGTTAAATTAAAACATCGAATAAAGACTCTTTTTACCATAAAAACGTATTCAAATCGGGTTCAATAACTTCTTAAGAACGATATTAAAAGGTTTTGAGACATATTAATTGGATAACTTATTCATTACATGAGGATTTGGGGAGAATTTGGGGGGAAAATGAGGCTTTGGGGAGGATTTGGGTGAATCGTGCGGCCCACAATCAGACATCCACACCAGTTGGCTATTGTGTAAACTGATTGATTGGTTAAACTTACAGCAGATGTATTACGGGCAAACCTTTTGCGCTCTTGTTACAACACTGGTCAGTCAGTTGTCAGAAAATTAAGTTTTGTATCGTTTGTTTGCAATAACGTTCAGGGGATCGGGTCAAAACGTAACCAAGTCAAAACGTACACAAAAAAAATAAGTCAAAACGTAACCTGGGGTGAAGTCAAAACGTACACAAACGTGGTCAAAACGTACACAAAAAAAAGGTCAAAACGTAACCATAGTATATAGATTTAAATTTAGTAATTTACTAAGAATCAGAAATTTAAACATGGAAAAAGAAGTTTGTTAATGGTTATGCGTGATTAATTGACTGACATTTAATAGCAATTGCAATATTGAATTAGTAAATTTTGACTTAGAAAAGTGTTACGTTTTCATCAGGAATTAGAACTTTGAACCACTTTCGGGTTAAAAATGACACACATTCAAGTTTCAATTCTGATTATAAAATGGAATTATTTATAACAGAAATGTAAACTTGGACTTGAAAATATTTTCATTTTGTTATATAATTAATAAATTTGTTTTGTTATTATAGAACAAATTAAATAAACACAGACCCTGTAAGTTTGTATTATAGATCCTTAAGAACGAACTCAGATCGATACCATCCTTCACACTGGTTTAATTATGGAATGTGTAATTGACATAACAATGGTTTCCATATGATGTTACAAATTAATCAGTCCCCTAGCTGTACACAGGATATTCACAGTGGACAAACTGTCAATTAGATGCCACCTGCGGCGTTCCAATGTACCTTAGTTTAGGGTAATATGAAAAACAGAAACGATGTTTAAAGGTCACAAACATGATATTATTGGACTATTTTAATTAAATAGTTTACATGTTTACAAAACAGAACAATTTTAATTTACTGTGGTTCAAAGTTCTTATTCCTGATGAAAACGTAACACTTTTTTTTCCATGTTAAAATTTCTGATTCTAAAGTAAATTACTAAATTTAAATCTATATACCTCTATGATACCTCTATGATGGTTTCTGGGCTCTGAAGTAAGGAGGAATCTCCTTTTTTAGCCCATTTTCTTCAGTCATTCTTCGGATACTATGTATCTTGTATTCTTGCATGGTTTGATTTGAATATTTAGGGTACAGGTTTGTAGTATTTAATGTCACATTTGGTAGTATATATGTATGTATATTAACATATATAACGTGGTTAAAATTGGTATATAGTATAGTGGTTCCAGTACTGGTCGAGTTTTGATTTGAAATCATTCATGTCATTCGAGTTCACAACATACTTTGGGAGTGAGTTCCAATCGTTTATTATCCTTTGTGAAAACTGTTGTAGGCGAAATGATGTTATACAACGTGGTTTGGCCAGTTTATAATCATGTCCACGAGTCCTCGACTGGCATATTGTAAAGAATCTGTCTGATGGAATGTCTTCTATACCGCGATAATCTTAAAAGTCTGGATCATCCCCTCTTCTTCTCCTATGTGCTAATGTTGGTAGTTTAAGTTCTTTCAGTCTGTCTATATATTCAAGGTCCTTCAGCTGAGGTACAATCTTGGTTGCTCGTTTCTGAACTTTTTCCACACTAATTATGTCCTTCCTCAAGAATGGGTACCAAATAATATTTCCATATTCAATATGTGGTCTTACCATAGCTTTATAGAGCATGAGGAACGAGTCCTTTTCAATGTAATCGAAGGAACGTACAATTAATGAGAGCATGCTATTGGCTTTGTTAACTTTTGAGGCAATGTGACGGCTGAATTTCAGATTTTGTTGGAATATTATACCTAGATCCTTCTCTTCAGACACAGTTTCCAGATTAACAGAGTTCATTGAGTACAGATGTTCTTGATTATGAGTACCATAATGAATGGCTTTGCATTTGTTGACATTAAACCTTAGTTGCCATAGATCTGCCCAACTACATAGGGAGTCCAGGTCCTGTTGAATTTTGTTATAATCACTATCCTGTGAATATAGTTTAGTATCATCAGCAAATATCTTAACTGCAATCAACCACTTCAGGTAGGTCATTTATGTAAATAATAAACAGTATAGGTCCTAGTACGCTGCCCTGTGGTACACCACTTATAACATCCTGCCATGACGAACAATATCCCTTAACAGCTACATAGTGTCGACGTTCCAATAGAAAGTCCGAGATCCATGATAATATATTGCCTTTAATGCCGTATGATGAAAGTTTGATTAGTAAACGTTGATGAGGTACACTGTCAAACGCTTTTGCGAAATCTAAGTACACTGTATCCCAAGAGTTGTTGTTCTCAATAAAAGTAGACCAGTCTTCCATTACATCAAGTAGTTGAAGAACACAGGAACGACCCGAGCGAAATCCAAACTGTGCACTAGATATGAGATTATTCTTATTTAGGTGTTCAATAACAGCAGCACGTATTAATTTCTCTAGGCATTTGCAAACTATAGACGTGAGGCTTACAGGCCGGTAATTACCAGGCGATGATTTGGTTCCTTTCTTGAATAATGGAGTGACACGAGCATCATATACTATGGTTACGTTTCGACTTTTTTTTGTGTGTACGTTTTGACCCGATTTTGTGTACGTTTTGACCCGATTTTGTGTACGTTTTGACTTTTTATGTTTGTGTACGTTTTGACTTGGTTACGTTTTGACCCGCAACCACGTTCAGCAAGACCCTTTGTAAAAAAAATATTGTAAAACGAAAGCAAACTAAGAGTCTAGAGTTAGATGGGGTATTTGAACTCTTTGTTAGACACTTCTAAGTAAATATTACATAGTGACATTGCCTGCTCCACGAATAAATATGGGATCGGACGGAGGAATGTCTGCTTCATTTGAATTACTGTCAGCATCGTCTTCTTCATATATTGTGTCGAAGTCTGCCATTGTTTTGGGAGCAACGCAAAATAGGAAACGCTTTTTCGTCAAAAGGGGATCTCGATTTTACCCAGGTGCCGTAAATCGTTTGCCGTAAATTGTTCTCACAGCAACAACAACAACAACATGGCGCTGGAGGGGGCGCCGTTATACTTTAACTGGCTCGAGGAATGTTTTGAAGTATTGAAGCAACATGAACTCGAAACGACGAGTAGATTCGTCGCTATTGCTTCCACCAAATCGTTTGGGTTAACGGGTTAGCAAGATTAATGTAATGTATACTGTAGATATTATGGTAATGTCATTTGGTCATTTGACTGACCTCGGCAAAAAAACATGTGGCCCGTGAATTTTTAAGTGTCTCCCATTCGTTACTAAAATACCATTTCTTAACTTTCTTTAGTGATACAAACGTTTGTGCAAGTAAAATGTCATAACGTTCTGCTATATTTGCTAAAAGAGAAAGCATTTGAAAGGAAATGATCATGGACATTCCCTTTCAAGTACGAGGTCCGTCGAGACCAATTTGCTGCACCCGGGTAAAATCGAGATCCCCTTTTGACAAAATTGAAAATATTTGAGGGATACAAAAATGTGACATCCCCCAGCCCAGAGGGGCGTGAACCTCCATTCAGGATAATCTGTTGACCTGTCTGAACTAGTTGAAAAAAATATACTATTTGGTGGAGGGGGTGGGGGTGGTTCTGAATATATTTGGGTGATAAAAAAAACACTGCTAATCCATTTGACAATGACAATTTTTGTAACTTTTATGAAGCTTTGTTCCGGTCGCAAGAAGGTATACTTAATATTGCTCATCCAAATATGATATGTTGATTATATGTTTTCATCAAACTATTTATGTTGTTTGTTATAACACAGCAGCTTCAGACAACTTACATGATTGCATATTTACCTATACTCAATGTTTCAGAATTAGATTCCACAAGACGGAGAAACGATCTGTGGTCGGGGCCAGAGCCGTACATTTGCCTTGGCAAGAAAATTCTGCACTGTCACCATGGCAAGGACAAACACACAAAGCAGAAAGAGAGATATGCAAAGGTTTGATGACAATAGGCCACATTTGTAGTTTATTTCTTACAAAACTAAGTGAATTATAACTGTAAAAGGGGGAGATAATCCATGACCAGTGGTCTGATCCAAATTGAACATCATGTTCAGTATCTACCTTTTGTTATTAAAAAAATATATCCTGACTATCAAGCTCTGGCTATGATAGTTTAAAACAACATACATAAATACAATGCAAATTTGCAAAGTGACACCTGTGACGAAAACCATATGTATACCCATTTACGAAAAGTGGGTATAATTATCTGTTATCCAAGTGTGTATGGCTTGAAAATAAACCGTCCTTTATGGCTTTGCCTTGTTTCTTGTTTTATAGTAATATGATTATTCATTCAAACTTTAATGCGTCTAATCCCGTGACTAAACATATTTAAATGCGTGGAAAAATGGCGACAGACTCGCTCAACTGAACGTAAGATTGGTTGTAAAGTCTCTTTGTTGTATATATCGCCATGTAGTGTGCCATGAAAAAAAAATCATGATTTTCTGCAATTTTTAGCTCGAGAGAGCTTAATTATGTAGTCTTGTCGGCGTCGCCATCACACCTTGGTTAATGTTTTTATTCAATCTTGTATATGGAATACTCCTGGCCCTACACCCACCATACTTGCACAACTTCATCTCCTAGTGATGTACATCAACTACCCCTGACCTACATTTAACCTTGAATTACTTAGTTCATTCCCCTTGGTTAATGTTTTTAGTCAATTGGCCAATGTTCATGCTATTTCACTTGTACAGTGTCATTAATCAGACAGTGAAACTACACCTTAGTCCTATTATGCCACTTGCATATATATTGCTTGTACCGTCCGACCTTTCGTCTGTGCATCTGTTTGTCAACAATTGAAGTGAAGAAGTTTGTATGAGTTACTCAAATATGCCACTGGGAGCCATGTTTGACACCCACATTACTTAGTGGAGTTGGGCTTCACTAACATGAGGTATGCTATTATGGTTTTTGCTTCTTTCTGTGTGCATCCATTTGTTATACTGATTTCTTGTTTCTGTAATTATTTTCACTAGGAAAAGAACAGGAAAGGTGCAATTGACCATCGCTATGCACGACAAGGGCGGTTACGGGTGCAACCAACAAAAAAACTTGGCTGTCCAGCCAAAGTAACCATTAAAGAAGTGTTGGTGTTTCCTGATGTAAAGGTGATTATTGACAGTAAATGTTATCTGTAGATCCAGAGGCCTTGATAAGCTGCGTATTTGCGTAAATACGCAATCAAAAAATCTGAAAACCCAATCTGCGTACTGCTATTTTGACAAGGACAGTTTTCAATAAAGTTATTGAAAAATGCCAAAGACATCGATGGCAAAATCAGTGACAAAATCACCGGTAGCCTATCTGTCTTATTTGGTTACAATAAGCGTATATATCGATGATGCAACTATACATATAATAAGCGTCTATGGATGTTTATAAATATGATACGCACAGTCACTATTTTGTAGCAGATTACACGGTGACGGTATTTGTGAAAAGCACTTCATATGCATTTCCGGTCGGTCGATTACGATTGATAATGGCGATTCCTTTTTGTAATTCGCCATTTAATACGGACAGTGTTCGCAGGTGATGACGCGTAAGTAATTACTTTCAGATGTGACTGAAACAATAAGGATATGGCTGACTCGACCCTGGTCCGAAACGTTTGTGATGCGAAACGTCCGAGTTCGTGCAAATAGACTAAGTTTCTTTTCATTTAGATGTTATTGTTTAAGATTTGACAGACCGCGGTAAATATCAACAAAACGTGGAGAAAAAAGACGCATCAAAGGCCCAATTAAACATAATTTCTAATTGGTTTTAACTAGCACTTAAAAGATGTCACAGGCACGTATTCAATGTTTTGTGTAGCCATGTTTATTGAACATTTTGATACCAGAAATGGAAACTACCCTTTTCAATTTTACACAATGGGGTAACGGTTGTAAGGTACCCAATTGATAATTGAAAATACCCAATTGAAAAGAAAATCATGGAGTAAAAATACTCCATGAATACATCCTTATCTAGAGCCCTGCAGATCATTGTTATATTAGAAATGTACTTGTTCACAAAGTACATGGATCTTCTGAAATTAATGAAATATTTGTCCAAAATAACATGAAAGTACAAATATAATTTCAGTGGATGCCTATGTTGGTATCTGCATTTGTGTAAAAATGTAATTTGGCAGCATTCTATAAGTTCGCTTGATGCGGCATTTTACCTGAAGATTCCTCCTTAAGCCAAAACGCGGCACTAAAGGTACATCGTTTATTTCGCCCGTCGCGTACTGTATGTTTCCATCATTAAATGACAACTTTATTATCAAGTATTTCCTTGTTTCTATGTTGGCAGGTTGGTGATGGAAGTGAAAGAAGTAGAGCTTTGGCAGGCTCTGCTATACGGTCTTCAAGCACTACCAATGGGAAAAAAATGTTTATGATGACTGTCCCGGATAAGGAAGAACACACCAATCACCCTGTTGGAGAAGTAAGAACTTCAAAATTAGCTTTCAAAGAGTCAAACCATTTTGCTCTCTTGCATATTCGATAAACATCAATAACAACTATATTGTTTGTTCCACTTTTCTGGACCTGGTGTCTTGTGGACAAATAAACATGCTCAATCATTAGTTCATAAAAAGTTATTTTTACACAAAATTAATAACAAATGTATTCTTCCCAAAATAGTTGTGGAATACATGCAGCGGAGAACTGTGTAATACCTGTGGTCAGGTCTGAAATATTTAGCATCAAAATTGTGTTGCCTAAATGAAAGTGGAGGCTACATGTATATACCAGTATTTACATCTTTTAACCATTACAACAGTGGAAACGAAAAGTGTCGTCTGCTGCTTGTAAATATCATTCTTTTTTCTCTTCAAAAGCATGTCTTGGCAGCACAGTAGAATCATCTCCGTTGATTCTACTTTGCTATCACCCAGGCAGTGAAACAGCCCCTGTTGTTTACACCACGTGACTGGTGTCAGAGGTTACAAACAGTATAACTTTTGAATTGTTTATATTAAATACTGCTTTTGTGGATTTTTATATTGTATTTGGACCGTCCGTCCGTCTGTCTGACCGTTAATTATTTTTGGTTAAGAAGTTTGGTTTAAGAAGTTTGTCACAGTTTCTCAAACTTGCCATAGCATCTACATAAGTTGCTTAATTGCTTCAATACTTCAACACTTCATTCGATATTTTCAGTATGTTCGCTTGGCCAAAACACACATAAATGACTAAAAGCAATAAATCGGAAATTTTCTATGACAGGGTGTGCAAATACTGAGCTCGATGTCAATTTTGTCATCATATCTTTCAAGGTGTGGGACTTATTGTTAGTAGAGCATATTATGTTATACATATTAAGTTAGATTTGTTTCTGTGGCGACAAATTTAATTTTGAAAACACATTTATAATTGTATTGCCTAAAGAAATGGTTTCTGATATTTGTGTAGTTCATGTGTGAAAGCGATGTTTGTGGGGGTGTTCCGATCACTTATTTTGAGTCCCATTTTGTTTTCAGTTTGGCGGTCTTTCACAGCGAATAGACGCTTCCATAGTTGGTGAGATTCACCAACTGGTAGACGATGGTGTTGACAGACCCGAAGAAATACAACGCCATTTAAAAACCCATCTCCAGACAGCTGGCCTGCGATTAGTGCCAGAAAGTAATCGCAGGTTTTACCCAACAAGGAGGACAATACGCAGCCACATGGATTATCACGAGACGAAGAGGTTGAAATCGCCAGATGATCAACAGAATTTGAAAGATCTAGTAAGAATGTTTTTTATTGTTGCCGCCTTGTCTGTCAGGCATCCGCCGTCCGCATTTTGAACTACCATGTTTGTGTAATAAACTCGTCCCACAGTTCTTAACCAATCATTCTGAAACTTCACACATGCATTCTACACATATTGAAGATGTGCACCTCCCCTTTTCATGCCGAAAAAATAATTGTTGACAAAAATATCCCTTTTTTTCACACTTTTCTGTTTATTGGAGTATCAGGTTTGTGTAATCACACAGTTTTTAACCAATCATTCTGAAACTTTACCAATGCATTCTACACGTATTGAAGATGTCTACCTCCCCTCTTCGTGCTGATAAAAGAATTTTTGAAAAAAATATCGCCTTTTTAACTTAGTCATTTTTTGCACACTTTTCTGTATATCGGAGTGCCAAGTTTGTATAATCAAGTCCTCCCACAGTTTTTAACCAATCATTCTGAAACTTCACACAGGTCAAAACATAGAGTTGGGTAGTGGTTGTCATTCATTGTGCATATATAAACGGTAAATTTTTCATTTCTGAGTCCAAGCGGAATGGGTGAGTATCCATTGATTTTACCGACCTTTCTACATTTTCTTCATTAATAAGGCCAAATGAAATTTATTTACAGTTTCTCATCCCCTCCTGTCCCAATTTTTATGGGGCAAGATTAATTTTTAATTTGTGAATATTTCAAAATACAATTCAAATCAGAGTGCATTAATTATACATTATGATACAATAGTACAATTTTTTCATGGAAAATTGCCTTACCGATGTATTTTAAAGAGCCAACAATTGAATATTGGTTTGCATTTACAGAAAAACCAATGACATCCGCCTTCTGTAGTAATCAGAAATTGTATTTCCAATCATTGTATGTGCATTGATGTTTTGTGCAAGTTTTACTGATATATTGAAAAGCTACGTGCAATATACCTTTGTACTAGAAATGTACAATGTCCAGTAACGTGAAGAAATGTCATCCACATTATACCTATACAATATTTTATTCAATTTATTGGAGCATTATACAATTCCGAGAGTGCCTCCAATATTCCTATTTTTGTAACACAACTACACAGTTTAGACCCAAACGGATTTTTGCATTTCCGTGGAGCATGCTTGATCTCTATGTAGGCATACTGACATACAGCATGTTTTAATTGTTTAATACCGTCCACTTCATTAGCTAAGTGAGTCTAAACCTTTTTCCATATTTTTATGCCACCGGGTTTCGAAGAAACGGGTGGCATATAGTGTTTGGACCGTCCGTCCATCTGTCTGTCCGTCCGTCACACTTTTCTGTTAACCACTTTGTCACAGTTTCTCAAATATGCTGCAGGTGGCATCCGCATTCGACAGACGCATTTCTTGTTATACATGTACCGGTATACTATTATTATATATAGTTACATCAGTGGAGAGACGAAAATCCCGATGACTTTGTGTTTGTTAGAGAAAAACAAAGTAAAGAAAATGGTGACAGCGAGGTATTCGAACCTGTTGACAGAATTGTTTTCTCCTGTTCGGATTCTTTCCAACTGTGACAAATTTCCATGTGATAGCAAAGGCCAACATTCTTAATCTCAAGCAGCCAACCCATGGTCATCACGAAAGTTGGAAACCGAATTAAATTTTGAATTTTATATAAAAATGTCCATTGCTCAATTTGTCTGAAACAATGGGGTATATTTAATGTAAATTTAATGTCTTGCTTTCTGGATTTTAATAATTGAAAAAACAATGAATACATACTGTTGCAAAATAGAAAGGTATAAACCCCAAGGGGTCAATTGAGCAAAGGAAAACAATAAGATAACCATACTGTACAACCATAGAAAAAACAATGGCAAACAATGCACTCTACAACCAGCGGAATACGGTCCCGACCAAAATTACAACACTAGTAACTAGGAAAATAACCTAAAATACAGCAAAACAATACAGGAAAACAATTTAAAAAAAAAAGTTATTGCATGGGATTTTGTCAATTTCATTGGTTGCACAATTGCAAGTGTTTTCCATGATTCATGTTTATTTGTGCATGCTGTTATCGTTATTATTTATGTTCAAATGTTTATATATGGTTTGTTTGACCAGTTGAGTGGTTTGGAGAATAATAATGCACAAGTGAGTCGGTCAGTTATCCAAAACAAGACTGAGCAAAATAGTTTTTTGGCCAAATGACTATCGCAGGTGCAATATTATTCCAGCTCAACTGGCGAAATAAACCTTCTCAGAGTTTTCCATATAGGCTTTGAAATTCCAGGGTCACTATGGTCCAATTTGATAGAAACTGACGATCGATTGCGCTTGTTAATACAATTTAAATTGTAATAACTGCATATTTGACCCTTGAAATGAAATTGTGAAAGAGTCGATTAAATAACAGAATTTATAACATTTAAAGTTTAAAAATATTTTGAATGGAACACCCTGATTTCTTCCTTCTTATTTTTGTCCAATATACAGGGATGAAAGTGTTCAGCTTTTTAGCTGATTTCATTTTTTGTACCCCTGGCATACGAAGTATGTCGAGGGGTATATAATTTTCGTAATTCCCTCCGTCCGTCTGTCTGGGCCATTGTCCGAGAGGAAGCGGCCAAGAGGCGTGGCATAACACAAAAGAATCATTTGACTTATTCTGTCTGGCCCCTTGTTCTATTGTTCACAAGGGGCCATATCTCTTTGATGTATAACAATGGAAATTGGCCCTTCCTGTCAATAGTTGACACGTCCATCCTTCCGTCCATCCGTAGCATTTGCGTCAAAGTTTTTTTAAGTCCTTGTATCTCTCAAATTATAAGTAGGATTAACTTCACACACTTGCTTATCATCATCCATATGTTCATCCTATCACCTACCCATGCCGCCCACATTCCTAAGCTCAAGGTCAAATAACTTTGAAATTGCGTCAAAGTTTTTTATGTCCTTGTAGCTCTCCAAATATAAGTAGGATTAACTTTATACTTCATACACCATCATCCATATGTTCATCCTATCACCTACCCATGCCACCCACATTCGTAAGTTCGAAGGTCAAATAACTTTGAAGTTTGTGTCAAATTTTTTACAAAACTGCGTACAAGTTTTTTATGTCCTTGTATCTCTGCAACTATAAGTGAGATTAACTTGAAACTTGTTTAACATCATCCGTATTTTCATCCTATAACCCACCCACGCCATCCACATTCCCAACGTCAAGGTCAAATAACTTATTTTTGCATTTGTTGGTTGCTGTGTTCATGCGGCTGCCGGGGTTGTACGTGAGCCCTCGCTCACTTGCTCTATTTTTCTCAGAATTTGAATTTTTAGCCAGTTTATTTTTGGGAAAAAATCCAGGCTATTGGATTGGCGAAAGCCGGGCGGGCCGGCGGCGTCCACAATCAATGTTAATTTTTCGTGTTTGAGTCCATTTCTTTGTTACTGTACCACCTAGGACCACCAAACTTTCACAGCTTCATAATCAAGGGGTGCCCACCACATATCACTATCCAACATGTTACCTTTTTTCGAACTTGACCCATTTTTTCCGCGCAGTCGACTTAGCCATTTTCAATGTTAACTTTTCGCGTTTACAATGTTAAGTTTTCGTGTTTAAGTCCATTTCTTTGGTACTGTACCACCTAGGACCACCAAACTTTCACAGCTTCATAACCAAGGGGTGCCCACCACATACAACTATCCAACATGTGACCATTTTTTTTACCTTCACCTATTATTTCTACGTAATTGACTTAGCCATTTTCAACGTTAACTTTTTAACGTACGTCTGGTTAAAGTTTTTTGTTTAAAGTTTTTCGTTATACTATATGTCTGCAACTGCTTCGCCCATTACCTTGAAACTTCACATGTGTGTTTATCATCATCCATATTTTCATTCTACCCCCCAACCGTGCGGCCCCTGTGCCCAATGTCAAGGTCAAATTACTTAGAATATTTTTGTTAAAGTATTTTTGTGTACTATATCTCTGTAACTGCTTCACCCATTACCTTCATACTTCACATGGGTGTTTATCATCATTGTCGCGCCCGCTTGTGGAAAGCACGATATAGTCGGCATTTTGGCATATGTCCGTCCGTCCGTGTGTCCGGTTAATGTTTTTTGGTTAAAGTTTTTACATGTACTATATCTCTTTTATTAGTAATTTTTGGGTATAATTATGTTATCCAAGTGTCTATGCTTGGAAAAAACCTGGTCTTCGTGGCTTTGCCTCGTTTCTTGTTGATGTTCAGTTTGTCAATGACACTTTCATCCCTGGATATATTAGAATTTGTGTAAAATGTTGTTAATTAGCATTGGAATAATTTTCAGTTCGCGGGACAGAGTACACAACGTCAACGACATCACATCTTTTGATTGGTTGAACAAAAACGTTTGCATGACGTTACTCTTCCATATGTGGATCGAGTGCTGTAAAGTACTGCACGTGCACCATCGGGAGATGTAAATTACTGACATACCTATTTAAACTACAGGTTGAAATGTAAGCGTATTGCATTTATTATATCCTCCCGGTCCACAGGGACAGCTCCTTGACTTTGTAAATAGTTGTATCAAGCTTTCAGTAAATATTTTATTGTTTATGTACAAGGCTTGTTGAAAAAGGAGAAAGTTATTTTGAAATTACGTCAATAAATGACATCATGGAGCACGCCAAAAACATTACAATTTTCGCAAAACCTATACAGCGACGTGCCCAAAGTCTTGTAAGAAAATTATAATTCGCATAGACTTACATGTAATTTAAAAAACAATCAAAGCATTTGATGTCTGAATTTTAAAATTCCAATCATTGCCCTCTTAATGTTTAAGAAATGCATACGTTCTTTACTTATTTATTTGTGCAGATATATTATATTAAAATTGACTTTACAGAGCAGTTTTAGCAATAAGACGATCAACACTTGGAAATACATGCAAGTCTATGGAAATTTTATTTTCTTGCAAGTCTTTTGGCACGTCACTGTATGATGAAATTGACAGCTGTAGCTTGAATTGAAAATACAAAAACATAAAAATTGCAGAATTGTAATGCAAGTATACATCGTGCCAATAACATGACAATGTGAATGCTAGAAACTATGCTCATTCGTCCATATGTATATTCAAAAAGAATAGTCTGCAGTAATCAGCCATGTTGTGATTTTGTTAACAATTCGCCTGTTTCAATTCATGAGTATCGTCAATATGTGGTAGTGAGCACTACACTTAAAGTAATTTTGTATGCTGAGTAGTAAACACTATATCATGTTAACAGTGATCATGAGGGCCTTCAAACTGTGTGCAATTTGCATATTTTGAATATATATGGAAACAGATTTGACGATGAAGCATCAATAATTAGTATGACGCCTGTTTAATGTTGTTTCTGTGCTCCATGGCACAACGGTGACGTCATATAATTGACAATAACCTTTAAAACCTTTTGATAAATTGCAGCTACAGTTTGTCATCTTATTATACCACCGGCATACAAAGTATGTCGAGGGGTATATAGTTTTCGTAATTCTGTCCGTGCGTGAGTGTGTCCGTCCGTCTGTCCGTACCATTTGCGTCAAAGTTTTTTATTTTATCAAAGTTTTTATTTTGTTGGTACAGGTGGCGGCCGGGGGTATACGTGAGCCCCTGCTCACTTTTTCTAGTTCATTAATGAGTCTAACAATTCATTCACTTGTCTACAAACTTTTTGAATAGCCCTTGTGTATATATTCTTGCTCAATTTAATATCTATATACATGCATACATCTTCAGTAAATTTTAGTCGTGGTCTTGAATTGTCACAATTTGTATACATCTAACTACTAGCATTCAGACAAACATGGTTTTGAGCAGTCAGTAAGTTAGGGGATTACCATGCTTTGTTTTTCGATTTGGTGCGGTATGTGGGAGGTATTATGGTCTGTGAATCAGTTTTACGGCGACGCGTTAGCATTACAGTTCTTCCAGTACTTATATCTTTGTAACCCCTTGATGGATTCCCATGAAACTTTGCATATAGCTTTATCATCATCCATATTATCATTTTCTAGCCCACCAATGCGGCCTTCATGCCCAATGTCAAGGACAAATGTCTTAGAAATTTATGTCGAGCGTTTGCGTTAACCTTCTGCGTTAAAATTGTTCCATTACTTATATCTTTGTAACCCCTTTATGAATTGCCTTCAAACTTTGCATATAGCTTTATCATACATGCCCCCACTCACTTGCTCTAGTTGACATCAGTCATAACGTGACATCATTTCACGTCACTGATCACGGTGTCAAAACACCTAATAAATAGTTGTCTGGTTCTGATCTTTTCGATTATCATCTCTCTTGTACTTTGTTTAATGTTTTCTACATATATTCTTAATCATACATTACTATTTTCAGAATTTCCTGATGGTGTACCAGTCTGCATGGATGCGGAAGCTGTTGTGTCGGTATGGGAACCAAATGACCATGCTTGATGCAACATACAGGACATGCCGATTTGCTCTGCCATTGTTCTTCCTAGCTGTGCGGACCAATGTGGACCATCAGGTTGTTGGGATCTTCGTAGTAGAAGACGAGAAAACCAGCTGTATTAAGGAGGCTCTAGATATTATAGTCGCTCAGAATCCACTATGGAAGCCCAGCTTTTATATGACTGACTTTGATGAGCGTGAAATCGGTGCAATGGATCAACTTTTTCCAGGTAAATATAAATAGTCATGTGCCAACTATGACTCTTAACTGAATATAGGTAAGCAACACCAATGGAGATGCATAAACATTTACAAAGACAAAAAAAATAAGACAAAGGAATACAATAGTTTATCTGTTCTAAACCAAACACGACTGGGAAAATACAAATACTTTAAAGCTACTGATACAGGCAGTATGTTCAAGCTACAAATGGGTCTACAAATATCATTAGAATTGCAAAAAAAAGATAAATTGTCAGAGAAGCAAAAACGTAATCATTGATGATGAAGAAACTGTAAATGAAGTAAAAACTTTTTTGTGAATATGTTTACTGGACAAGGATTGCGGTCATGAAATTGGTGTATTCCGAATTAGTGATTTGTTAAATATTAGCCAACAGGGGCCCGTTTCACTAAACTTCTTACGATAAAAAATTATCGTACAAACTTCTTGTGCTTATTTTACCGTTTCACTAACGTCAACTTCGTGCGAAGTTCGTAACTTTCCTCGTAAGTCTACAATAGGTATTGGTCTGTCGTGCGAAGAATTTTTAGCGCAAGTGTCGCGGCCGCCATACATGTAGCCACTTGTGAATTTGCATACTCAGATTTTCCTTGTTAGAAATATATTCGATGTTGATTATTGGATGTACAATCTGCAAATTTGGAGAACTTGATCAGTTACTGGTGTTTGTAAAATACAGCCTGCTCTAAACACAAATAGGTTGATGAAGCAAAGGTGCTTTATGTCCGACTAATAAACCGTTTTACGAGGTATATTGCAGACGTATTTATTGGTGTAGAACCCAGAATTGAAGTGGTGATATACGCCTTTATACGGATATGGTGAGAGGTGCCCTCTGCCAAAAAGTTTGTGCTTCATAAATGTAACTCATCAGGTACCCTCCCCATTTTTGTAGTCGATGAAATTTGGTCAAATATTGATTTTAGGGTGGTACACGATACGGGGGGCGTCTCAATAACAGCAATTTGTTCTCTTCAAAAGTAAAGTTGGGGGTGCCAACTATTTTACATATAATGTTGAACATTGCCGTTGCTATTAATAACTTGCTTTCAGTTCACTCGCTCACTTTAAATGTCACCTGACTGTTGTTAATTGCGAACGCAAATTGAGCCTGTTGAGACGTCCCCGATGAACAGAGAGCCACTTCCGAAAGTAGACCCGTGCAAACGGCCAGAGTCACGATCCCAATAGCGTGGAGACAGTATGTCTCCCGCCAAAAACTGCTAATTTCCATGGAGTGGTATATAATAAATAGAATATTCATATTTTTGCAACGAATATGACATATATGTTCATCTCGTGGTGTGAAATGTCCACTCGTGAAATATGGACATTTCACACCACTCGATGAACATATATGTCATATTTGTGTCAAAAATATGAATATCCTCTATATATTCATTTCAGGTTGCTGATATTGCTTCATCAACATTATTTTTTTACAACCCAATCAATGAACAAGAAGATGAAATGAAGCTTGTTCTGGATGGATGGAGGTAACATATAATCTTTATACAGGGATTATTCAATGTTTTATTCTTCAAAATCACCATACAACTGTACAGTGTAATTAATTAGAAAAAATAAGAAAGAACATAATAAATGCTGGATACTGTGCATTCGTTAAGATCTACACTTGCTACTTCATAATACACATCATTGTGTCTCAATTTCTTCGGAGGTAGTGATTGCTCAGTGACTGTGACAACATCTTGTACCGTATCAATATTACAGCTGACTTGACTTGAGAAATGTTTCTCACCACCAATAACTATCCTAATATCTGTACTGTTGCATGGGAATTATTTAATATCTTGCAGAACTATCATTATTATTAATATGCCGTCAAATAAACTGATTCATTGAGTGCGCCCCGTGCAGGCACCGGGGCGGGATCAACTGATCCTGAGAATAGTGCTGCAGTAGCCATTGCTTGTCGTAAAAGGCGACTAAACTGGCTTAACGATTGTGTTCATACTTTCCGGAACCCACTATACCGGATTTGGCCCTCATGTACATTTTTGGCTTTCTTGTATGCGAGAGTTGAGTCAGGCTATGCCCCATATATAGAAGTAAGATTAGCGCTAATCCTATTTCTTTTAGGGGATGGGATAAATGATGCTGGTGTGGCGAGGGCCTGGCACCAGATCAGGTTGTTCTAATTTCAGGACTGAATATATATTTTGATTGTAAATATTGAGTTCTGAAGTTTGGATTTACCCCCCTCGGACAGTTGGATACGGGACACGACCCCGTTGACCCGTCTGCGTGTAGACTCCCTGAGGCTTGTACCTCTATGTCAGAAAAGCGGACGTTAAACCCTATTCACTCACTCACTTAATTATTCATTGTGTATTGTTTGCACTGAAAAATGCTTGTCAATAAATGATATTGATGTCAATAGTAAGGAAGTGATGATCAATCAGACTGGTTCAATCTCAACCCAATCATCATTACGTAAATTAATTCAATTCACAAATGAAACCAGAATCATCATCTCACTTTATCCCGTCAACAGAGTGCGTATGTGCCGTGAAACACGGTGCCGTGAAACATTTTTGATATCCAGTCAATACTATTTTTGCATTTTACAGCCATTTGTAGGTGTTGACGGGATAAATAGAATAGTAGGTTAGTGCCGTGAATGGTAAAACATATCTGGCGCGGCACGGAAACGGGATGTGCTCGGCAGAGCCTCGCCCGTCCCGTTTCCTAAGCCTTGGCAGTTTTTTTTTCACATTCACGGCACTAACCTACTATTCTGTATATCCATAGTAAATTTATTTGAATGACATGACAGAAATTGCCACGCAATAACTACAGTGTACTTGACGGATTTTAGCCAAATTCGGTATACATGTTTATCACGGCAAGACGAAGCCTATTGATTTGGAAAAATTTCCGATGAATTATCTCCCCTTGGCGGCCATTTTTATTTTTCGCACTCTGTATCCTTGTCCACGCAATAACTCAAGTTCTACTTCACCGCTCGTAACCAAATTTGGTAATACCTCAAGTTCGACTTGACCGATCCTAACCAAATTTGGTTGGCATGTTTATCACGTCAAGATGAGTTATCTCCCCTTGTTGACTGGCCTTGCCTCGACGGGCTTATATTGTGACCTTCGGCACTCTTGTTTCAATTTGCTTTCATTTTGTCTTATTTGCAGCCAGTTTGTCAACTTTTACTCGCATCAAAATGGGGATTGCGTTGGTACGAAGTGGAGCATTACAACACAGCCACATGTGCGGCAAGTAGACAGTTACAGCTGCGGTGTTTACTGTTTGATAGTATGTATCCATTACATTACTTGAGGGTAACATTTTTATGCCCCACCACGATAGTGGAGGGGGCATTTAGTGTTACCCTTGTCCATCCGCCCGTCCGTCCGTCCCCCGTCCGTCACAAAACTTTAACGCTCGGGTCAATGTCTCATAATTTCATCATCCTTCGACCGATCTGCTTCATATTTGATATACACATTGCTCTAATGGTCAGTTTTATACTGTCAAAGCAGTAAGTGGGCCATCCGTGTTGTATGAACACATATTCTAGTTTAATGCTTTTCTGTTTCTCCTGAATGTTCTATTCAGAGTATAGTTTAGTATTACCATACAGATTTCATTGCATGTGATATAAAGGTTTATTACATACTTGTCCATGAAATGCAGTGTTATGCAGTGAAAATAAAACCATTATATTTTCACTCATGTAATATGACTTCAATATTGAAATATGACTATTTCCAGTGAAAACATATGCGCACCTGTCCGGTGAAAGTTTGCAATACGTCACTATGACACCCGTTACATTTTGGAATGTTTTGACGTCAAAACGCTCGATAGGCATATGCTGTGTCTCTCTGACACTCCCGTTTGTACATTTTGTATATGCTCCTGTGAAACAATATTTTTGGGAAATATACCTGAATGGAGAGGAGTGATTACGATACAATATGAAATACGAGTTTGATTTGTGAAAGAAATTCCTTGTCTAGTTTGCAGAAAAACACCTGAGTGGAGAGTCACTGATGGATGTCGTCTCTCTGGAGGACATGAGGAAGAAAGTGGCAACGAAAGTTATGCTGTTCGAAGGTAATAAGCGTTAGTAAAAAGCTAATGTTGCAGATAACGATTGTATACAGTGCGGATATCTTTAAATGTAACTGGATACATTTATTATGTTGTAAAAAAAATAATACATTAATTTACTTTTCTCATTATGCATACTTTAAGTGTACGCTGAGTAATATATACTAAACGAAAAACAAATGCATAACTAAAAACGACGGCATTTATTTTAGTTACCAGGAAGGAAATTCATAACAACAATTATAGCCACACATTCAGTAATACGTCCTTAGTTTAACACAGTTTAATCTGGGTACATACGCCACAAAACATTGTTGATGTCCATGTCAGTCAACATGCAAAATATGAATGGAAAACGTCTTAACATAAAGTACAAAATTATGTGTTTAAAAAGTATTTGTTTCTTTATTCTGTCCAGCCCCGTGCAGGCACCGGGGCGGGATCAACTGATCCTGAGAATAGTGCTGCAGTAGCCATTGCTTGTCGTAAAAGGCGACTAAACTGGCTTAACGATTGGGTTCATACTTTCCGGAACCCACTATACCGGATTTGGCCCTCATGTACATTTTTGGCTTTCTTGTATGTGAGAGTTGAGTCAGGCTATGCCCCATATATAAAAGTAAGATTAGCGCTAATCCTATTACTTTTAGGGGATGGGATAAATGATGCTGGTGTGGCGAGGGCCTGGCACCAGATCAGGTTGTTCTAATTTCAGGACTGAATATATATTTTGATTGTAAATATTGAGTTCTGAAGTTGGGATTTACCCCCCTCGGACAGGTGGATACGGGACTCGAGCCCGTTGACCCGTCTGCGTGTAGACTCCCTGAGGCTTGTACCTCTATGTCAGAAAAGCGGACGTTAAACCCTATTCACTCACTCACTCACTCTTTATTCTGTCCTTATATAATACTATTTTCATTTCAATATCGTTTCCGATGTGACTACACATTGAGAGATAGTCTCTATATGAACATAGCCATTGAATGGATGTGGAAGGAATTATTTATTCTTCAATGTCAAATGGGAATTATGCACATGCCAACATTAATTATGTGTACCGGTACTATATATTCCAGAATACTTAACAGGCTGTTGCCCAAAATGTGGATGCCTGATTGAGGACGATGAAAAGGTGATTTTATTTTTATGCCCCACCACGATAGTGGAGGGTGCATTTAGTGTTACCCTTGTCCGTCCCGTCCGTCACAAAACTTTAAAGCTCGGGTAAATGTCTCCTAATTTCTTCATCGTTCGACCGATCTAATTCATATTTCATATGCACATTGCTCTAATGGTCAGTTTTATACTATCAAAGCAGTAAGTGGGGCATCCGTGTTCTACGAACACATTTCCTAGTTCCTACTTAAACTTTGTGTCTTTTACGGCTTCATTTGGGTGTGGTTATTATTTTTATTGTAAACCTATCATACTTCTGGACGGGCGAATACTGTGTCACTCTGACACTCTTGTTTTAAAAAAGGGGCTTGGAAGAACCTGAAGTAAATTTATTGACTAAAAAAGCCTTCCCTGGCAATGAAACTGATATGTTTGAAATGACTACTGACCCATATGTGTTTGTTTTAAAGTTAAATTGGTTCTAAATTCAGTGTATTTAAAATATTTGTTGTGCTACAGATTGTAGTGATCAACATATCACCATGTACCTAATAATGTATAATCTTGATTTCAGATGCAGTGTGGTTCTTGCCTCGGGTTTTACCACTTCAAGCCATACTGTATCCAAGATGACATAGACGAAATGCATGCAAATGAACAATTTAAATGCAAATTGTGCCGGATTAACTTCTGGGTATGTAAATTTCACCTACATCTTTGGTGGCAGGATATTTTACCGTCCATCCTGAAATAGCGGGAAATAATACGTGAGAGAGCTGTCTGAGCGAACAAGCGTTTTAGCCAGAAACAGACTCGCACAATTGTATTATTTGCAGCTATTTAAGGGGGATGGTGGACTATCGTAATTATTACATTTCCGCAATAGTGATCTGCACATTGTGTTTTTATTTCATATTTCTGAAAGCGCGTATGAAGGTTTGCGAAGTAGATCTGGCTGCAAGACTTCATGTTTCACAGTTATTTCCAGCCATTTTAAATTAACGCTAGTTATTTACCTATATATGCTATTTTGTAACACTTTTAGAGAAAATATCTAGTATTCGTAAAAGAAAACAAAGAAGTTCTCTACTGCATAAAGAATGTTTCATAAAGCTTTCAAATACATGTATCTTGAAAAAAATAAGTATGTCGCGAAAAATTCATTCTGTTCAAGAAACATCATACACATTCAATAAATTTCAGCCATGTCTGCAATAATCATGTAGTAGCTATTAAACTGTATGCATAAATATGCCATCATATTTTATTTGTACAAATCTTTTTATGACGCCACAAATTTATTTTAGGGATATTCCAGTTTATCGTTTCTGGATAGCTAGTCGTACAGTTTTTATTTGATCCATTTGAAACTACACTTTCTAGTCACCATAGTGAGCAATACACACTGCGGTCCAATGAATTTTACCAGAGTTATCGGCTCTTTTTTCCTTTAAAATCGCCAGGCGTTAGAATTCTATTGTATTTGGGGAAAGGGTTTTATGTTTCCATTTACAGCCACTTGAAAGATGTTCCAAAGCTTTAGATGCCCAAGGATAAAACGAAAGATGGGAATGGACGGAAAAAGAATTGGTAACTTACGTTTTTAGCAACACTCTTGAGCCAAAAGCTCTGGGTGCGCTATTGTTACCGCTTTTCACCTGTCGTCATCTGTCAACATTTTGAAACGTCTTCTCATGAACTGGTGTCTGTCTGTTCTACCATCCGTCACAACACTATCTGTACTACCGTCCGTCACAACACTATCTGTCTATATCTATCGGTCGTTGACATCATAAAGCTCTATACCACGCGTACAAAGATTATTTCAATGACCACGTAACGAACAATGTATGCCCTGATCATGGTGCAATACATGCGCGATTTTCTGAGACTACACTGTTCGTTGACGTCATAAAGCTCTATACCATGTGTAATAAGAATATTTCAATGACTCCATAACAAACACTATAGGCCCTGATAATACTACATGTATGGTCAGGATTATTATACCCCTGGCATATAATGTATGTCGAAGGGTATATATTTTTCGTAATTCCGTCCGTCATTCCGGGCACACGAATTGGCAGTTACGTGACCATGTCACCTAGGAATGGACTTGTTAAAGGATAGGGTTAGTAACATAACTAAAAGAAAAAACTAACAAATAATTTATTTATGCGACACTTTTTCCTTTTATGTGACACTTTTTAGCTCACCTGAGCGAAGCTCATGTGAGCTATTGTTACCGCAATGTGTCGTCCGTCGTCGTCCGTCGTCGTCCGTCGTCCGAACATTTTCAAACGTCTTCTCCTCGGTAACCATTGGGTCTATAGTCGCCAAACTTCATGGTCATGGTCCTTAGGTAGGGGGATTACAAATTTTTTAAAATGACGTCATTACGTAATCCAAGATGGCCGCTGTCTAAAAATAGCATAAATTCTTTAAAAAATCTTCTTCTCATGAAACGCTGAGCCGGATTTCGACGAATCTTGGTAGGAATGATCGATGTACAATGCTCTTTCAAAGTTGTTAAAATGGTGACCCCCGGGGTCAAAAATGTGACTGACCCGTGGTGTCAAATTTGGGTCAAATTTTATTTTTTACCGAATATGGTCATGTCTATATCAAATTGAAGGTATCAGAGAGGCGATCACTCTGGTACATGGTCCATGGGTGAAGCCTTTTCAGTTCTTAAAACGGAGGTCATCGCTAATCCAAGATGGCCGCCGTCTAAAAATAGCACAATGTTTTTTAAAACACATGAACT